>OZ025300.1:280262724-280913724 GCA_964019185.1 Maratus speculifer | reverse complement strand
ACTTGCCTTTTTTATAAAAAGTAAGTAATGCATGGCAACAATGCTAAGGTGTTATTACTTTTTGCACTAAATTGATTTCTAAAATATTGTCCGCGGAAAAAAACATTTCAGGTTTTTTTTTATTTAACACTTTTAGTGGTATTTTCTTTGTTTATATCCACTTTAATTAACTAAGAATTTTGTGTCAGAATAGTGTTGTGAAAGGAATTGTTTGTGAAAATGTTTTTATACTCTAATGCTGATTTGGAAATATGAGAGAATTTTAACCTGAGGTACTTGAAATTTACCTGTGTTTTGTAATGCTTGATAGTCTCTATAATAAATTAGTTATTCCGAAGCTATTTCTGCGCTTTCTATTAAATTCTGCAATATTGCTTGTTAACAGGCATTTTTATGCTGCTTGTATTTTATAAATCCATCGTCATTATTTTAAGTATTGCTGTTTTGATAATTTTTAACTAATATAACAAACGTTTCATTGATTGATTAGTTTTCGAATAAAATATTTCATTTTTCACTTCTATCTGTTCTATTGTAATTATTACACTCTCTACAGATTCTATTATAAAATGTTCTGTTATAATAATGTTTGATGATACTCCTCAAACATGCCACCATAATAGACAGATCCAAGAATGTATTCCAAAAATAAAAAAGAAAGAATATTTCTACCCGTAGTCTGTTGCATAGAGATTTAAACACTGTATAAATGCTAACAAAAAAATATTACTGCATTACAATGTAAATTAGTTATTCCAAATCTATTTCTGCACTTTCTATTAAATTCTGCAATATTGCTTGTTAACAGGCATTTTTATGCTGCTTGTATTTTATAAATCCATCGTCATTATTTTAAGTATTGCTGTTTTGATAATTTTTAACTAATATAACAAACGTTTCCTTGATTGATTAGTTTTCGAATAAAATATTTCATTTTCCACTTCTATCTCTTCTATTGACTTTATTACACTCTCTACAGATTCTATTATAAAATGTTCTGTTATAATAATGTTTGATGATACTCCTCAAACATGCCACCATAATAGACAGATCCAAGAATGTAGTCCAAAAATAAAAAAGTAAGAATATTTCTACCCGTAGTCTGTTACATAGAGATTTAAACACTGTATAAATGCTAACAAAAAAATATTACTGCATTACAATGTAAATTAGTTATTCCAAATCTATTTCTGCGCTTTCTATTAAATTCTGCAATATTGCTTGTTAACAGGCATTTTTATGCTGCTTGTATTTTATAAATCCATCGTCATTATTTTAAGTATTGCTGTTTTGATAATTTTTAACTAATATAACAAACGTTTCCTTGATTGATTAGTTTTCGAATAAAATATTTCATTTTCCACTTCTATCTCTTCTATTGTAATTATTACACTCTCTACAGATTCTATTATAAAATGTTCTGTTATAATAATGTTTGATGATACTCCTCAAACATGCCACCATAATAGACAGATCCAAGAATGTATTCCAAAAATAAAAAAGAAAGAATATTTCTACCCGTAGTCTGTTACATAGAGATTTAAACACTGTATAAATGCTAACAAAAAAATATTACTGCATTACAATGTAAATTAGTTATTCCAAATCTATTTCTGCACTTTCTATTAAATTCTGCAATATTGCTTGTTAACAGGCATTTTTATGCTGCTTGTACATGTATATTATAAATCCATCGTCATTATTTTAAGTATTGCTGTTTTGATAATTTTTAACTAATATAACAAACGTTTCCTTGATTGATTAGTTTTCGAATAAAATATTTCATTTTCCACTTCTATCTCTTCTATTGTAATTATTACACTCTCTACAGATTCTATTATAAAATGTTCTGTTATAATAATGTTTGATGATACTCCTCAAACATGCCACCATAATAGACAGATCCAAGAATGTATTCCAAAAATAAAAAAGAAAGAATATTTCTACCCGTAGTCTGTTACATAGAGATTTAAACACTGTATAAATGCTAACAAAAAAATATTACTGCATTACAATGTAAATTAGTTATTCCAAATCTATTTCTGCACTTTCTATTAAATTCTGCAATATTGCTTGTTAACAGGCATTTTTATGCTGCTTGTACATGTATATTATAAATCCATCGTCATTATTTTAAGTATTGCTGTTTTGATAATTTTTAACTAATATAACAAACGTTTCCTTGATTGATTAGTTTTCGAATAAAATATTTCATTTTCCACTTCTATCTCTTCTATTGTAATTATTACACTCTCTACAGATTCTATTATAAAATGTTCTGTTATAATAATGTTTGATGATACTCCTCAAACATGCCACCATAATAGACAGATCCAAGAATGTATTCCAAAAATAAAAAAGTAAGAATATTTCTACCCGTAGTCTGTTACATAGAGATTTAAACACTGTATAAATGCTAACAAAAAAATATTACTGCATTACAATGTAAATTAGTTATTCCAAATCTATTTCTGCACTTTCTATTAAATTCTGCAATATTGCTTGTTAACAGGCATTTTTATGCTGCTTGTACATGTATATTATAAATCCATCGTCATTATTTTAAGTATTGCTGTTTTGATAATTTTTAACTAATATAACAAACGTTTCCTTGATTGATTAGTTTTCGAATAAAATATTTCATTTTCCACTTCTATCTCTTCTATTGTAATTATTACACTCTCTACAGATTCTATTATAAAATGTTCTGTTATAATAATGTTTGATGATACTCCTCAAACATGCCACCATAATAGACAGATCCAAGAATGTATTCCAAAAATAAAAAAGAAAGAATATTTCTACCCGTAGTCTGTTACATAGAGATTTAAACACTGTATAAATGCTAACAAAAAAATATTACTGCATTACAATGTAAATTAGTTATTCCAAATCTATTTCTGCACTTTCTATTAAATTCTGCAATATTGCTTGTTAACAGGCATTTTTATGCTGCTTGTACATGTATATTATAAATCCATCGTCATTATTTTAAGTATTGCTGTTTTGATAATTTTTAACTAATATAACAAACGTTTCCTTGATTGATTAGTTTTCGAATAAAATATTTCATTTTCCACTTCTATCTCTTCTATTGTAATTATTACACTCTCTACAGATTCTATTATAAAATGTTCTGTAATAATAACGTTTGATGATACTCCTCAAACATGCCACCATAATAGACAGATCCAAGAATGTATTCCAAAAATAAAAAAGAAAGAATATTTCTACCCGTAGTCTGTTACATAGAGATTTAAACACTGTATAAATGCTAACAAAAAAATATTACTGCATTACAATGTAAATTAGTTATTCCAAATCTATTTCTGCACTTTCTATTAAATTCTGCAATATTGCTTGTTAACAGGCATTTTTATGCTGCTTGTACATGTATATTATAAATCCATCGTCATTATTTTAAGTATTGCTGTTTTGATAATTTTTAACTAATATAACAAACGTTTCCTTGATTGATTAGTTTTCGAATAAAATATTTCATTTTCCACTTCTATCTCTTCTATTGTAATTATTACACTCTCTACAGATTCTATTATAAAATGTTCTGTTATAATAATGTTTGATGATACTCCTCAAACATGCCACCATAATAGACAGATCCAAGAATGTATTCCAAAAATAAAAAAGTAAGAATATTTCTACCCGTAGTCTGTTACATAGAGATTTAAACACTGTATAAATGCTAACAAAAAAATATTACTGCATTACAATGTAAATCGCATTAAAAATGCGCAATTTTGTCTCAGTCGTCATTAATATAGTTTCAAAAACTTCATTAATCTGGAGGAAGTTTGACTAAACATTTTCTGTGTATCATATATCCGTTTGCTATAAAAATAATTTCTTTTATCTTGATTGCTTAAAGAATGTATCATTGTTTTCATAGATGATGCAGCAAGATATTTCTGCGCAAGGCCTTTCTGGAAAAGCAGCTGCTGAGTCACAACAAGAAAAGTCGTTTATTTGTGAGGTATGCAGTAAAGAATTTTCTCAGAAGAGTCATTTAATCAGACATCTTTCATGCCACACTGGTGAGAAACATTTTATGTGCGAAATATGTAGCAAGAAATTCTCTCGTAAGAGTCATTTAAACTGTCATCTGTTAATTCATAGTGGTGAAAAACATTTTTCGTGTGGGATGTGCAACAAGAAATTCTCTCGAAAGAATGTTTTAAGCAGACATTTGTTAGTTCATACTGGTGAGAAACGTTTTGTGTGTCAGTTATGCAACAAAAAATTCTCTCAAAAAAGTGCTTTAAGCAAACATATGTTAATACATACTGGTGAGAAGCTTTTTAAGTGTGAGGAATGCAACAAGGAATTCTCTCATAAGAGTAATTTAAACATTCATCTGTTAATTCATACTGGTGAGAAACCTTTCGTGTGTGAGATATGCAATAATAAATTCTCTCAAAAGGGTAGTTTAAGCAAGCACCTTTTAACTCATACTGGTGAGAAACCTTATACGTGTGAGATATGCAACAAGAAATTCTCTGAAAAAATTAAGCTAAGTAGGCATTTGTTAATTCATACTGGTCAAAAACCTTTTGTGTGTGAAATATGCAACAAGAAATTTTCTCAAAAATGTCATTTAAAAAGTCATCTGTTATTTCATAATAATGAGAAACGTTTTGTGTGTGAAATATGCAATAAGAAATTTTCCCATAAAAGTAATTTAAACAGTCATATGGTAATTCATACTGGTGAAAAACCTTTTGTGTGTGAGGTGTGTAACAAGAAATTTTCGCTGATGCATGCTTTAAACAAGCATCTTTCAATTCATACTGGGAACAAACATTTTGTGTGAGATAAGCAACAATATATTCAATGTTTTAAAGAAGCACCTGTTAATTCACACTAGTGGTAAAACTTTTGTGTGAGATATACAAAAATAATTATTAAAAGAATAATCTAATATTTCATTTTCGCTCTCAGAATTTCTTTATTGTGTTTAACTAACCTTGGTATATGCTAGGATTAAAAAAGTATTTCTTCTCAAACATTACTTTGGTCAAAATGAAGTAGCAACCTACAAAAATTTTGACAAATTAAATCCAGTAGATTAGCAGTTCAGAAGCATCACCATCAATTCTGGCAAACATTTTATTTTTATTATGCTTTATATTATCTGAAAAATATTACAAATCACTATTTTTTGGTCAACATACACTTATAAGATTGTAAGATTTTCTCATGATTGTGAATACTTAAATTTAGAAACTTTTGTTAAACATAATTTATTGCTATAAAGTTCTTTGATTGTAACTGTGTAAACAGTCCATTTACAATGGACTGAAATTAATAATAATGTGTATTTTCTCTCATTAAATTTAATCCAAATAACTACTATTTTCAAGTGTAATAATTATTGGCTCGTTCATTTTCAAAACGAAATCATAACTAATCATTTGCATTGTCAAACGAAATCATTTGTATAAATAAACAAAAATATTCTCTGTGGAAGTGCCTGATTAAGACTTGAAAGACATACTGAGATGTTTTAAATAAAATTAACTATTAATATCTCTATTTGATTTATTTTAATCGGCTTTTTTCCATATAAGTCATGATTCCGTCATCATTAAGATGCTTTCTCAGTAGACTAGAATAAGTAGCATTTATAGTTCGTTTGCGGGGAGACAAAAAATAATTTCATAAAATAAGAATATATTTTACGTGTTTCTATATAAAAATTCTAAAGGCTATACATTCAGTTTGAAATAGGGAGCATTCTTTAATTACCTTTAAAATGGATAATGATCACGTGGTAATAAAAATATATTTACAGAAGTTAGAATATGGACTAGCGGTAGTAAAAAATGTATTCTTAAACACATTTCAAGTATGTTAGAAAGTTTTAAAAAGTAAAATCTAATGTATTTTCTTTATTTGAAATTTGTAGAAAAGGAAGTAAAAAATCTCTCAAACAAGTTGCTTTTTTATCACAACAACATAACTTCCTCCATTTTATGGGTAATATATATGTAAAGAATCTAGAGATTATCATCGCGAGCTCGGATCCTTCGTGATTCATTGATCGGGCATTGTATTTCAGGCAGAGTTGGCACGTTCACTGTGGATATGATTCAAATAAAATAACAAAGTTCGTTGGGATCTAGTTTTATACTTCTGTTTAATTGCGTGATGTTCCACTTCTAAAACTAGGTCCAGATAATTTGAGAGTTATCACGTTCCGATTTCTCAGAAGAATCCGTCAACAGGCGCTGTTTTCTTTATCACTCCATTATCGTAAAAATCCGCGATTTTTTTATTATCCCGTCTTAAATATAGATTATATGCGCTGGAGTGCGACACTAAAAAAATGGGGAGTGATCTCATTTAATGGCCTAAAATGTACCCGGGCATCGTGACGTTTTATGGATTTGGCAAAGCTAGGCTTTTAGTTCTGACCACAAGTACAGAGAATCGCATGAAGTCAACGTTTTTAAAGACTGAACAATTTTGAAGTTTGAAAAAAATAAATATTGAGCTTTAAAACAAATTTAACAGTAGCAAATCAGATTTTAAACTTCGGCCTTTCAAAGTTAGATAAAAATAGGGAAGTTTAAATTCTTACTATTCAACTTTGAATTTTGAAAAAGGTTTAAGTTTAAAAAAAGTGTAAACATACGTGTATACAAGCTGTATCAAAATTATGCGCCAGAAATGTAATTGCAGGTAGAAAAGAGATAAATAAGCAGATTTCGTACAGGAATGTGGGTGCGGAAATATAGCGTTGAGGCAGTAGAGGGCGCTGTTGAGTATGGCGGATGAAAGGACTTCGTTGGTTCTAATCGTCATTTACCACGTGAAGTTCGAGTAAGATACATCGTTGCACCAATGCAGAGATTCCCGACATGCATTTCATGCGTTCGCCGATATTTAACCTAATAGTCGACGTCATTTAACGGACAGTAAATAGACGACAAACACATTTAGCCGAAAGGACATCTAACTGACACATACATTTAATACACAGGACAATTATCCAAAACGTACACATACATCCCTACGGTACAATGTATATAGTGACCAAGGCAATGAACCTTATTTTCTGCTGCTGAAGTGTGTGTGTCTATGTAGTATAAATTTTGGTACAAGCATCATCTCACCCCCATTTATTTCATGAGTTTGACGAACTTTTTAACTTTATTTAAAGCAAATCAAATTAAAACAAACTTTATTTAAAACATCAAATATAGAAATACACAATACACAGAATGGTTTAAAATCACATAGGA
Source organism: Maratus speculifer (assembly GCA_964019185.1). NCBI lineage: Eukaryota > Metazoa > Arthropoda > Arachnida > Araneae > Salticidae > Maratus > Maratus speculifer. Next base: position 280,906,462 of record OZ025300.1, on the reverse strand, counting down.
GAGTGGCCCTCAGATCAGGCGCTGAATGGTATTCTGGAGAACCCGACGAATATGCTCATTTCAAGTATCCCTAAATTATGCAATAATCTCTGAAACTACTATCTTTTTTATCAGCTTTAAATAAGATTTTGAGCATATCCATCTATACGGCTTATCATTATTTGTGCCCCGACGACAGCAGCTTATTGACAGCATTATTCTTCAGTTTTTTTTTCTTGCCTCTTTAAAAGCACCTGGGCTATGAACTGGACAGTAACGTCAAAAATCATTATATCGTTGGCCTTTTTGGACGACCAGAACCGGCTTTTGTAAGATTGCCAGTTCAAACCAAATAATCCTCTTCCATCTTTCACTAGCAGTTTTTTTCATACGACTAACAATTGTGTTATGGCTTATCTTGTATAAGGTTGAGTAAACAATAAAATCGTTAAGGACGTTTCAATATGACATTTCCGTCATCAGTATTTCTGTTTACTAGAGCAGGATTGCACTGGGTCGGTTTTCTATAACCATTTACATCAAATAAACCAAAAAGTGCCCGATGGTTAAATCACCAGTCCTTAAAACTCATAAACATATTATCAATACCAAAATGGGAACTCTACCTAGCAGCAGCAACATAATAGTTCGTCTTGCCTTATGGAGGTCTCTCAAGATAGCACAGTGATACCTCGATTTTCGTCAGTAATTCATGTAAAAAAGCAATCGACGAAATCCGAAACCATCGAAAGCCGAGGCAATTATTATCATAAAAATCTATGTAAATACAATTAATTCGTTCTAAGCACTCCAAAATACGCACCAAAAACACATTTTATACAGAATAAATGCAGCGTTTAATGCTAAAAAAGAATAAATTAATATAATGCTCTTGGGGGATGGTATTAAGGCATTCTATGGAGGTTCACTTCTGTATTTTGGTTGTTTGCCAGTAGGACTAGCCTCAGAGTCAGACAATTTACACTATTAAAAATTTGCAGCAAACTTTGCAGGCCCTGATTACCGAATAGGCACGAGGAGCACGTGCTTCCCCTAGAAAAATTTTGAAGGGGCCCGAAATTGAGAAAACAGGAGACCCCAAATCTTATGTTGAATTAATTCCATATGAAAGTTTTACCTTTTTTCTTTTTAACTAATTCATGTATATGGATTTTAAAAAGTTTTTCATAAAAAGTATGTTTAGCAAATAACTTTTTTATCATCCTTCTATATTTTGCCCGACCAATCAAAGCCCTCAATTTATCAAGTAGTATTATCATTCAACCAATCAAAATCGAAAGAATCTAGTCGGCAATCATAATGCCCACCAGATTGTGAAGTTAGTTGCTAGGGTGTGACGTCTGTTGACACTGATTCACTGTCTCGTTGCGATGAATTTGCCATGCGATTTGCAAGTAGAATTTGATAAACAGTAATGAAATCTCTCAACTTTTAGATCTGTGAAATATTTACATTCAACACCGCTCGCGCTGTGTTTATCATTAACACGTGCGTTGTATGGATATTTTATTACTCTTTTACATTATAGTTGAATTTTTGCAGAATTTTATTTTGTTTAACTTAATTATTCAGTATGGCTATAACTAAGCCTCAAAGTCTTTCAGGATGTAGTAAACGAAAAAAAAGAGCAAAAAGACTTGCTTGTAACAAACGATTAAGCGTGGCAATGAACCAATTTGTTTTAAAAACAGAAGACAATAGGGGCGATTCAGAAAACTTACCTGGTGCAAAAATATCTACACCTGCAAAAGAAGAAGAAATTGAAGTTGAATCCACATCTGAGACTGAAAAAAAAATTTCATCTTTTCCCGTTCCTGAAGTTGAAATCCAAGATAGTGATTTTGATGCAAATTTCCAAATCGTAGCTTCTGTTCCTGATGAAGAGATTCCAAATAACTTAGATTCAAATTTTGAAGTTTTGACTTCTGTTCCTCAAAAGTGCGAGCTTAAGAAACAAAACAAATCGCAATGTGAAAATCAGCCAACTTTCACGGAAAATATTTTTACAAATTTGGAATGTCGCCCGTTTGTTTCTAAAGAAGAAACTAAGGAAAAGGAATTAGAATGCATAGGTAAAAATTCAATATTAAAACAAAATGCTTGTGATTCGAATTCTAATGATTTCCTTTCAGTTCCACCTGAAAAGGAAAGTAATACAGAAGTTGAGACTACATTGGAAACAAATCTTGTGCAAAACTTTATAAATTATAGTGATCCTGCTTTGTGGCCTCCCATAACTGATTCTATTAGAGAATATTTTACTAACATAAAACTGGAACAAAACATAAGTTATCTTAGCAACTCCAAAAAAGTAATTGGAGGAATTGAGCGAACATGTTCAAAAAACAATTTCTTTAAATATAAAAAAAATGGAGAATTAGTCAGTCGAGAATCGTTGGTTTATTCACCCAGTGTAAAGGCTGTTTTTTGCTATGTATGCAAGTTGTATGGTGGTTCAAATGATCAAGCGTTATGTAAAGATGGATTTTCAGATTGGAGAAACATTGTAAAAAGGCTCCAATCGCATGAAAACTCAGAATTTCATCGAAGATGCATGTTTTCCTTCTCATCACGATCAAAATCCTCTAATCGTATTGATAACAATCTTGTGAAGCAATTTGAAAATGAATGTGAGTACTGGCGGAAAATCTTATTCAGAGTTGTTGCTGTTATAAAATATATATCGCTACGTGGACTATCTTGTTTTGGAGATGATGAAACTTTTGGATCTGTACATAATGGAAATTTTTTAGGTATATTGGAATTATTAGCCTCATTTGATTCTTTTTTGGCAGATCATATTTATTATTATGGTAATAAGGGTAAAGGCAATGTTAACTACCTATCATCAACAATTGTTACTGAATTCATAGAGATAATGTCAGACAGAGTTCTGAAAGAAATAGTAAAACAAATCCAACAGGCAAAATATTTTGGACTTATTGTGGATTCCACACCTGATATTAGCCATATTGACCAACTTGCTATTGTCTTACGTTATGTAAATCAAGATGAACCAGTTGAGCGATTTTTAAAGTTTATTCCTATTCATAGCTACAGTTCAGAACATTTGCATGAAGTCGTTATAAATTTTCTTCAAAGTTTGAATATTGAGTTGAAATATTGCCGAGGTCAATCATTTGATAATCATTTGATAGAAGAATTTCCTGATGAATTTTTGCAGTTTAATGAGTTTGTAACAAAAGACTTGCAACCTATACAAAAATTGAAACTTATTAAATCATTAAACATAGAACAGACTTTTCCTAATGTTGAAGTAGCATTGAGAATAATGCTTTCAATTCCCATTTCAAACTGTTCTAGTGAACGGTCATTTTCTGTTCTAAAAAGGATAAAAAAATCGCATGAGATCATCACTTTCTCAAAATAAAGTAAGTGGCTTATCCTTACTAGCAATAGAAAGCGACATAACTACTAAATTAGATTTTAATGACATAATTGATGAATTTGCTAGGCATAAATCAAGGAAGAAGGCAATATAATAAAATATAACAGGTAAAAGTGTTATATTAATTGTTATTTTCAATTTTGTTAAACTGTTATTGTCAACTGTTATTTTCAATTTTGCTTTTACATTTTTAACTTCTTGTATATATTATAATTTTGCACTATTTTTTACACTTAAACAAATCAGCAAGCAGAAAATATTTCTAAGTTTATAGTTTTCAGTGAAAATCTTAATGACCATGCTTAGAGCTGGCTTCATATAATAAATTTATATATTCTTTATTTTCTTGCAAAATTTTAAACTTTGTTTTGGTTGCAGTAGAAAACTTTGAATTTTATGTGCTTAGTAATTTATAAAATTTCATTTATTTTTAAGTTTTTGAGAAGGGTGTCCATAATTGCGATTCTTGTCATTTTCCATCAATAAACACTCCATTTAAACATTGCTTAAAATGGAATTTTTATAATGTTTATAGTACATAAAATGTTTTGATGTAATTTAAAACTTAAATAATAAAATTTAATTTTTAAATTGCACTTGCCAAAATGTAGTAACACCAAAACTTTTATAAATAGCTTCTTTCGCTCCAAACATCATTTCTACAGTTTTATTTTGAAATTATTTTATTTAATATTTTCAATGTCTAACTCAAAGTATCACTTCTTTCACATTTGTAATATCTGTTACTTACAAGCAATCTGTAGACGTTTGTTGGAAATAATGAGACGAAGTTATGCACTAATACTTTAAACTTTTATTACTGTTGACCTCCCCTAGTGTTTCAATAAATTTGACAGTAGTAATTACCTGATACCCCCCTCCTCCTAGCATTTTAAACTATTCATCTAAAATAATTAGGTGTCCATTACTAGAATTTTATGTGTTTTGGAAAATTTTTGTGTACTATTAAATTTTGATTCATATTTGGTTGCTTAAATGTTGTTAACAGATTAAAAAACAAAAAATTTAAGATTCCTTGTTTGTCCATTAAACTTGCACATCTGACCTAATATAAAAGGCAGCATATTTTTAACTTGTAATAGTTATATCATTGTTAAAACTGATTTTATTAAATTTTCATTAAAAGCAGTTTAGTTTAAAACAGTTGATTCAAGCTACATAGAAATAAATATTTAAAGATAACAATTTATCAAAAAAGACTATGCATAAGTGAAAACTTTGTTTATTTTATTTATGATTTGTATAATGTGTATAAACTTATTATTTATTTTTTGCTTTTTAAAAACTTATAATAACTAAGCTCTTAACCATTTAGTTTTGGTCTAATGGCTTATTAGAACGGTTTCAAAATTATTCATTGCTGATCATTCAAAAAGATTTTGGCACAGATGTCATATACACATTTTCACGTGCTTTTTCCCCTTGCCAATTTGGGGAAATTTTTGTTTTTCAATATAAACTACATACAATGACAGCAATTGATTTTTTATTGCAATGTAAAAATAAAATAACGTGAAACAGAGAAAGACTCTAGTATTTTGAAAAATAAAATTAAAATAAGAAAATGATAGTTTGAAAAATAATTTAAAGAATTAAAATAAAATATAACAGTAAAAAGGCATGAATTTAAATAAGAAACTTAATAAGTTACTAAAACAGTAAATATAATTTTCACAATAAATCTTAAATATTAACGCTTGTAGCTATATTGAATGCATGCAGCTATATCATTTATTATTTCTTATGATCATATCAGAAGAACATTTATAACATATAAATCCATATTTAAGCAAAATTTGTTAACATATAAAGATGTAAAACAAAATATAAAATGCTAAATGCATTAGGCGAGATATCAACTAACTAGGTTTACAATAAGAAACAAAAATACCGGGTTACAATGGCGTAAAATCGCCAATTTTAAAAATATGTGCAAATGTGGTGCGTATATGATATCTGTGCCAAGATTTTAATTAAATGTACTATCAGGAAAAAAACTTTATTTTAATAATGAATGAGGGATAATTTACTTTCTCCTTTAATAATTGCTTTAATGTTCCAAATATTCTAGATATTCTCTCATGTTTCATTTTTTAAGTTTGAATTTTCCATTGTATTAAATTATCCATTTCATGAATTATAGCTAATATCTATAAGATTTTGAATGTTTCATTTTATGTTTTTACTGTATCAGATTGTGGATGTTGTTTCTGTTCGATGTAATAAATTTAAAAATATATATATATATATATATATAATATATATGTATGTATTGTTATTACTGCATTCCACTATTTATTTTCCACTATTTATATATCATTTGTTTAATGAAATATATGTGAAGTCAGCTGAGCCACCATAATATGGCGAGATTTTGGGTACGTAAAATTTAGAAAGGTCTTCTCGAATGAGGGGGGGGGGGCTGAATGCCACTGTGCTTCCCATAGCTTCAGAGGTTAATCGGGCCCTGACCGTGTATACCTCTCAAAAACACTGTCTGCCTAAGTGTTCTGTTTCTGCAGACTCTTTAAGATTTGTCTAAAATGGGACAAGTAGGAAAGATGGCTTGCAACAACTTTGTCTGGGTGACTTTTCTCCACAAATCCCTCTACCTTGCTCGACATAGAGGTGTCCTTAATCTTTGAAGAAGGTAGTTTATCCTTTGTCTCTTCCTCCTCATTTGAAGCAGCAATAATATTTACCGAAGGTCTCCGCAAAAAACTGATTTAAAATTATGAAAACGCTACGATTTCAAAAATTTTAAATGTGCCCCGCTGTGTGCAAACTGAGGGGGAGGGAAGATTATAGGTTTATAATATGAAAGAGTGGTCCGTGGGCTTTCCGATCATATATGACGGGTCAAAAAAAAATTTCGAAAATTCCCCCCTTCCTTATGAGACTTTTCTTTCGACACCCAAATACACACAATAATTCAGGCATCTCCCTCTTTTAAATTTTAATACTAAATAAATAATATTTATCGGTGAAATCCATTCAAAAAACTGTGTTTCAAGCTACATTTCTTGTAGAAAACATTACCTTTTTTAAAAATTTCTCAACGCCTCCTTCCCTCTCGAGTAATTTTAGCGTATGTTCTAAATATAATGAATGTATTTGTAAAATATAATGGCAGTTTAAGAGAATAACAAGTAATTAATGTTTCATGCATTTATATTAATCCCTTCTTTCTATAGTAAAAAAAAAAAAACTAGCCTTAAACAAATACTTAGGAATGACTCCTGGAATGATGCTGATGTGTAAGGTTTCCGGAAATAACGCGTCCGGGTGGACCACACCTTCCATGAGTCGAATAGACCAATCAGGAAAGGGCTCCGCGAAGCGATTCCAACTGGGATTGCAAAGCAATACCGAACGGAACCATGGGGTATTGGCGAGCGCAGCAAGGAGGGGTAGGCTACAACTTGGAATCGCGAAGCGATTACGCGGAGGGCTGGCGAGCGTAGCAAGCAGGGGGGCGGAGCCCCCTAGTATTAATAAAAAAAAGTTTTTCTCTGTGTGTGTATGTCTGTCTGTTCGCAGTAGCTAACAACGCAACGTGTGTAAACGGCTCAATTTTTTTTGTAAAACTAGTCCAAAGGGTAATCTGATGTACATGAGATTCAGAATTTTAAATTCCAATAAGTAGTTCAGAAATAAATTAAAAACCCCAAATTAAAAGAAGAAAAATTATTCATAATTTCACAAATGCATGTATTTTTTTAAGGCAGTAAATTTCTTCAAAAAGTTGAAGAAAGGGTAGGGGTTGATATAGTTCTAGCACTTTAGAAAGATAAACGTACTGGGCTTTTTTTTAATAAAGGGTTGCATCTTAAATCTACTGAACCAAACAACTTTAAGTGTGGACAACCAGACAGCAAGAAATGAAGAGAAATCAATAAAATATCGCTTTATAACACTAAACAAGTTGGAAATTGCAAGTGAAGCGCAGAAAATGAGGTGCGTTCGTACGATAACGAAGTTTTAAAAATATTGCTCATATATCAATTTTATAAAATTGTAAATAGTTAATTACAATTAAAATGCGCACTAAGCAATGTTCTCCCCACGCCATTACGTAATGGAATACTTTTGTGTTGCCTTGTAAATCAATGACAAATGTTCTTTGCACCACAGGTTATGCAAAATGTACATAATAATATGTACTTTATAGATGCATATCAATTTTATTATGTTCGAATGAGTGTAACACCATTAAAATGCATTTAAAACATTTTTCCCCATTGACTGTAATGTAACGGAATACTTTTGATTGTCCCTGTAATTGAACTATGCATCCGATTTTGATAAAATTTGAAATAAAACGACAAAATTATGCATTTTAAATTTCAAACGATTAAAATGCATTTGAAACGTTTTTCCCCATTGACCGCAATGTAACGGGACACTTTTGATTGTCCCTGTAATTGATGTATGCATCCGAATTTCATAAAATTTGAAATGACTTGACAAAATTATGTAATAATTATATATTTTAAATTTCAAACAATTCGGTTGGATAGTTTTTGCGTTGTTATATGCGGACAGACGGACGGACTGAACGACAGGTGCTACGTATTTACATAATTACGAACGCGCCTAAAAATAACACTAAACTTAATAACCCAAAAAAGAAATAGTAAATATTTAAGAATATTTTCTAATAGCTTTTTCTTGCATAATGCATTTAACAGTAATAAAGTCTTGTGTCACTAGCGCCGAACGGAGAAGGGGTAGAGGGTAGATTAAAATTCTTATCAGCAAAGCAAGTAAACAACTTTATTTCTATTTTATTTATTAGTAAACATAAACTTAACTTCAAATATATAATAATCACATATGGTTTTTCGAACTGTGATTATATATGCATACAAATATGAAGGCCAAACGTTGGAGTATTCCATATTTTAGAATTAAATAATTTTATAATAATTTAGTGATTTTAATAATATCTTTGCATTTTCATAAAAATAGATAACCGACTAATAAAATATATCATACTATTTTTAGTCAAAGACTATGTTAGAAAGAAAAAGAGAAAAACATTTTTCCTCAAAAATGATATCACTATAAAAAATCATACCCTTCCCCCTAGAGATATCTTACGATACCATACGCCAAATTCCCCCCTCCCCCTACCTCCCTAAATTGATAACGTTATATGTGCAGGCACAGCTCCTTAACCCATTAACGCCCGAATTATTTTCTTCGCTAAAATTTAAATTTTGTATTTCCCACCACTTTTAAAAGCAAATTAACTTTTATCTAAATTTATCAAGGATTCTGTCTCGTGAAACAAGGTATACATTTTCCTTCCTCTTTACTGGTGGGAAAACCGCTTTCTTGTTGTTTTTGTAACCGTCCTCAAACGAGGACGCTGGGCGTTAATGGGTTAAAGGTAGCACTCATGATCTGGGATATAGCAACATAAGTCAGTGCATTCCTTTATCTTCAAAGAACATCTTATTTTGGGTTCAATATTTAAACGACATAAATCAATGACTTAAGTGCTTTTTTTTTTTTTTTTTTTTTTTTTGATTGTTTTGTGCACAATAACAGACGACATTGCAGCCATAACATTCGATTTCATGTAACGACTACCACACATGTCAATACAATTTTTTTTTATTTACGGCAACTATGGGTTTATTGTTTTTGTGTAAAGTATCTGTAACCCATTCTAACATGGAGTAAATCTGTTTGAAATTATGAACTCACACCAGAATTCACAAACGAATTTATTATAAAATGCGAACTTGCTTATTTTCAAGTATAGTCGGCTCTCGTTAAAGGTGTTCTTAACTGCACCACTCAACAAGCGTAAAACGTTTTGACACATTTAAAAATTCATTTTTTAACAGAAGCATGTGAAATTGGAATGCCTGACTATGGAAGCAATTTCGAATTGAACCCGTTTTTCTCCTGCTTTTCGACCGGTTTTTCTGCTTTCGTCGGGAAATGTGCTCAAAAGTGTCAAATTTGAAGGCTTGTTATGAAAAATCTGTTGCGTTTTTTTAAGAAAAACAGAAGATTGAGTGTAATTAGACAGTTTCTGAAAAACAACACCAGCTATTTTCATGCATTTCCGAACTAAAATAAATTAAAGCATGTGTCACAAAGTTGCGCTTTTTGATTTAAGAACACCCTTAATTCGAACTTGTCGGGACCACAAGAAATGTTCAAATTATCCGAAGTTCGAATTATGAAAAATATGAAATGAAAACATGCTTAATATGGTACTATTACAAAGGAATCAATGTTATAGTGTATTTTTTAAATATATTTAGCCTGTTATCACTAGAATATAACTTAATATTAAATTAGAATATATAAACTAATTAAAAGATTAGAAACGAGCACGATGGAAGAAAAATTCAAAGCGTCAGTGATGGACAGAGGGGGCACTAAGAAAGTAGATATCAGATGCATTGGATTATATGTATACTCGTTCGGAATAATTTTCATAAAAATCAAAGAAAGTTATTGAAATGATCTGAAATCCGCGATAAAAGAAAAGAAAAATGAAAAATCGGAATTCTCGGTAGTTCGAATTAAACGAAATAAAGAGAAAATGAGTTCGAATTAAAGGAAATTTTCAACGTTATTCTGACATTGAAAATTTCGGGACTTCATATTTAGTTCGAATTAAGCGAAGATTCGAATTATCCGATTTCGAATTAACGAGAGTCGACTGTATGTTATGAAAAGAAATTTTTAAATATTATCGGTGCTAATAAAATAAACATTAGGTGTCCTTTTTTAGGGACATTGCCTACGAAAGGGTTAACAGGTAAATAGATATTTCACATGTATCACAAAGGCATTGCTAACAAGATAGTATATGAGGTTTGTTCTATATTGTTATATTATACTGAAAATAGTATTGTACTCCATATTAAACATTTACATCGGATTTCAGATGCTTGCCTTTAGCAGAATAAAATGAACACAATATTGAGAGTTTTGCTGGCTTTTACAGATTCCAGACGTTTTGAAAAAAAAAATTATCAGTGTTTTCTTGTATGTGGTTAATTATTTTAACACGTTGAGTGCCACGTCAATTACCGGTGACTGACAGTGAACTTTCCGTTTCAGCCGTCTGTTATTTAACTCTTTATCTACCGACGGTACTTATAAGTACCATTATGGAAAATGTAATAAAAAACGTATTTAATCAGTCTATTCATAAAATTTCTTTTTCTGACCACACAATGTACTTTACTCGATCTAATTTAGATAGAATAGAAAAACAGTCGAAGTTAAATAGTTTAGAAAAAGAGATTTTTTTATCATTTTAATAGGTATATCTTTTTTTTTTTTTTTGTATAAAAAGTTATATGAAATTGAGGTGCCTCTTCGATCCAGAACATTTAAAAACTGTCAACAGATGGCGCCACATGCGCATCGGACAAGGACTCTAGGCAGGCTGTGAGAGACTGTTGGTTCGGTGAGTCAGTTACTGTACTGCCGCCGCTTATGTAGCACGCAAGGAAAATCACCTTGTTCCGAGAGACAAAACGTGTCTCAAGATATTTAGAAATGTATTCTATTTCTTTATAAGTTTAATTAAATTTATGTTTGTTTAAGTACGTGCTATTAATATTTATCCATATACACCGTACTTTTGTAAAAAAAACATCGACAAGATGAAAGATTAATTCAGATTGAGCAGCCGTGATATCCCATAACCACATGGTTGCTTCAAGTGTTGACCGGACAATTTTGAAAGACGCCTTCTGATATATCGTTCCTGGACAACTACAGCGATGAAAAAAAAACGGTATGTGCCATTTTCTATGTTTCTTTGTGGTATTCTCTGGCCCAATTGTTATATTTACCAGTTATTTTAATTAAAAAAAATTTTTTTTCGAGCCCAAGCGTTCTTATTCAAAATTTTATTAAATTGTATATTTATTTATTTATTGCTCTATCAATATATATATTTTTAATTCTGCGCTCACAATGCCTGATGATATTCCTGCCGATAATCCGACAGAAACGCTTGCTAGGGTAGCTGTTAAAATTCCTCCCTTATGGAAAAGTAATATTTCTGTTTGGTTTGTACAAGTTGAGGCAAATTTTGCCGTGGCGCAAGTAACGAACGACACTACTAAGTACAATTATTTATTATCTGCTATAGACACAGATACATTAAGTGCGGTATCTGACTTAATTCTTACGCCGCCTCCAAATGACAAATATAATGCTTTGAAACAGAGACTAATTCAGGAGTTTTCAGATTCGCAATCGCAGCAGATACGTAAATTACTCTCTGAACTTGTGCTAGGTGATAAAAAACCTTCCGTTTTACTGCGGCAAATGAAAGAATTAGCGCAAAGTTCCGTTACCGAAGAATTTTTGAAAGCTATTTGGTTAGAACGTTTGCCGACGCATACGCAAGCAATTTTGTCGGTTTCAAGCTCCGGATTACAGGAATTAGCAACCCTAGCTGACAAAATTAATGAAATTAAATCTGAATCGGCAGTGTATGCAGTTTCCAAACCCACCGAATCGCCTCGGAACGACCATAACGCGATCTTAAATCTTCAAACACAAATTGAGCAATTGACACTGCAGGTTTCAGAGTTATCCAAAAATGTGTTTAGGCGATCGATGTCTAGCGGCCGATCGCATTACAGGGAAAGACGATACAGTAAAAATAGAGATTCCCAAAAATCGAGTCGTAAACAAAACGAATCAGACTTATGTTATTACCATCAGAAATTTGGTAGTGATGCTCGAAAGTGCCGCGAACCTTGTTCTTTTGATGAAATTAAAAAAAACTAGTGGCTGCTGCTAGGTCAACAAGCGAAAATACAGTTGGCGTAGCAGCATTAGAACAATGTAGGTTGCATGTGTTTGATAAAAATTCAGGGTTCAAATTTTTAATAGATAGTGGTAGTGATATTTCTTGTATCCCTGTACCAAAACAAGTAAACAAAAAGAGTCCTTCTAATTATCTTTATGCTGCAAATAATTCCAAAATTCCTGTTTATGGTAACAAACTGCTTGACCTAAACATCGGCTTGAGAAGGAGTTTTCGCTGGTCATTTGTTATTGCAAATGTCTCTTGCCCTATAATTGGAGCAGACTTTTTAAGAAATTTTGCTTTGCTTGTAGATTTGCACAAATTTCGATTAATTGACTCTGTAACTGGATTGTCCACTAAGGGTGAGCTTACTTGCTCAAAACAGTCCCAAATTAAACTAATTTCTGAAGACATGTCTTTTAAAACTATATTTGAGGAATTCCCAGAGCTCTTAAATCCCATACCAAATTTTAAAAAACCAACTTGCCATGATACAGTTCATCATATCGAAACTACAGGACCACCACTTTATTCCAAACCTCGCCGATTGCATCCAAAAATTTTAAAGGAAGTACAAAAAGAATTCCAATATCTTATGGATGAAGGTATATGTCGTCCTTCCAAATCCCCTTGGGCATCCCCTATTCACGTTGTACCAAAACCGGATGGTTCTTACAGAGTTTGTGGTGATTATCGACGTCTAAATTCAGTAACTCTTCCTGACCGTTATCCAATACCCCACATCCATGATCTTACCAATATTCTACATGGAAAGAAAATTTTTACAAAATTAGATATAGTCCGCGCTTATTTTCATATTCCAGTGCATGAAAAAGATATTCCTAAAACAGCGGTAATAACCCCTTTTGGAAGCTTCGAATTTCTATATTTAAATTTTGGACTTAAATGTGCAGCAAACACTTTCCAAAGATTTATTAATGAGGTTCTCTATGGTCTTCCATTTGCTATAGCTTATTTGGATGACATTCTAATTTTTTCCGAAACGGAATCGGAACATATAGACCATGTACGAGCTGTTCTAAGCAGACTCTCTAAATACGGACTTAACATAAATATATCCAAAAGTGTTTTTAAACAAGACAGCGTATCATTTTTAGGACACGAAATTTCTCTTGCTGGAATTCGACCATTACAAACTAAAGTTGAAATTATTAAGCAATATCCACGGCCAAAAACTCTTTCTGAACTTCGTACATATATTGGCTTATTCAATTATTTTCGACGTTTTTGTCGCAATGCTGCAACTATCCTTGCACCCTTAACAGATTTGTTGCGTGGAGCTAAAAAGAAAGATTCAACTCCTATCGATTGGTCTGAAAATGCAATAAATTCTTTTGAAGCTTCAAGAAAGGCATTAACGGATGCAACTCTTGCATTTCCTAGCCAGGACGGTCAATTAGCACTTCATTCTGATGCTAGTGATTTTGCTATTGGTGCTACACTAAGCTTAGAAACAGAGGAGGGTCTCAAACCACTCTCATTTTTTTCCAAACGTCTAAATGAAGCACAATTAAAGTATTCTACCTTTGACAGAGAATTGTTAGCAATTTATGAGTCCGTTAAGCATTTTAGACACTTTTTGGAAGCCCGTCAATGTACAATCTTTACCGATCACAAGCCAATTGTTTTTGCCTTTAAAAAAAGAACAGATAATTACACTAACAGACAAAGTCGGTGGTTATCTTTTATATCTGAATTCACCACTGATATGGTATTTTTAAAAGGAAACCAAAATGATGCAGCCGATGCACTTTCCCGAATTAACGTAATACAAATGCCTACTCCATTAGATTACGATAAATTAAGTATGGAGCAAAAAGAGGATTCAGAACTTAGAGAAATTATGCAAAGCGGTCAATCCAGCTTAGAACTCAAATTAATTACCCTTCCAAATTCCACAACAGAAATTTATTGTGACATTTCTAGTGGCAAAGCACGTCCATATTTAACTCCAACTTTTAGAAAACAGGCATTTTGGAATTTACATGCACTTGCTCATCCTGGAACTAAAGGTAGTGTGAATTTATTGCGACAACGATTTATCTGGCCTTCCCTAGCTAAAGATTGTCGAACTTGGGCACGTGAGTGTTTGGATTGTCAGCGCTCCAAAATTGTTAGACACACAAAAACAGAGTTAGGAAAATTTGATCTTCCAACAGATAGATTTGCACACATACATTTAGATTTAATTGGACCTTTACCGGAATCAAATGGTAAAAGGTATTGTTTAACCGTAATTGATAGAGCAACGCGTTGGCCAGAGGCATACCCACTTAGTGACATCACAGCAGAATCAGTGGCACGTGCACTACTTTCCGAATGGATTGCAAGATTTGGATGTCCTGAGAAAATTACCACGGACCAAGGACGCCAGTTCGAATCTGAACTTTTCCAGCAGTTAGCCAGATTGTTAGGTGCTAGAAAGTACCGATCGTCTCCGTACCACCCTCAGAGTAATGGGATTATCGAGAATTGGCACAGACCTCTAAAATGTGCACTAAAAGCCAGACGAACTGAAAAATGGACTGAAATACTTCCAACAGTGTTATTAGGGTTTCGTGCTGCACTAAAAACCGATATAAATGTTTCGCCAGCTGAACTTGTTTTTGGGTCTACTCTCAGACTACCAGGTGATTTCTTCGATGACAAATCCACCATTAAAAGTCCTGAAGAATTAGTGCAGCGATTAAGAAATACCTTCAACGAATTCAAACCACAACCAACTAAGTCCCATAACAGCACAAAAACATTTGTGTCTCAGCAGTTTAAAACATGTACGCATGTATTTGTGCGTCAAGAAGGTATTCGGCAAGCTTTACAACCGCCGTATGATGGACCTTTTGAAGTTGTTGAGCGCAACGATAAACTTTTTAAAGTGGCCATAAAAGGCAAAATAGTAAATATATCGCTGGACAGACTGAAGCCAGCCTTTTTGGTGAATGATTCACTATCTTCGACTCCTGAAACAACCTCAACCCTGGAAACAACTGCTTCGACTCCCGGGACTGCCTCGAATTCTGGAAAAACAAAACCACCTCACATCACACGATCCGGCAGAACTGTCAGATTTCCAGAACGTTTAGTGGAAAATTAAGAGTATCGTTTGCACTAGGAAGGGGGTACTGAGGTGCCTCTTCGATCCAGAACATTTAAAAACTGTCAACAGATGGCGCCACATGCGCATCGGACAAGGACTCTAGGCAGGCTGTGAGAGACTGTTGGTTCGGTGAGTCAGTTACTGTACTGCCGCCGCTTATGTAGCACGCAAGGAAAATCACCTTGTTCCGAGAGACAAAACGTGTCTCAAGATATTTAGAAATGTATTCTATTTCTTTATAAGTTTAATTAAATTTATGTTTGTTTAAGTACGTGCTATTAATATTTATCCATATACACCGTACTTTTGTAAAAAAAACATCGACAAGATGAAAGATTAATTCAGATTGAGCAGCCGTGATATCCCATAACCACATGGTTGCTTCAGAAATATTTTCGACGGTAAAAGCTTTTTCATTTACAGAGATGATCATAATACATTTAAGTACATTGCTTTTACAAGAATTGTAATATTTCCATAAGAGTATTCTTGGTTAATTAATTTGATTACTTTTGTGAATATTTCACAACAAAATTATAAATACCGATATATTTAATCAGTTTTAATGAAAAAAGAAAAACACTTCTAAATTTCACATTATTATTACTTAAAAAATTCCAAACTGTCTTCAGATATTAACCCGTTGAGCTCCGATGGTAGCATTTTCTACCAATTAATTTTAATTCGGAAATGTCACAATGGCACCAGAAAATTCGACCAAATTTATTTGAAAAAGGTTTAATGCATTTTTTTTCCGTGTTTATCGTAAACAGTTTTTTTTTCTTTGCAAAATACTGGTGGCCAATGTGACATTTGGAATTTTGAAGAAATTTACACCCCAGAGCTTAAAGGGTTAAAGAAGACAATTATTCATTGTGAAGCCATTTCTTGATAAATAATTCGATAGATAAAGGGTTAAATGTATATAATCATCTAATAAGTAAAAAGTAAGTAAATATTAAATAATTACATAAAACAATGTATTTTTAGTTCT
Organism: Maratus speculifer; assembly: GCA_964019185.1. NCBI lineage: Eukaryota > Metazoa > Arthropoda > Arachnida > Araneae > Salticidae > Maratus > Maratus speculifer. The sequence continues at coordinate 280,890,114 of OZ025300.1, read as the reverse complement.
ATATCATATTTTACACTGTCAAATACCGGTGACTGACGTGGCACTCAACGTGTTAAGATGCCACTCGAATCATTCAAAAAAGACCCGGATGATATGTGTCTATTGGAATGTTATTTTCAAATATCTGGGCTCAAATTTCAGCATTTGCACATGATTTCATTTTCCATAGGATCGCTGAGGACGACCTACGACCAGGCTAGTTTTTACCTTTTCGATTTTGGTTTCAGATATTTTAAAATTACTTTAACTTTCGAAACCAATTAGAACTGGTTCTGAAATTGAAGCTATCATAATATAAAAAATATACAACTAAAATGGAAAAAATAAAAAATAGCCCGGTTGTAAAGCATCCTCAGCTATCCTATACAATAAATAAATAAATAAATAAAATAAAATCCTGTCGAAATATTAAAATTTGAGCGAGATATTTGAAAAGAACGCTTCATAGGCTTTGGATTATCATCCGGGTCTTTCTCTGCGACTAGTGTTGCGTCTTAAGAGCCCACAATAGTCACAGAAAAATTACTCAAAAAGACCCGGATGACCATGTAAAGTCTATGGGAGCGTTCTTTTCTAATATCTCGCTCAAATTTTAATATTTTTGCATGATTTTTCTGCACAAGATAGCTGAGGGCAATCCACAACCGGGCTAGTTTTTACTTTTTCGATTTTGGTTATATATTTTTTATATTACGATTGTTTCAGTTTCAGAACCGGTTTAAACCGGTTTCGAAAGTTAAAGTAATTTTTTAAAGAAAATCTGAAACAAAAATTGAAAAAGTAAAAACTAGCCCGGTTGTGGATTGCCCTCAGCTATCTTGTGCAAAAAAAATCATGCAAAAATATTAAAATTTGAGCGAGATATTAGAAAAGAACGCTCCCATAGACTTTACATGGTCATCCGGGTCTTTTTGAGTAATTTTTCTGTGACTATTGTGGGCTCTTAAGAGCGTACACTAGTCACACGATAAAAGCCGAACGCTAATGTTAAGTCTATGGGGGCGTTCTTTTTAAATATCTCGCTCAAATTTTAATATTTCGACAGGATTATTTATTTATTTATTTATTTATTTATTTTTATTTATTTATTTATTTATTTTTTTTTTTTTTGCATTGGATAGCTGAGGACGATCTACAACCAGGCTAGTTTTTACCTTTTCGATTTTGGTACTTTTTAATATTATGATAGTTTCAATTTCGGAATCGGTTACGACCAGTTCCGAAATTTAAAGTAATTTTTAAAGAAAAATCTGAAACTAAAATCAAAAAAGTAAAAACAAGCCCGGTTGTAGATCGTCCTCAGCTATCCCATGCAAAAAAATTCATCATATAAAAATATTAAAACTTGAGCTAATTTTTCGATTTTGGATATATTTTTTCTACATTAGGATAGTTTCAGTTTCAGAAACAATATCACCGGTTCCTAAAGCTAATGTAATATTTTTTAATCTGAAAGAAAAATCGAAAAAGTAAAAACTAGCTGTCCTAGCTATCCTATGCAAAAAAAAAAAAAAAAAAAAAAAAAACACGTTCAAAAATATTAAAATTTGAGCTAGATATTTAAAAAAAAAACGCTCCATAGACTTAACATTATAATCCGGGACTTTTTCACTGACTAGTGTGGGCTCTTAAGCAACTGACCACGATTACGGAGTCATAAAAAATGTTGGAAATCATGACCGTATCTTCATCCCAGAGGAAAACATTGATTTTGTTTTGAACTCCAGTTCAACATTGACATTCAAAAAGCTAAAAATTGAAGATATTTTCGACTTCAAGAAATGGCGGCCAACTTTATACAATCGTTGCACGACTTTTTCGATTTTTATTAAAAAAAAAATATTTGAAATATATATATTGCTTTAATAATAAGGGAAAAACTTAAAAATTAATAAGAATCTTCAAATTTTCAGCTAAAATTTTATATTATTTAGCGCGTACCCAATGTATGCAATTAGGGTTTTTAAATATTGTATAAATGGTTGCCAACCACTACGCCCATTTATAGTCAACTAAACATATTTCAAAGTAAACGATTGACAGTACGTGATGCAATACATTTAACATACTTTTAAAAAAAATTGTGGTTCTAAACAGCTTTATACGATCTATAAAGGCGTAGACATTGGCAGCTCCGTATATTGCTATATTTTGAAAGTGAACAGCTTAAATTAATTAAGTTTATCTGATTAACACTCTGCAATATTTTTAAATATTCAGCAGAAATAATGAAAGTAAATTTGGCATTAAGGTGCAACATTAGCCACAGAAAAAGACCCGGATGATGATGTAACGTCTATCAATTATATCTCGCTCAAATTTTAATAGTTTTACACGATTTTTTTTGCATAGGATAGCTGAGGACGATCCACAACCGGCCTAGTTTTTACTTTTTCAGTTTGAGTTTCAAATTTTTTTAAAAAAAAATTACTTTAAATTTCAAAACCGTTTTAAACCAGTTCTGTAGTTGAAACTATCATAATATAAGAAATATATAAGCAAAATTGAAAAAGTAAAAACCAGGCCGGTTGTAGATCGTCCTCAGCTATCCTATTCAAAATAAATCACGCCAAAATATTAAAATTTCAGCGAGATATTTGAAAAGAACGCTGCCATAGACTTTACATTATCATCCGGGTCTTTTTCTTTGACTATTGTGGGGCCTTAATGGCTTAATCGATTTTTTATTGTCGTTGTTTCTGAAGAACAAATTCTAATTTTTTGTCAAATGCAGCCCTTTGACATGATTAAAATAAAAATGTTATTCCATTCTTTGAACTGTTCTTGATCAGGTATACGTATCATATTGGCCAAATTCATGGTACATATTGAGAATTATACTGTTTTTAGATCACAGGCTATCATAGCCTGTGAGCTTATGTGCCTGCCCTTTCTGTATGTACATGTGTACGTTCGTGCGTGCGTGCGTAACGCGATAACTCATTATAAAAATATCCGATCCTCTTGAAATTTTGTATATAGGTATATCCTGACAAGGCGCTTCCCTGATTAGTTTTTGGAGTTCATTCGATGTGTATAAGAGGGGCTCATGCCCCTCCCCTTAAATGATATAAATGGATTTTGCACGCAGAATTAAGTTTTCGTTCAAAATTTAGATATAGAATCATTCTGATGAGGCGATTCCGTGACTGTTATTAGGTGTTCATTGAATAAGTATAAACAGGGGGAACGGGGGTTCTAATGCCCCTCCACTTAATTTATATAAAGGGATTTTTCGAGCAGAATTGTCAGATTTCGTTCAAATCTCTGAATATTTTTGGAAGCTTAATTGTTAAGTATAAAAGAGGGGGATAACTCCTTTTAAATTATATAAATGCTAAATGGGTTTTTATTAAGAATTATTCGATTTGCTCTGAATTTTAGATATAGATTTTTTATATGATAAAGCATGTCCTTGATAGTTTAGAGGTTCAATGATTAAGTATAAAAAATGGGAAAGGGGAGAGCTGTTTCCCCTTCTTAATTTTTTTTCGATCGGAATTAACCTTGAAAACATAAGGTTGTAATGTACAATTAGTATGCGTAGCCTGTGAGCTCAATGCCATCAGTTTAACTGGGCAATATTCTTTTTATTAGGTATGTGCCAGATGCCGCATAAGCATCAGTGCAGATTAAAAATTAAAAAAATTTCAACAGTATCGTGTGGGGAAGATGTTCCAAAAGACCAAAACAAAAACAATTGTTCCTTAGAGATACAAGGGTTTCCACTGTGATTATGATAAGGAGTCTGAAATAGCACATCAAACGTAACAAATGAGATGCGATCGTATTATAGTGAAATTTTTAATAAATACAGTACTTCAGATATAATACCGTATCCCAAATCTTTTGTGTGTTACTGTAAATAATATATGCTTTCTATTAAACAGGGAGTAGCTATTGTAGAACTTCAGAAACGTATATCCATTTCATAAAATGTGAAATAGTTCAATATAATTAAAACGAAAACCAAACAATGTTTTCCTCGATACCATTATGTAATAGAATAATTCTGTGTGACCCTATACATTAATAAAAAATATTCTTTGCACCACAGGTTGTATAGAATGTATATTTCAGTATATATTTCATAGATGCATATGAATTGTATTATGTTCGAAAGAGCGTAACATCATTAAAATGCACTTCAAACTATTTTTTCCCATTTACCGTAACATAACGGAATACTTTTGATTGTCCCTGTAATTGAACTATACATCCGATTTTCATAAAACTAGAAGTGACGCGACAAAATTATGTAATAATTACGTATTTTAAATTTCAAACAATTCGGCTGGGTAGTTTTTGCGTTGTTATATGCGGTCAGACGAACGGACGGACGCATTGAACGACGACTATAGGCGCTGCGTATTAACATAATTAGGACGCACCTAAATAAAGGCACTATCATAGATGAAAAACGTATTTTTAAGTTCGCTAAAGATTCATTTACATGGATAAAAAAAAACTTTCAGTCCCTGTGTAACTTCCATCAGCCAAAGCTTATGCGTCAATTAGCCCCTTGAGGATGAACGACACGTATACGTGCCGCAAAAAGGCTTAAGAATGTTTGTTTATCCCTACTAGTAAAATTTGCCTTGTTTAATCGAAGCATTTTCTAGATTTAATTAGGCACACATTTTTGTTTATAAAAATCGGTGACAAAACATTAAAAATTTTATAAAAGGCTTCCGTCGTGAAGGGGTTAATATAAAAAATTAGACGATTCAAAACGAGTTCAAGATAGCATGGAAAAGCATATTCCATTTTATCAAAACATATTTAGCTAACTAATATTGCAAATAACCCAGTGATTTATGACTACATATCAATGGGTGGTTATCACTATGATTTTATTAATAAAAAACACACGAAATTGATATTAAAACTTACAAAATATTATACTGTATAAATGTTAACTTTCTTAGTTCTGATTGAAAATATGTTTACTAGGATTGTTTTGTTCATATTAAATACCACCTAACCTCGTTTCTTGTTAAAAGAAGTCGTTGGGGACCATCGTAATACTTGTCCATCATAGATAAACATAATATAAAATGTGAAAATAAAACATGTGTAAACTTTTTATAAAATGCATTGCAATTCAAAAATAAAATGCAAATGTATTTTTAAATTTTTTAAAATGATTTATTCATATAAATAAGTATACAAATCTATACACTTAAAAAATCACCAAAAATTCGATTTCTAAACAAAAATTTAAGCAATGAACAATACGTAACATAGAATCTTATGTATAACATATAATATAATAAACCATTTAACACAAACATCATAACTTTTTCTTTTGAAATTTGTGTATTTATCCTATTGGTATGTAAATAGAATATTGAATTATTGATAATAACACAGATAATATTCACATTACTATGAATTTAGAATAAGATTTATTCACATACACCAATCAATGTAAAGTAAGTAACAAAAGCAAGGAAGACTATTGAAGTGCATCACTGCATATACGCGCTTGATAAACGCGCATAAACGCGCTCAATTAAAAATTTAATATCTGACAGTCTTCCCGGATCATCTTTTTCATGAATACTTAAAGTCTATCAGATGGTCTTTTATTCCTTCCTGATCTTCAAATTTGTAGAGAATTCTTTTTTTCCTTCAGATTTTGAAGAAAAGTTTGAGACATTGAATTGTGAATCTGGCACATTTGCAGGTTTCAGAAAGTACTAAACTAAATAATAAATTAACTCTAATTACTAACTGAATTCTTGTTTTTATTCATTTCGAGTATGCTTCTCTAATCCTGGTATCTTCTGATGGTTTATTGTGAAGCTACTTAAATAATGACTTAATTAGTGACTTAAATAATGCAGAGTTTCCCCTAGAGGGTTTCAGGGGGGCGCTCCGCCCCTCCTGCCCTTCGGTTTAAAAACTAGCGCCCCTCTTGTCATTCATTCAAATAAATGGCGCCCTTCTTGCCCCACATTTGGAAAAACGCAGAACTCTAGCGATGATCCGAACACGCTATAGCGCGTAAATTACGCAAAAAATCGGCGACGGAACGCAAAAAATAGCCTCATATGCGTCCCAACAGGTAATTTCGTCAAAAAATGGCTAAAAAAAGGCAAGTTTCGTGAAAAATCGCGAACTAACGATTAATTTCCGGCAAGATTTGCAAAAAATGGCTAATTTCGTCACAAAATGGCTGATTTCCGCAAAAGATCGTGGAAAAACGACAAATTTCTTTCAAAAACCGCAATAAAACGAGAAATTTTGTCAAACGAGTCGCAAAAAACGGCAACTTTCGTCAAAAAATAGTGATAAAACGGCAGATTTCGTCAAAAGATTTGCGAAAAAAACGGCAAATTTTCTTCCAAAAATCACAATAAAACGGAAAATTCTGTGAAAAGTTCCATTTTTTGCGATTTTTTAGCAAAATATGCAGTTCTTTGCGATCTTTTAACAAAGACTGCTGTTTTTGAGATCTTTTAATGAGATTAGCCGTTTCTTTCGTGAACTTTTAACATTTACCCTTTTTTTCAATTTTTTGATGAAATTTCTGTTTTTCACGACTTTTTGAACCGCTAGATTCTAAATTCAACTCTATAAAAGTGCCCTAAAAAATGTAAAAAGTGCCCTTTTCAGAACAGTAGCGTCCTGCCCTTTTTTAAACCTGGGGGAAACTCTGAATAATGGCTCACAGTTGGAAGATTAAATACATATTTTAAATCGTATTATACTGATTCTAAGAATGTCTTAACCCTTAACGGTGCAGGACAAATTCATTGCTTAAGTGTTGAAATTAATGACTGACACCGGAATTTGAAAACAATTTTCTTTCTAAATAAGAAAACGCTATATTTCACGCATTCAATAAACCGTAATTTTCTTTAAAAAATTTTTGGTGCCAATGTGGCGTTTGGGAATTAAAATTAAATGGTATATCTATGAAACCACCGCGCCGCAAAAGGTTAACTTGAGAAACATCAACTGGTTATAGAACATGTAACCCCTTGTAGCGCGCTGGTTTCATAGATATACCACTTAATTTTAATTCCCAAACGCCACATTGGAACCGGAATTTTATTTTTAAAAAAATTACGGTTTATAGAATGCGTGAAATATAGCGTTTTCTTATTTACAAATAAAGTTGTTTTCAAATTCCGGTGTCAGTCATTAATTTCAACACTTAAGCAATGAATTTGCCCTGCGCCGCAAAGGGTTAAAATAGCTTATGTTTTTTTTCTTGAGCTTTGTAAATACCTTTGTTATTTATTTTGTATTATGCCATACTCCATTGCGTGAATTTTACTATCATTTCTAGATGTTATTAATTTGTTTTAAGGTCGTGGCAGTTGTAGAGGCATTTTTATGATTTGTAAAACCCCTGATACCTCTTATTGATAAAAAAAATAATAATTGTGAGCCCTGAATTCAAAGGTTTTTTAGCTTATTTCTCTCCTTCTGTATATCAAAGTCCATATAAAATATTTCTGATCAGATTTCTTTTCAAACTGATTTTTTTCTGTTTTTACTTACAAACACTTATTTTCACCGTGAGCAAAGCATATGTAGATTGGTTTATGTTCTGAAATGTAGAACTCATAGGTTCCGCAATGGTAATGGGAGCTGTATGTAAAAGCTACATCGATCTGCGTATTCACGTCGGTTGTGGGTACATTTTCAGGAAAAGCAGGTTATAAATTTTGCTGTAGCATGAAATTTTTAAAAAAGACATTTTTATCACTCATCATGTCGAAGATGAAATCTCCCATAACAATGACTTTAAAATTCGAATATTCATCTTTTTTTTCATCATCAATCATGAAAAAGAACTTTTCTTTAATAATCTTAAAACTACATTCGCGAATATTTATTTATTAACTTAGATGTCTGACAATCTCCAATATGCTTCTAGTTGATTTTCCGGCATCAGTGCATATACAGTTTTTTACTCTCACTGGGCCATCTCTCGGCGCATACTTGTACATCTTCAGCGTGTATCCATTGTTACTCAACCCAATGGAAACTTGAGTAATGACCATCTATTACACTACCGTGATGAAATATAGTAGAAAAGGATTCACATATTTACCCAGCAACAGCCAATCGGGATTTTGAATAATTTGATTGATTTTAGATTTCTTATCTTTTCTTTTCGTCGGAAAATCATTAGCTGTAAAATGGGGGATTCATTTCCCAATTTTTCAACTTGGATAAACATAGGAAGGCAATTTTTGTTTATTCTTCAAAGTTCATCTTTTATTAGGGATTGAGTAAGTGATTTTGGTATATATATGAAGTAAATAAAATATTTATTTTTGATATGAAGTGATTTTTTAAAATTTTATTTTTTCTCACCCTTAGATTTTTCTCAAAAGAGTTTACTTGAATAAATTCCTTTTTTATGTGCAAAAGAAAATTTCGAACTAAAAGGAAAATCATTTTTGTGTAACATAGCAACATAGTAGATCTCTGTTATATTTCACATTCGGATATATCGCTCTTTTTATGATGGTATAGTGGATGGTATAGGCATCATATTTTTTTAGAAAAGCTCTATATAGCTTCGAAGTTTTAAATAAAGTGATAGTATATATCAGCTGCTTTTATGACCACAGCATTGTTTATGTGCCTACGGCACATACGTTCTACTTTAACTTATTTTTTAGGTGATTTTTGTGCAAGTATGAGAACAGTTTAAATTTATAAAAGTTAATTAACTAAAGAATATGTATAAACTGATATCGCAAAGACAAAATATATTTATTTTTGTCGAATTCTTTAATTCCCACAGTTTTGTGACGAATTTTTCTTGCTTTCCAATATGCACGAAAAAACAAGGGATACAAAATTTTGGAGCATCTATCTTATAAATATACAGTTTAGTTCATCATATGACATCTTTTAATGCCACAAATCCAAGGTTATTTAAAAGAGAGCTAAACAAAAGCTTATCGAAATATCTCTCATACATGACTACAATTTTTCTGCTGGCGACGAGAGTGCTCGAATACGCCATCTGGTGGAGGAAAGATATAACGATTTCCCTCAGGAAAATATCATGTAAGCATATTGCATTACATATATTTTTAATTTATTCAGAATGATTACTTTTTTTTTTTTTTTGCACAATTTCAGATTTCATGTGATTCAGATTTCATTTTGTGTGTGTGTGTGTGTGTTATACGACAGATAAAAATTTAACAGAATTTGAATATCTAACGATTTCAAACGCATTTACAATAAAGAATTATTTTAATGGCAGCATTAGTTAAAGAGAAATTTTTCCTGTACCACGGGTTGTGATCAGTACCTCTGTAGAACATTTTAAGTCTATCGCTATTAGATAATTAAAAAAATAATGGATTGAAATAATAATTTGCTTAAGAGTTCTGTAGGCACATCTTATCCAGTCAATTCTACAAGGGATATTAAAAAATAAAATTTCTTCTTTTTTAAAATGATGTATTTTTTTAAAAATCAGTTTTAGAATACCATATACAGAAAAATTTTGGAATAAATAAGAACAAATTCTTGTGTCAATTTGGGAGACAAATAAAAAATCTTTACAAAATCTTTTGCAATCTTTAACGCACATTTTATAACACAGGATTTTCTTTAATGTGGGTTTTAAGATGTTTTTTTAAGTGATCCTTTCGAGAAAACCTTTTGAAGCACATTTCACATATAAATGGCTTTTCATTTGTATGTGTTAACAAATGTTTTTTCAAACAGCCACTCAGCCGAAAACCCTTCAAGCACAGTTCACAAAGGAAAGGTTTTTCATTTGTATGGATGCGAATATGTTTTTTTAGATCACATGTTTGAAAAAATCCTTTGGAACATATTTCACAAAGGAGGGGTTTATCCTCTGTATGCCTGAGAAGATGAATCTTTAGATTATAACTACGAGAAAACCCTTTGGAGCATTTTTCACAAACAAAAGGTTTTTCCATTGTCGTTGTATGTGACTGTAAATGTATGTTTAAGGTAGAGCGTCGACTAAATTTTTGGAAACACACTTTACAAACGAAAGATTTCTTATCCGTATGAACTTGAAAATGTTTATTCAGATGAGAACTGTTGGCAAATGTCTTTGAGCATATTTCGCAAGTAAAATTTTTTTCCGCTCTGTGAATACGTTGGTGATGAATTAAATAACGTTTTTGAGAAAATTTTTTAGAGCACACTTCACAAGCAAATGGTTTTTCGTGAACATCAAGATGCCTCTTGAGATCTTTTGCTCCAGTAAAACTTTTTGAACACACATTACAAATAAAAGTTTTTACTATTGGATTAGAAAGAAGATGAGCCATTGAAAACAAATCAGAATTTTCTGTTGAACGAAAATTAAAATGATAAATTAAGATTTTTCAATTGAATATGAATTTTAATGAGCAACTTGAATTTTTAGAAAAAATTCTTTTATAAAAATTATATTGAATTAGAATTGAGGCGAACCATTAGTATACTTTCATTAAACATGCTTTGTTCTATTCACTACAAAATATAAAGTGTTTTGGAAAAAAAGATTTCCCTGGTGTGCCTTACCTAAACGGTGAACATTATGTCTAATGTAGTAAGTATTTTCCCTATGTATTAACATACATTATTCCTCTTATTATTTCATAAAACACTTCTGAAGCTTTTTTTTTCTCTTATTGGAAGGCGATTAATGAGTAAACATCTTTTATTGTGTTGCATTTTCATCTTTTCCCTGTGAAAATCAGTCACTGTCTCCTTCAGTGATGGAAACATTAACAAGCTAATCTTCATTCAGACCTAAAAAAGAAAATTTTATTAGTGTAATCAATTCATTTCATACAATACCTTAACACCTCAAACTTAAATACTGAACTCGATTAAATCAAATAAAGACGCAGGATCTGGTACTCATGCGCTTTGGATTTGTATGACAACATGTATTTTTGATTAAATAAAAATCCTGTGACCCTGGTCACCTATACTGTTATTGTCGTGTGCTTTTTTTACTTTGTAAATTATTGAAGACATCTTCTGAATCACCCTATATACAAAGACAAAATTATTTTATAAATTTTGAATTCAAGACAGTTTATAACATTTGGCGACAACTGCACTTTCTTTATTGAGTGAATGCAACTATAAAAAAGGAGGTACCCCAAAAGAACCATGCATAGTATTATACTTTGCATAAATTTAAAATAGAGGTTCAATACTATAAATCTGCACAAATCCTAAAATCATTGGGTGGATGACTTTGAGGTAAAACTCACCGAATTTTCCAAACATAATTTCAAATATAGGTATTAATACTGAAAATTTTAAAGTTTGTTACAATTTCTATATGTCGACTGCAACTTTCAGCATAGCATAAGTAGAAAGGATATATTTTTTTTCCACGAATGTGCAATTTATTTAATTTATATTACAAATATAAAAGATATGTAATTAATGTGTTAAAGAAGTAATAGCAGCGAGATAAAGAAATGCACTTGGCGAGAGATGAAAATCTTCATCAAGCACTTTCTCGTATTCTTATAAATATTTCATACACAGAAGCAATTTATTCGATATTTACACATTTTATTTAACATATTGTGAGTCCCTAGCCAATATTCACACATAATCAGTTGAAGATTTCACAACTACAAAAAATATTGAAAACCCTCTAATTTTAAATACAGATTACATAGCCTGTGTTACTCTAAAAGAATCTCAACTGTAAGCAAGTTGGATAACATCCCCAGTAATTGTCACATTAAGGATTTGTTTTTAAACTTACTACTATTTTCATTACCAAGAAATAAAATATTTACTTCTAAATATTTTTAAATCAAAGAGTATATATCTGTGCATCTATTTTGCCCACTAAAAGAAAAAATATTTAAAAAAGTATTTTTATAAAAATATATTCATAAAAAGTTGTTGTAATCACCAGTAATTGGCACTTAGACTTTTACACAATTAAAGTAACCCTTTTCAACTAAACAAAACTGTTGGCAATAAAAATTTAAAATATACTATAAATCATATAATAATAAATTGAAATGCATGCCTTTCTTAATCCAGGGAAGAAGCATTTGCAACAAAAATGGCTAATTTGATACAAGCCATAATTGTTTTTCTTTCCTAGGCACTATTGTCATTTAGTAGCATAAATCAAAGTTATAATCTGTAAAGTAAATGAGCATATAACTGGTATATGGTCTTGCATTTTTAAAAGACTGGATATAAATCTTATTTTAGGGCATTTTTGTAAAATGTGCCAATCACTGGTGCCTGCCAATTACTGGGGATGTCACCCTACATAATTTTGACTACAAATAATAAAATGTCTTCCTCTTCTCCAACAGGAGGGAAAGGTAGCTTCCATAATCCTTGATTTTTAAAAAAAAGTTAATTTTACTCGAGCACTCGAAATTAAAATGGGCAGAACCCGATTAATGAAAATTCCATCGGAGTTTACGGCAATACTAACATCGAATGATAGTTTCACCAAATTGGCTTCATTTAAAACCAATTTTTTTAGCCGTCGAATTTGGTGATATTTCGCTAAGTATTACTAAGTTAGGCGAAACTTTGATGCTGACAAATATCACTTAATAATTTTAAACATATGAGCGTAGCAACAATGAATACAACAACTAAAGCATATTTGGGAGAAAACACATTTTCTAAAGCTGGTAAATGAAACCTGATTATGTAAAAAAAAAAAAAAAAACTGCTCCTCTAAAACTTCAAATTGCTACATGTTAACCATTTTTGAAAGATAAAGGGTTACACAAAAAGTGTTCCAGAATACATGGATCAAGGATAAATACTGAAGGATAAAAACTTTTCTGATTTCTAACGTTTAAAAAACTATATTAACTTGACATTAGCGACTATTTTGAAAGAAAATAGTGGATGAAACTGACCAAGCAACTCAGTGTACACTTTGGTAAGTCCTATAATATGCTCGGTTGCATACAAATGAGTTAATGAATACGAATGCTGTTGCATGACGATAAGATAATTTCAAAATGTCAATTAGTCTAGAATTTCGATCCGCTATATCAGCGGTTCTCAAACTTTCTTAGTACGCGACCACCTTTCAGTGAAAAAAACTTTCGATACCCACCTTTCAGTAAAAAGAAAAATTTTGCGATCCATCTAGATAAAGTTGTATATCAGTATAGTAATTTTTGTACTATCTCTATAGGCTCGGCTATCCTATCATACGAAAAGCGCAAATTTTCGTACGGAAGATACATTATCAACAAAAACAAGAATGGGTATTCTCAATGTGTGTAAGTGAATAGTAATTAAAAAAATGCACAAGCTACAAAGATAGTTGAAAATACGTTTAATATTATGAAAACATAACTTAATAATCAATGAGTTTTCTGGTATTGGTGTTTATAATGTGGGAACATATATTAACAGGCAATTTGTCTCAGTATTTGTCTTTCAAAAGCAGCAATGTAGAAAAAGCATGTTTTCATAAGCACGAAGTATTAAATTTCATCAAGGCCTCAAAAAGCTGATTTAAATATTTCTGGATATTTTGTTCGTATATTAATCTAGAAGGAAATTAATTAAAGGATTTTCCTTTGAAATAATATTTCCTGTTGAAAATGTCATCTTTTTAAACAAATGACATAAAAGAGATATTTTGATGACAAACTTCAATGTGTCCGCGACTCACCAAAACAACTGCCGCGGCCCACCAGTGGGTCGCGACCCATAGATTGGGAATCGCTGCGCTATATCATTCATCTTTCAGGAGAGGGGTGAAAACACATGTCCGGAATCTTTGTATCAAGGCCCATATAATTAAAAGAAGAAACTTTTTGAAAGGATATAGCCGGGTTTCTTAGCGTAATATGCCTTTGTCAACCACGTCGAGTCCTACATGAATCGATAGCCCTTAAAAAGAAATGCATTTTCCCCCAGTTTAAAGCTTATACCTCAAGTCCATGGGGGGTTATGACCCTTAATGCTCATATTGAAAAAGGGCGCTTTGTTCCGAAACTACTAGTCGAATTTCAACGAAAAAAAATTAATGTATAATATTATTATACGAATACTTAATGAGTTTTTCAGATTTTTTTCAACAAAAGTACGAGTTCTATAATTTTTTTCTTCTTTTTAATTGAACATTTTAAAGGGGCTCAGGGGTTGATCGATACGGAAAAACATGTAAACCAAGCTCTCGCTTCGAGTTCATATAAAAACAGAAGAATCCAATGTAATTAATTTAAACTTTCTGATATTTTAAAGGTATGTTTGTAGTCTTATAAAATTATAAAATGAAGTACTTCAATGTAATATAATAATAAATATAGCAAACACAATTTTTGAAAAAAATTATGTATCATATTACCAACACCAAAATATCTTAACGTTGAATTTACATAAGAACCTAATTTTTGCTTTAAAATGATCAGGAAACTTTACTCTATAGAATGAATTAAGGATATAACTATCACTCAAAAAACAACATTATTAAAAATACTCTCAAATTTGAAAATTTAAAAAACTTCTAAAAAATACAACTTTCTTTTCATTAAAAATAACCAAAATATTAAATTATCTAAACTATATTAATTCATTCTCTAGATAATGATATCATATGCAAAAAAAAAAAAAAAAAAAAAAAAAAAAAAAGCCATTCTGTTTTTTTTTTTAAATCTTGGTGTTAGTCGTCAAAAATCAAGTTTTGAGATAATGCGACTTAAAGTTGAAATTATATGGATGCGGCTATGAAAGTGTTGATACACAAATGCTTATAACTTTGTTAAAAATGCTAATATTTTCATGCGGTTTTTTGCATTGAGTTCAGCATCAATTGATTAATAAAACTAGATTATAAAAAATCGATTTTTTGAAAAGTTTTCAACCCCTGAGCCCCCTTAAAAAAGAATCGATTAAAACATTTGAGTGTCCACCTTAATTTTTTTTCCTAAAATACTACGAGATATGATCCGTATTTTGCATCAGTTTCAACTTCTTACTTGTGGTGCAACAAATAAGAGAAATTAAAAACATATTCCAGAGAGAGGGGGTAGTGTCTCGCACCTATCTCACATTTATTTATAAATCAACTGCATTTGTTACTAATTTCAAGTCATCGCAGGGTGCATAGAATAATGCAGAATATATTAATCATTGTATTCATTGTTGATTGTTATCGGTAAGTACAAAAAGAAATATATTTATTTTATGTAAAAAAGCAATAATATTATTTTCACTGTTTTTTAAAACAATTAGCAATCTATCTTCCTTGCTGTAAAGAAAGATATACGGTTAATGAAATTTTTAAATTTTCTATACTGGACCATATAAAAAACGTTATAAGCTTATTCTAAGGAGGGGAATGTTGCAAGTTACGTGTGTTACTGCAACATGTGAATGCGCAATATTATGTACAGATTACGAATGAAGCTATGCTGTTGGCGCCAATCATTTGAAGGTATAGAAACCTTGAAAATAAACTGCAATACGAAACCACTACACGCTATCAGCAAACTTTTATTTGGCTAATACCTAAAAGTTTTTCTATAGATTATGATTCTAATTTCTCCGGAAGACTGCTGATTTGAAAATTGTATTTTTTAATCTAAATTAATAATATTGATTCCAAATAAAGATTTCGTAAAAAATGGAAAAAATATTATAATTCAGACGGAAACACTCAATCAAGTTCATTTGTTACAAATTTCAAATCAACACAGGGTGCACAGAATGTTACAGAATATATTAATCATGGAATTTACAACTGATTATTATCGTTAACAACAAAAAATATTTATGTATACATATAAAAGCAATATCATTGATTGTTTTGAATGTTTTTTGAAAATATTTATCGATCAATCATCATCGCTGACTTTATTAAAAACAGGATTATTGATTTCAACATCGAAAAGCTTGCTTAAAATTTGTGCAGAACGGACAATTTTTGACAGATACCGGGAATGCGAAAGATAGTATAGTATAGCAGCAACATGAGAACAACAGCCGATAGTTCTATTGCCTATTCGCAGTAATGACGTTTAATTCCCGAGAATCCAATCGAGTTTGGTATGTAGTCAATGTAACATCGGTACGATTTGTTACGTATGCACTTGATTTAAAAATAAATGTGAGATTGGTGCGATAAACTCCCCCCATCTCGGAATAAGTTTTTAATTTTTTTAATATATTGCACCACACGTAGGAAGTTGAAACTGATACAAAATGTGGATCATATCTTAAAAGGTAAAAAAATTAAGGTGGTCACTGAAATATTTTAATCGATTCTTAAAAAAAATGATCATTTAAAAAGAAGCAAAATATTATAGAACTCATACTTTTGTTGAAAAAAAACTGAAAATATTATCCAGTATTCGGCACAATGCACCCTTTATCAAAACGACCATTAAGGGTCATAATCCTCCATGGACTTGAGATATAAGCTTGAAAGTGAGGAGAAATGCATTTCTTTTTAAGGTTTATCGATTCATGTAGGTCTCAATGTGGTTGATTCAAGGGCATATTTTACTAAGAAACCCGGATATACCCTTTAAATTATAAAGTGGCCACCATTTTGAAAAAAAAAATGTGAATTAACTTGACCAACGAACTCATTTAATATTTTGTTATGAACTGTATACATGCTCAATCACGTGTAAATCGGTAAAAAATACAAGTGTTGTTGTATGACATATACTTCAGTCAGTCACTCTAAAAATTTTAAACTTTTATATTTCAGTCAACTTTTAAAATAGAGTCGAAACAAAGCAAGTCCAGCAATGTTTGTATTAAGGTAAATCATACAAAGAAATATTTTTTTCCAATTTCTAAATTTTTGTAATTTTTTTTTTTAAATTATAAGTGACCGCCATTCTGAAACATGACTGCACATGAAGCTGTATAACGAACTCTGTCGACACCGAGGTAATTACTGAACACATGTTCAGTCACATCGAAATCGGTTAATGAACGCGAGTACTACCGCTTGTCAAAAACTAGATTGTTCCAAAAGATCACCCTTCAAAAAATTCAAACTGCAGTATCTCAGTCATTTTTAAGATACTAGCAAACAAAAAAGTTCCGGAATCCTTAGTATCAAAGTTAAACATTTAAGGATAAAAACTTTTAAAGCTCAAATGTTTTTGTATATTTATTTTAATTTGGCATAATGAAATTGTCGCTATTTTTCAACAAGGTGGCGGACGAAGCTGGCCAAAGAAATCAGTGGAGATTTTGTAATTCCTGTACAAATCTTACTCATTCATCCAAAATCATCTATATAATAAAAGCCTAAGTCATGTGACTATCATCAACACTTCCGGGCTTACCCACTTCACTCTTTATATGATATGCAGCCAATTTCATGTTAGCCAGCGCAGGTTTGTACAGATTATTGTTATTATAAGCGCATTTTGCTATCATCAACAGTTTGCCGTGATGACCACTTCGTTTTTCATAGGCCAAGCGGCCAGTTTTAATAAAAGTTATTTTTCCAGATAAAGTTGTATAAAAGTTATACTTTTATAGAGATCGCTTGAAAAAAATAATGTTTGAGAGATGAATTACTTTGAAGTACATGTATATTTTGAGATTACTTCAGTGAAATTTAAATTAACTTCCCAAAATCAGTTTCCATCAAAGTAAACAAAAAAAAAAAAATTCATTCTCCAATGATTGAAAAACTAGTTGGATGTGTCAATCCCAAAACTTTCTTCTATCTCATAAGTACATTTTAATATTTAAAAAAAAACGTGGTGACCCCAAAGTTACCCACTATCGAATTTCCTCGGACATTTGACCTAGCCTAATGAGATTCTGGTATCCGAAAAGTCTAAAACGCAAAATTTAATTAATATTCTGAGAAAATGAGGTTAGTAGTGCCTCATGTTGGGTAATTTATACTAAAACCTAATAAGCATCTATTTATGTCAAGACCTAACAGAATCTGGAATTTGATAGAATTTCGTCCATTAGTTCTTGAGATATAGTTATAACAAAAAATTTGCAAAACGTAGCACAGCAACACCATATCTTGGACAATTTATGCCAAAACGTAAAAAAGCGTCTAATTATGTTATGGTGTAAAAGAATCTGAAGTTTCATGAAATTCTGTGCATTAGTTCTTGAGATATAGCTAGTTTAAAAAAAACGTGTAAAATATAGCACAGCAGCACCATCAGTTGAAGGATTTATAAAAAACGTAATCATCGTGTAATTATGTTATATGTCATTTTGTAACAAAATCTGAATTTTGATAAAATTCTGTGCGTTGGTTGTTGAGATATAGCTATCGGAAAAATCGTGCAAAATGCAGCATAGCTGCACCATCTGTTGCAAGGTTAATAACAAAATGTAATCAGCGTCTAATTATGTTATATATTCTAGTGTAACAGAATCTAAAATTTGATGAAGCTCTCTGCATTAGTTCTTGAGATATAGCTATCGCAAAAATCGTGCAAAATGTAGCATAGCAGCGCCACCTATAGAGCAGTTCATTCCAAAACCTTATCGGCGGCTATGTATCTCCAGGTATCGCGGAATCTGAAGTTTGGTGAAATTCTGTGCATTAGTTCTTGAGATATAGCTATCATGAAAATCATGAAAAACGTGGCATAGCAGCGCCACCTACTGGCCAATTTACACCAAAATTTAATCAGCGTTTATGTATATCAAGGGGTCACAGAATCTGAAGTTTGGTGAAATTCTGTGCATTAGTTCTTGAGATATAGCAATCTTGAAAATCATGAAAAACGTAGTATAGCAGCGCCACCTGCAGGCGAATTTTCACCAAAAATCAATAGGCACTAATTCATATCAAGGTCTAACTGACTATAAAATTTTATTAAATTTCGAGCATTAGTTCTTGAGATAGAGCGCCCACAATCTTTTTGTCACATACAGACAGACAGACAGACAGACAGACGGACGGACGGACAGACTCACAGACATTTTCTAAAAATAGTCAAAACGTGTTCAGGACCCTCTAAAACGTATAAATCCGTCGAAAACCGGAAGTCGAAAATTTTCATGAATCCAATACTTTCTTCTTGTAAAGATAGAATAAAGTAAAAATAATCTATGGATTGAAAAAAAAAAAAAAAAAAAACTATCATTATTTGCTATTTAATTTAATCTTATAATTTGGCAATGGTTTTTTGCTCGACGGGAAAATAAAGTAGTACCAAAAAATGATTTTTGGAACGCTTTACAAATGGAAAAAAGTTCCATATCGTTTTTTTTTTTGGCATTTAAATGCACGATATTTAGGTTTAATGTTAGACATCATTAAAGGCCTTTTACAGAAAAAGTCAATGACCAAATAATCCTAAGACCTGGAGACCAAACTGGTCGCCAGGACAGCTAGTTAGTTAATAAAAATGAATGATGTTGCGTGATAAAAATCAGATTATTTCAAAATGTCATTTACCATGGAATTTCAACCTACTATATCTCGGTTATTTTTAAGATAGAAGTAAAAAAAAACATGTTGAAAATTGCACGTCAAACGGGTAAATGAGGTGCGTTCGTACTATAACTATTTTTATAAATATTCAGATTTTGATGCAGCTGTTAAACTCTTATGCAAAAAAATATGATACGATTATATATCTTAAATCAGTAATACGAAAATAATAAGACTTCATCTTAAACGGTACGTAATTAATATAGCAAACCTAGAATCATTACTTACAACGGAATATCATTGAAATGATTACGTATGATAGGATTTAGAAGAATGAAGAAAGCTTTTATTATCTTTTTAAGTTCTGATCCGATTTTCATAAAATTGAAATAGCTCGACAAAATTCTTCAAAAATCATATAAATAAAATTTCAAATCATTTATTAAGTGAATTTGCGTTATTTTATGCAGACGATTATAAGTGCATGATATTTACATAAATACGACGTTTCCCATAATGTAATGCAATAATTTTGAGCAGCTGTGTAAATAAACTATGAATGTTACGCACTTTATTTTCAATACCGAACATGGCATAGTAAATTTAAATAGCACATATCAATTACAGAGCAATCCAACTATATTAACGCAAGTTAACCCGCTGAGCTCTGATGGTAGAATTTTCTACCACATAATTTTTATTCCGAAATGTCACAAGGCACCTCAGTGGCGCAGCCAGAATTCGGTTCTAGGGGGGGTTTTGAGTTTCTGATAAAGGTTTTTGCCGGTTAATTGAATCGCCGGTTAATAGAATCAGTACTAATTATAATATTCACTGCATAATACATAAACTCGAAGAGCATCTGTGTGGCAGGAAATCATCATTCTTTTAGCATAATACGTCTTAGAAAAGTGATTTAGTTCAAATAACCAATTTTTATTTAACTAATCCATGTAATATGCACTTTCAGAGTTTTAAGTAGAATTTTTACCATTTAATTGAATCACTTTTTTTTTAATAAAATCTGATTTAATATAGCGGCGGATTCCGAAATATGCCAAAATGTTTAAATATTAAGATTGGTTTTGATTCATATAAGCGGCAATTATAGCGTTCTTTATTAGCTCTGGGAGGGGTTTTAACCCCAAAACCCCCCCTCTGGCTGCGCCACTGAGGCACCTTGAAATTGGACCAAATTTGTTTGAAAAAGATTCAATGCAGTTTTTCGCGCCAATCGTTAACTGTTCTTTTTTCTTTGCAAAATACTGGTGCCAATGTGACATTTGGAATTTTGAAGAAATTTACTCCCCAGAGCTCAAAGGGTTAAAGTATGGATAGACAAACCGAATTCTTAAACAGTTTCAACTATGCTGTAAGGTGTTAAAAAGCCTAACAGGTTGCCCATTTCGGAACCCTGATCTTAGTCCATGTGACTTCTAGCTATGGAGTTACCCAAAGTCTAAGGACTATGAAGAAATAATCCGGGATCTGGCTTTGTTGAAAGATAACATAACACATAGTCTAAAGTAGATATCTGCAGATATCTTACTTTCTGTTGTGCATGCTGTGCACAGAATGATGTTGTCCACAAAAACGACGGTCAAATTGAACTTGATTTGATTGGGCTAAAGAAGTAATTTAATTTCTGTATTGAATCTGCATTTTTTAAAACTCCTTTTTCTATTACACAGCGCCATATCATAACCTAGCGGTGACTTTTGGAACAAACTTTTTTGGCGGAATACTTTGTCCCTCGTCTTGTTTAATCTTCCTACAAAATTTGGCACCATTTACATCACACTTACAGACCACTCTGTGTATTGGCAGTTTAATTATAACCACCCTATATTTCACAATAGAAAGTTTTTTTTTTCTTTCGTTTGAATTGACAGGTTTTTCTCTGTATCATTACGCTGAAGAATGGAATATTTTTCATCAAAGAAATAATTTTTTTTCTGTAATTATCGATAATCAAGTGAGAAAATTTTATTTCAAATCACAAAAGAAATAATTTAAGCATGAGTATGATGTTGTTGTTTATGACGGCCGATTATCTGCACTAAGGATATAGGCCCAAAGGCGGTTGTTCTACATGAGGGGTTTTTCTAAAGGATCCTAACCCGTATTTACGCAAGGTTCGAAGCAGGCCCGTAGCTAAGGAAGCGCTAAGGGCGGCTCAGTCCCCCCCTATAAAATATTTTGAGCCCCCCCCCCTGGAATTCTGAAAATTCAAAATAAATTCTGTTCAAAGTTCTAATTTTGTTTTGAGAGCTTTTCACAGAATTACTAAATTGTACCTAAAATAAATGTTTCAACACTCGTTCATCCTATTTGCACAGATGAAGCTAACATGATGTTTAATTTTGCACCAGCTATACATTCAACATTTTCATCATCCTATGTTTTTTTTAGTATAATATAAAGTTATTACATCAATTTAATAACAAACATAGTACCTACAATGTAAATATGCACTCATTTATTTTTCTGCGTCAGAGATAGAGAAAAAAAATTATGAGCCTCCCTAGATTCTCTTGAGCCCCCCCCCTACTGTTCACTTCTAGCTACGGCCCTGGTTCGAAGAAAAACACAGAAAACTGCGAACGATAAGGCCGACGCTTGCGAGCATGAATATGAAGATACACAAGTTACTGACCTTTTCATCCAAGAAAATGGTTTATTGATTTTTGAATAAGAACATTGTATATTTATTCATTCATTTAATCTTTTAAAAAAATCACAAATGAAATAGTTTTATCAAAATGTAATAAATTTCTATTTTGCTTTAAACATCACTTTTGATAAATTTCAGTTATTTTCAATAGAATGAATTGTGTACATTAACTGTTTTGTTTATTCTTAGGTTATGGTACAGTTGTAGAATTCATTAATATATGCATACATATGCTTGTATAAAATGCAGTCGAACCCGATTAAGACGCTCATAGTTAATGCGGTATTCTACTTAATACGGGGATTTTCTCCAATCCCTTGAACATTGCCCGTAAGGTTAATGCAAAAATATCCAGCTTATACGCGTACGGTTATTACCAGGGTTCTCGTTGACTAATGAGAAATACAAAATAGTCGTTAAATGAAAAGAAATGTTAGCGAAACAGATTCAATGGAAACATTGAAAAATGTATCTTTATTGTATCCCTTTTTTTCGAAATGTTCTTATATATTTATTTATTTATAATTTCTTATAAAACAGAAATTTAACTATCCGCTACAGAAATTATTAAAAATGAGTACATACTAAATGTCTCGTAAATATTTAAATTATATTTATATTATAGTACAATAAGAGTACTAATACTACTAATACTAATAGGTATTCTACTTAATACGGGGATTTTCTCCAATCCCTTGAGCATTGCCCATAAGGTTAATGCAAAAATATCCAGCTTATACGCGTACGGTTATTACCAGGGTTCTCGTTGACTAATGAGAAATACAAAATAGTCGTTAAATGAAAAGAAATGTTAGCGAAACAGATTCAATGGAAACATTGAAAAATGTATCTTTATTGTATCCCTTTTTTTCGAAATGTTCTTATATATTTATTTATTTATAATTTCTTATAAAACAGAAATTTAACTATCCGCTACAGAAATTATTAAAAATGAGTACATACTAAATGTCTCGTAAATATTTAAATTATATTTATATTATAGTACAATAAGAGTACTAATACTACTAATACTAATAGGTATTCTACTTAATACGGGGATTTTCTCCAATCCCTTGAACATTGCCCATAAGGTTAATGCAAAAATATCCAGCTTATACGCGTACGGTTATTACCAGGGTTCTCGTTGACTAATGAGAAATACAAAATAGTCGTTAAATGAAAAGAAATGTTAGCGAAACAGATTCAATGGAAACATTGAAAAATGTATCTTTATTGTATCCCTTTTTTTCGAAATGTTCTTATATATTTATTTATTTATAATTTCTTATAAAACAGAAATTTAACTATCCGCTACAGAAATTATTAAAAATGAGTACATACTAAATGTCTCGTAAATATTTAAATTATATTTATATTATAGTACAATAAGAGTACTAATACTACTAATACTAATAGGTATTCTACTTAATACGGGGATTTTCTCCAATCCCTTGAACATTGCCCATAAGGTTAATGCAAAAATATCCAGCTTATACGCGTACGGTTATTACCAGGGTTCTCGTTGACTAATGAGAAATACAAAATAGTCGTTAAATGAAAAGAAATGTTAGCGAAACAGATTCAATGGAAACATTGAAAAATGTATCTTTATTGTATCCCTTTTTTTCGAAATGTTCTTATATATTTATTTATTTATAATTTCTTATAAAACAGAAATTTAACTATCCGCTACAGAAATTATTAAAAATGAGTACATACTAAATGTCTCGTAAATATTTAAATTATATTTATATTATAGTACAATAAGAGTACTAATACTACTAATACTAATAGGTATTCTACTTAATACGGGGATTTTCTCCAATCCCTTGAACATTGCCCATAAGGTTAATGCAAAAATATCCAGCTTATACGCGTACGGTTATTACCAGGGTTCTCGTTGACTAATGAGAAATACAAAATAGTCGTTAAATGAAAAGAAATGTTAGCGAAACAGATTCAATGGAAACATTGAAAAATGTATCTTTATTGTATCCCTTTTTTTCGAAAGGTTCTTATATATTTATTTATTTATAATTTCTTATAAAACAGAAATTTAACTATCCGCTACAGAAATTATTAAAAATGAGTACATACTAAATGTCTCGTAAATATTTAAATTATATTTATATTATAGTACAATAAGACTACTAATACTACTAATACTAATAGGTATTCTACTTAATACGGGGATTTTCTCCAATCCCTTGAACATTGCCCATAAGGTTAATGCAAAAATATCCAGCTTATACGCGTACGGTTATTACCAGGGTTCTCGTTGACTAATGAGAAATACAAAATAGTCGTTAAATGAAAAGAAATGTTAGCGAAACAGATTCAATGGAAACATTGAAAAATGTATCTTTATTGTATCCCTTTTTTTCGAAATGTTCTTATATATTTATTTATTTATAATTTCTTATAAAACAGAAATTTAACTATCCGCTACAGAAATTATTAAAAATGAGTACATACTAAATGTCTCGTAAATATTTAAATTATATTTATATTATAGTACAATAAGACTACTAATACTACTAATACTAATAGGTATTCTACTTAATACGGGGATTTTCTCCAATCCCTTGAACATTGCCCATAAGGTTAATGCAAAAATATCCAGCTTATACGCGTACGGTTATTACCAGGGTTCTCGTTGACTAATGAGAAATACAAAATAGTCGTTAAATGAAAAGAAATGTTAGCGAAACAGATTCAATGGAAACATTGAAAAATGTATCTTTATTGTATCCCTTTTTTTCGAAATGTTCTTATATATTTATTTATTTATAATTTCTTATAAAACAGAAATTTAACTATCCGCTACAGAAATTATTAAAAATGAGTACATACTAAATGTCTCGTAAATATTTAAATTATATTTATATTATAGTACAATAAGACTACTAATACTACTAATACTAATAGGTATTCTACTTAATACGGGGATTTTCTCCAATCCCTTGAACATTGCCCATAAGGTTAATGCAAAAATATCCAGCTTATACGCGTACGGTTATTACCAGGGTTCTCGTTGACTAATGAGAAATACAAAATAGTCGTTAAATGAAAAGAAATGTTAGCGAAACAGATTCAATGGAAACATTGAAAAATGTATCTTTATTGTATCCCTTTTTTTCGAAATGTTCTTATATATTTATTTATTTATAATTTCTTATAAAACAGAAATTTAACTATCCGCTACAGAAATTATTAAAAATGAGTACATACTAAATGTCTCGTAAATATTTAAATTATATTTATATTATAGTACAATAAGAGTACTAATACTACTAATACTAATAGGTATTCTACTTAATACGGGGATTTTCTCCAATCCCTTGAACATTGCCCATAAGGTTAATGCAAAAATATCCAGCTTATACGCGTACGGTTATTACCAGGGTTCTCGTTGACTAATGAGAAATACAAAATAGTCGTTAAATGAAAAGAAATGTTAGCGAAACAGATTCAATGGAAACATTGAAAAATGTATCTTTATTGTATCCCTTTTTTTCGAAATGTTCTTATATATTTATTTATTTATAATTTCTTATAAAACAGAAATTTAACTATCCGCTACAGAAATTATTAAAAATGAGTACATACTAAATGTCTCGTAAATATTTAAATTATATTTATATTATAGTACAATAAGACTACTAATACTACTAATACTAATAGGTATTCTACTTAATACGGGGATTTTCTCCAATCCCTTGAACATTGCCCATAAGGTTAATGCAAAAATATCCAGCTTATACGCGTACGGTTATTACCAGGGTTCTCGTTGACTAATGAGAAATACAAAATAGTCGTTAAATGAAAAGAAATGTTAGCGAAACAGATTCAATGGAAACATTGAAAAATGTATCTTTATTGTATCCCTTTTTTTCGAAATGTTCTTATATATTTATTTATTTATAATTTCTTATAAAACAGAAATTTAACTATCCGCTACAGAAATTATTAAAAATGAGTACATACTAAATGTCTCGTAAATATTTAAATTATATTTATATTATAGTACAATAAGACTACTAATACTACTAATACTAATAGGTATTCTACTTAATACGGGGATTTTCTCCAATCCCTTGAACATTGCCCATAAGGTTAATGCAAAAATATCCAGCTTATACGCGTACGGTTATTACCAGGGTTCTCGTTGACTAATGAGAAATACAAAATAGTCGTTAAATGAAAAGAAATGTTAGCGAAACAGATTCAATGGAAACATTGAAAAATGTATCTTTATTGTATCCCTTTTTTTCGAAATGTTCTTATATATTTATTTATTTATAATTTCTTATAAAACAGAAATTTAACTATCCGCTACAGAAATTATTAAAAATGAGTACATACTAAATGTCTCGTAAATATTTAAATTATATTTATATTATAGTACAATAAGACTACTAATACTACTAATACTAATAGGTATTCTACTTAATACGGGGATTTTCTCCAATCCCTTGAACATTGCCCATAAGGTTAATGCAAAAATATCCAGCTTATACGCGTACGGTTATTACCAGGGTTCTCGTTGACTAATGAGAAATACAAAATAGTCGTTAAATGAAAAGAAATGTTAGCGAAACAGATTCAATGGAAACATTGAAAAATGTATCTTTATTGTATCCCTTTTTTTCGAAATGTTCTTATATATTTATTTATTTATAATTTCTTATAAAACAGAAATTTAACTATCCGCTACAGAAATTATTAAAAATGAGTACATACTAAATGTCTCGTAAATATTTAAATTATATTTATATTATAGTACAATAAGACTACTAATACTACTAATACTAATAGGTATTCTACTTAATACGGGGATTTTCTCCAATCCCTTGAACATTGCCCATAAGGTTAATGCAAAAATATCCAGCTTATACGCGTACGGTTATTACCAGGGTTCTCGTTGACTAATGAGAAATACAAAATAGTCGTTAAATGAAAAGAAATGTTAGCGAAACAGATTCAATGGAAACATTGAAAAATGTATCTTTATTGTATCCCTTTTTTTCGAAATGTTCTTATATATTTATTTATTTATAATTTCTTATAAAACAGAAATTTAACTATCCGCTACAGAAATTATTAAAAATGAGTACATACTAAATGTCTCGTAAATATTTAAATTATATTTATATTATAGTACAATAAGAGTACTAATACTACTAATACTAATAGGTATTCTACTTAATACGGGGATTTTCTCCAATCCCTTGAACATTGCCCATAAGGTTAATGCAAAAATATCCAGCTTATACGCGTACGGTTATTACCAGGGTTCTCGTTGACTAATGAGAAATACAAAATAGTCGTTAAATGAAAAGAAATGTTAGCGAAACAGATTCAATGGAAACATTGAAAAATGTATCTTTATTGTATCCCTTTTTTTCGAAATGTTCTTATATATTTATTTATTTATAATTTCTTATAAAACAGAAATTTAACTATCCGCTACAGAAATTATTAAAAATGAGTACATACTAAATGTCTCGTAAATATTTAAATTATATTTATATTATAGTACAATAAGACTACTAATACTACTAATACTAATAGGTATTCTACTTAATACGGGGATTTTCTCCAATCCCTTGAACATTGCCCATAAGGTTAATGCAAAAATATCCAGCTTATACGCGTACGGTTATTACCAGGGTTCTCGTTGACTAATGAGAAATACAAAATAGTCGTTAAATGAAAAGAAATGTTAGCGAAACAGATTCAATGGAAACATTGAAAAATGTATCTTTATTGTATCCCTTTTTTTCGAAATGTTCTTATATATTTATTTATTTATAATTTCTTATAAAACAGAAATTTAACTATCCGCTACAGAAATTATTAAAAATGAGTACATACTAAATGTCTCGTAAATATTTAAATTATATTTATATTATAGTACAATAAGAGTACTAATACTACTAATACTAATAGGTATTCTACTTAATACGGGGATTTTCTCCAATCCCTTGAACATTGCCCATAAGGTTAATGCAAAAATATCCAGCTTATACGCGTACGGTTATTACCAGGGTTCTCGTTGACTAATGAGAAATACAAAATAGTCGTTAAATGAAAAGAAATGTTAGCGAAACAGATTCAATGGAAACATTGAAAAATGTATCTTTATTGTATCCCTTTTTTTCGAAATGTTCTTATATATTTATTTATTTATAATTTCTTATAAAACAGAAATTTAACTATCCGCTACAGAAATTATTAAAAATGAGTACATACTAAATGTCTCGTAAATATTTAAATTATATTTATATTATAGTACAATAAGACTACTAATACTACTAATACTAATAGGTATTCTACTTAATACGGGGATTTTCTCCAATCCCTTGAACATTGCCCATAAGGTTAATGCAAAAATATCCAGCTTATACGCGTACGGTTATTACCAGGGTTCTCGTTGACTAATGAGAAATACAAAATAGTCGTTAAATGAAAAGAAATGTTAGCGAAACAGATTCAATGGAAACATTGAAAAATGTATCTTTATTGTATCCCTTTTTTTCGAAATGTTCTTATATATTTATTTATTTATAATTTCTTATAAAACAGAAATTTAACTATCCGCTACAGAAATTATTAAAAATGAGTACATACTAAATGTCTCGTAAATATTTAAATTATATTTATATTATAGTACAATAAGACTACTAATACTACTAATACTAATAGGTATTCTACTTAATACGGGGATTTTCTCCAATCCCTTGAACATTGCCCATAAGGTTAATGCAAAAATATCCAGCTTATACGCGTACGGTTATTACCAGGGTTCTCGTTGACTAATGAGAAATACAAAATAGTCGTTAAATGAAAAGAAATGTTAGCGAAACAGATTCAATGGAAACATTGAAAAATGTATCTTTATTGTATCCCTTTTTTTCGAAATGTTCTTATATATTTATTTATTTATAATTTCTTATAAAACAGAAATTTAACTATCCGCTACAGAAATTATTAAAAATGAGTACATACTAAATGTCTCGTAAATATTTAAATTATATTTATATTATAGTACAATAAGACTACTAATACTACTAATACTAATAGGTATTCTACTTAATACGGGGATTTTCTCCAATCCCTTGAACATTGCCCATAAGGTTAATGCAAAAATATCCAGCTTATACGCGTACGGTTATTACCAGGGTTCTCGTTGACTAATGAGAAATACAAAATAGTCGTTAAATGAAAAGAAATGTTAGCGAAACAGATTCAATGGAAACATTGAAAAATGTATCTTTATTGTATCCCTTTTTTTCGAAATGTTCTTATATATTTATTTATTTATAATTTCTTATAAAACAGAAATTTAACTATCCGCTACAGAAATTATTAAAAATGAGTACATACTAAATGTCTCGTAAATATTTAAATTATATTTATATTATAGTACAATAAGACTACTAATACTACTAATACTAATAGGTATTCTACTTAATACGGGGATTTTCTCCAATCCCTTGAACATTGCCCATAAGGTTAATGCAAAAATATCCAGCTTATACGCGTACGGTTATTACCAGGGTTCTCGTTGACTAATGAGAAATACAAAATAGTCGTTAAATGAAAAGAAATGTTAGCGAAACAGATTCAATGGAAACATTGAAAAATGTATCTTTATTGTATCCCTTTTTTTCGAAATGTTCTTATATATTTATTTATTTATAATTTCTTATAAAACAGAAATTTAACTATCCGCTACAGAAATTATTAAAAATGAGTACATACTAAATGTCTCGTAAATATTTAAATTATATTTATATTATAGTACAATAAGAGTACTAATACTACTAATACTAATAGGTATTCTACTTAATACGGGGATTTTCTCCAATCCCTTGAACATTGCCCATAAGGTTAATGCAAAAATATCCAGCTTATACGCGTACGGTTATTACCAGGGTTCTCGTTGACTAATGAGAAATACAAAATAGTCGTTAAATGAAAAGAAATGTTAGCGAAACAGATTCAATGGAAACATTGAAAAATGTATCTTTATTGTATCCCTTTTTTTCGAAATGTTCTTATATATTTATTTATTTATAATTTCTTATAAAACAGAAATTTAACTATCCGCTACAGAAATTATTAAAAATGAGTACATACTAAATGTCTCGTAAATATTTAAATTATATTTATATTATAGTACAATAAGAGTACTAATACTACTAATACTAATAGGTATTCTACTTAATACGGGGATTTTCTCCAATCCCTTGAACATTGCCCATAAGGTTAATGCAAAAATATCCAGCTTATACGCGTACGGTTATTACCAGGGTTCTCGTTGACTAATGAGAAATACAAAATAGTCGTTAAATGAAAAGAAATGTTAGCGAAACAGATTCAATGGAAACATTGAAAAATGTATCTTTATTGTATCCCTTTTTTTCGAAATGTTCTTATATATTTATTTATTTATAATTTCTTATAAAACAGAAATTTAACTATCCGCTACAGAAATTATTAAAAATGAGTACATACTAAATGTCTCGTAAATATTTAAATTATATTTATATTATAGTACAATAAGACTACTAATACTACTAATACTAATAGGTATTCTACTTAATACGGGGATTTTCTCCAATCCCTTGAACATTGCCCATAAGGTTAATGCAAAAATATCCAGCTTATACGCGTACGGTTATTACCAGGGTTCTCGTTGACTAATGAGAAATACAAAATAGTCGTTAAATGAAAAGAAATGTTAGCGAAACAGATTCAATGGAAACATTGAAAAATGTATCTTTATTGTATCCCTTTTTTTCGAAATGTTCTTATATATTTATTTATTTATAATTTCTTATAAAACAGAAATTTAACTATCCGCTACAGAAATTATTAAAAATGAGTACATACTAAATGTCTCGTAAATATTTAAATTATATTTATATTATAGTACAATAAGAGTACTAATACTACTAATACTAATAGGTATTCTACTTAATACGGGGATTTTCTCCAATCCCTTGAACATTGCCCATAAGGTTAATGCAAAAATATCCAGCTTATACGCGTACGGTTATTACCAGGGTTCTCGTTGACTAATGAGAAATACAAAATAGTCGTTAAATGAAAAGAAATGTTAGCGAAACAGATTCAATGGAAACATTGAAAAATGTATCTTTATTGTATCCCTTTTTTTCGAAATGTTCTTATATATTTATTTATTTATAATTTCTTATAAAACAGAAATTTAACTATCCGCTACAGAAATTATTAAAAATGAGTACATACTAAATGTCTCGTAAATATTTAAATTATATTTATATTATAGTACAATAAGACTACTAATACTACTAATACTAATAGGTATTCTACTTAATACGGGGATTTTCTCCAATCCCTTGAACATTGCCCATAAGGTTAATGCAAAAATATCCAGCTTATACGCGTACGGTTATTACCAGGGTTCTCGTTGACTAATGAGAAATACAAAATAGTCGTTAAATGAAAAGAAATGTTAGCGAAACAGATTCAATGGAAACATTGAAAAATGTATCTTTATTGTATCCCTTTTTTTCGAAATGTTCTTATATATTTATTTATTTATAATTTCTTATAAAACAGAAATTTAACTATCCGCTACAGAAATTATTAAAAATGAGTACATACTAAATGTCTCGTAAATATTTAAATTATATTTATATTATAGTACAATAAGACTACTAATACTACTAATACTAATAGGTATTCTACTTAATACGGGGATTTTCTCCAATCCCTTGAACATTGCCCATAAGGTTAATGCAAAAATATCCAGCTTATACGCGTACGGTTATTACCAGGGTTCTCGTTGACTAATGAGAAATACAAAATAGTCGTTAAATGAAAAGAAATGTTAGCGAAACAGATTCAATGGAAACATTGAAAAATGTATCTTTATTGTATCCCTTTTTTTCGAAATGTTCTTATATATTTATTTATTTATAATTTCTTATAAAACAGAAATTTAACTATCCGCTACAGAAATTATTAAAAATGAGTACATACTAAATGTCTTGTAAATATTTAAATTATATTTATATTATAGTACAATAAGACTACTAATACTACTAATACTAATAGGTATTCTACTTAATACGGGGATTTTCTCCAATCCCTTGAACATTGCCCATAAGGTTAATGCAAAAATATCCAGCTTATACGCGTACGGTTATTACCAGGGTTCTCGTTGACTAATGAGAAATACAAAATAGTCGTTAAATGAAAAGAAATGTTAGCGAAACAGATTCAATGGAAACATTGAAAAATGTATCTTTATTGTATCCCTTTTTTTCGAAATGTTCTTATATATTTATTTATTTATAATTTCTTATAAAACAGAAATTTAACTATCCGCTACAGAAATTATTAAAAATGAGTACATACTAAATGTCTCGTAAATATTTAAATTATATTTATATTATAGTACAATAAGAGTACTAATACTACTAATACTAATAGGTATTCTACTTAATACGGGGATTTTCTCCAATCCCTTGAACATTGCCCATAAGGTTAATGCAAAAATATCCAGCTTATACGCGTACGGTTATTACCAGGGTTCTCGTTGACTAATGAGAAATACAAAATAGTCGTTAAATGAAAAGAAATGTTAGCGAAACAGATTCAATGGAAACATTGAAAAATGTATCTTTATTGTATCCCTTTTTTTCGAAATGTTCTTATATATCTTTTTATTTATAATTTCTTATAAAACAGAAATTTAACTATCCG
Organism: Maratus speculifer; assembly: GCA_964019185.1. Lineage (NCBI taxonomy): Eukaryota > Metazoa > Arthropoda > Arachnida > Araneae > Salticidae > Maratus > Maratus speculifer. The sequence continues at coordinate 280,857,319 of OZ025300.1, read as the reverse complement.
CTACAGAAATTATTAAAAATGAGTACATACTAAATGTCTCGTAAATATTTAAATTATATTTATATTATAGTACAATAAGACTACTAATACTACTAATACTAATAGGTATTCTACTTAATACGGGGATTTTCTCCAATCCCTTGAACATTGCCCATAAGGTTAATGCAAAAATATCCAGCTTATACGCGTACGGTTATTACCAGGGTTCTCGTTGACTAATGAGAAATACAAAATAGTCGTTAAATGAAAAGAAATGTTAGCGAAACAGATTCAATGGAAACATTGAAAAATGTATCTTTATTGTATCCCTTTTTTTCGAAATGTTCTTATATATTTATTTATTTATAATTTCTTATAAAACAGAAATTTAACTATCCGCTACAGAAATTATTAAAAATGAGTACATACTAAATGTCTCGTAAATATTTAAATTATATTTATATTATAGTACAATAAGACTACTAATACTACTAATACTAATAGGTATTCTACTTAATACGGGGATTTTCTCCAATCCCTTGAACATTGCCCATAAGGTTAATGCAAAAATATCCAGCTTATACGCGTACGGTTATTACCAGGGTTCTCGTTGACTAATGAGAAATACAAAATAGTCGTTAAATGAAAAGAAATGTTAGCGAAACAGATTCAATGGAAACATTGAAAAATGTATCTTTATTGTATCCCTTTTTTTCGAAATGTTCTTATATATTTATTTATTTATAATTTCTTATAAAACAGAAATTTAACTATCCGCTACAGAAATTATTAAAAATGAGTACATACTAAATGTCTCGTAAATATTTAAATTATATTTATATTATAGTACAATAAGACTACTAATACTACTAATACTAATAGGTATTCTACTTAATACGGGGATTTTCTCCAATCCCTTGAACATTGCCCATAAGGTTAATGCAAAAATATCCAGCTTATACGCGTACGGTTATTACCAGGGTTCTCGTTGACTAATGAGAAATACAAAATAGTCGTTAAATGAAAAGAAATGTTAGCGAAACAGATTCAATGGAAACATTGAAAAATGTATCTTTATTGTATCCCTTTTTTTCGAAATGTTCTTATATATTTATTTATTTATAATTTCTTATAAAACAGAAATTTAACTATCCGCTACAGAAATTATTAAAAATGAGTACATACTAAATGTCTCGTAAATATTTAAATTATATTTATATTATAGTACAATAAGACTACTAATACTACTAATACTAATAGGTATTCTACTTAATACGGGGATTTTCTCCAATCCCTTGAACATTGCCCATAAGGTTAATGCAAAAATATCCAGCTTATACGCGTACGGTTATTACCAGGGTTCTCGTTGACTAATGAGAAATACAAAATAGTCGTTAAATGAAAAGAAATGTTAGCGAAACAGATTCAATGGAAACATTGAAAAATGTATCTTTATTGTATCCCTTTTTTTCGAAATGTTCTTATATATTTATTTATTTATAATTTCTTATAAAACAGAAATTTAACTATCCGCTACAGAAATTATTAAAAATGAGTACATACTAAATGTCTCGTAAATATTTAAATTATATTTATATTATAGTACAATAAGAGTACTAATACTACTAATACTAATAGGTATTCTACTTAATACGGGGATTTTCTCCAATCCCTTGAACATTGCCCATAAGGTTAATGCAAAAATATCCAGCTTATACGCGTACGGTTATTACCAGGGTTCTCGTTGACTAATGAGAAATACAAAATAGTCGTTAAATGAAAAGAAATGTTAGCGAAACAGATTCAATGGAAACATTGAAAAATGTATCTTTATTGTATCCCTTTTTTTCGAAATGTTCTTATATATTTATTTATTTATAATTTCTTATAAAACAGAAATTTAACTATCCGCTACAGAAATTATTAAAAATGAGTACATACTAAATGTCTCGTAAATATTTAAATTATATTTATATTATAGTACAATAAGACTACTAATACTACTAATACTAATAGGTATTCTACTTAATACGGGGATTTTCTCCAATCCCTTGAACATTGCCCATAAGGTTAATGCAAAAATATCCAGCTTATACGCGTACGGTTATTACCAGGGTTCTCGTTGACTAATGAGAAATACAAAATAGTCGTTAAATGAAAAGAAATGTTAGCGAAACAGATTCAATGGAAACATTGAAAAATGTATCTTTATTGTATCCCTTTTTTTCGAAATGTTCTTATATATTTATTTATTTATAATTTCTTATAAAACAGAAATTTAACTATCCGCTACAGAAATTATTAAAAATGAGTACATACTAAATGTCTCGTAAATATTTAAATTATATTTATATTATAGTACAATAAGAGTACTAATACTACTAATACTAATAGGTATTCTACTTAATACGGGGATTTTCTCCAATCCCTTGAACATTGCCCATAAGGTTAATGCAAAAATATCCAGCTTATACGCGTACGGTTATTACCAGGGTTCTCGTTGACTAATGAGAAATACAAAATAGTCGTTAAATGAAAAGAAATGTTAGCGAAACAGATTCAATGGAAACATTGAAAAATGTATCTTTATTGTATCCCTTTTTTTCGAAATGTTCTTATATATTTATTTATTTATAATTTCTTATAAAACAGAAATTTAACTATCCGCTACAGAAATTATTAAAAATGAGTACATACTAAATGTCTCGTAAATATTTAAATTATATTTATATTATAGTACAATAAGACTACTAATACTACTAATACTAATAGGTATTCTACTTAATACGGGGATTTTCTCCAATCCCTTGAACATTGCCCATAAGGTTAATGCAAAAATATCCAGCTTATACGCGTACGGTTATTACCAGGGTTCTCGTTGACTAATGAGAAATACAAAATAGTCGTTAAATGAAAAGAAATGTTAGCGAAACAGATTCAATGGAAACATTGAAAAATGTATCTTTATTGTATCCCTTTTTTTCGAAATGTTCTTATATATTTATTTATTTATAATTTCTTATAAAACAGAAATTTAACTATCCGCTACAGAAATTATTAAAAATGAGTACATACTAAATGTCTCGTAAATATTTAAATTATATTTATATTATAGTACAATAAGACTACTAATACTACTAATACTAATAGGTATTCTACTTAATACGGGGATTTTCTCCAATCCCTTGAACATTGCCCATAAGGTTAATGCAAAAATATCCAGCTTATACGCGTACGGTTATTACCAGGGTTCTCGTTGACTAATGAGAAATACAAAATAGTCGTTAAATGAAAAGAAATGTTAGCGAAACAGATTCAATGGAAACATTGAAAAATGTATCTTTATTGTATCCCTTTTTTTCGAAATGTTCTTATATATTTATTTATTTATAATTTCTTATAAAACAGAAATTTAACTATCCGCTACAGAAATTATTAAAAATGAGTACATACTAAATGTCTTGTAAATATTTAAATTATATTTATATTATAGTACAATAAGACTACTAATACTACTAATACTAATAGGTATTCTACTTAATACGGGGATTTTCTCCAATCCCTTGAACATTGCCCATAAGGTTAATGCAAAAATATCCAGCTTATACGCGTACGGTTATTACCAGGGTTCTCGTTGACTAATGAGAAATACAAAATAGTCGTTAAATGAAAAGAAATGTTAGCGAAACAGATTCAATGGAAACATTGAAAAATGTATCTTTATTGTATCCCTTTTTTTCGAAATGTTCTTATATATTTATTTATTTATAATTTCTTATAAAACAGAAATTTAACTATCCGCTACAGAAATTATTAAAAATGAGTACATACTAAATGTCTCGTAAATATTTAAATTATATTTATATTATAGTACAATAAGAGTACTAATACTACTAATACTAATAGGTATTCTACTTAATACGGGGATTTTCTCCAATCCCTTGAACATTGCCCATAAGGTTAATGCAAAAATATCCAGCTTATACGCGTACGGTTATTACCAGGGTTCTCGTTGACTAATGAGAACAAAAATAGTCGTTAAATGAAAAGAAATGTTAGCGAAACAGATTCAATGGGAAACATTGAAAAATGTATCTTATTGTATCCCTTTTTTCGAAATGTTCTTATATATCTTTTTATATTTATAATTTCTTATAAAACAGAAATTTAACTATCCGCTACAGAAATTATTAAAAATGAGTACATACTAAATGTCTCGTAAATATTTAAATTATATTTATATTATAGTACAATAAGACTACTAATACTACTAATACTAATAGGTATTCTACTTAATACGGGGATTTTCTCCAATCCCTTGAACATTGCCCATAAGGTTAATGCAAAAATATCCAGCTTATACGCGTACGGTTATTACCAGGGTTCTCGTTGACTAATGAGAAATACAAAATAGTCGTTAAATGAAAAGAAATGTTAGCGAAACAGATTCAATGGAAACATTGAAAAATGTATCTTTATTGTATCCCTTTTTTTTCGAAATGTTCTTATATATTTATTTATTTATAATTTCTTATAAAACAGAAATTTAACTATCCGCTACAGAAATTATTAAAAATGAGTACATACTAAATGTCTCGTAAATATTTAAATTATATTTATATTATAGTACAATAAGACTACTAATACTACTAATACTAATAGGTATTCTACTTAATACGGGGGATTTTCTCCAATCCCTTGAACATTGCCCATAAGGTTAATGCAAAAATATCCAGCTTATACGCGTACGGTTATTACCAGGGTTCTCGTTGACTAATGAATAATACAAAATAGTCGTTAAATGAAAAGAAATGTTAGCGAAACAGATTCAATGGAAACATTGAAAAATGTATCTTTATTGTATCCCTTTTTTTCGAAATGTTCTTATATATTTATTTATTTATAATTTCTTATAAAACAGAAATTTAACTATCCGCTACAGAAATTATTAAAAATGAGTACATACTAAATGTCTCGTAAATATTTAAATTATATTTATATTATAGTACAATAAGAGTACTAATACTACTAATACAATAGGTATTCTACTTAATACGGGGATTTTCTCCAATCCCTTGAACATTGCCCATAAGGTTAATGCAAAAATATCCAGCTTATACGCGTACGGTTATTACCAGGATTCTCGTTGACTAATGAGAAATACAAAATAGTCGTTAAATGAAAAGAAATGTTAGCGAAACAGATTCAATGGAAACATTGAAAAATGTATCTTTATTGTATCCCTTTTTTTCGAAATGTTCTTATATATTATTTATTTATAATTTCTTATAAAACAGAAATTTAACTATCCGCTACAGAAATTATTAAAAATGAGTACATACTAAATGTCTCGTAAATATTTAAATTATATTTATATTATAGTACAATAAGACTACTAATACTACTAATACTAATAGGTATTCTACTTAATACGGGGATTTTCTCCAATCCCTTGAACATTGCCCATAAGGTTAATGCAAAAATATCCAGCTTATACGCGTACGGTTATTACCAGGGTTCTCGTTGACTAATGAGAAATACAAAATAGTCGTTAAATGAAAAGAAATGTTAGCGAAACAGATTCAATGGAAACATTGAAAAATGTATCTTTATTGTATCCCTTTTTTTCGAAATGTTCTTATATATTTATTTATTTATAATTTCTTATAAAACAGAAATTTAACTATCCGCTACAGAAATTATTAAAAATGAGTACATACTAAATGTCTCGTAAATATTTAAATTATATTTATATTATAGTACAATAAGACTACTAATACTACTAATACTAATAGGTATTCTACTTAATACGGGGATTTTCTCCAATCCCTTGAACATTGCCCATAAGGTTAATGCAAAAATATCCAGCTTATACGCGTACGGTTATTACCAGGGTTCTCGTTGACTAATGAGAAATACAAAATAGTCGTTAAATGAAAAGAAATGTTAGCGAAACAGATTCAATGGAAACATTGAAAAATGTATCTTTATTGTATCCCTTTTTTTCGAAATGTTCTTATATATTTATTTATTTATAATTTCTTATAAAACAGAAATTTAACTATCCGCTACAGAAATTATTAAAAATGAGTACATACTAAATGTCTCGTAAATATTTAAATTATATTTAATTATAGTACAATAAGAGTACTAATACTACTAATACTAATAGGTATTCTACTTAATACGGGGATTTTCTCCAATCCCTTGAACATTGCCCATAAGGTTAATGCAAAAATATCCAGCTTATACGCGTACGGTTATTACCAGGGTTCTCGTTGACTAATGAGAAATACAAAATAGTCGTTAAATGAAAAGAAATGTTAGCGAAACAGATTCAATGGAAACATTGAAAAATGTATCTTTATTGTATCCCTTTTTTTCGAAATGTTCTTATATATTTATTTATTTATAATTTCTTATAAAACAGAAATTTAACTATCCGCTACAGAAATTATTAAAAATGAGTACATACTAAATGTCTCGTAAATATTTAAATTATATTTATATTATAGTACAATAAGACTACTAATACTACTAATACTAATAGGTATTCTACTTAATACGGGGATTTTCTCCAATCCCTTGAACATTGCCCATAAGGTTAATGCAAAAATATCCAGCTTATACGCGTACGGTTATTACCAGGGTTCTCGTTGACTAATGAGAAATACAAAATAGTCGTTAAATGAAAAGAAATGTTAGCGAAACAGATTCAATGGAAACATTGAAAAATGTATCTTTATTGTATCCCTTTTTTTCGAAATGTTCTTATATATTTATTTATTTATAATTTCTTATAAAACAGAAATTTAACTATCCGCTACAGAAATTATTAAAAATGAGTACATACTAAATGTCTCGTAAATATTTAAATTATATTTATATTATAGTACAATAAGACTACTAATACTACTAATACTAATAGGTATTCTACTTAATACGGGGATTTTCTCCAATCCCTTGAACATTGCCCATAAGGTTAATGCAAAAATATCCAGCTTATACGCGTACGGTTATTACCAGGGTTCTCGTTGACTAATGAGAAATACAAAATAGTCGTTAAATGAAAAGAAATGTTAGCGAAACAGATTCAATGGAAACATTGAAAAATGTATCTTTATTGTATCCCTTTTTTTCGAAATGTTCTTATATATTTATTTATTTATAATTTCTTATAAAACAGAAATTTAACTATCCGCTACAGAAATTATTAAAAATGAGTACATACTAAATGTCTCGTAAATATTTAAATTATATTTATATTATAGTACAATAAGAGTACTAATACTACTAATACTAATAGGTATTCTACTTAATACGGGGATTTTCTCCAATCCCTTGAACATTGCCCATAAGGTTAATGCAAAAATATCCAGCTTATACGCGTACGGTTATTACCAGGGTTCTCGTTGACTAATGAGAAATACAAAATAGTCGTTAAATGAAAAGAAATGTTAGCGAAACAGATTCAATGGAAACATTGAAAAATGTATCTTTATTGTATCCCTTTTTTTCGAAATGTTCTTATATATTTATTTATTTATAATTTCTTATAAAACAGAAATTTAACTATCCGCTACAGAAATTATTAAAAATGAGTACATACTAAATGTCTCGTAAATATTTAAATTATATTTATATTATAGTACAATAAGAGTACTAATACTACTAATACTAATAGGTATTCTACTTAATACGGGGATTTTCTCCAATCCCTTGAACATTGCCCATAAGGTTAATGCAAAAATATCCAGCTTATACGCGTACGGTTATTACCAGGGTTCTCGTTGTCTAATGAGAAATACAAAATAGTCGTTAAATGAAAAGAAATGTTAGCGAAACAGATTCAATGGAAACATTGAAAAATGTATCTTTATTGTATCCCTTTTTTTCGAAATGTTCTTATATATTTATTTATTTATAATTTCTTATAAAACAGAAATTTAACTATCCGCTACAGAAATTATTAAAAATGAGTACATACTAAATGTCTCGTAAATATTTAAATTATATTTATATTATAGTACAATAAGACTACTAATACTACTAATACTAATAGGTATTCTACTTAATACAGGGATTTTCTCCAATCCCTTGAACATTGCCCATAAGGTTAATGCAAAAATATCCAGCTTATACGCGTACGGTTATTACCAGGGATCTCGTTGACTAATGAGAAATACAAAATAGTCGTTAAATGAAAAGAAATGTTAGCGAAACAGATTCAATGGAAACATTGAAAAATGTATCTTTATTGTATCCCTTTTTTTCGAAATGTTCTTATATATTTATTTATTTATAATTTCTTATAAAACAGAAATTTAACTATCCGCTACAGAAATTATTAAAAATGAGTACATACTAAATGTCTCGTAAATATTTAAATTATATTTATATTATAGTACAATAAGACTACTAATACTACTAATACTAATAGGTATTCTACTTAATACGGGGATTTTCTCCAATCCCTTGAACATTGCCCATAAGGTTAATGCAAAAATATCCAGCTTATACGCGTACGGTTATTACCAGGGTTCTCGTTGACTAATGAGAAATACAAAATAGTCGTTAAATGAAAAGAAATGTTAGCGAAACAGATTCAATGGAAACATTGAAAAATGTATCTTTATTGTATCCCTTTTTTTCGAAATGTTCTTATATATTTATTTATTTATAATTTCTTATAAAACAGAAATTTAACTATCCGCTACAGAAATTATTAAAAATGAGTACATACTAAATGTCTCGTAAATATTTAAATTATATTTATATTATAGTACAATAAGACTACTAATACTACTAATACTAATAGGTATTCTACTTAATACGGGGATTTTCTCCAATCCCTTGAACATTGTCCATAAGGTTAATGCAAAAATATCCAGCTTATACGCGTACGGTTATTACCAGGGTTCTCGTTGACTAATGAGAAATACAAAATAGTCGTTAAATGAAAAGAAATGTTAGCGAAACAGATTCAATGGAAACATTGAAAAATGTATCTTTATTGTATCCCTTTTTTTCGAAATGTTCTTATATATTTATTTATTTATAATTTCTTATAAAACAGAAATTTAACTATCCGCTACAGAAATTATTAAAAATGAGTACATACTAAATGTCTCGTAAATATTTAAATTATATTTATATTATAGTACAATAAGACTACTAATACTACTAATACTAATAGGTATTCTACTTAATACGGGGATTTTCTCCAATCCCTTGAACATTGCCCATAAGGTTAATGCAAAAATATCCAGCTTATACGCGTACGGTTATTACCAGGGTTCTCGTTGACTAATGAGAAATACAAAATAGTCGTTAAATGAAAAGAAATGTTAGCGAAACAGATTCAATGGAAACATTGAAAAATGTATCTTTATTGTATCCCTTTTTTTCGAAATGTTCTTATATATTTATTTATTTATAATTTCTTATAAAACAGAAATTTAACTATCCGCTACAGAAATTATTAAAAATGAGTACATACTAAATGTCTCGTAAATATTTAAATTATATTTATATTATAGTACAATAAGAGTACTAATACTACTAATACTAATAGGTATTCTACTTAATACGGGGATTTTCTCCAATCCCTTGAACATTGCCCATAAGGTTAATGCAAAAATATCCAGCTTATACGCGTACGGTTATTACCAGGGTTCTCGTTGACTAATGAGAAATACAAAATAGTCGTTAAATGAAAAGAAATGTTAGCGAAACAGATTCAATGGAAACATTGAAAAATGTATCTTTATTGTATCCCTTTTTTTCGAAATGTTCTTATATATTTATTTATTTATAATTTCTTATAAAACAGAAATTTAACTATCCGCTACAGAAATTATTAAAAATGAGTACATACTAAATGTCTCGTAAATATTTAAATTATATTTATATTATAGTACAATAAGACTACTAATACTACTAATACTAATAGGTATTCTACTTAATACGGGGATTTTCTCCAATCCCTTGAACATTGCCCACAAGGTTAATGCAAAAATATCCAGCTTATACGCGTACGGTTATTACCAGGGTTCTCGTTGACTAATGAGAAATACAAAATAGTCGTTAAATGAAAAGAAATGTTAGCGAAACAGATTCAATGGAAACATTGAAAAATGTATCTTTATTGTATCCCTTTTTTTCGAAATGTTCTTATATATTTATTTATTTATAATTTCTTATAAAACAGAAATTTAACTATCCGCTACAGAAATTATTAAAAATGAGTACATACTAAATGTCTCGTAAATATTTAAATTATATTTATATTATAGTACAATAAGACTACTAATACTACTAATACTAATAGGTATTCTACTTAATACGGGGATTTTCTCCAATCCCTTGAACATTGCCCATAAGGTTAATGCAAAAATATCCAGCTTATACGCGTACGGTTATTACCAGGGTTCTCGTTGACTAATGAGAAATACAAAATAGTCGTTAAATGAAAAGAAATGTTAGCGAAACAGATTCAATGGAAACATTGAAAAATGTATCTTTATTGTATCCCTTTTTTTCGAAATGTTCTTATATATTTATTTATTTATAATTTCTTATAAAACAGAAATTTAACTATCCGCTACAGAAATTATTAAAAATGAGTACATACTAAATGTCTCGTAAATATTTAAATTATATTTATATTATAGTACAATAAGACTACTAATACTACTAATACTAATAGGTATTCTACTTAATACGGGGATTTTCTCCAATCCCTTGAACATTGCCCATAAGGTTAATGCAAAAATATCCAGCTTATACGCGTACGGTTATTACCAGGGTTCTCGTTGACTAATGAGAAATACAAAATAGTCGTTAAATGAAAAGAAATGTTAGCGAAACAGATTCAATGGAAACATTGAAAAATGTATCTTTATTGTATCCCTTTTTTTCGAAATGTTCTTATATATTTATTTATTTATAATTTCTTATAAAACAGAAATTTAACTATCCGCTACAGAAATTATTAAAAATGAGTACATACTAAATGTCTTGTAAATATTTAAATTATATTTATATTATAGTACAATAAGACTACTAATACTACTAATACTAATAGGTATTCTACTTAATACGGGGATTTTCTCCAATCCCTTGAACATTGCCCATAAGGTTAATGCAAAAATATCCAGCTTATACGCGTACGGTTATTACCAGGGTTCTCGTTGACTAATGAGAAATACAAAATAGTCGTTAAATGAAAAGAAATGTTAGCGAAACAGATTCAATGGAAACATTGAAAAATGTATCTTTATTGTATCCCTTTTTTTCGAAATGTTCTTATATATTTATTTATTTATAATTTCTTATAAAACAGAAATTTAACTATCCGCTACAGAAATTATTAAAAATGAGTACATACTAAATGTCTCGTAAATATTTAAATTATATTTATATTATAGTACAATAAGAGTACTAATACTACTAATACTAATAGGTATTCTACTTAATACGGGGATTTTCTCCAATCCCTTGAACATTGCCCATAAGGTTAATGCAAAAATATCCAGCTTATACGCGTACGGTTATTACCAGGGTTCTCGTTGACTAATGAGAAATACAAAATAGTCGTTAAATGAAAAGAAATGTTAGCGAAACAGATTCAATGGAAACATTGAAAAATGTATCTTTATTGTATCCCTTTTTTTCGAAATGTTCTTATATATCTTTTTATTTATAATTTCTTATAAAACAGAAATTTAACTATCCGCTACAGAAATTATTAAAAATGAGTACATACTAAATGTCTCGTAAATATTTAAATTATATTTATATTATAGTACAATAAGACTACTAATACTACTAATACTAATAGGTATTCTACTTAATACGGGGATTTTCTCCAATCCCTTGAACATTGCCCATAAGGTTAATGCAAAAATATCCAGCTTATACGCGTACGGTTATTACCAGGGTTCTCGTTGACTAATGAGAAATACAAAATAGTCGTTAAATGAAAAGAAATGTTAGCGAAACAGATTCAATGGAAACATTGAAAAATGTATCTTTATTGTATCCCTTTTTTTCGAAATGTTCTTATATATTTATTTATTTATAATTTCTTATAAAACAGAAATTTAACTATCCGCTACAGAAATTATTAAAAATGAGTACATACTAAATGTCTCGTAATTATTTAAATTATATTTATATTATAGTACAATAAGACTACTAATACTACTAATACTAATAGGTATTCTACTTAATACGGGGATTTTCTCCAATCCCTTGAACATTGCCCATAAGGTTAATGCAAAAATATCCAGCTTATACGCGTACGGTTATTACCAGGGTTCTCGTTGACTAATGAGAAATACAAAATAGTCGTTAAATGAAAAGAAATGTTAGCGAAACAGATTCAATGGAAACATTGAAAAATGTATCTTTATTGTATCCCTTTTTTTCGAAATGTTCTTATATATTTATTTATTTATAATTTCTTATAAAACAGAAATTTAACTATCCGCTACAGAAATTATTAAAAATGAGTACATACTAAATGTCTCGTAAATATTTAAATTATATTTATATTATAGTACAATAAGAGTACTAATACTACTAATACTAATAGGTATTCTACTTAATACGGGGATTTTCTCCAATCCCTTGAACATTGCCCATAAGGTTAATGCAAAAATATCCAGCTTATACGCGTACGGTTATTACCAGGATTCTCGTTGACTAATGAGAAATACAAAATAGTCGTTAAATGAAAAGAAATGTTAGCGAAACAGATTCAATGGAAACATTGAAAAATGTATCTTTATTGTATCCCTTTTTTTCGAAATGTTCTTATATATTTATTTATTTATAATTTCTTATAAAACAGAAATTTAACTATCCGCTACAGAAATTATTAAAAATGAGTACATACTAAATGTCTCGTAAATATTTAAATTATATTTATATTATAGTACAATAAGACTACTAATACTACTAATACTAATAGGTATTCTACTTAATACGGGGATTTTCTCCAATCCCTTGAACATTGCCCATAAGGTTAATGCAAAAATATCCAGCTTATACGCGTACGGTTATTACCAGGGTTCTCGTTGACTAATGAGAAATACAAAATAGTCGTTAAATGAAAAGAAATGTTAGCGAAACAGATTCAATGGAAACATTGAAAAATGTATCTTTATTGTATCCCTTTTTTTCGAAATGTTCTTATATATTTATTTATTTATAATTTCTTATAAAACAGAAATTTAACTATCCGCTACAGAAATTATTAAAAATGAGTACATACTAAATGTCTCGTAAATATTTAAATTATATTTATATTATAGTACAATAAGACTACTAATACTACTAATACTAATAGGTATTCTACTTAATACGGGGATTTTCTCCAATCCCTTGAACATTGCCCATAAGGTTAATGCAAAAATATCCAGCTTATACGCGTACGGTTATTACCAGGGTTCTCGTTGACTAATGAGAAATACAAAATAGTCGTTAAATGAAAAGAAATGTTAGCGAAACAGATTCAATGGAAACATTGAAAAATGTATCTTTATTGTATCCCTTTTTTTCGAAATGTTCTTATATATTTATTTATTTATAATTTCTTATAAAACAGAAATTTAACTATCCGCTACAGAAATTATTAAAAATGAGTACATACTAAATGTCTCGTAAATATTTAAATTATATTTATATTATAGTACAATAAGAGTACTAATACTACTAATACTAATAGGTATTCTACTTAATACGGGGATTTTCTCCAATCCCTTGAACATTGCCCATAAGGTTAATGCAAAAATATCCAGCTTATACGCGTACGGTTATTACCAGGGTTCTCGTTGACTAATGAGAAATACAAAATAGTCGTTAAATGAAAAGAAATGTTAGCGAAACAGATTCAATGGAAACATTGAAAAATGTATCTTTATTGTATCCCTTTTTTTCGAAATGTTCTTATATATTTATTTATTTATAATTTCTTATAAAACAGAAATTTAACTATCCGCTACAGAAATTATTAAAAATGAGTACATACTAAATGTCTCGTAAATATTTAAATTATATTTATATTATAGTACAATAAGACTACTAATACTACTAATACTAATAGGTATTCTACTTAATACGGGGATTTTCTCCAATCCCTTGAACATTGCCCATAAGGTTAATGCAAAAATATCCAGCTTATACGCGTACGGTTATTACCAGGGTTCTCGTTGACTAATGAGAAATACAAAATAGTCGTTAAATGAAAAGAAATGTTAGCGAAACAGATTCAATGGAAACATTGAAAAATGTATCTTTATTGTATCCCTTTTTTTCGAAATGTTCTTATATATTTATTTATTTATAATTTCTTATAAAACAGAAATTTAACTATCCGCTACAGAAATTATTAAAAATGAGTACATACTAAATGTCTCGTAAATATTTAAATTATATTTATATTATAGTACAATAAGACTACTAATACTACTAATACTAATAGGTATTCTACTTAATACGGGGATTTTCTCCAATCCCTTGAACATTGCCCATAAGGTTAATTCAAAAATATCCAGCTTATACGCGTACGGTTATTACCAGGGTTCTCGTTGACTAATGAGAAATACAAAATAGTCGTTAAATGAAAAGAAATGTTAGCGAAACAGATTCAATGGAAACATTGAAAAATGTATCTTTATTGTATCCCTTTTTTTCGAAATGTTCTTATATATTTATTTATTTATAATTTCTTATAAAACAGAAATTTAACTATCCGCTACAGAAATTATTAAAAATGAGTACATACTAAATGTCTCGTAAATATTTAAATTATATTTATATTATAGTACAATAAGAGTACTAATACTACTAATACTAATAGGTATTCTACTTAATACGGGGATTTTCTCCAATCCCTTGAACATTGCCCATAAGGTTAATGCAAAAATATCCAGCTTATACGCGTACGGTTATTACCAGGGTTCTCGTTGACTAATGAGAAATACAAAATAGTCGTTAAATGAAAAGAAATGTTAGCGAAACAGATTCAATGGAAACATTGAAAAATGTATCTTTATTGTATCCCTTTTTTTCGAAATGTTCTTATATATTTATTTATTTATAATTTCTTATAAAACAGAAATTTAACTATCCGCTACAGAAATTATTAAAAATGAGTACATACTAAATGTCTCGTAAATATTTAAATTATATTTATATTATAGTACAATAAGAGTACTAATACTACTAATACTAATAGGTATTCTACTTAATACGGGGATTTTCTCCAATCCCTTGAACATTGCCCATAAGGTTAATGCAAAAATATCCAGCTTATACGCGTACGGTTATTACCAGGGTTCTCGTTGTCTAATGAGAAATACAAAATAGTCGTTAAATGAAAAGAAATGTTAGCGAAACAGATTCAATGGAAACATTGAAAAATGTATCTTTATTGTATCCCTTTTTTTCGAAATGTTCTTATATATTTATTTATTTATAATTTCTTATAAAACAGAAATTTAACTATCCGCTACAGAAATTATTAAAAATGAGTACATACTAAATGTCTCGTAAATATTTAAATTATATTTATATTATAGTACAATAAGACTACTAATACTACTAATACTAATAGGTATTCTACTTAATACGGGGATTTTCTCCAATCCCTTGAACATTGCCCATAAGGTTAATGCAAAAATATCCAGCTTATACGCGTACGGTTATTACCAGGGTTCTCGTTGACTAATGAGAAATACAAAATAGTCGTTAAATGAAAAGAAATGTTAGCGAAACAGATTCAATGGAAACATTGAAAAATGTATCTTTATTGTATCCCTTTTTTCGAAATGTTCTTATATATTTATTTATTTATAATTTCTTATAAAACAGAAATTTAACTATCCGCTACAGAAATTATTAAAAATGAGTACATACTAAATGTCTCGTAAATATTTAAATTATATTTATATTATAGTACAATAAGACTACTAATACTACTAATACTAATAGGTATTCTACTTAATACGGGGATTTTCTCCAATCCCTTGAACATTGCCCATAAGGTTAATGCAAAAATATCCAGCTTATACGCGTACGGTTATTACCAGGGTTCTCGTTGACTAATGAGAAATACAAAATAGTCGTTAAATGAAAAGAAATGTTAGCGAAACAGATTCAATGGAAACATTGAAAAATGTATCTTTATTGTATCCCTTTTTTTCGAAATGTTCTTATATATTTATTTATTTATAATTTCTTATAAAACAGAAATTTAACTATCCGCTACAGAAATTATTAAAAATGAGTACATACTAAATGTCTCGTAAATATTTAAATTATATTTATATTATAGTACAATAAGACTACTAATACTACTAATACTAATAGGTATTCTACTTAATACGGGGATTTTCTCCAATCCCTTGAACATTGTCCATAAGGTTAATGCAAAAATATCCAGCTTATACGCGTACGGTTATTACCAGGGTTCTCGTTGACTAATGAGAAATACAAAATAGTCGTTAAATGAAAAGAAATGTTAGCGAAACAGATTCAATGGAAACATTGAAAAATGTATCTTTATTGTATCCCTTTTTTTCGAAATGTTCTTATATATTTATTTATTTATAATTTCTTATAAAACAGAAATTTAACTATCCGCTACAGAAATTATTAAAAATGAGTACATACTAAATGTCTCGTAAATATTTAAATTATATTTATATTATAGTACATTAAGACTACTAATACTACTAATACTAATAGGTATTCTACTTAATACGGGGATTTTCTCCAATCCCTTGAACATTGCCCATAAGGTTAATGCAAAAATATCCAGCTTATACGCGTACGGTTATTACCAGGGTTCTCGTTGACTAATGAGAAATACAAAATAGTCGTTAAATGAAAAGAAATGTTAGCGAAACAGATTCAATGGAAACATTGAAAAATGTATCTTTATTGTATCCCTTTTTTTCGAAATGTTCTTATATATTTATTTATTTATAATTTCTTATAAAACAGAAATTTAACTATCCGCTACAGAAATTATTAAAAATGAGTACATACTAAATGTCTCGTAAATATTTAAATTATATTTATATTATAGTACAATAAGAGTACTAATACTACTAATACTAATAGGTATTCTACTTAATACGGGGATTTTCTCCAATCCCTTGAACATTGCCCATAAGGTTAATGCAAAAATATCCAGCTTATACGCGTACGGTTATTACCAGGGTTCTCGTTGACTAATGAGAAATACAAAATAGTCGTTAAATGAAAAGAAATGTTAGCGAAACAGATTCAATGGAAACATTGAAAAATGTATCTTTATTGTATCCCTTTTTTTCGAAATGTTCTTATATATTTATTTATTTATAATTTCTTATAAAACAGAAATTTAACTATCCGCTACAGAAATTATTAAAAATGAGTACATACTAAATGTCTCGTAAATATTTAAATTATATTTATATTATAGTACAATAAGACTACTAATACTACTAATACTAATAGGTATTCTACTTAATACGGGGATTTTCTCCAATCCCTTGAACATTGCCCATAAGGTTAATGCAAAAATATCCAGCTTATACGCGTACGGTTATTACCAGGGTTCTCGTTGACTAATGAGAAATACAAAATAGTCGTTAAATGAAAAGAAATGTTAGCGAAACAGATTCAATGGAAACATTGAAAAATGTATCTTTATTGTATCCCTTTTTTTTCGAAATGTTCTTATATATTTATTTATTTATAATTTCTTATAAAACAGAAATTTAACTATCCGCTACAGAAATTATTAAAAATGAGTACATACTAAATGTCTCGTAAATATTTAAATTATATTTATATTATAGTACAATAAGACTACTAATACTACTAATACTAATAGGTATTCTACTTAATACGGGGATTTTCTCCAATCCCTTGAACATTGCCCATAAGGTTAATGCAAAAATATCCAGCTTATACGCGTACGGTTATTACCAGGGTTCTCGTTGACTAATGAGAAATACAAAATAGTCGTTAAATGAAAAGAAATGTTAGCGAAACAGATTCAATGGAAACATTGAAAAATGTATCTTTATTGTATCCCTTTTTTTCGAAATGTTCTTATATATTTATTTATTTATAATTTCTTATAAAACAGAAATTTAACTATCCGCTACAGAAATTATTAAAAATGAGTACATACTAAATGTCTCGTAAATATTTAAATTATATTTATATTATAGTACAATAAGAGTACTAATACTACTAATACTAATAGGTATTCTACTTAATACGGGGATTTTCTCCAATCCCTTGAACATTGCCCATAAGGTTAATGCAAAAATATCCAGCTTATACGCGTACGGTTATTACCAGGGTTCTCGTTGACTAATGAGAAATACAAAATAGTCGTTAAATGAAAAGAAATGTTAGCGAAACAGATTCAATGGAAACATTGAAAAATGTATCTTTATTGTATCCCTTTTTTTCGAAATGTTCTTATATATTTATTTATTTATAATTTCTTATAAAACAGAAATTTAACTATCCGCTACAGAAATTATTAAAAATGAGTACATACTAAATGTCTCGTAAATATTTAAATTATATTTATATTATAGTACAATAAGACTACTAATACTACTAATACTAATAGGTATTCTACTTAATACGGGGATTTTCTCCAATCCCTTGAACATTGCCCATAAGGTTAATGCAAAAATATCCAGCTTATACGCGTACGGTTATTACCAGGGTTCTCGTTGACTAATGAGAAATACAAAATAGTCGTTAAATGAAAAGAAATGTTAGCGAAACAGATTCAATGGAAACATTGAAAAATGTATCTTTATTGTATCCCTTTTTTTCGAAATGTTCTTATATATTTATTTATTTATAATTTCTTATAAAACAGAAATTTAACTATCCGCTACAGAAATTATTAAAAATGAGTACATACTAAATGTCTCGTAAATATTTAAATTATATTTATATTATAGTACAATAAGACTCTCTCAAATCCACACAACTTGGGACCAAAGTTGTGCGGATTTTAGAATTTTGCGGATTTCTGGTCATTGTTTGTTTACATTTTTTAAACAGTAATTTGAATGTAATTAATAATGCAATCAAAATTACAATGGGTGTTTATAATGAAGTAAAATATTAAAATAATTAAGTAATAAACTAAAATAATAAAAAATTTAGATATTTTTTTTAAATGATTAAAATATTAAATGCAAAGGTCTATTAAATAATCAATAATGCATAATTAAATATTCATTATAAAGATGAGATGCCATTTTTCTTAATTATTCAATTAAACTTGCCTTAAAGGTGCACTATTAATACACATCAAAATAATAAAATAAGGAAGTTTTATTTCAGATTTAGCCAGATTTAATAATAAAAAAAGCTTGATTAATGCATAAGTACATTTGGCAAAAAGATAGTGATTACTAGTGATATGAGCAATATCTTGAATTTTTTCACAAATAAATTTATTCTTCCGTCATGTCAAAGACATAAAATCAGTAATATTAATAAAAAAATACAAATTAAAAAATATATGGAATTGATATAAAATAAAAATGTCAAATTTTGTCCTTACATCTGAATTGAAAGTTTCATTGTTTACATCTGTAAATTATGTGCGGATTTTAGAGAATTGTGGATTTTAGGATTGCGAATTTGAGAGAATCTATTGTAATTTTCGGAACCCACCTCTTTTGATGAAGTATATTTAGATGCACGACAGGAAATTATCTTAAAAACCACTTGTATATAAAATAAATATTTATATTTCGTACATAAAACCCCATTTATCATAAAGTAAATGGATAGAACATGTTCTGTAAGAGATTTTAATGAAAGCTTACGCCGATCCCTAGCTGAGAAATTTGGCATCGCCTCGGTAAGTTTTTTTTTAGAAAAATTAAGAAATGTTACGGGATGTTTTTTTAAAAAAAAAATTACATTTTCCTATGCTTAAAATTTTTCGAAATATGTATGGTGAGTTTCAGAATTATACATCCAACATCCTTTTTAAATTCGGTAGTTATTAAAAAGTAAAAATTTACTTCGTCTGGAAATTTTCTTTCGTTTCCACTCTGAACTGTCAAACAAGTATTATTAAAACCAAATAACACTGATAAACAAATTTTAACGAATTTTCGATTTATCTATATACGTTGGGTGTTTCTTATAGATTTCAAGCTGCTGAAAAAGAATGTTTGTAAAAATTTTCTATCACCCTCCATTTTTGAGAAATTTCATTTATACATTTTGGAGTGTGTAGGCATCGTATAGGCATTATAATTATATTATATTATTCTCTTTCATGTATTTGATTCACAAAAACATTCCTTTTTCTTATTACAATGATAGAAGATACAGCAAGAGAGTAGAAACAGATGTCCCCCTAATAAATTTTATGTTAGCGACCTTGAACAGACAGCCCCGCAGTATTTGACTTTAACGCAAATCAATGACAGTGGAAACTTATCTTTCGGGGTGAATATACTACTATTTCTTTGTTCTATAAGACTTTTTAATTTAATTTTGATTATAATTATCATATCTTCCTCTACAATATGTAAAACATGTCTAGAGGATGCGTTAACGAACCCGATTCTTTTTGCTGTGTGTGCGGGGAGCTAACTTTGAAAAAGCATCGATGCGCCTATCATATGTACTTTGGATATAAAGTAGTTGAACGAGATAAAAAATAAGCACCTTGTTCTTGTTATACAGAACGTGCTACAAGCCTCCGGACGTGGATGAAAGGTACAAAAAAGTTTATGTTCTTTGCTATACCCATAATGTGACACATGCCGAAGGATCAAATAACTGACTGCTACTAATGTATTACAAAAATTAAAGGATTCTTTGCAAGATGTAAGCATAAAATTAAGTACACGAACTTAGATTCAGCAATGTGACCAGCATTACATAATGATGATTTAAAAATACCGAAACCTCCAGAGAAATTCACATATGATGATACAGCAGTAGAAATGGAAATCGGTGAAACTGAAACTTCCTCGACATCTGATGTGAACTAATCTCCTGGCGTAAAGGAAGAACCACACCTAATAACTCAAAAAGAATTAAATAATTTTGTGAGAGACTTAAATTTATCAAAGAAAAACTCAGAATTACTTGATCAAGATTGCAAGGTTGGAATCTCCTGAAAAACTGTACAAAGATATCTATTTATCGAGATTGGATATAAGAAATATTCAACATTTTTTAAAAGAAAAGATGATTTATGCTATTGTAATGATATAAGTGGCTTAATGTCTGCTTTAAATTGACAATATAACTCGGAACAATGACCTATAAGAGAGCACCCACAGATAAGACATTTACAGCTACATAAAGTATGAAATTTCTTATTAATATCATTTCTTTTTACAAAAAATCTATATTTTTCTGGAACTTTATAAACAATGCATACTTTCAGTGTTTTAAATATTAATTTTAAGCTTTATAAATGTTTATTTAAAAGTTTGTCATTACTAAAATAGCAAATGATAAATTTCATAAGGTGTATGTGTTGAATAAAAACTACAAAATTGAGATTTTCAGGATTTTGAATTTTTTAAAAATCTGTGGGTGATGGAAACTTTTTAATGGCATATTCTTTCACAGCACCACCTAAAATATAAGTCACCACATACTTAGTTAGAAACAGAAACCTTGTTTATCAGTGTAATCAAATGTTTTGCAGTTTTGTGTTTCTTTTACATTTTCTGGAAAATAATTGCTTTTTTATTGGAACTGTTTGATTAGTTTTTAGCTCACAGGCTATCAAAGCCTGAGAGCTTATGTGCCCGCCCGTTCTGCATGCATGTACATGCGAGCGTAACACGATAACACGTGATAAAAATATCTGATTCACTTGAAATTTTGGATATAGGTACATTCCGATAAGATGCTTCCCTGATTAGTTTTGGGCGTTCATTCGATAAGTATAAAAGAGGGAACGGGGACTAATGCCCCTCCCCTTAATTTATATAAATGGGTTCATGCAGAATTAGCAGTTTTCGTTCGAAATTTAGATATAGAATCATTCTGATGAGGTGTCTCCGTGATTAGTATTAGATGTTCATTGGATAAGTATAAAGAAGGGAACGGGGAACCAATTCCCCACCTTTAATTTCGATAAATGGTTTTTTATGCAGATTTATCAGAATTCATTGAAATTTTAGACATAGGATCATTCTAGTGATGACACCGACATGATTAGCTTTGAGAGTTCATTGGATAAGTATAAAGAGGCGGGACAGGGGCTAATTCCTCACCCTTAATTTCGATAAATGGATTTTTCATGAAAATTTATCAGATTTTAATCGAATTTTAGAAATAGGATTATTCTGGTGAGGGCTCCACCATGATTAGCTTTGGGAGTTTATTGGATAAGCATAAAATATGGGAACGGAGGGCTAATCCTCCGCCTTTAGATAAATGGGTTTTTCAAGCTGAATTATCAGATTTCTTTGAAATTGTAGACATAGAATCATTCTGATGAAGACATCTCCATGATTAGTTTTGCGAGTTCGTTGGATAAGTCTAAAAGAGGGGAGGGGGGGGAATTGAAAGAAACTTACCTTAATTTAGGTTAATGGGTTTTTCGCGCGGAATTTATAGATCTGTTTCAAATTTTGGATATAGGTTCATTCTGATAAGGCGCTTCCCTAATTTGTTTTGGGTATTCATTGGATAAGTATAAATGTGGGATCAGTGAGACTACCCCTCTTAATTTAGGTACATGGTTTTTCTTTCAGAATTAACCGATTTTCTTCAATTTTTGGATAAAGGTTCATAGTGATAAGATGATTCCCTAATTAGCTTTTGGGTTCTTTTGTTAAGTATAAAGGAGGTACGGGCGATTACCCACCCCCTTTAATTTGATAATGAGTTTTTATGAAGAATTATCAGATTTGCTTTAAATTTTGGCTGTAGGTTTTTTCTGATATGGTGAATCTCTGAATAGTTTTAGAAGTTTAATGGTTAAGTATAATGGAGAAAGATAACTTCTCTTAAATTATATAAATGGGTTTTTATGAAGGATTATCTGATTTGCTCTGAATTTTAGACATATGTTTTTATATGGTAAAGCAATCCTTGATTAGTTAAGAGGGTTCAATGATTAAGTATAAAAAGGGGAAATGGGGGGCAGCTATTTCCCTCTTTAATTTGTTTTACGAACAGCATTAACCCTTGAAAATATAAGTCTGTATTCTACAATTAGTATGCGTAGCCTGTGAGCTCAATGCCATCAATTTAACTGGGAAAATTATCTTTATTAATTAATATCTTGATTAATTATCAAAAATTTAAAAGTTTGAATCCAGGTGCCTTGTACTGTCCTCAAAAAAATTTTCAGACTGACACGAGTGGTAGGTTTCACTAGACATCGCATAGACACAAGTAACAGACAGAGGGAACTTTCTTTTATAGTATAGATGATCTATTTCTCATTATACTGACAGTTATATGTAGAAATTGTTAAAGGATTTTTTTCAATAGTCGGCTTTGCTGAATATTTTGGCGTGAGGTTTTTTTTAGGTATTTGGTTTACCCGAATGTTTCGGTAATCAGTCAAACCAAGCATTTTAAGATTGAGCAGACAGAATTGTTTATTCTTCCTAACCACATATTTGACAGTGTGGCCAAATAACGAATCGATACAGAATATTTAGTGCATTACTAACGTTACACTTTTGACCACCTACGTTAGTTTCAGAGTAATATGTGTAAATTTCAAGCCCATCTTTATAGTGAGCATTAGTATAATATTTATTTTATGTACTACACATAACTTGAATACATCAGAATAACTGTATAAAAAATATCATACAAGAGATAAGTATATGGCAATGAATGTTTAATAGTAACATGGAAAATTCACTACAATGGGTTGTGGTGTAGTAAAAAAAGTCTTTTTTTTTTCTACATTGACATCAAGGCATTGGCGTTTACTCATTACAAACGAATCGTTCTTCATTTGAATTAGTTAAAAAAAGATATCTTCGATAAAAATGTTCAGAAAATCTTATTTGATTGTGTTTACTGTTCTTTATTTGAATTAGATAGAAAAAGGTTTCCTAGATAAAAATGTTCAGGAGATCCTATTTGATTGCATTTCACAAATATTTTCTTATTTGTATGAAGTACAGAGATACTTTTAAGGAACCCCTTTTTCGGAAAATCCTTTTAAATGTGCTTCTTAAACGAATGATTTCTCATTTGTGTACTCGAAGATGCTTTTTAAGATGACCACCATGAGAAAATCCTTTAGAACATATTTCACAAATAAATGGTTTCTCTTTTGTGTGTATTCGTAGATGTTTTTTAAGATCACTACTTTCAGAAAAGCTTTTCGAACATACTTCACATATAAATGGTTTCTCTTTTGTATGTATCCGAAGATGCTTTTTAAGAGAACTACTTTCAGAAAATTGTTTGGAACATATTTCACAAATAAAAGGTTTCTCATTTCGATGTATTCGAATATGTTTCTTAAGTGCACCACTTTCAGAAAATCCTCTCAAACATATGTCACAAATAAATGTTTTTTGACCTGTGTGAACTCGTAGATGCTTTGTAAGATAACGACTTTCAGAAAATCCTCTCCAACATATTTTACAAATAAATGGTTTCTCATTTGTGTGTACTCTAAGATGACTTTTAAAGCGATCGTTTCGAGAAAATGTTTTTGAACACACTTCACAAACAAATGGCCTCTGATTTGTGTGGGTACAAAGATGCCTTTTAAGGTGGTCGTTTCGAGAAAATGCTTTCAAACATACTTCACAAATAAATGGCCTCTCATTAGTATGTGTACAAACATGTCGTTTAATTTTGCCATTTTCAGAAATGGTCTTAGAACATAATTCACAATCAAATTGTTTCCCATCTGTTTGATACAGAAGCTGAGAAGACATTTTCTTTAGATAATTGACTACTTGGATAAATTACTGTTGTGGAAATTTCTTTTAGAAGTATCTACAGAAGAAACTGCTGCTGCTTTATCACAGAAAACGGCGAACTAATTTATGATAATGTGCTTGTTCTGGCTTAGGATCTAAAAAAGTACTCAATAATTTTAGAATTTTCATATAAAAAGCTTTAAATATATACTAGACTAACATTCTTTTCAGATATTAATTAATTTTAGAAGAATTTTAAAATTATCAAAAAATGACATTATTCAAGCACGTAAATTAATTAAATTTTAGTTAAGAATATGTAAAAAATGGAGCAATATATAATAAAAGCAAATACTCTTATGTGTATTTGTATTTACTATAAAATTAAAAATAAAATCAAAAAGATAAATAAACCCAACAGTATTGAAATTTACTGCTTATCCTACTTACATATTTAAAATAAATGCATAATTTGTTTTAAAAGAGATTGTTTACGAACTAATTTTATGCAGGATTGGATATTATAGGATTGGATCTTTTTATACATTAAGAAAATAATTACTATAAGAGAGAAATTCCTGTACTTTTTTAATGGACCAAAATAAAATTTCAGAAAATGATCACTTTAGACTTTCAGTTTGAAATTTTTCAGCATGTAGAAAAATGGATGGTCACATTTTACAGGTTCAAATAACATTGACAGAAACAGGCTAACTGGTCACTTTACACAGGTAGACATATTAGGGTGGTCACATTACGAGATAATTCTCATATTATTTTATATGGATACAAGAAAATTTTTCCAAAAGTGGTCACTTTACCAAGGTGGTCACTTTAGCAGGTTCCACTGTATAAACAAAGCAAAGACCAGAAATCAGTAAAATTCTAAAATCCCTACAACCTCTGGTCCCAGGCTGTGTGGATTTGAGGGAGTCTACTGTATTATTTATTACGAATACATTCAAGCACTTTAATCAAAGGATGTGTAACCAGCTAAGTTACATAACTGCAATTATCTTGTCAAAAAGTACAATGGCTGTAAATTTGCTTTTGTGTCTGCATATACATTACCTTTACTCATGTAAGGAGCATGGAGACGTTTCCAGCTTTGTAATTTATTGACTTCATCTATACGATTAGTTTCTTTGCTATTATTATTGGAAGCAAGAATTTTGAGCCATGCTTCTTAATATATTTTCTCTTTTTTTCTTAAATTCCTTAAAATAAAAATGTCTTAATAATTAAAATAAAACTTCTTTTGAAAGTCTTTTATAGTTTTTGCCGTGAGCATTCATAAAATTTCAAATTGTTCTCCTAGAATTCGAAATTTCATATGATATTTTTATGTATGTGTGTTTCAAAATTTAAATTTAATCTATTATGTGTTAATTATAAAAATATAATGTCTAATAATAATTTGCTTAATTCATTATTAAATAATTTAATTAACCATGGATCAGTTTACTTTCTTGGCAAAACAATACTTTAAAACATTTATTTCAGTTAAATTGCTTTTTCAGCACTTTTAATTTAAAGAATATGCCATTTCCGAAAAAAATTTCGTTTTCACCGTATGCTTTTAATAAAGTAACCTCTGTGTGAAATATAATAGGCTCTCTAAAATCCACAAATGCCTAAAATCCGCACATCATCGCAAATGTAAAGAGCAAAACATTTAGTTCAGATGTAATGGCAGAATTACATAATATTTTTATTTTATGTCATTCTGTATGCATTTCATTATATATTTCTTGATAACATAACTGAAATCATAGTTTTCCATGAAGGAAGTCTTAAATTTATTTTTGAAAATAATAAATAAGATATTGATGATTTCACTGGTAATCACAATCTTTTTACAAAACATATTTAAATATTAATTAAGTTTTTTTTTTTTTTTTTTTTTTTTTTTTTTAATTATTAAGTTTGGCTAAACTTCAAATAAAATTTCCTTATTTCATGATTTTGATGGGAATTAGTAATGTACCTATATAATGCAAGTTTAATCGAATAATTTAGGAAAAATAAATTTCATCTTTACAATGAATATTTAATCATACATTATTAAATATTAACTTGACTTTTGCTTTTAATACTTTAATCATTTAAAAAATTATTTAAATTTTTATTATTTTAGTTTATTACTTATTTTAATATTTTATAATATTATAAGCATATCCCTGGTACATAGCATACCTGGTCCCATACTTCGCGGATTTGAATAAACCTACTGTACAATATTTGTCATTTAAAAGGTCATGCCATAAACCTCAGATAAATATAAAAGTACACTCACAGAAAAAAACTAAGAAAAAGCATCATTCTTTCAAAGAAGTTAATACACTTTTTACTTATTTATTGCATTTTGCATTATTTTGAAATGAAAAAATATATACTATGTCGTGTTTTTTTTTTTTAACTTAAAAATACACCAACTAAACACATTATTTCATATGTGATGTTATTTATATCACACCAAGGTTTTAAAAATAAACAATATTTAGTCCTATTTTACTTTTACATTTATCGCTAATAGAAAGCATTAACTTTTCAAAAAACTTCTTTTATTTTCCATTTTCATAACAGATGATGCCAAGCAATATTTTTCTGAAAATGAAATAATGAATACGCAAATTTGAAAATACATTGTGTCTAACTAGATTGAAGAAATAACAAGAAAAAAACATACACCAAGCATAGATTATGAAGCACTTTCCAACAGAATCAGAATAATATAACAAAATTACACCGTTAAAAAAGTTAAATTACTATGTCTCAATTCACCGCATAAAAATGCATAGCAAAGTTCAAAAGCTAATTTCAGTTGTTCCCATCTACAATCATAAAATTATCCGAATTTTTTCGCAGCCCTATATATGAAGAAGAGATTTGTATCTATTAATAGCATACATTTCAAATTTTATTTCATTTAAGAGAGACATATATTTCAGTTGAAAAATCACTTTCAGCAGTTTCCTCTAATAAGAAGAATGATATACAAATACTTTTGTACAGTACAGCCCTGTATACAATGCATAGAAATTATATATAAAAAGCAATTCACTAATGCTAATATGCAAAAAACTAATTAAATTTGAAAGCGCATATCAAATTTTGAAATGCACTCTTCAGCAATTATTATGCAAAGACAGATAGCAATTATTATTATCCAATAGATTTCTTTTGTGTGTCCCTGTTATTATTAAATAATTTTATGAATGCTCCGTTTTAACGTGATTGTAGTGAAATTCAGCAATTTATATCAGTTTCAATACATATGAAATAGTGTAATGTCATTAAAATACTCTCCAAATGATTTTTCTCCCTATACTATAATGTAATTGAATTCTTTTGAGTATCTCTGAACCATTAACCTTACATACTTCATATGCAATACCAAACATCTGTTAGTGAACCCTAAATAAGCTTTATCAATTGCATGAAAATCCAAGTATAAATTTATAGGAGTTAGAGCGTGGACTGACAGACAGTCAAACCGAATGCATAATAAGCACTTTTCAACTTTGTTGGAAAGTGCTACAAAATAATACATACAAACCAAAAATATATACACTGAAACTTCCATTTAATGAAGGCTCATACTTGCATTTAAATACTTTGCTATAAAAAGAATTTTTTAAAGTCAACTCATGAAATTTGCATAATATGTATAAATGCATTTTAATTTAGGCAATAGCTTTCTTATTAAACAATCTACACATATGAGAAAAAAATACTTAGAATATTGTCTAAAAACACATAATAAAGAAAGGTAAAGAAAAAAACAAAGATTGATTATTGGTCAATTGCACAAATATATGAAAAAAAATAATAATTGAAAACAATCACAGTGGTAATGTCACAGAGGTTTATACAATAGGTAAGGTAACTGAAGAAACTTACCTATCAGCTGGTTAGACGTAGGTATGGGAAAAATCAGCTGCATGTGCAAGCATGCAAAAAAAAAAAAATAAAAAAAAAATAAATAAATATATATACAAAAATAAATAAATAAATAAACAAATTATAGTAATTAAAATTACTATATAAGATTGTTATTCAGATAAATTGATGAAAAAATACTTACACATTTTTCAACAAGCTTGCTAGCTAAAAATAACCTTTAGATCTGCTTTCAGTTATTCAGCTATAAAATGTAAATAATGGAATCAAAATCTAATATATATATATATATACCGTAAAATACAGTTAATCTGCCCCCCCAAATGTGATGAAAAATTGTAAAATAATTAGAGAGGTGCTTACATGGGATTTTTCTGCGTTCGTTTTATGGAGATGAGCACAGGATGAATCATGATGCAATGAATGAATCACGAATCTTTGAATGAATCATGAATTTTGATACTTAAAGAAAATATTGAAAAAATTTGCGTTTTTTTTTTTTTTTTAAGTATAAATTCTGTTGAAAAAAGCCAAAAAAAGCACGAAATCTATAAAAAAAAAAAAAAAAAAAAAAAAACTCGGGAGAAAAAAAAAAAAAAGCCAATTTCATCAAAGATTTATGATTCATTCAATTCATCTCGATTCAGCAATTTTTTTAGGAGGGGGAGGGTGTTTTCTCGGGATTTTTTGAAAATTTCAAATTTCTTCTAAAGTGGGGAGGGGGCGTTTGATCGGGAAGGACGGATTAATGGGATTTTACGGTATGTATATATATATATGTATGTATAAAAATGAAAAGCAAAAATCTGCAAATGAAATAAAAATTGTCCAAAACTGCATTATACAAATTATAAAATAACATTCATTCAGACATACAGTTGACTACCTCAAATCTGTACAGCTTGGGGCCAGAGGTTTTCTGGTCATAGTTTTGCTTACTTTTTTTAAACAATAATATTAATAATGCATTTGAAATTATAATGAATGCTTGCAATGTAGAAAAATATTAAAATAATTAAGTAAAGTATTAAACTAAAATAATAAAAATTAAGATAATTTTTAGAATATTAAAAGCAAAGGTCAAATAAATAACCAATTATGTATAGTTAAATTTTCATTACAAAGACTGGATGCACTTTTTCTAAGTTATTCAATGAAACTTGCTTCATACAGAAATTTTAAGTGAATTACTAATAAAAACATTAGTAATTAACTTAAAAATCATAAAATAAAGAAGTTTTCTTTCAGGTTTTGCAAGACTTAATAACCAAAGAAACTTTATTAATACATAAATATATTTAGTGAAAACATTGTTATTACCAGTGATTTCAGCAATATCTTAAATTTTTTCAGAAATGAATTTATACTTTCTTCTTGAAAAAGCAGGAATTCAATAATATTATTGAAATTTATATATTGAAAAATATATGGAATTGATATAAAAACAAGGAATACAAATTTTCTTCCAACACATGAATTAGAAGTTTTATCGTTTACATTTGTAAATTAATGTAGGAATTTTAGAGTCTACTGTATTTCATTTTGAACACTACAGATAACTAAACTAACGTCTATATTATCCACACTACACAATGGAATGTAAACAAAGTTAAATTTGGTATATATATATATATTTTTTTTTTCAATAGTTATCAATTTTCCAATGAATAATTATTTAATTATAAATGAGATATAAATATTTAAATTTTCATGAGAAATAAAATTTTATCTGGGTGCAAGAAGTAATGAGTGTTCACCGATTAAAGTAAAAAATTATTAACAACAAATAAAAACTGAAACTACCATTTTCTAGTGACACATAAAAAAAGAAAAAAAAATGAGAGCGAGAATAATCAGTAAATTTTGTATTTTAATTAATTTAATTATTAAATAGATTCAGCCTATAATAAATTATTTTTTCTTTTCTGATTGCAATGGTAATTTTTGTGTAGAGTTGTTCTTAATTTATCACCAGACTTTGAAAAAATAAAATGTAAACAATATATGATCTATAATCTGCAAAAATGTATAATTTACAAAACCTTTGGTCCCTAAGTGTGTGGATTTTACACAGTTTACTGTACATGCAGTCAACTCACTGAAATCTATAATCTACAAAACCCCTGGTCCCTAAATATTCTGATTTTATAAAGTTCATTGTCCTTGTTTAAAAAGATTTAATTAAAAAAAATTAAAAATATCTTACTACAAATGTACATAAAGTCAGGGATCGATAATCCGTGCATCCATAATCTGCACTTTTCTATAATTCGCATTACTTTACAAATGTAAACAATGAAGTAAACACTTTAAAAAATTTACCAAATTTGTGATCCCAAAATGATTTTTTAAAACAAAAAATTAAAAAGACATCATAATAAAACATCTACTTTTTAAAATATAACTCTTTTTTTTTATTAACAGTAAAAAACAAACTGTTTTACAAAGCATTTGTAATTATTTTTGTTTAAATGCACATATATAGGTCAATTATTCAATAAAATAACTTTAAAAAGGTCATTTTTAGAGGTAGCATATTAAATTAATTATTAGATTTCATATTTATCTTTTCAAATTATACTGATTAAAGAATTTGCTATCTAGGAATAATAAAATGACATATAATCCATAATACTCTATAATCAACAATATTCCATAAACCACATATCTTTTAGCCCCAACTTGTGCAGATTATAGAGCTTTGACTGTACATAATTTATGTACTAGTCTCAAAAATAACTTAAAATGTGAACATAACTGTAATATTATTATCGAAATGCACACCTAACACAGATGAATGTTTCACAGATGCCCATACATAAAAAAGAGATTGAAATAATGAAATTAAACAATACCAATTAAAACAAACTTGATACTATATACTACCTATTTACTCATTATTTTAACCACAGTAGACTACCTCAAATTTGCAACTCTCTATAATCCACACATAATTTACAGATGCAGACAATAAAACATTCAGTTCAGACGCAGAAAAAACATTTTACTTTTTTTAGTTTTATATCAATTCCATGTATATTTTAATTTCAAACTTTTGGTTAATGTTACTGAATTCATGTTTTCTCACCAAGGAAAAAACAATTCATTTCTGAAAAAAATCAAGATATTGCTGATATCATTGATAATCACAATCTTCTTATCAAATATATTTATGTATTAATCAAGCTTTTTTAGATATTAAGCCTGGCTAAACCTGAAATAAAACTTCCTTATTTTTTTATTTTAATATGAATTAGTAATGTACCTTTATGAGGCGAATTTCATTGAATAATTTAGGAAAAACACAGTTCATATTTATAATGAATATTTAATCATGCATTATTGATTAACTTTGTCTTTGCTTTTAATATTTTAAAAATTATCTAAATTATTTTTATTACTAAAAAAGTTCACACTTATTTTAATATTTTGTTATACTGTAAGCATTCATTATAATTTGGATTGAATTATTAATTGCATTCAAATTACTCATTCAAAATTATAAATAAAGCAATGACCAGAAATCCGCACAATCTCCAGTTCCAAGCTGAGTTTATTAGAGGGAGTCTACTGTACATGGGATGGACAAAACATTTCCTGATTACAATTAAAATTTATGCACGAACATATATGCAGTCATGTTACACAGCAAACATTCAATTATTTGATGAAAATTTTTCTGGAACATTAATTTTGAATAAAAGTAACACATGAAGGATTCTCTAAATAATGAATACAATTTTCTATTTACCAAATGTTTTTAGACTAAAATTTCAAAGAATTTATGTTCAAAAAGTCATTTCAGTTACTTTATCAATCGGTAAATTAAACTATTAACACATTCTTCCTAAAAACATTCATGAATCTGCTTGACTTTTTCAGTTATTAAAAAATCCAAATGATAAAACATTTAATATTAAAGAGAAATAAAGGTTTTTAAACAATTTAGTCAAGGTTGTAACATAATGGTTGTGTATCTTAGAAGATATTTCCAGAAAATATATTTTAAGGCCTTTTTAATGCTGAAGTGAGAATTATTTTATCATTTTAGCTATATATATTGAAATTTTAAAATTAAGAAATAATGCTTCATCTTTTATTTTGTGTACAGAAAAACAGCAATGAAAATTCCCTAAAGTTATAGATATCTGACCTTTTTTAAATGAGGGATGAGTGAGATTTGTTACCGTTCAGGATCAACTGTATATATAATGGCTATGTAGTTCTCTCGTGTTGTAAAATTTTTTTGAGCTAACTTCCCCGTATGTATTGCCGATGACTTAAAAGGCTTTAATGTCGAGCACACAAGTCTGTTTTTTTTTTTTTTCTTTTTTTTGGAATCACTTTTCTTTTTCAAAATAAATCCTTTTTTATCGGATTCGCTCTTCGCTCCTTTTTTTTCCGGATTCGAGAGAAAAAAAAGAATGATTCTTGGAAAGTCGTTCTTTTTAGTGAACGAATCCATTACAATTTCTGAATACCGATCATTGACTTTCTCATAGAGATTTGCAGAATGAAGGAAAAGGCACACAGACCAGACAAGTTAGTGACCTACGTCATCGATGAAGTAGGTCACTAACTGGTCTGGTTACGTTTTTTTTCATTCTGCAAATCTCGCGAACAGAGCTCTAGTTTCACAGTAATCGAAAATTAATCGTTAATCGAATTCAGATTCGTAAAATCATAAATCGAAGGTTCAAATATTTTCATTTGGCGTCCGTGCTTGTTATTGTAGCTATTTTATTGAGTTTTGTTTTTTTAATTAAAAAAAAAGTATGTTGTTTTGTATTTTACAATCATACTTTTGTTTTGCAATTTTTGAGCTATGTTGCTATTGTTAAACAACATTGTTTGACAATTTTTTTATTATGAATGTTATTACTTTATGTGTATTTTTGATGTTGCTGATTACTAATGTACTATATTTTATATGCTTAAAAGATATTTTGGTTAAAAATAAAACGTTGACTCTTTCATTAAAAAATAAATAAAATAAAAATATTTTCTTGTTTGCTTTACTCAGATTTTATCGACTGTAAAGTTTTTAAAAATAAATCTCATAACTTCAATTCATACATGACCTATTTAACTTAAAAGTAATAGTTTTAAAAGTTTTTCAAAAGGCAAAATTTTTCACTTATATTTTATTAATCTTCCATATAAGTTATCTTACACTCAGAATCACCCTTGCAATATAAATTCGTGCATAAATTGAGAAATATTGGAAAAATAAATTTTCTACACCTACAATAATACAGCATTTACCCATAACACACTGTAAAATTTTGGATAAATTTTCATGTGGATTGGAGAAATGTTGGGAATAGAAACATTTTCTGCACCCCTGAATTCAAGTATGTATACCTAAAGATGTTTTTTAATTATATGAAATTCATATAACTAGAAAATCATTCTGTATCATTGGTGAATTAATTTCATTCTATTTAATATTGTAGTAAAAAAACTTTGGTCAGAGGCAGAAAGAGCCACAAATACAGTGCAGAATAATTTATGCAGAATAATTGGGATCAGATGTAATCTGGATAACTGGTTGGGCCTAAAAGCAGTATCCATTAGATAAGTTTTGTGGAATGTATGTGGTTGTGACCAGAGTTGTATAATATAGATGCTCCCATACACACCATGTGCAGAAAATTTTAGGGAAAAAAAAGCACTTTGTTTTTGCAACTTTTTTTAGTACCACAAAATTAAAAATATTCTCCCGATTTTATGTAGGAATTATTTACTGTTAGTGCACAATTAAAAGCTGTGCCGATTTTCAAATTTTCCGAGGGTATAAGACATTTGATGCTGAAAACTTTAAAAATTCATCAGTCTGAATTTTTGGACACAAAAAATAATGAATTTTGACAGACGGTTGTCGTAAAAAATCAATTTCATCAATTGTTCACAGAAAAAAATCACCTATTTCATCAAATTATCACAGAAAAAGGACGAATTTAGTCAAGGCTCTGCAGAAATAGCGTGAAATATTGCCGAAGAGTCATGAAAAACTACAAATTTTGTCTAAAGTTAGCAAAAAAACCCACAAATTTCATCAAAAGATCTTGAGAAAAATGCGAATTTCGTCAAAAGACTTTTAAAAAAAATCACAAATTTCGCCAAGGAATCGCATAAAAAAAGCACTTACAACAAAAAATTATGTAAGAAAAGTGCATTTCAACAAAGAACCATGTAAAAAAAACTCTTAATTTCTACGAAGGACTGCAGAAAAAAGCTAATTTTGACTAAGGACAGCACACACAAAAAAAAAACTATTTTTGTCCATGAATCAAATAAAAACACAAATTTTGTCCATGAATCAAATAAAAACACAAATTTTGTCCATGAATCGCATAAAAAACAAGAATTTTGTCCATTAATTGCATAAAAAATGTGAATTTTGTTTATGAATTGCATAAAAAACATGAATTTCATTTATGAATTGCATAAAACAATGTGAATAATTGATGTTAAAACAATATGACACGTAATTTTATTAAACATTAATTTGCAAACAAAAATCTTCTCTTTCCATTGCATACAAATTAAGACATCTAAAATATAACTAAATATGTTTCAAAAATCAAATATTAGTTGTTATCATCAAATTATACAATTGTTTCAAGCACTGAATATGTCAAACTGGCAATGCACGACACTTTTTTCTGAAATAAGTCTATTGAAAATATCAGTCAAGATAACTGTTTTCTGGATAAATGGTTCCATACCTCATTACAGTAGACTCCCTAAAATCTGCAACCCTGAAGTCCTCAGCTCTCTAACATCCACACATAATTTACGAATCTCATCAATGAAACATTCAGTTCAGATACAGGGACAAAATTTGACTTTTTTAGTTTTATATCAATTCCATGTATATTTTAATTTGCAATTTTTGTCAATATCACTGAATTCACATTTTTTTTAATAAAAAAAGAGTAAATTTATTTCTGAAAAAATTCAAGATATTGTTGATATCACTAGTAATCACAATCTTCTTACCAAATATATTTATGTATTAATAAAGCTTTATGGACTATTAAGTCTGGCTAAACATGGCATAAAACCTTAATTTTTATGATTCTGATATGAATTAGTAATGTACCTTTATGAGGCAAGTTTCATTGAATAATTTAGGAAAAATACATTTCATCTTTATAATGAATATTTAATCATACATTATTGATTGACACATTATTGACTGAATTGAGCTTGACCTTTGCTTTTAATATTTTAATCATTTTAAAATAATCTAAATTTGTAATATTTTAATTTATTTATTTTAATATTTTATTATATTATAAGTATTCATTATAATTTCGATTGCATTATTAATTACATTCAAATTACTGTTTGCAAAATGTAAAGAAAACAATTAACAGAAATCCGCAAAATTCTAAAATCCACACAACCTCTGGTCCCAAGCTGTGCAGATTTGAGGACTTCTACTGTATTAATTAATAATTATGTATATTTACATATGTTTTATTATTTATTTATTTTTTTATGTTTTCGTTTTTGGCCAAAAGCAGGAAGATTACCAAAATTTGGTGTCTGTTTTAATAACCAATTTTGATCGATCTATATTTATTTATCTAAATGTATTCTAGTTTCAAAGCTTCTATAATCTGGGATTTTCTATAATCCAGAAATGTTGTAATTGTGGCAATTTGAAATTAAAGTAGTCATTAAAATATATATTTTATTGAAATTCTATAACTATGCATTTGGAATTTATTATTTTTTCTTATTACCTAGGTACCTGCAAATGCCATTAAAGTAAACAAATCATAGCAATTATTCATAGTAAGTATAAAATTGAAATAAGTAGAAATTGTAAATTATTATGTTTTATTATTGTGATATTAAATGCCATTATTACTTTAGTTGTCATTTATTATTAACATATTGAAAATATTTTTGCATATTTTAGCTACATCAATCATTCAATTTTCATAATTTTATGAGTTTTTTCTAAGAATTGTATTTTAACTGTTGAAGAATGTCAAACAGTAAATAAAAAAACTAACACTATATAAATTCTCTCATATCCACAACTCTAAAAAACAATGTATGGTAAAAGTAAAATCCTCTAAGACAAAACTGCATTGAGGGAAAAAAAAAAAAAAATGTTTTATAGACAAGTTGCTTTCTTAGCAGGTATAAATATATACACATTTTTTCTTGCGTATTGTATTCATTTTGCATGGATGAACAGTTTAAAAGAAGTTAAAAAGATTTTGTCATAGGCAGGTTCTTTTTTCATGCATTTAACTCTATTTTAATAAGCCTAGAAATCTATGATTCTTTAAAAAGAATAAATTTTAATGTTTAGTTATAGATGTAATGACTGATGATGTGTTTTATTGTTTTATTTATCGGCGCCCGCTGTTGTGTCACGTGACCAGCGGAGGAGAGTGTGTGGAGAGGAAGGGGTTACGAACGCAGAGAGAGAGAGGTGTGTGTGCGGAGGTAAGAGGTAGACCTGCGAATGTCTGATGCAGGTAAACAGAATAAAAATATTATCCAAAAAATTGGGATATGCATGCCTGTTTGTGTTCCGGGGAATCCCCGGAATTCCGGGGATTTTACAAAAAGTGCCCCGGAAAGTCCGGAGTTAATTACAACAAAACCGCATGCTTTTTTTTTTTTACTTTTCTATGAAGCGTTTCTTTCATCTGGACGCTAGTAACTGGGAAGCTTGATTCGAAAGCAACAAATCGCCCTTTAGTTTAAAAAATAGCGCCTCTCTTGCCGCTCATTCCAAAATAAATAAATTTAAAAAAAAAACCAAAAATAGCGATTTTCTTTACCCTTATTGGAAAAAAACGCCCTTACTGCTGTTGCTTCCGTACTGAATGCGCGCCTGCTAGTTGTCTTCTCATTTATACACTTAAAACAGCGTATTCTCAAAGCGTGCATTACGGTAGACAAGTCTGATATGTCAAGGTCGTGATCGACAAATTCGTAGTCGATGACACGATGCCTTCTGGTCCAAAAAGAATATGCACCCAATAAATAAAAATGATTAAAAAAGAGGAAAAATATAAGAAAAATATTTTTTTTTTCTAACCAGGGGTGATTTTGTTCCGAAATTTTCAAAAAACTAAAAACATTCTGTTCCCCTCCCCTTTTTTTTTGGTCATGAATTAGAAAATTGAGGCATAAAAAGTATCGGGAATTTCAAGAAATGATCGCCGAAAATTTTCGTCAATCGTTCACACATACATACACAAGAAAAAAGAAAAAGAAAAACGCGAATTTTATCAAGGAATGGGGAAAGCGTATTTCGTTCAAGAATCGCGAGAAAAACGGTAATTTCGACAAAGATTTGCCGAAAAAGTGTTAATTTCATCAAAATGTAGCAGACAAAAGTGTGAATTTTGGGAAGTTTGAAGAATCGGAAAAAACTTCGAATTTCGTCAAGGAGCCATCGAAAGTACGCAAATTTTGTTACAGTATCGCGTGTAAAATACAAATTTTGTCAAAGAGCCACTGAAAAAAATGCGAATTTTGTTAAATGACCGGCAACAAAAGGCTAATTTCGTCAAATGACAGTAGAAAAAATGCTACTTTTCAAAAGGCCGTTGAAGAAACGCGAATTTTATCAAAATATAGGTATAGAAACAAAAAGCGCGCATTTCATCATAATGCTTCGGAAAAATGCGAATTTTATCAAAGGACTGCGTGAGAAACTTTTTTTTTCTCTCCCTTGCAGCGATCTTTTGTTGAAATTTGCCGTTAGCGACTTCTTGAAGTTTCCTTTTTATCGCAACTCTGCAAAATTCCCGTTTTTTTTTTAATCGTGATCCCTGAACGAAATTCGTATCTTTTCACGATCTTCTGTCAGCATTCGTTTATTTCCTGCGATCCTATAACAAAATTTGCGTTTTTTTTTTTTTTTTTTTTTTCCTTTCCCAATTTACTTTTTCAATAATTTGTCAAAATTTGCGATACATTTTATGTCCGAATTTTTTAATTTTTAGAAAAGACTGACATAGTTTCTCTTGATTTTGGGAGAAATCTGAAAGTATGAAAGTATCACAGAGTCTAAGAAAAAAAAAATGAAATTCACAGCAAATTTTCTGAAAGGTTACAACAAGTCGAGGAAAAGGGGGGGGGGATAATTCCCGGCACGAATTTTTATTTTTTTCTTTCGTGACCCTATTTTGAAATTTGCGATCGTTTGACGAAATTTGCCGTTTTTTCGTCATTTTTTGACGAAATTTACTTTTTTTCATGATCTTTTAACAAAATTTGTCATTTTTTCGTGATCTTTTTACAAAATTTGTCATTTTTCGCGATCTTTTAACAAAATTGATCGTTTTTCGCGATTTTTTAACAAAATTGATCGTTTTTCGCGATTTTTTAACAAAATTTGTCGTTTTTTCGCGATTTTTTAACAAAATTTGCCGATTTTAGCGATCTTTTAATAACGTTTGCCGATTTTCCGCAATCTTTTAACAAAATTTGCCTATTTTCCGCGATTTTTTAACAAAATTTGCCTATTTTCCGCGATTTTTTAACATAATTTGCCTATTGTCGGCGCTCTTTCAACAAAACTTGTCGTTTTTTCGCGCTCTTTTAACAAAATTTGCCGATTTTTCGCGATTTTTTAACAAACTATTGCTATTTTTTCGCTATTTTTTCAGAAAATTTGCCGATTTTTCGCTATATTTTAACAAAATTTGTCGTTTTTCTTGATCTTTTAACAAAATTCGCCGTTTTTTCGCGATTTTTTAACAAAATTTGCTCCCCCCCTTTTTTCAATCAACCTTTTTTAATTTTTGGGATTTTTTCCCAATTTTTAAATAAAATTTCCATTTTTCAGTGATTTTTTTTATTGCGATTTTTTTTTTTCAGCTGATTAAAGATTTTTGCACAACTGATTGTCAAATTTCCCCCTCAATCAAATAACGATTATGATTTATATACTTTTGTAACCTATTTCAAAAATAGAGATTTATTTTTTCAGGGGATTTAATCAAGTGTTACAAACAGGCATGGATATGTATGTGCTTCGGGCACGAGATTGATCTGTTGTGAAAGAAGAGTAGTTAGAAGTTCTTGTAAGAAATATGAAATCCGGATATTTACATATATATATTTATTTGTTTGTGTGTTTGTGTTCAAGTCTTGCTGTATTCGTCCCTGTCATTTGTGTTCCGTGTGTTTAATTAAACTTTTATTTCATCAAAGCTTGATTCCTTGGATTATTTTGGATTACTTTAAAGCACACAGGTGTTTTAGAACCAGTGGTAAGTGAAACCACTTTTTATAGTTTTGGAAATAAAGTTGAAAGTTATAACTTTTGTTTATTAACTGAAGATTCATGAATATTAGATTAATGAATATGTTTGCAATGATTCTAAACAGATAATCGTATTAGAATTGAAAACAAGTATTGTTCTGAGTATATTCTAGTGTATGATTATAATGAATGATTATATTATTTAGTGATTATAATTATTGATAAAGATAGTAATAGTTTAAAAAAAAAAAATATGTTCAGCATTAAAGGGTTAAAAAAAGAAGACCTGGTCATTATAACCACAGAATTAGGATTAAAAGTAGAGCCAGATCATAGAATAGTGGATTTAAAGGCGTTAATCGAAGGAAGCGAACAATACGATAAGGATTTCGATTTTGTAAAAGAATTCCTTGTTACAACGGTATCAGACCGCATTTCAAAAGAGAAACAAGAGGCAGAGGCCCTTAAAAATGAAAAAGAATATGTTAATTCTGAGCAGAAAACAGCGTTAGAATTAGAAAAAACGAAATTAGAAGTTATCAAACACCAATTAGAAATGGCTAAACTGCAGTCTGAGAACAGAAATTCTGATGGTGGGGGGGATGGACAAAATCCCAAAACTAATTCGTTAGAAGCTCTAATTAAAAGCGTTAAAACTTTAACTATTGCGATTCCTACCAAACCTGAATCGTGGAATTTATTTTTTTCTTCGCTCGAAAGGGCGTTTGAATTAAAGAATGTCGCGGAAGATTTGAAAGTTGAAATACTGTTTAATTTAGTAGGGGAAAAAGCTGCGCATTTATTAGTATATGCAAATTCAGATGAAATGAAGGATTATCAAAAGGTTAAAGCTTTAATTTTAAAAGAATTTCAACCCACTCCTGAAGCTTGTCTTCAAAATTTTCTTTCGGCAAAGAGGGCGAAAAATGAATATCATATGCAATTTGCATCTAGGTTAAGAGCGAATTGGGATTTTTATTGCGAACTTAGAAAGGTAAATGATTTTGATGCACTTAATGAATTAATAGTTAGTGATAGATTAATGGATGCGTTAGACTCAGAGGCGCGAAGCTATGTCAAAATAAAACAATTAGATAATTGGTTAAAAGCGCGGGAAATTGCGGAATTATGCGATAATTGGTTTACATCAAAAGGTAGAACCTTTTCTGAGTTATATGATAAATCGACAAATTGTCGCGGTTCTGATGATTTCGGATCTGGCAAATATATTCCACCGCATCTAAGAAATAATTTTAATTCGCGTAATGATATGAAAAAGTCTGTGTGTAAATTGTGCCGTCAAATCGTTCATTTACGGTTTTGTCCTAATAATAAAGAAAAAGAGAGGTCGGGAAATTCTCATTATCAAATGAAAAAAGATTCTACCGGGAAAAATAAAGACGAAAGGTTGATAGCGAAAGTGACAGCTTTATGCTTTGAAGATGACGCAATAAGTACTCAACCATTGCAATACGATGAAATTTGGGTGGGGAAACAAAAAATAAAGACATTAATTGACAGCACTGCTGAGATTCCCGTTATAAATTCGAATGAAGTACCAGAATCATTTAAAAATAATGAAAATTCATCAATTCAGTTGATTTCAGCTTTTGGCGAGCAAATTACTGCTGATCTTGTAACATTACCGGTTTCTCTAAACTTGAGTGAATCAAATTGTTTATTTAACAGTGTGGATGTATTATTTGCAGTGACAGATAAATTATGTAGTTCATGTATTATTACTCCGAAGGTTTATGAGTTATTACAATCATTGCAAATTGGAGAAGGGAAAAGAATAGCCGACAGTCTGGCACCAACAAGTGAGACGAAATCGAAAAGGGGGGATGAAAATTTATCGTTGGAAAAGAAAAAAGAACAAAATACGAGTGATAAATATTTATGTTTGCAGGTTGAAAATGAATCTTTTGAAGAGAATTTGATTATTAATTGTATTGGAACGAAAAATGATTGCGAGGATTTAAATTCGAATCAGCATTTGGAAACGACCATTTACAGGGAGCAACAAAAGAATTGCGAATCTTTACAGGGGGCATTTAAAGATGCAAAACAAGGGAAAAATGGGTTTGTTATGGTGGATAATTTACTTTATCATAGGGAAAAGGTTTCGGGAGATCAAGTCATGCAATTAGTAGTGCCTAAAATTAGGAGGGAGGGAATTTTAAGGATTGCACATGAATCAATCTTTGCGAACCATCTTGGTATAAGGAAAACGAAAGAAAGAATTCGATATTCATTTTTTTGGCCAGGCGTGTCGCGGGATGTAGAGGAGTATTGTAAATCGTGCAAGGACTGCCAGTTGCGAAGCCGGGAGAGAGCCAGTGATCAGATACCGATTCTTCCGATTGAAAGACCGGAGCTCCCATTTGACGTTGTAAATATTGATATAATTGGGAAAATTGAACCACCTTCGGCTCGTAGACATCAATATGTACTTACTTTGGTTGACCAACACAGTAGGTGGCCCGAAGCGGTTCCGTTAAGAACAATTTCGGCTAAGGCTACTTGTGATGCGCTGTTAGAAATATTTATGCGGACAGGGATACCCCGCGTAATAGCAAGTGATCAGGAGGGAAATTTTGTATCAGGTTTAATGCAGGAATTTCATGCTAGGCTAGGGGCGGCTCCTGGATTTGCAACACCGGGACATCCACAAAGTTCGGGATTGGTTGAACGGTATAATCAGGTATTGAAACGCATGTTGCACCATATTATTCGGAGCGATCCTAAAAATTGGGATAAACACATCCCTTATTTATTATTTGCATATAGGGAGATTCCTAACTGTACGACGGGGGTGTCGCCATTTAAGTTGATGTATGGAAGGGAGGCCAGGGGACCATTGGCGGTATTAAAATCTACATGGTCGGGCGAAATTCCACTACCTATAAATCTCGGGAAAAGTGCAACCGAATACCTTCAGGATTTAAAAATTAACTTAGAAAAGGCGGCGGAACAAGCTTCACTAGTAGCGGAGGTTAAACAGGGCGCGTATGCGAAGTATGCGAATCGAAGGGCAATTTATAAAGAATTTAGACCGGGGGAGCAGGTATATTTATTAATCCCAGACTCTAGTAATAAACTTTACGCT
The DNA here is from genome assembly GCA_964019185.1 of Maratus speculifer. Lineage (NCBI taxonomy): Eukaryota > Metazoa > Arthropoda > Arachnida > Araneae > Salticidae > Maratus > Maratus speculifer. Next base: position 280,814,148 of record OZ025300.1, on the reverse strand, counting down.
AGATGGACAGGGCCAGCCGAAATAGTGGCGAGGTGTAATCCCGATTCTTACAAAGTCAGGTTAACGAACGGAAACTGTGGTATTTTATATTTTTACTTTTCAGGTTAAACGGTAGATGGCGCCCCTTGTCTATTCCATGGAATTATGTAAGGAACATAATGTATCTACGTTCCAGATAGTTGTTCTGTGTTTACAATATGTGTATATGTCGTCTGTAGTGCCGTCAGTTTTATTAAATATGTTTGTGTGTAAAAAGTCGCCCACCTCGATTATTTTAGTTCTGTTCATTGCCTTACATTTAAATGCTTAAAGATAGTATAATGGCGACGAGATGTTAAAAGTTTCTACCGTAAAAATTTTTAAAGGAATAACGGCGCGCCCAAGAGAAATGGCTTCTTCTTTCGTTTTTGCGTTCGACAAACATACAAGGTAACAGCAGCTTTCCAGACTATATCAGCAGCTTTAAAACAAGGGGGTGGTAAGTACATTGAATTTTAAAGTACTTTTTTTTTCCTGTGTTATTGCATAAAGAATACGATGTTTTCATTCAAGGAATATGATGATAAAGTAGAAACATTTCAGGCTTATATTAAACGCCTGGAACAGAATTTTATTCTGAATGAATTAAAAGAGGAAAAAAAAGTTGCAGCCCTTTTATCTTGCATGGGCCCTAAGCTGTATAATTTACTGAGTAATTTATGTTTCCCTAAAGAATGTGAAACATTAAAATATTCGGAGATTGTTGATATATTGATAAAGCATCTAAGCCCCGCCCCCAACAAATTTATTGAAAGAATCAAATTTCGTAAGTGTTACCAAAATGAGTCGGAATCAGTTCAAGATTTCGCTGCTAGATTAAAGAAAAATACAACTTTTTGTTGTTTTACGGGTGATACATTAAATGAAAATTTACTTGAACAATTTTTACGCGGTTTGAAAAGCGAAAGCATTCAAAATAAATTGATTACGCAAGTAGAGGATTTAACTTTTGAGAAAGCAGTGGAGAAAGCTTTATCCTTACACAATGTAGATATTGAAATTTCTGAAATTAAAAATAAAAATTTCAGTATTAATAAAATTTCCAGTTCAAAAAATGTACACCCAAAGAAATTTTCTAACGACTGTCAGAAGTCAAATGTCAACAATCATATAAATAATACAATTCCTGAAGCAAATAAAAGTAAATTAAAATGTTATAGATGCGGAAATACTTCCCATCTAGCCAATTCATGTAGATTTATTAATGCTACTTGTAAAATATGTAAGAAAAAAGGCCATATTGGAAAGGTTTGTAGAAGTAAAACTTTCCAAAAACACGTAAATTCGGTAGATACAGTAAATGTATTAACTATAAAAAATACAGGTGCAAATCCTATTAAATTATCTGTGTTAATTGAAAATAAAGCCAGAGCGGATATGGAATTGGACACCGGTTCGGGAATTTCGGCTGTTCCTTTAAAAAGATTTCGCAGAATTTTTCCTGATTATAAAATATTTCCTCCAGATGTTCAGTTAAAAACTGCAACTGGTGAAATTTTTAAACCTGTAGGTTATGTTGAAGTAAATGTTACTTATGAAAATAAAACAGAAAAGTTAAAATTATATTTGATAAAAGAAGATACTTTTCCATTATTATTTGGCCGCGATTGGGCCTCTGCATTCGATATTTTTCCACATAATTTAAGATCTGTTTATGTTAATGAGACTGTAAATTATTCTGATAAATTACAAGAATTGTTAAATGATTTTTCTGATTTATTTTCTGATAAAGTAGGGGAAATTAAAGGGTTAAAGGCAGAGCTTTACCTTGAAAAGGATGCTACACCCATATTTTGTAAAGCTAGGACTGTTACTTATGCACTACGTGCTGCAGTCAACGAGGAATTACAAAGATTAGAAGAAGCAGGTATAATTAAACCAGTTACAAATAGCAAGTGGGCGACCCCGATTGTTCCAGTGGTAAAATCTAATGGTAAAATACGCTTATGTGGAGACTTTAAAGTCACATTAAATAAATATCTGAAAGTAGAAAAATATCCCTTGCCTAAAATAGAGGATATGTTAGCTACTTTAAGTGGTGGTGTTCATTTTACAAAAATTGATTTAAATCAAGCATACCTCCAATTGCCCGTTGATGAGGAATCCCAGGAATTATTAACCATTAATACACCTAAAGGATTATTTCAGTTTCTTAAATTACCAATGGGTCTTAATAGTTCTCCTGCTATATGGCAAAGAAAAATCGAACAAATTTTAAGTGGAATTGAGGGAATTACAATTTTTATTGATGATATAGGAATAACTGGGGAAACGGACGAAATTCATTTGCAAAGGTTAAAGCAAGTATTAGAAAGGTTGAGAAATTATAATATTCGGATAAATAAGGAAAAATCATTCTTCATGGCAGATGAAATTACTTATTGTGGGTATAAAGTGGATAAACATGGTATTCATAAAACACCAGATAAAATAGAAGCAATTGTAAATGCCCCTAAGCCAGAAAATGTTTCCCAGGTAAAAGCATTTCTTGGTCTTGTAACTTATGCAAAATTTGTACCGAATTTATCGACAATTGCACATCCTTTGAATAATTTGCTTAAAAAGAATGTAAAGTTCAACTGGTCTTACAAATGTGATCAAGCGTTTAAAAAAATAAAAAGAGAAATTACTTCGGACAGAGTGCTGACGCATTTCAATCCTAAATTACCTTTAATCTTAGCTACGGATGCTTCTCCATATGGTATCTCTGCAGTTCTTTCGCATGTGATGCCAGACAAGACTGAAAAGCCTATTGGATTTGTATCCAGAACCTTGAATAATGCCGAAAAACGGTATAGTCAAGTAGATAAGGAGGCATTAGCAATAATATTTGGTGTTAAGAAATTTTTTCAATATTTGTACGGTAACAGATTCACTTTGTTTACTGATAGTAAACCATTAGTTTCAATTTTTTCACCTTCTAAAAGTATTCCGGTTTTATCAGCTGCTAGAATGCAAAGATATGCCATATATTTACAAGCGTTCCAGTATGACATCCGCTATAAGAAAACTACTGAACACGGTAATGTCGATGCACTCTCACGTCTTCCATTACGTAGTGAAGATTTGCCCCACGAATATAATTCAAATGAAGGACTTGATGAATCGGAAATCATTCAAATAAATCAACTTTCTGTTTTACCTTTAAATGCTAAATCTATTGCTTCAGCTACAAAAACCGATCCTCTTTTGCGACAAATTTTTCATCACCTCATTTCTGGTTCAGAAATTCCTAAGAATTTACTTTTTGGTGGTAAACAAGAAGAATTTACTCTTCAGCATGGTTGTATTTTAAAAGGTTGTAGGGTAGTTATCCCAGAAATCCATCGACAACAAATATTAAAGGAATTACATTTTGGTCATTTTGGTATAGTGAAAATGAAATCTTTAGCCTGTAGTTTTGTATGGTGGCCAGGAATAGACCATGATATAGAAGATATTGCAAGAAATTGCTCTATTTGTGTAAATTTGAAAAATAATCCTCCTAAAGTTGATACACATCATTGGGAATGACCTACTGCTCCATGGCAGAGAATTCATATTGATTATTTTGGTCCTGTTAACGGAAAAATGCTTTTGTTAGTGGTTGATGCTTATAGTAAATGGCCAGAAGTATTTATAGTTCCTAGTACAACTTCAGAAAATACAATTATTTGTCTTTCTTCTCTCTTTGCACGATACGGTTTTCCTATTTCTTTGGTATCAGATAATGCTAGGCAGTTTACATCTGAAGAATTTGAAATGTTCTTAAAAAGTCATGGTGTAAAACATAAGTTTAGTGCACCGTACCATCCATCTACAAATGGACAGGCTGAGAGATATGTGCAAACGGTCAAACGTGGATTAAAAGCCTTAGCGTCTGAACCAGGTACTTTACAAATGAAGCTGAATAACTTTCTTATGCAGTACAGGAAGATGCCACATGTTACAACGGGGGAAAGTCCTGCATCTTTATTTCTAAAGCGTCACATAAGAACAAACATAGATTTGATCGTGCCAAATGTTGCAAATTTTGTTCATGAAAAGCAAACTGCAAGGAAATCTAAAGTTAAAGTAAAAGAATTTGAAGTCAACCAGAAAGTAGCTGTAAGAAATTATACTCCAGAAGCCAAATGGAAAATTGGTCGAATTGTAGCAAGAGAAGGAAAATTACATTACAGAGTTCAAGTTGGTTCGAATATTTGGAAAAGGCATGTGGATCAAATAACTAATGTAGGAGAAGATATTTCTTTAACCAATGATCCAAATTCAGAAGAAAATGTTACAGAAAATTTTAGAAGTGAAAATACAAGTGTGAAGCAAGATGATTTTCCACCCTTACAATCAAGTTTCACAGATCCGCAACCAGTTGACTCTCATGTTCCAGTTGTTCCAGATCCTACTCCAACTGACTTTCATAATCCTGATTCTTCGAGTTCTAATTCAGCTAACTCTGATAATATTCACCAAAAACCGTCGGTTCCTACTAGTGCTACAGTTGATGCCCCTGAACATGTAAAAACTAATTCTTCTTCTTCTCCACAGGTACTTAGAAGGTCCAGAAGACATCGAAGAGCTCCTGACCGACTTCATTACTAAGTGGGGAAGAGCTGTGGTATTTTATACTTTTACTTTTCAGGTTAAACGGTAGATGGCGCCCCTTGTCTATTCCATGGAATTATGTAAGGAACATAATGTATCTACGTTCCAGATAGTTGTTCTGTGTTTACAATATGTGTATATGTCGTCTGTAGTGCCGTCAGTTTTATTAAATATGTTTGTGTGTAAAAAGTCGCCCACCTCGATTATTTTAGTTCTGTTCATTGCCTTACATTTAAATGCTTAAAGATAGTATAGAAACATTAAAAATGTTCACGTGAATAAGATAAGGAAATTTACTCCTAGGGTACAAGCAGTGGGGGTAATTTTTGAGAATGAAGAAGAATTAGGGGAAGTCCATCCCACCCCTAGTACAAAGGATAACTCGAACTATTTTAAAATCGAAGAAATAAATTTAAATCATTTGGAAAACGTAGAAAGAGAAAAGATGTTAGATTTATTGCTTAGATATAAAGAATTATTTTCAAAGAAAATACAAATAGCAAAAGTTGGTGCACACAAAATAAGACTAAATGATAATGAGAAGAAGAAACCTTATTTTTATCAAATTCCAGAGGCCCTAAAACCTCAAGTAGACAAACAAATTCAAGAATTACTAGAATTAGGTTTGATTGAAGAAAGTGATGAAGAAGCACCGCATCCGGTAGTGTGCGTGATGAAAAAAGACGGAACGCTGCGACTTTGCGTAGATTTTCGGGCACTGAACGCAATCACCAAGGTTGATGATTTTCCTATGGAAAACTCTACTGATCTATTATTTAATATTGGCAGGGCCAACGTCATTTCCACTTTGGACTTACTCAAAGGCTACTGGGCCATACCACTAGAAGAAGAGAGTCAAAAATTAGCGTGTTTTAAGACTCATAGAGCTCAATATCGCTTCAAGGTCATGGCTTTTGGGTTGAGGAATGCTGCTGCGACGTTTCAACGAGAAATCAACAGAGCGCTTTCTGAATACCAGGACTTTGCTAGAGCATATATAGACGATATAGCAGTTTTTTCCGAAACGTTCGCGGAACACCTGGTGCATTTAGAGAAGATATTTTCCAAACTATCACAGTTACAATTCTCCGTCAATTTGAAAAAATGTGAATTTGCAAAACCCCGAATAAGGTACTTGGGCCATATCATTGGGTCCGGCAGCCATCGGACCGATCCGGAAAAAGTGGAGGCCATCCGTAAGTTAGCTGTGCCTCAAACCAAGAAGCAACTAAAAAGTGTCTTAGGATTGTGAAATTACTATAGAGATTATGTACCAAAATATGCTGGAACAGCATATCCCCTAACTGAACTGACAAAAAAGGACAGTCCAGAGAATTTGTGCTGGTCAGTAGAGCATGACCAGGCGTTCAACGCGTTAAAAAGAGGTCTCATCGAAGCGCCCAGTCTGCATACTCCTATTATCGGGTTAACTTTCATCATAGAGTGTGATGCATCTGCAATCAGCATCGGAGCCTGTTTATCGCAGAGAAGAGATGGAGTAGTGTATCCGGTAAGTTACGCCAGTCAAAAACTCACCAAAACTCAACAGGCATGGCCAACAATTGAAAGGGAGGCCTATGCAGTGATCTGGAGTTTGAAAAAATTTGAAACGTGGATTTTCGGTTCACCTGTGGAACTTATTACGGACCATAATCCATTATCTTTTATCACCAAAAATGCCCCTCAATCTTCAAAACTGCAGCGATGGGCATTAGCCTTACAAAAGTACGATATTAAGATTTCGCACCGCCCGGGTGCCAAACTAATTAATGCTGATGCCTTATCACGCTTGGACACTATGTAAGACATTCAACAACTTTTGAAGCACCCAGTGTTTGAACATTCCTTGAAGAGTGTGGAACAATATACATTTTTTTTTTCAGTAGCTCCTAGTGTCCTGTTTAATGTTTACTAAGTTTTGTGTATTGCCTTGTGTTAATTGTATGTTATATTGTGTATATGAAGTATTAATTTAATTCTATTTTATATTAGCAGATAGGAAGAATCCCGGACGACGTGCCTTCTCCGGATACGGTTGTATTGGTGGTGTTATTTTTTTATATATACATATTATAATTTGGGGAATCATTGTTAAATAGTGTAACATCATCAGTCGAGTTTCAGATTTAAAATAAGTGTGTACCATATTTTCAATCTTGCGTGGGGGGTGTAATGACTGATGATGTGTTTTATTGTTTTATTTATCGGCGCCCGCTGTTGTGTCACGTGACCAGCGGAGGAGAATGTGTGGAGAGGAAGGGGTTACGAACGCAGAGAGAGAGAGGTGTGTGTGCGGAGGTAAGAGGTAGACCTGCGAATGTCTGATGCAGGTAAACAGAATAAAAATATTATCCAAAAAATTGGGATATGTATGTGCTTCGGGCACGAGATCGATCTGTTGTGAAAGAAGAGTAGTTAGAAGTTCTTGTAAGAAATACGAAATCCGGATATTTACATATATATATTTATTTGTTTGTGTGTTTGTGTTCAAGTCTTGCTGTATTCGTCCCTGTCATTTGTGTTCCGTGTGTTTAATTAAACTTTTATTTCATCAAAGCTTGATTCCTTGGATTATTTTGGATTACTTTAAAGCACACAGGTGTTTCGTAAAAAAAATTATGAAGAAAATAGGAAGAGCGTATATCACAATAGAATAATAGTGATTTAAAAGTATATGCCCTTTTTGCAAAAATTTTTGGACCAAGCAAAATTTTATTGATTTTTTAACAGACTTGGCCATGTCGAGAAAATGATTTTCATAAGGCATGATTCAATTTGGACTAAATATTTTGGTCTGTGAAGATAAGGAAAAATAAAATTATACTTAGCTTCATACAGAAAAAACAAGTTACAATCAGGCCAGCCTGATTCTTCAGAAAAGCATAAGGCCTGAGCCCAGTCTGGCCGGAAAGATTAGTGAATGGGCCCGGGCCAGCTCGAGTCTTCAGAAAAAAAGGAAAGCCCAGGCCTGGCTTGAATGTCGTCAATAAATGTCGGCCCATGCAGATCTATATTAGATGTACTTCTACTTGTATGTAAAAATAGATAAATGGCTTCTTTATATTATATAAACATTGAAAAAACTGCTTGTATATGTGAAACAGTGTTGTCAAATTTCCTTTTTTTGCCAAGGCCTTTTTTGCTATTTTACCAAAATGCTTTTATATGAAAAGTACCATTTTGCCTTATCACTATGAATTAATTCTTTTTGTCCATTGGTATTAGTGAATTTTAAAATGAAACCAAAATTAATATTAGTTTTAGAAAATTCATATATAATGTTGTATGTATAATGCATGTATTGAATAATGTTGTATTCTACAAGCTCTTTTTTTTTTTTTTTTTTTTTTTTTTTTTGTAAAATGTACAAAAAGAAAAATGTACAAATGTTTTTCATTTTAATAAAAGAAATCAAATTCTTACAGTGTCAATTGCATTGGAAAAAAATAAATAAAGACAATACTATTCAAAATAGATTATTTTGCCAGAATAATAGCCAAAAATTGGATAAATAGCTAGATTAAAAAACATACAAACACAATATAATATTTTGCATAATATAATTGAGATTTAAATCAGATTAGTAATTAATATTTAATTGGTATTATTTTATTAATTAAAACAATTTAAAATTATTTTAATTGATGATAATATTTGGGGTATAAGTAAAAATATCTACTTTTAAAATAAATTTATGACTTTGATGGAGATAAAAATCATAGTGTTTTCTTCATTCCTCATTTTTAATAATAGTAATGTCATCTTTAATAGTATTATTTATAATAATAAATGGGTTAAAAACATTTGAATTCATAATTTATAGCTATAATGATAATAATAATAACTTATAGTGTCAGATGGGAGAAAATGGGAATAAAATCAAGATTCTTTTTTAGTGAAGGTCCTAGAATCATACTATTAAATTTATTTTAATGTAACTTTTGATGCAACTTATATACAATCGAGTCTCTATATAACGAAATCCATCGTTCCAGTAAAAAATTCGTTATATAGAGAAATTCGATTTATAGAGAATGATGTTAAAAATCGTATTTAATGTGTAAATTTTGAACGAATACTATTTTTGATCTTTTTAATTAAGAATTTGAAATGTTTCTCTATAAATATTAACCTAATATTTTATTTCTTAATTATTTAAGCAGTTTCAAGAAAGAGAACAGACATTTTTTTGAAAGCTTAATGAAAATCAAATGAAGAAGACTTGCATTAATTTCAGATGAAGAAATCTGTAATTTTTTGTTGTTTTGATTTTAAAATTGTTACACTCTCAAGAAAAAAAAATGTTCAAATTTTAGCAAGGAATGAAAAATTGTAGTTAACATTTTCCTCCATTTGAAGGCCTCTTTTATGTGCCTCTATTATATGTGTAACAATCCAATTGACTCTGTTTTGAGAAGGATGCTGAAAGGTGTGTGGGAGGTGGGGTGAACTCGTTGGACTTAAAGAAGAAGGAGAGAAATAATATTTATAAAAAAAAACTCAGCACTGAACGATAAATCAAAAATAAGTGATGGAAAATGGATTCCATATGATATCGAAGCTTTTTTAAAACTGAATAAATTAAGACCAATTTATGAAAAAATTCATTATATGCAGATAAATATTTCGCTACATAGAAAATGTTTTTAATGTAATCATGGGAAAAGGGGACCGTTCCTACTAAAAATTTGTTATATAGAGAAATTCAATGTATGGAGTTTCGTTATAGAGAGACTCTACTGTATATAGCAGATTCATATTGATTAAACATGAAACACAACCATTCAGTCTTGTTATTGTTGTTTCACAATTAAAGAACATGTTTTCATACCCCCACTTTATTCTATATATTATTATTACTCATTGATTTGAGCTGTATCAGCATAAATGAGGCACTCTTTATTTATTGTTAGGAATTTCACAATTTATAATTATCAGTCATGATTAACTCAAGATGTGAGTGCAAATTAAAAAGCAAGCAATGCAAATGCATCTATGACTAGGCTTTGAAGATGCTTTTCACATGCTTATTAAGGGTGTTCTTAAATCAAAAAGGGCAATTTTGTGACACATGCTTTAATTTATTTTTCCCAGAAATGCATGAAAATAGCAGGTGTTGTTATTCAGAAACTGTCTAATGGCACTCATTCTTTTGTTTTTTAAAAAACACAATAGATTTTTCATAACACGCCTTCAAAGTTGACACTTCTGAGCACCTTTCCCGACGAAAGCAGAAAAACCGGTCGAAAAGCAGGAGAAAAACGAGTGATCAAGATATCGAAATAGCTTATAACTCGATAGGTAATTTAACTGTCATAAAATGGAAAAATAGGTTCGATTGGAAATCGCTTCCATAGTAAGACATTCCAATTTCATGTATTTCTGTTAAAAAATGAATTTGTAAATGTGTCAAAACGTTTTTCGCTTGTTGAGAGGAGCAGTTAAGAACACCCTTAAAAGCTGCTGATATAACAGTACAGTAGATTCCCTCAAATCCGCACAGCTTGAGACCAAAGGTTGTGCAAATTTTTGAATTTTGCAGATTTCTGGTTATTGCTTCGTTTACATTTTTTTACACAATAATTTAACTATAATTAATAATGCAATCAAAACAATAATGAATACTTACAATATAATAAAATATTAAAATAAATAATAAACTAAAATAATAAAAATTTAAATAATTTTTGAAATTATTAAAATATTAAAAGGGAGTTAATGATGTATGATTAAATATTCATAATAAGGATGAAATGTATTTATTCTAAATTATTCACTGAAACTTACCTCATAAAGGTACATTACAAATTCACATCAAAATCATAAAATAAATAAGTTTTATTTAAGGTTTAGCCAGAATTACTAACCAAAAAAGCTTGATTAATACATAATTATTTAGTAAGAAGATTATGATTTCCAGTGGTATCATCAATATCTTGAATTTTTTCAGAGATAAATTTATTCTTCCTTCATAAAAAAACATGAATTTAGTAACATTAACAAAAATTATAAATATATATGGAATTGATATATAACTAAAAAAGTTAAATTTCATCCCTATATCTCAACTGAATGTTTCATTGTTTACATCCGTAAATTACATGCGGATTTGAGAGAGTCTACTAAAGAAAATTTTTTATTTAAAACTTCAGAAATATTTTGAATACTCTTTCAGAAAGTTCTAGTAATAATAGAGATGATCCTTTACAAAAATCATAATTAAAGATAAATTGTATGCCTAAAATATTTTTTAATGAGTTTAAATTCATATACAATCGACACTTGTTAATTCAAAATCAGATAAATCAAGTCATCACTTAATTTGAACTAAATATGAAGTCCCGAAATTTTCAATAGCAGAATAATGTTAATTTTTTTCATTTATTCAAATTCATTATCTCTTGACTTTGTTTAATTCAAACTAACGAGATTTAAGATTTAAAATTTTTCTTTTCTTTCACGCAGACTTGAGATCCTTTGACTAGCTTTCTTCTTTGATTTTTGTGAGAATTGTTCCGAACAAGTATACATATAATTCGATGCATTAGATTTCCACTTTCTTAGTGTTCCGTCTGTCCTTCAGTGACACCTCAAAATTTTTTTCCATTGTGCTTGTTTTTAATCGCTTAACTAGCTTATGTATTTATACATTTTAATTTAATATTAAGTCATATTCTAATGATAACAGACATAATAAATTTTAAAAAACAATGTAACATTAATTCCTTTGTAATAGTATCATTTTAAGCATGCTTTCTTCTCATATTTTGCATTATTTGAACTTCAGATAATTTGAACATTTATTGTGGTTCTGACAGGTTTGAATTAATGAGAGCCGATTGTAATTAGGAAATCCTCCTGTGTAGTTGATTAATTAATTACTTTTTATTTAGATTAAAAATTTTGGTTAGAGGCATAGAGAGCCAACTTAGGTCATATGTATAATAAATTAACAATTATGTATAGTTATGTACATATTCCACATTAAAAAAAAAAAAATGGACATTTTTGGTTAAAAATGGGAAAATTCTGAAATTCAATTTTGGTTTCGGTCTTAAAGACTATTTGATTGATTCTTAATATTTTTTATCTATAATTTATAAAATCATTTTTTGTTAATGGTTCTTTATTTATTATCCTAAAAGATATATACTCATTTTTTTAATTATTAATAAATACATTTATAAATTTTCTCTCACGGTCATGTATTTTTCTATTCTATTAATGTCATCTTCTACTCCAATAGTGCTCTTTTTGAGGGACTAGAATTTTTTTTTTTTTTTTTTTTTTTTTTTTTGTTACATACTGCTTTTTTTATGTGTTTGGTAAATGATGATTTTTCTTGTATTAACAGAATTTAACTGCATATTTTTTTCTTTATTTTAGATTGTGCAGGCGAAAAATACCTTGATTAAAAAAGAAAAATACAAACAACTTATTTGTCTTCTGTGAATGAAGTAGCTTTGAAAGAATGACGCCTTTACCTCATCAAGCACTATTGGAAAAAAAGTGTCAAATATGCACTAAAATTCTTCCTCTGAGAAACAAACTGGATAAGGTAATGTATCCTCCCACAAAGGAGATGCTCTTCCTCTGTGATGGCTGCTCTGGGGTCGACTCTTCGACAAACACCGATGGGAAGAAAATGAATTTCAGTTGTGGTGTATGCTCTGAAAGATTCTCTGAACAGTGGGACCTACATGTCCATCTTCGTACCCAGCACTTTGTGCAAGTGAAAAATCTTACATTTGTCCAGGGTAATCTGAAAATGTTTGGAAAAGAAGAAGAAGAATCTAAGTAGTAGAATATTTGAGTTTTGCATGGGTCAGGTTATACTCGGCAGAAACCTGAAATTTTTATTTGAAATCAGCCCAACAAAAAGTTTTTATTGACTTGAAATTTCTTCTTGAAATCAACTTAAGAAAATGTTTTTATTGACCTGAAATTTCTACTTGAAATTAGTGTTCACTCTAGAAATAAAAAGGGCATGGTGCTATTCATTAAAAAGGGCATTACTGCAGCAGAAAAGGGCACTTTTGCAAGAAAAAATTTATTATTGTCTTTAGAAAAGGAAAAAAGAAAGTGAGAAAATACATAATTTTTAAATGTGATAAATAAAGTACATTAATTTAGAATGATTTTATGATATAAAAATACAAAATACAATTAAATTAAAACAGATTGAACAGTTTCATATTCTTATTCTTAAAGAAATGAAAAAATTCTATCATTTTTGGACACACAAATTTAGAAATACTACATAAAAAAATTTAAAAATCTCTGGGTAAAACCACTACTTTTAAAAAGGGCAGGGTTCATTTTGTACATTTAAAAAAGGGCAGGGTGCTGCACCCTTTAAAAATGGCCTAGAATGAACACTACTTGAAATAAACTCCACAAAAAGTTGACCTGAAATTTCTGTTTGAAACCACCTGACAAAAAGTTTTCATTGACCTGAAATTTCTATCTGAAATCAACTCCACAAAAAGTTTTCATTGACTTGAAATTTCTTCTTGAAATCATCCCCACAAAAAGTTTTAATTGACCCGAAATTTCTATTTGAAATCAACCCGACAAAAAGTTTTCATTGACTTGAAACCCAAAATACTTAAGATAGAAAATCAACCCAAACCCAAAATGAAATTGAATTGATAAAGATAAATATATATATATTTTTTTCAACTGGATAAATCATCTTTAGGGTTAGAGTAGCACAGTTGAAGTTCATAAGTAGATAAAAAAAAACATTTTATAGCACCAAAAACATATTTACTAGTTGCAAATTAGTTTCAGTAGCCATACTGTCATCTGTGCAAAATATGATTGCTCAAAAAAGAAATTTGCTCAGGTATATGTAGAAGAAGTGGATTCAAGAATAAAGTTTATTTTCCAGTTGGATTTCAGGAAACAGACAGTGTAACCATATCAGGGATGAGATTCTTCAGACTTTTCTTCAATTTTTTAAGAAATAATTCATGTCACTGGTTTTATTAGTGTTCTGTATCTTGGTAAAGTAGACTTTTCACTGCAGTAAGTAAATAATTTCTGCCTAATTCTACCTAAGTTTCTTTTTAACTTGCTTAAAGCTAAATTGTATGTAATATATAAATTTCAATAGCAATTATAATATTTATTCTGCTGGAAATTCATAAACATTATTGCTATATGTCGTTCGTGCAGATTTCAGATTTTTTACTTTTTTGTCAATCTCATCCCTGCCATATTCAAATTAATCTGCTTCTCTTACATATATTTAAGGATTTTTTTCTCTGAGCAATCATATTTTACACTGATAGCAGTATGCTGCGGCTACCGAAACTAGTTTGCAACAAGTAAATATGCTTTTGGTGCTGTAAACATTTTTTATCTACTTACTATATTGTACTGCATGAAGTAACTTCTTATTGTAACTGTTGAAAACGGTTTTGTTCTGACAGAACAAAAAATGTTTAGACCAGGAATCATACCTGGATAATTTTCTTTGCTATGCCAATGCTCTACCTGTTGGGTTACCAAGAGGTAGAGCATTGGCACATCAAGCCAATACAGTAGAGGACCTATTATCAGGAATCGTCGGGACCGAGGGCTTTTCGGATTTTGGAATTTTCTGGATTTCGGGTCCGTCCATAACTTGACACTCCCGCCCCCTCCCCACACCCCAAAATAAAACAAAAACACAGAAAAATTAAAAATAATAAAAAAATTATAGCACTGCTAACTAGAACATGAATGAAAAGTGTGTTGTATGAGAAGTCTGTGGGAAAAAACACTAAGCTACAACTTTGACTCTTGTACTATAGTACAAAGTCTCAAATCTGGACATCCAAAATTCAGAGCTCTTCAAAATCCGAACGTTTTGCCAACAGGCTATATATATATATATATATATATATATATATATATATTACCGTAAAATACCGTTAATCCGCCTCCCCCAAACGTGACGAAAAATCGTAAAATTATTTGAGGGGGGTGCTTACACAGGATTTTTCTGCGATCGTTTCACAAAATTTGCATTTTTTGCGAGATATCTGCAAGATTTTTTCGCGATATTTGACGAGATTTGCAAGGTTTTATCGCGATATTTGACGAAATTTACAGGGTTTTATCGCGATATTTGACGAATTTGCAGAGTTTTTTTAACGATACTTGAAAAAATTTGTGTTTTTTTATGGGGATGAATCATGATGAAATGAATGAATCATGAATCTTTGAATGAATTTTGATACTTGAAGCAATACTTGAAAGAATTTGCAGTTTTTTTTTTTAAACGTAAATTCTGTTGAAAAAACTCAGAAAAAAGGTGAATTTTGTAAAAAAAAAAGCCAAAAAGCATTAAATCTATTAAAATTCTCGAAAAAACGTACATTTAATCAAGGATTCATGATTCATTCATTTCATCATGATTTATCCCGTTCTCAATTGCCTTGATTTCCCGATTTCGGAATTCCGGATAATAGGTCCTCTACTGTATATACAGCTTTTATTCTTGGTTTGAACATTTTTTGTTCTGTTAGAAAAAACCTCAACTGTGCTATTCAAACCTTGAAGTTGAAAGATGCTATGTAATCTATAGTAACAAGAATCAATTTTACTTTTTATGTAAAAAGAAATGAACACATATACACTCATTAATGTTCAAATATGTAATTTTTTTCATCTAAAAAAAAAAAAAAAAAAAAAACTTTATTTAATATACAAGTTTAAATCCAACATAAATCCAAAACAAATAAAGTTAAACACTAGTACATAGCAAAGGATATATACAGTGTTCTCGCTGACATTTGACCAAAGTTATTAATTTGGCTAATTAAAAATGAAAAACATTCGCCAAATGTAAAAATTATTAGCAAAATAGATTCACCGTGTAGCACAAGAAAATCTTTAATCCTTTAATGTAACTCCTTTTTCTTCAATATGTTCTAAATTAACCTAAGTTTTTATAACTGCGTCAACGGCTGTTATTAATCTAATTTCAACTATCCGCTATAAATATATTAAAAAATATATATATTAAAAATATTTATATATGCATCAGTATGGAAAAAGAAAAGAAAGAAAAGGCAAAAATTGAGCACTAGCAATTTGGTGAATCTAATCACTTGTTTACTCGCCAAATGAAGAATTTAGTCACAGTTTGGTGCAATGACGAGCGACAGTGAGAACTCTGGATATATATATATATATATCAACTTGATCTGAACCTAATATATAATGGGAAAAAAAAAAAGTAAAATTGGATTATCTGACCTGATGCAAGACTCTAATTTACACTCATACTTCTAGAGATTTGCTCAAAATGATAAAAAAGACAGATGTACATTCAAAAGATTTTTCTCATCTTGGTGCTTTAGAACAGTATTTTTATAAAAATATTTTTCACACAGACATCCAGGAAAAATTGTGACTTATTTTCTAAAGATTTTCCTTTAAGAACTTACTCCAGTCACGCTTAAAAAAAAAAAAAAAAAAAAAAAAAAAAAAAAAAATGCTAATGTTAAGTTTATGGGTGAAAGTTTTACAGATTTCTTGCTTGTATTTTATTTATTTTTTGCATAGGATACCTGAAGTTAATCTTTTATATTGTGCATTTGCATCTTTTTTTTTATTTTGGCTGCAGATTTTTTATACAAGGAAAATTTCAGATTTAGAATGGATTCTGAAATTAAAGCTATCTTTACATAAAAATCTGTAATTGAAATTAAAAAAGGTATAAATGCACAATGTAAGATTTGACCTCAAGTATCTTTTTCAAAAAAAAAAAAAAAAGAAAATAATAATTTTAAAATATTGAAATAAGCGAGAAATTATAACCTTTTTCCCAATCGTTATTGTTTTAAATGACTAGTGTAGCTCTTGAATGTTATTGTATATATGTGTTATTCCATGCCAGAAATCCCTGCCTTGGGCTCCCAATTTTAGGAAGGATCCATGGGAATATTTAGCATTTTCATTAAAAGGTGCCAAATGGTTAAAATCGGACAATAATGACCAAAATTTATATATTTTTAAACATTTAAGATGGAAGTCTCCCTCTCTGGTTCTTATATTGCCTCCAACCATGCTAAAAACCAAATTATGTTAGAAAACTAATAATTAGAACTTTATTATAACAGCAGAGATAACCAAACCTCTGGTTTTTTGGATACCAGTATATTAATATAGAAAATGTTGTATTATTGAATTGGAGCATTCTCAGGATTTAAAAGAACAGCATTTTTTCTAACATAATACTGGTGCACAAAAAAGACAAAGGCTTGATAACTCTGTAACATATTAGTATTCTCTTCTGTATTGATGTTATTAATGTAACAAGGCAAGTTAAAATTATTAACTATGACCCATGGGATGCATTTTCTTTTAGACATCTTGTAATATACGCAGATAAATAAAGTAAAAATTTACAAATGAATACTCCTGTCAACATTTTTCTACTATTATTCTTTTAATATTTTTTCTTCAATGTTTAGCCATCTTTTTATGATACCCTGCATACACATATGAAAATAGTAACTAATAAAAAATTTAAGTATTTATACAATATGTATGTAATAAATATGAAGTTTAGTACAAGTCATTTTTATATTATTCACCGACAATTTCTCTAGGCAGATAGAAAGGAGTCCTCCCCCCTCCCCCCAGAAAGATGCATGACCTGAAATCCTAAATGGCCTAAATTGGCCTTGGGTAGGCATAATGTGCAGCAAAAGTAAAAGTAGTATCATAAATATCTTTTATCACCAAAATCTGCCAAACTGATGTTTTTTTAAATAAAATTATTTTAAAGTACCATTTTATGTTATTTGAGTTTACTATTTTATTATTAACCATTTTTAGCTATAAATATTTTATAAATATATATTAAATTATTGTTTTGAGCCTGATTAGTGATTAATAACGATTTTCAGGAATCTTCTTGGCATGGGTAAATACATAAGTACCAATACTATTTGAATATAACACAAAGCTTCAATTAAATCTTTTTTTCTCTCTTTTGTTTGCTGTTAACTATAAATCATTTTAGTTTTGTATTAAGAAAAGTCATTGATCTGTGAATATTGCTTAAATTTTTTTTTTAAAGAAGAGACATATTAAAGATCTATTTTCTTTGTATGTGTACAAAAGAAAAATGTTTTCACTTGTAAAATATGTTATTGAAACAGTTTGTGAAAAATGATGCCTCAATGTTCCTCTCATATGTGAAATTAGATAGATAATTTTTTTTTTATAAAAAAAGCATCAAATAAAATTTGTTTTACAAAATGTTGTTGTAATTATTGTTTATAAATAAAATTTCCGTGGTAGAATTTTTTTAAGAACTGGGGTGATTGTGCTTGTTCAAACTGATACTCATTGCTGTCTTAATTTTTGGTTTCTCAAATTTACTGGTAAAATCACTTTTAAAAGTTGAAAAACAGGGTTGGCGAGTTTTTGCCGAAGGTGGAAAAAACCGCGGAAAAAACCTGGTAAAAACCGTCCCGGCAAAAATAGGTTTTTGCCAAAAAGGTGGCAAAAATAGGCTGTCCATTTAATTTTTTTCCCCCAGAAAGAGAAAAAATATTTCATGAAAGAAAAAATAAACTGCATACTTAATTAAAAAATCAATATTATTCTAAATTTATTTTAACTTTTAAGTTAAATAAGTATAATTATGCACTTTATGAAAGAATACTAACTTTTATAACAAGATTATAAATGAAAAAAATACCAATTTTATATAAATAAATCGAAACTTCATTTATTCATGTTTATACAATTATTAATAATTCACATAATAGAACTGTTGAGACTGAGTAAAGCATTTATGTTTATAGTTTATATATGTTAGAAATTCGAAGAAACAGTTACGGTAACCTAAATTTAATTTAATATAAAATTATATTTAAAGCAGAAAACTATTAAATTTCAAATTTTTCAGCATAAACTTCCTCACAACATAAATTTTGCTGTTTTAACATGGAATAGCAGTAAACAAGTTTTGAAAGAGTATCTGTTGATAGCTTATTTTGAATCTTAGTTTGCACAAATAAAAAATTTGAAAAAAACATTTCAATAGCAGCACTACTTGCTGGACATATTTGAAGGTGTGCTACTAATGAACAGAAATTTTTTGAAATCACACAAACTTATTCAATACTTCTTCACCAATTACATGCACTGACACTATTAATCACTTCTTCTGCAAAATATGAGCTAGGAAACTGTTTTTCTTTTAGCTTGAAATTAATAATATAAGATATAAAATCGGAATTGATTTTAGATAACCATGCTTTACAGCTTTCTTTTTGTTCATAATTTAGAATTTCATTTCTGTATTTTTGATGTAACAAATACACTACAAGATGACATTGCAAAATCGCTTGTTCAAATCTTTTTTAGTTTTGAAAAATGTGGCTTCATTTTTCAAAAGATTTAGCCATACTTGACAAGCATCTGCTATGGTGGGGGGAGGGGGAATATAGTACAAAAAGATAAAGTGACAGCAGGTTACTTACTGAAAGTAAATCTAAATAATTTAACATTTTGTTCCTTTCTTGGAGTGTAAAAGGGACAGAAAAAAAATCTAGTTTCCTAATAAGACATAAGTTTTTTCAATGTAAAATTTTCAATTTAATTTACTTATTTTACCCTTAACAAATTAGTTTCATCAGATAAATAGTTATAAAATAGTAACCAAAGACTTAGATATTTACATTTCTTAAGTCTCATGACATAAAATAAAAATAACAAAATTGTATAAAATTTTTTGATAATAAAACAAAATATATATATATATATTAATGACTGATAAAATACTTTACTTACAGGGGTCTGTCTAAATTTTTCTCACTGGGTCCTGCTTTTATTAAATTGGGAAGTTTTTCTTGTCTTTGTGAAAATTCTAGACATAGTTTTGTTAATTTTAAATTATCAGTATTTTCAGATTCTACTCTTCACATATAAAGAAGCTAAGTAATATAATTTTTGGTAAGTTCAATTGTTTATTAACTGGCCAGATTTTATTTTTAAGTGATTAAATTTGTGAAAAGTTCAATTTAGAGGTAAAAGACAAATAATTTTATGAAGGGTCCTGTTTGAGGCTAAAAAATTTTGTGAAGAATCCTGTTTGAGGTTAAAGAATTTTATGAAGGGTCCTGTTTTAAGATAAATTATTTTATAAAGTGTGTTTTAAAGGACCTAAAAGTTCCCTGACTTAAGCTAAAAAAAATTAAGTATGTAATTTTTTTATTTTGTTCTTAAATTCCTAAGTAAGATTGAATCCCACCTATTTTTTAAAGAATTAAAATATTTAATATTAATTAATTAGCAAATTAAATTAATATATTAAATAGTACACTGTTAATTTTAATTGTTTATACCATTACTATCCTTATTAGCGTGCAGATTTTATTACACATAAAAGACATAGGTTTTTTCCATTTTTGCCGGTTTTTTCCATTTTTCCCCTGGTTTTTTCCAGTTTTTTCCACTGTCCTGGCAAAAATACTTTTTTGCCGGCAAAAATGCCAACCCTGTTGAAAAATAAATTGAAAATATACTAAAAAAATTTTTTTATGTGTTTATTTGATAAAATGTAACATACAAAATGTAGGAATATGCATAATATTTTATAGTATAATGTATGCATAATTATATGTTTTGCCTAAATTTATGTAAAGTAATCTTTTAAATTGTATATTTAATTAGTATTTTTATGAACTACTGAAAATATATATATATTTATTTACAAAGACTAATAACATTACATGTGTAAACCTTCCCCCCCCCCCCCCCAATATATGTGAACTTGGAAAATTTGAGTTTAGAATTGGAAAATTCTAAATTTTTGAAAGACTTTTCTCTTTTTTGAAAATAATAGTAAGAAATATCAAATTTTTATTCTTTTGGTGACTATGTTGCTAAAAACTGCTTTAGTAAACAAGTTAAATTATCAAAAGAAATCAGCCAGTCTCAATTTGCCATTGTGTTTCTCAGTTATATGAAAATATCATACACCTAATTAGACCTCAATTTCTCTGTGCCTGTTCTTCAACAATATCTTTCTCCCATTTCACAAACAAAGCATATTTTCACTCTCTTTTCATTAAAAAACACTCATTTTTTTTTAATTAAATGTTATTTTATTTTTTTTTCTATATATGTACTATAATTTCTATTTATGCAAGAGCAAATATAAAATAACAGAGTTTAAATTAAATTTTCAGTAGTATATGGCAGCACCAAACACTTCATGCTGTTCCATAATTTTTCACTAGTACAAATAAGTTTTTTGTGTTTCAGTTCACAAAGTACAGCATAATTTTGTAACATTATTGTAACGCAATTAATTTGATCTTATGTGTTGATTTATTTTATTTATGCATTTTAATTTCCTCTTATGTTTACAAGAAAAATAAAATAATTGTGGACAGCATGGCCCAGTTAACCTTTGAATCTATGAGACGCGCAATGTCATTTTGGGGGCTCCTTTCATTCAAAAAGAGTTTTCTAAATACAACATACCTGGGAAATCACCAATATCTATACTAATAAAAGAACAAAACGCTCTGTCTGTGTGTGTGTCTGCGATGGCTAGCAAAATCTACAGCATGTACGAGGCTCAAAAAAATTTTTTAGAGTAGCTCCAAATCTTTGCTGATGTACCTGAGCTTCAGAATTTCGAAATTGGATTTATTAACTGAGTAATCAATTAAATTCCAAAGCTCACTCTCATAAAAAAATGCCTTTTTTCTTCCCCTTCATTTGCTTATGGTTGGTTGGTTGCATAAAATTTTTGCAGAAATAATTAAAAAAGCTGGGACAGACCTTTAAAATTCATAGACTGGCAGACTGTCAGTTTAAATGATGATTTTTTATCACAGGTGTTGTACACCATGGAGGAAAAAGGTAGGTGGAGGTGAAGTTAACCGAAAAAAGGTTTGCAATATGAAATCATTTATCACTCAAATTTTAATGTCCCAAACAAAAGCATGTGGAAGGGATTTAGTATTAATAAGACAAATTGAAAGAAATGAATTACAGCTGAAGCATATTTTACGAAGAAATAGTAATTTTTAAAATGGTCTTTTTTCTATTATATTATTTGTTTTAAAAAATGTTTGCATTTAAAATAACTGAAATCGGAAAATTAGAAATAATTAAATGTTAAAATAAAATTAAATAAAATATTGAAAACATTTGATTTGAACTAAAAATTGTATTACTAAAAGTTATCTTTTTTCAGAACTTTTTAATACTTTATAAATGTAGATGAAAAATGTTTATGATTTAACAACATATTAATAATTCTATGTCAATTTATAAAATATGTTGACGAAAACATTCTTTTAAAATCATGCATGAAAACTTAAGTAACAATCTAAAATCTAGATTTCAGAGTGCAGACGATTTTAAGACATTAATGAAAGAATGTTAACTTTTCAAACAAAATCTTAAATGATGCTTCTATATTGATATTTCAAAGTCATATGATAAAAATAATCAAATAATTCTTGCATATGATTGATATATTTGTATCTTTTATGCATTACAGCCAATAAGGCACAAAACGTTATTTTTTAAACAAAATTTTAGTCATCTATTCAACTAGCTGCACCCGTCGAAACACGACGGAAAAGAATATATATTAGGTGTGATATGTATCAATCTTACATAGACAGTAAAATACAGAGTGAAATAAACAATTGCCACCTCTTAAAATAGGGATAACATACTTTTCATGGTGAAGATACACAAACTTCAGAAAATAACAAAAATAAGGGAAACAACTCATAAAATTATTATGTTGGACTTAACATCAGCTACAAATCTTTTTTTAATGCGGTTTCTAAACCTTAAATATTATTTAAATGCCAAATTACTTAGGAAGTTAATATTATACCCCGGAAGACGAATTCAAAAATATCTGCATAGTTTATTTTTTCTCCGTTTAAGGCCCCTGTCCTCGCTTGAGGAAACGCTCGCGAGCTAATGCTATTCCTATGGGGAAGCATATTTCTAATAACTCTTTCGCATTTTGACATTTTTGAATAATTTTTTTTTTTTGCATTGGATAGCTGAGGTGCATGCTGAAAGCACACTTTTTTTACTTTTTCGATTTTCGTTGCAGATATATTTCTTAAAAAGCACTTTCAGTTTCGAAACCGGTTTTGAAAGTGAAACTAACTTTGTAAAAAATATCTGCAACCAAAATCGAAAAAGTAAAAAAGGTGCGCTTTCGGCGTGCACCTCAGCTATCCAATGCAAAAAAAATTATTCAAAAATGTCAAAATGCGAAAGAGTTATAAGAAAAATGCTTTCCCATAGGAATAGCATTAGCTCGCGAGCGTTTCCTCGAGCGAGGACAGGGGCCTTAAATATCGCTTGATAACTATACAATAATTATAATATCAATGAAACATTTTAATTATAATAGAAACAGGGACTTACTAAAATGCCTAACCAACCCACTACACATTTATAGCACTTGCAATAAATTTAATTTATTTATTGGTTTGTATCCTCCATGAACTTGTAAAAATTAATTTTATTGCTATGGCAACGAAAAAAAAAGATATCTCTGTTATTAAAAAGAATAAAATTTTTGTATTTGTTGCTGAAATGCAATTTTTTTTTTTTAAAAACAATAACTTAATACAATGAAATGATTTTAATTATTTTTTGATATTATGTAAGATAGAAATATAGTAATACCGGCATATCACAGGTTTTATTCTTTTTTTTTTTCTAACATGACATCATTTACACCTTCAGAAATACTCATCTTTTCTTAAATAAAAGCGTGATTTATGCAGTTATTCAAGAATTCTTTAGTTTCATAAAATATTCATTATAATTAAATAGAAATGGTGCAGTTTATAGAAATATTTTCATTTGTGCACACCACGGACCTTTAAATTAATAGAAGTTCACTTTATTTAGATGCAGGAATGAAAGTCAGTGAATATGACATCATTACTGACACAGCAATAACAATGTATATTATATTCATGGAATAAATTTATCTGGCTTCTTTATGACGACATTTTCTCCATCGACAAAATTTCATTTTAGATATTATATTTTATTAAGGTTTATCTTCTGTTATTTTACTTACATAATACGTAATAATTTTACTAAGTAAATAATCTGTGTATTTCAGGTATGTGCAATCATTTTATTATGATTAAATTTAACGAAAATCTTTATTATTTTTTGTTTGTTTGTTTGTTTGTTTGTTTGAAGTGCTATTATACAATCACCGATGAGATCAAGCTCCTGATTGGTGGAAAATAATGAAACAAAATAAATTTTGAGAAAAGCTTAACCTGTTGCCACTGTTTTGAAGAAATGTCATGAAAAAGCTTTTAAAATTAAAAAAAATATATAAAAATTGAAATAAATTAAAAATTAGCCAGAATGGGCATATCTACACGTTAACAGCTTTCATTTAAAAAAATAATTATCAAAATCGGGCCAGTAGAAAGCTCAGGGCTGATGACCAAAAAAACAGCCAGGTGTTTTAAATATATAGATAACAGTTTGAAAAGTAAAGAATAAAAGAGAAATACGGATTTAAACCAGTTTGAATTGATCGGTGTGTCAAAGCAGGTAGTTTTATTGGTGCTTATTTCAGGGCTCAGCGCAACTTGTAGCCTCGAAAATAGTGGAAATAGTGACTGAAGTTCCTTCAAAAAAGTGACCAAATAGTGACTAAACAAAGAATTAATTTTGATAATTAAGTACAGTATGAATACATGCCTGACAAATTTTTTAAATGTATTTGAACCCTTTAAATATTGATTTACTTAAAAAAAAAAGAAAAAAACTGCATATGAAGCATCTTTTTTTTGAATGAATCCAGTTTTGCCACACTGGTTAAGTAAAATCGGGTACCTATTTAAAACTCCGGGAAAATTCGTTTTAGTAAAAAAAAAAAAAAAAAATTGTTTAATACAGTAAAAAAATACATCAGTGATGTCGGTTGCAGAGGTTTGCACGGGCCGGGCCGACGGAATGAAGACGAAAATTTAAACGGGCCGGCAAACAAAATAAACGGGCCAATCCGGCAAAAAAATAAACGGGCCGGACCAATAAAAAAAAAAAAAAAAAAAAAAAAAAAAAAAAAAAAAAACAATTAAGCAGTATTGTTCTCAAGATGTCTAGAACAGACACTATGTTTTGTAAAAGTATTAATAGCAATAATGAAGTTCTGTTAACGTAATCTTTGAAAATATGCGTAAGATGGTTCTTAATTTCACTACTCAACAACGCAAAACTTGACACATTTTCTGACTGATTTTTAACTGCAAAGGTATAAAATTGACAAGCCTGACTATTGAAGAGATTTGGAATCGAATAGTGTTTTCCACTTTTGGAAAATACATTAACTATCGAGATATGAGAGATTCTTGTCACGTGGCTGCAGATTTTTCTCCCTTTTACGCTGTCGCTTCCAAAAATTCGATTCAAAATGCTAACTTTTCAGTATTTACTCAAAGATGTATTGCTTATATCAGGAAAAAATGGATAATGGTATTCAATTACATATTTTCTGAATAAGAATACTGGATAATCTTATGCGTTTCCGAAAAGAAATGAATTCAGAAATGTATCAGAAACTCCCATTGGATTTGAGAAAATCTTTAATAAATGATCTAGAAATATTGTCATAAATCTACTTTTTATTCAAAAGTAAGTTCAAAAGTAATGATGGTTTAACTTTCTTTTTTTTATTTTTTTTATTCTAAACTATAATAAATTTTTAGTGAATTCTTACAGAAATGTTGAAAGTTTTAGAATGTAAGTAATAATTAATGTTGCTATTGTGTATTTTCTGTAAAATCAGCCCATAAACATGTATGATGTATTCTTTAAAAAAAAAAAAATCTTTATGTTAAAAATCTGAATTTTTTCGAAATAGTAGAAATTATGTTGGGCCTGTTTTCAATGATTTCTGTATGGGCTGGGCCGAACTTTTGACTTTTACACCGGGCCAAAATAAGTTTCGTTCGGGCCGGGCCCGGAAATTCCGGTTCATGCAGACCTCTATCGGGTCGAGGCTAAGGACAAATTTTTAACTTTTTTCCGGGTTGGGCCAGTAACTGCATTCTACGGACAAGCTGGCCAAACTTTTAAGTTTTTTACCGGGCCCAGCTATTATTTTCTGTACAGTCCGGGGCGGTCGAGCGTGAAATTTTGGGCAATCCACACCTCTAGTTTGACTGCTCCTAGTTCCTATCCAAGAAACTTTAATTAATACAAAAAAGGTCTTTTATATAAAAATAAAAGCAAAATAATTCGAGCATATGCTCAAAAATTCTCTTTTGCGCAATATATGTGATATAAGAGACACAGAATTACGTCATCTTTACAACCAACCAACCAATCAAATGAGTCGAGAGTCAACTCTTCAAGTCAACTCATCAATCAAGTGGGTATACACTCTTGAAAGGAGTTGAAATACCCAACCCTAAGGACGATTCAAATACAGAGATCATCGTCATAGTACGATCGAACACACTTGATAAGTAACAAATCACGTGCAATCCCATATGGGGACAGTCTCAGGTAGGGAGAAAAAGGTGGAAAGTAGACAGAAGCATTGGTTCTTCCTTTTAGCCAGAGACAGAAGAGGATTTCGCAACAAAATGGATGTGCAAAAACGGCGCATTTGTTGCAAGAGCCGATTCGCCGCCATTTTGTTGCAAAAATTTTTTCATCGGTCTGAGATTTTCGAAGTTTTCTCCAAAAATAGTGGAAAAAGTGACTTGAGATCAAAAATAGTAACAAAAAGTGACCAATGCAAAAAATAGTGACTTAGTGAAAATAGTGACCTGTGCTGACCCCTGTTATTTGGACTTAATGTAGCAGATTTTAGGGCTACATTTTTTTCGTCACCCCAAGACATTATACTTCCACTCAAGAATGTTTCTGCAGCCCACTCTGTACACAAATTGACAAAATGATAAATCTATATAACAAAGAGAAAAATTTATTTACATTTAATAAATATTTCACATGATTTAAAAAGTCAAGTTTCCATTGGCATTATTGGAAATTTCAATAACATTGGCATTGAGCAGAGCAGAGTTGCTCTCATTGAGTCCATCATTTTGAGTCTTTTCAGGTCTCGCATCAGTTGATTCGTCATTTCCATCACCTTCCCAAACACCTGTCTCAGTCTTCATGTTTTTCATTCTTTCCTGGAAAGGAGAAAAATACACTTATAGATTTAAGCCATTTAAATTTCATTAAATTCATATCTTAAAATTTGAGTATATATAAGGTGTCCCAAACAGTTAGAAATATGCTTTCATTTTTTACTTGTTAGAGATATATAAGCAAAGTAAATTACAAAAATGTTTAAGGATAAAGTAGGAATTAAACTATGTACATGAAATAGTTGTGACAATTTTCAAAAAGTTACACTACTTAATTTTGTTGCCGAAACCTCAGTGAAGGCTTACTTTGGAGACACGAAATTTTTTGGATTCTGTCTGTCAGTCAGTCTGTCTGTTCCGCGATAACTAACGCAAAAAACATCCGATTGGCTTGAAATTAAGTGGGTATGTTAGTGAGACACTGGGATTAAGCTGTATAGTTTTTTGTTAGATTTGATTCATTTGTTCAGAAAATATATAGAATATTTTATTTTGCGCAATAATGCTTTTCTATGGCAAATCCAATGATTTTCAATTTTTTTTTTTCCTTGAGAGAAAATGACACATTTCATTAATGGAATTCAATGATAAATGGATACTGAAATTTACCAGTTAAATTATTCGTGTTGTTTTGAAATTTTGTATATGCATTTGTCAGATTTTTAAAGTTATTACTGTAAATTTTGGAGATTTTTTATAAATGTGTTCCAATAATATAAACTAATTTGGTTTAGAGATTTACTTATTTAAAATGTATTTATTTCATTTTCTTTAATTTCTCTTAATGGTTGCTAAGCAACCATTCATCCTAATCCTTATTATATTTTAATGCTATAAATTTGAAAGCGTGGACGAAAATTTAAATGAAGTCAGAATTAATTAATGTCTTTTTGTCTTTGCGGATAAATATAACATAGCCCAGAAAAAAATATAGGCTTTGTTTTATTAATTTTATTCAAATATTTTCCTTAATAATTCAAAATTTCCTTCTTTTTCATACAGAATCAAGAGCGATTTTTTAGATAAAATTTAACCAATTTCCTTTATCGTTGCAAAAAAAAAAAAAAAATTTGGAATAATTTTTCAATGGCAATAAGTTTCAATTGAGCAATTTCCATTCGAAAAACCAAACTTAGAAAAAATAAATATGACGTCAGAATTAAAATAAAAATAATACTTTGTTAAATATTAAACACGGAAATTTGTTTCGTTAATAAGAATTTTTCTGACAAAAATGGGGGCATAATTAGAAGTAAAAGAAATAAAAAATAATTAAATTTTTAACAAGTATTTCAATTGGTAAAATTTGACGTCATAATTGAACAAAAACAGGTATTTTATAGTAGTCGTTAAAAATACAAGAAACATGGATATCAATAACTCATGAAAAATAACATCATTGCCGAAACTTCAGTGAAGGCCTACTTTGAAGACACGAAATTTATTGTTTTTCATCTGTTAGTCTGTTCTTCTGTATGTTTGTCTGTCCCGCTATAACTGCTACAAAATGCAATCAAAACATTTTTTTTTCAGAAACAAAATTGTAAAACTCTAGATTACTGAGTTTACACTTACAAAAGTTCCTGATACATCAGATTTAGGTGTTTGTGGTTGGCAGGTATGTAGAAGTATGAGGATAGTGAAAAATATTTGTCCAAACTGTTACTTATCCTTATAAATCAAAATGAATAAGGAAATGCAAGATATACAATAACCATTAGCACAATTATTAGAAAGTGGCAAATTTAAATTAAGTGAGGCTACGGGGGGGGGGGGGGAGCCCCCCTGAAGAAATCTACTATGTTATAATAAAAAGCAAAAATAATAGATCATGAAAATTTCAGAATATCCTAACATAACTAAATTTTTAATTTACCGCCTTTGAAGGCTGAAAACTTCTAATTCTTATTTTATTCTTATAAATAATTAAGTACTATGAAAATTTTAACCCCTTGAAGGGCGGTGATGCCGCCACAGCATCAATTAATTTTAATTCCCGGATATCACATTGGCACCTGAATTTTTTTAAGAGAATTTCACCTTCATTAAATGAGCAAAAATACACTTTTACTAGTTTACAAATAAATTTTCTTGTGAATACTGGTGTCATGTCAATGAATTATTTCAACATCTTGTGAAGACATGTACCTTGCCCCTGAAAGGGTTAAATTAAAGTTTCCAAGAAGTTGAATATTACCCAAAGTGTGTTTAAATATATATATATATATATATGTGTACAAAGCTGACGTTGAGACTCCTGATCAGCAGATTTATTAGTTTTGTATACTGGTCCATGGTTCTTGCAAGTCACATTTACATTATAAGCTTTTTAAAGAAACACAATTTCAATAATTTGATTTTATATTAGATTAAAAAAATAACCAAGGAATTTCACTTATCCTATATTAGCACACAAATCACTCCACTGTAAAAAAAATATAATTCTTCAAATGAAATGAGTGTATTGCTAAAATTTTGGGTAAATTTAAAATGTTTTCCCTTTTTTTATATAAACTGATTTGTTATCTTGTAAATGTTTAAATTGATAAAAATTTTGTTTTTTGATTTTCCCCTAGAAACAAAATAAATTAAGGAGGGAGGAGAATCACCAAGTAATGGTTTGATAACCAAATACATAGCACTATGCCACTTGATGAAAATCAAATATTTTAAAGATATTTACATA
Organism: Maratus speculifer; assembly: GCA_964019185.1. Lineage (NCBI taxonomy): Eukaryota > Metazoa > Arthropoda > Arachnida > Araneae > Salticidae > Maratus > Maratus speculifer. Next base: position 280,784,700 of record OZ025300.1, on the reverse strand, counting down.
TTTATCATTTTGTTAAATCGATAAAAAAGTACTAAACCAATTCTGGTGAAGTTTAAATAAGATCAATTCAAGCATATCCTCTTTCAATTAGAAAACATGAATCGGGTGTTCAATTTCAGAGTAATTGGTGAACATGCATAAAAAAATACACACATATCAAAGAGTTTTCTTTTCCACCCATTTCTTTTGAAGTAAAATTTTCCATATTCTGACAACCAAAACACTACATCTTTTTATGGTCAAAACTCAACGATTTATGATATCTTGAATTTTATGAAATTTCAAAGTTATCTGACACTAAAAATGCTGTTTGTAGTTTTTAATATTGGAAAACTCTGAAATTTTAATTTTTTTTTTCTCTTAAGTTAGTTATGGGTCATTCCATGTCAATTCAACCAATTTTTCCCCCATTTGTAACCCGACCAACAGGGATTTGGATGAAACTTTGTGTGCACACTAATTCTATCATGAAATGATTCCATCAGGAATTTTTCCTTCCCAGACCTCATAGTTTGAGAGATATGGGGGGGGGGGGGTCCAATTCTTGGGTTTTTCTCAAATCGCACATTTCTGAGTCTGTATTTTGAGATTGCAGTTCCATCTTCAAAAAATTGTTTCTCTGGATCTAAAACATGAATCATCCTAAAAAATATCACTGTACGAAGATAAAAAGATGCAGATTTTAATAAAAAATATTTGAAAAATTACTTGTAATATTTAGGATAAAAAAAGTCAGCCAAAGTTGAGAGTAATGGTTATTTTTCCAAATTTTTGTGACTTCACGAAAAAGGCTGTACACAAAAAGGCAAATTAAATTTTCAATTTCTTTTTGTTTTAAATAAAAGTTTACACTTTGAGCTTTCTATCTATGAAATAAAAATGATGTGTTTCGCATGGCTTATGCAAAAATTTTGGGTACTTTCCAATTAGCCGGATAAGTGCTTTATTTTTATATATGACATATGCACACAAAAAAGCAAATGAAATTTCCAATTTCTTTTTGTTTTAAATAAAAGTTTACACTCTGGGCTTTCTATCTATGAAATAAAAATGATGTGTTTCGCATGGCTTATGCAAAAATTTTAGATACTTTCCAATTAGCCGGATAAGTGCTTTATTTTTATATATGACATATGCACACAAAAAAGCAAATGAAATTTCCAATTCCTTTTTGATTTAAATACAAGTTTAAATTTTGGGCTTTCTATTTGTGAAATAAAAATGATGTCTTTCGCATGGCTTATGCAAAAATTTTGGGTATTTTCCCATTAGACGGATGCATGTTTTATTTTTACAAATGTACATATGTACAGATCTATATAAATACAGATGTATTATACATGTACATATGTATGTATATATACAGTATATTGATATATATATGTATAACACTGGTGCGCGTCTAACCGAAAAGTACCAATTTTTGCCTTGTTTTGAAAATTTGCACCAATTAAGGGGAAAAAAATCTGACTAAGTTTAGATGTGGTACTTAAATAATTAGTGAAGTTTCTATGAGTTATTAAATTTAATATTGTTTGATACAAAAACAAATTGGAAATTTTATTTGTCTTTTTGTGTAGAGACTTTATCATAAAGTCACAAAATTTCGGAAAAATAATCATAATTTTCAACTTTGGTTTACCTTTTCGACCGTATATAAATCTCTATTAACTGCCATAATTGCCTTTTTCACTTGCTTTTTATGCCGCTTAAATGGATCTGCACATTTATATTGATAGAATTCATATTTCATTAAGAGCCAAATTCTGTGATGCTCACATATATTAATTAAACGGTTTTCACTTAAATTTTGTCTTATAAATGCAATAGTCCTAACTAATAAAAGTTATTTTTCTGAATAACAGAGATTATCAATGTAGTCTATTTCTCTTTTATTTGTATAGCTGGTTTTGTGACATTCTAAACCAGTTAATATTTCAATACTGCAAGCCTGAAAACTAGTAGAAGGTTTAATATCAGGCTCCATATTAAAATAATAAAGTAAAATAATATTTATCACAAACTATAAAATATGTAACAATCAAAATATATTTTTAGTAGCACAGTAAAAGTTAGATCATTCTTCTATGATAAGAAACAACAGAATGACAATAATTTGATTAAAATGATTTCAAAACATCTGCTTTCACTACGAACATTACCCTGCCTTTATCAGAAGTTCAGAAGGTGTTTATACAAGGCAGGTGCAATTAAATCTTTTAGACTATAGAAACAAATTTAAGTTCTGTTAAACATTTGTGTATTTAAACTTGCCAATATAAATATTTAAACTGATTAAAATTAACCAAGGAAAGGAAATACAAGGTTTTGAACAATTTTAAACACAAATAATTAATATATAAGCATTCGAAAGAAAGAATGGAAATGTGAGAAGAAAAAATTATTTATTTTATACTGTACAAAAAAAAAAAGAAAAGAAAAAAAAATCTGTTTTGAGTTTAATTATTGAAAATAAAAGTAAGAGATTCTTTAGATTAGCAAAAATGCCCATTATTAAATAACTAAATGAAATATATGGACCATTCACTAAATTTAATGGGGAAACATATTACAGTCAGATTTTTTTTTTATCAGAAAAAAACAAAGCCTAAATTTTACTTTGCAAATAAAAAAACATGCATCAAATAACATTAAATTCAATAACTCATAGAAATTCCAGTAATTATTTAAGTACCACAGCTAAACTTAGTCAGATTTTTCCATCTTAATTGGTGCAGATTCTCAAAACAAGGCAAAATCTGGTACTTTTCGGTTAGACGGGAACCAGTGTGATACATATATGTATCAATATACTGTATATATACGCATACATATGTACATGTATAATACATCTGTATTTATATAGATCTATACATATCTACATATGTAAAAATAAAACACGCATCTGGCTAATTGGAAAGTACCCAAAATTTTTGGATAAGCCATGCGAAAGACATCATTTTTATTTCATAGATAGAAAGCCCAAAATGTAAACTTTTATTTAAAACATAAAGAAATTGGAAATTTAATTTGCCTTTTTGTGTACAGCCTTTTTCGTGAAGTCACAAACATTTGGAAAAATAACCATAACTCTCAACTTTGGCTGACTTTTTTATCCTAAATATTACATGTAAATTTTTTAAATATTTTTTATTAAAATCTGCATCTTTTTATCTTCTTACAGTGATATTTTTAGGATGATTCATGTTTTAGATCCAGAGAAACAATTTTTTGAAGATGGAACTGCAATCTCAAAATACAGACTCAGAAATGTGGCATTTGAGAAAAACTCAAGAATTGGACCCCCCACATCTCACAAACTATGAGGTCTAGGAAGGAAAAATTTCTGATGGAATCATTTCATGATAGAATTAGTGTGTACACTAAATTTCATCAAAATCCCTGAGGGTCGGGTTACAAGGTCTGGTTGAATTGACATGGAATGACCCTTATAAGAAAAAAAAAATTCCATGTTCTGTCAATCAAAACAGTACATTCTCTGTGCCCAAAATTCACTGAGTTATGATACCTTGATTTTTATGAAATTTCAAAGCTTTTTGACACTAAAAATACTTTGTGATTTTAGTATCAGAAAGCTCCAAAATCTTATAAAATCCAAAGTGAGTTTTGATCATAGAAAATAAAAAAGTTACTATTTTAGTAGGCAGAGCTTGGTGAATTCTTTAAAGATAGAAAACCAACGATTATAAATGCACAAATAAAGTATGAGAAGGTAGCAAATAGCTATTTCGAATCTACTATCGAGATTCTTCATCAGTGCAAAACTCAGCGAAGAGACAGAGAGACGCAGGCTTATATACCTGCTATGGGAACAATCTCACCTAAAGAAAAGCAACCAATGAGAAGAAAGCAGCCAAAACAACTGGGTGGACAAGTAGCGACATCTATCGGAAAACAAGCAAAACAAAAACTAAAAAACGAGTGAAAAAAAAAGAAAAAAAAGGGGGTTTTCTATCTTTAAACATTTGTGCACAAAGGCTTCATTTGCTATTTTAATTGGTGAATTCTTTACTAAATTTAACTTGGGACCCTGGAAATGTAAATAATAATAATAAATAAAATTAAATAAAAAGTAACATTTTGAAAATTAATGCCAGGACTATTATCACCATAATCATAGTTCTGACTTTTTTTTCCCTTAATTTAAACCAATTTCACTATTCGTGTATCTCCTGCAGAATAAAAAGTCTGAAATTGTCCGTAGAATATAACAAGTGAAGTGCATTAATATTATTTATTATTATTATTAAGTAGTTTTATAAATATTCAGATCTTGGTACCATAACTATTGGAGTATTATGCAAAAAAAATGCATGAATACAACATTTATTGCAATTCTACATACTAAATTCACAGAGGTGCCAAGTTTCAATAAAAGTTATCAGTAACCAGAGTTCAGAGAAGGGTGGATGGAGGGGGGAAATTTTTCAAAAGTTAATTCTTCCTTTTTTCTGCGTGAAATTTGCGAATTTTTTGCGATGTTTGGATAAAATTTTCATATTTTTCGCGATTTTTGGATGAAATGCGTCCTTTTTTCGCAATTTTTGGACGAAATGTGCATTTTTTTTTTTTTTTTTGCAATCTTTTGACGAAATGTGTGCGTTTTTTGTGATTTTTGAATGAAATGTGTGCGTTTTTTGTGATTTTTGAACGAAATGTGCACGTGTTTCACGATTTTTCGTCAAAATGTGCGCTTTTTCGTGATCTTTTGACGAAATGTGCTCGTTTTAAGAGAATTTTTGACAAAATTTGCAGGTTTTTCAAGTTTTTTGACGAAATGAGCGCGTTTTAAGCAAATTTTTGACGAAATGAGAGGGTTTTTCACGATTTTTTGACAAAATGAGTGCATTTTTCGGAATCTTTTGACAAAATGTGCTTGTTTTTCGTGACATTTTGACGAAATACGCGTAATTTTACACAATCTTTTCTGTTTTTCACGAGATCCTACATCGAAATTTGCGGTTTTTCAAGCGATACTTTGATGAAATTCGCGATTTTTTTTTAATACGTAATTTCTATTTGATGCCTGTAACACCGTAACTTTTGTTGCAAATCCGTAATAATTACGGACAAATAGTAATACTTGGCGCCTCTGAATTCAGTACTACGGAAATAATAGGACTCCATCTTAAATCTAGCATCACCATAGTGACCTAGAATCATAGGATATTATTAAATTAATTAAGTATGATAGTATTTAATAGAATGAAAAAAAAAAATATATATATATTAATATCTGTTGAGTTTCGATTCAGTTTTCATAAAATTTGAAATGGCTCAATAAAACTTTGCAACAATTTTACTTATTAAATTTTAAATCATTTGGTTCGGTAATTTTTGAACTGTTACATGCAGACAGAAGGACCAGGTATAGGCCAGTCAACTATGGGTGCAATATATTTATATGATTAGGAACATATATAAAAAAGGTGTTTCAGTATTTTTGACGCATCTTATAATATACACTGTATTTTCAAGTACGTAAGTTAACTTTTGAAAATATTAAAATGCAAAGAAAATTCAGGGATCGATTACATTGTTGATTGATGGAATTAATTATCCTTCCATGATCGTTTAAATGCTAGATGATGTCAAACAGGTGGTACATAAGTACCTGAACAATTACAAACCCAAATAGTTGTTTCAAAAAGAATTCTGGAATCTAGAAACTCTTGAAAAATTTATTTATAGACAGAAGAGTAATAAAATGTAATATGACCACCATTGCAGAAAAAATATAACTTTACACTTAAAGAATTAGAAGGGAAGGGGCAAATTAATATTACCAATAGATAATTATGTTAATCCTTGCAAAAAAAAAAAAAAAAAATCTGCAAAGTGGAATATTAGATTTGGTAAACAAATTAATTGAAGAATTTTAGAAATAAATCTAAAATAATTACCAGAGATTAGATGAAAGGTTAAAATCCAAATATCCTGATGTAAATGTTTCGCCAAAATAAGCAAAGTGAATTTTATCTTATTTAAATTTATTCTAACTTGTTAAAATAGGCAACCAAGGAATTTGAAATGGTAAACTGCACATGTTTTTTTCCCTAATACAATAAACATGAAGAGAGAAAATTTGCATATGTGTAGTTACAGAAGAGCATAAAAACTATCGAATTCAGTCAGAAAAGAAAAAGGTTTTAAATATTAAATCTGCTTAAAAAGAATTAAACAAATAATAAAGAAACAATTTTCATACTTTTGTATTAATAAATATCATTATAGAGGAGATATAACATCAGAAATCTGAAGATCATAGTTTGTAGCTGCAGCTATAAAAATATTTCCAGAATATTTTGCACAGCAATTAAAAATTTATTGTTTTTCTTTTCAAATCTATTTTAGAATTAAATTTGGGTACACCAGATGCATAACAACTCATTAAATGCCTGTAAAATATTTCTGTGGCTTTAATTTTCATTTTTGAAATTGGTTCCTCTTATACATTAATATATGTAAAGTCACGGGTGGAAAAAAAAAAAAAAAAAAAAAAAAAGAAAAGAAAAGAAAAGAAAAGAGTAAATACACTCTAATAACTCTGCAGCAAATTATTGCACAAGAAAGTTACTGGTGTACAAAGATTAGAAACAAAATTTACTTCTAAGTGATGTATACAGGATAGGTTTAGGAGGCCATATAAAAAGATATATATAAAACTTGCATAGGGGATCATCTACATATCAAAACATATCTAAACTTTGTTTTTTTTTTTCATAAGCAATACCAGTTTTGCACCATAAATAGATTTTACACATTTCAGTTAGTCTAAAAACAAATTTTCATGAAATTTGTACAGTTAGTTTCAGAGAAATGAATTATTTTATGTTGAGCCTATTTTACGATCTGTATAAAAATTTATGTTACAGATTGACTATATCATTCCTATTAAAATATTATTTCTTGACAATATGATTATTTCACTCACTTAATATGTTTTGATTGTTGCCAGTCCAAATGTTTCAATAAAATAAAGGAAAATATATTTTTATCAAATTATGCTTTTCTGCAAATCACAGATGTCCTTTTTAACCACCATTTTGATATTTTAAAGCATAATTTGAAAACTAATTTGAAGAGAGATTTAAAATCGACAATTTGCATAAAGCAGGAAATAAGTGGAGCATCATTTATACAACGCCGAAGGGTCTACCGAAAAACGTCGTATAAACAATAGCGACATATAATCGATTTTTACTTCCATTAATAACTAAATAACTAAAATTAATTTTGTCTTCACTTAATTTTAATGTTTAACGTGATGATTTGCATGAATTTGTAAATTAAACAAACCAAAATAAAGAAATAATAACAAAAAAAAGAAGGGGGGGGGGGGTTAGTAAGCAATTTAAATATGCATACTTTTATTTATGTTTTACCGAAAGGTTCCTCATTTTCAGTACATCATTTCCTTTCCATTTAAAGTCAAAGATTAAAAACCCCGCATGGCCAACTAAAAGTCGGCAATACTAATAACAATTAGAAGGATAGTCTATTTGCAACATAAAACAGATCGGGAAAGCTGATCATCCCCCAAAAAAGAATGACCCCTCCCAGTGTAATCTGTTACACATTAGCTGATTTTTCAGACTAATTGAACACCAGCAACATTTTTATAATGTGGAATGCATTTAAACATGTTCTTTGGTGTCATTCATAGCTGGCAACTTTTGCTTGTTCGTAAAATACACAAGAAAAATAAACAAAAATAAACCTATACAAAATCGACGTATAAACGATTTTGGGCATCGTATAAAAGATATATTTTTACATTAAAATGAATAGGAATGAGTCGGGACCACATTAAAACGTCGTATAAACGATGCTTTACTGTAATAAATATAAATCTATCAATGAATTGTAGGTTGCAATTCATATTTTTTCAAATATTAATTTCATAATTCATATTAGAAAATTGTACATATTTTTTTACTTATATTTGGGATTTTTAGTATTATAACCAAAACTAAAATTATCACATTAGGATTATAGTTTCAGGAGATATTGATTTAAAAAAAAAATAATAATAATTTAACATTATAAGATCTTTATTTTGAATGTTTATAATTCAAAAAAGTTATCATCCAAATGACTTGAAATTTTATTTCTAAACATGGTCTGAACTGATGATTTAAAATATACTGTCAAAATAGCAAGTGAATGGATGTTGCTGTTGAAAAAAAAAAACAAAGTTTGGTCTGGTTTTGATTTGTAGATGACTCCCTAAGCAAATTTTACCTATATCATTTCGAAGTAGTCTTTATTTCTAATTCTTTGATACTAGTAACTTTCTTCTACTATTATTAGTTAGTTACAAAGTTAGGAGAGGGTATATACTCTCCGCCCCCCCCCCCCCCCTTTATGACTGCACAAGTATGCTGAAATTATATGAGCGAGAATAAAAATAGAATTTGATCTAGTGCAGAATAAAAAATTTATTTCATTTACTAACAAGGAAATTCTCAATGCTGCTGTAACTAAAACTTTTAACTACTTATTTCATGTATAGTAATATGCAAGAAATTTGTTTCAAAGCATTCAACATGTTACAAATAAAGAAAGCAATTTAGGTGTATCATCTACAATGCACAACTTTTCTCTTGAAAAGTAAAGAAAATAAAAATTATGAGAAAATAACAATTTGATTTATGGAATTTTAGATGCAACAATACCAATGCATAAAAGAATATTCAATTAATCCCAAAAATAGATAAATAATATATAATTATTTAGTTGGCTAGTAATATATCAACACAGATCATAACATACACTATAGTCATTTATTAATTATCAGACACTTTCAATTTTAGACATTTTGTCTAATATTTAAAGATATACTTGTTGGATTCTTCTGGAACTTCAGGATTATAAAGAATATGTTTAATCTCATATTTATTAATGTTCATTTCATAAGGAGAATTAGGGGGCAAGAAAAATAATATTTGGGTTCACCCTGTAAATAAAAATGCACAAAATGATCTATCACAGTAAAATACAAATATGTGGATACTGTGCAACATGTTTACTGATCTTTTGTAAGAACATCACATATATTCGTGGGCATATATTTTTTTAAGTTCAAAAAATTCTTGCAGGTTTTTAGCTTACACCATACAGGGTTTTCAACCAAATTTAATGCCAGTTTCAGATAAATTAGAAAAGTGTAGTGGAAACAATATAGTGCAGTTGGAATATAAATGTATTAAAAATTTCCTGAAATAGGAGCAGTTGTATGAAATTATTTTTAGCTGTAGATGTGTAAACAATAACAAAGATTTTTTTTTTTTTTTTTTTTTTTTCATAATTTAACAGTCAATTATTATGAGCAACTCATTTTAAAAAAATCCAGTCAAATAATATGAAAATCCAGAAAGATATACTAAAAAAAGCTGAATGATAAGAAATTTTCCACAATTTTTTATTTATGTTTTAGTTTTTTAGATAATTATCAGAACAAGTCTATTTATTCTACAATGAAAACAAGTATCAAAATGGAAGCATTTGTTCCAAATCTACTCATTGACATTCATCAAATACTAATCTTTTTCTGAAAGTTAATAAAAATAATTTGGGTATAAGTATGAGGTCAAATATATTCTTTATAATCATGAAGTTCTCAAAGAATCTGACAAGTATATTTTTAAATATTCAACAACATGTCTAAATGTCTGGTGATTAATAGCTATATGATGTATATTCAATCATTTAGAAATTATCTATACCTGTCAATTTATAAAAGTTCCAAAAAGTAAAATAATGCACAAACATTTTTACATTTTTCCATATGTGTGAATTATTTTTTAATACACTTTTAAACAAGTTATTAGTAATTGATAAATAACATTTTTTTGAGGGGGGGGGGGCATCCAAAGAGTATTGATTTGTTAAAAACAAATGAAAGTTGCAAAAAATATCAAAAAGGAAATAACAGTAAAATACTTCAAATATTTTTTTCAAAAAATAAAATTGATCAAACAAAATTTGATAGATATAGATCTAGATCAGATATAAATAGAAATATGCAAGTGCACTTATGATTAAAAAATTATATTTCATGTTATAACAAGATGCAATTATAAAGTTAAAAACAAATTGTGCATTTGACAACTAACAAATTTTTCCTTAAATAAATTAAAATATGTGTAACTTTGAAGTAATTGTATTAACAAAACTTTAAAATCAAATATTTGTACTTTTTATTTTTAGTAAGTATGATAATTAACATAATTATCCTAAACATTTGTAGTAAACTTAAAATTGATTTTTTTTTTATGTTCCTTGATTGTTATATACTAAATTATAGTTTACACATTTACATTAATAAAAATTCATAAAAAATAGATTTTTTTTAAAAAATTAGTAACTATAATATATGTAATTTCTAACAATAGTCATTACCATAATTAACCTAAAATTTTGTAGTAATGCAGTAATGCAGAATTAAAATTATTATTATTATTATTATTTAATATTTCTTGGCTGTCAATGTCATCTATTTAAATTAGCATCCACATTTACATTAATAAAAGTTTATGAGAACTAGATTTTTTTCTTTTTAATTAAGAGTAGTAATATGTTATTTTTCACAAAGAGTAATTAATTTAAAAAAAGTAGTAATGCTGAAAGTAATGCAGTGTAGTGATGTAGATTAAACTTAAAATTGATTTCTTTATGCTTCTTGATTGTCATCTATTAAATTAGCTTACATATTTGCATTAATTAAAATTCATAAACTAGATTGATTTAGTGACAAAATTTCCATCTTTATATCCATGAAACAAATTAAGGAGCTACTTCACTCAGGCAAAAATACCCACTCACTAATGTTAATCGTATGAGACATTTAAAAAAATTTATCATTTGCATTTTAATATTTTTCATTATTTTTGCATTGGACAGCTGAGATCATTATGCACAGTTGTTGGTTTCTACTTTTTAAATTTTGATCACCTTTTTTTTTTTTTTTTTTTTTTTTAATGACATTTTTATTTTTAAAAATGGTTCTGGAAGTAAAAATATCCCCATAAAAAAAAGCTGCAAACAAAATTAACTAGTTGAATGTGCCAATACCAAAACTTTCTTCCATCTCACATGTACATTTTAATATTTCAAAAATTAATTACACATGTTAATGCTTTAATATTATTAATTCAATATTATACTAAGTTTGATTTTCATCTTAAATTTTGGCTTCAGTCAATTAATCACAGTAAAGATGAGTTTCCATTTCTGCACAAGCCAATGGACAATCGAATGACAGGTAGATTTTATTCAAATTCAGGGAGGATCTACTAGCCATATCCAAAAATAATCAAACACAAAAAAATTAGTTCAGTTTTATGCATAACTTCATGCAATTTTTGATGGTAAAATAATGAAAATTGCACAGACATTGCGATTATACCGCCCCCTTCTGATGGATTTTTTTTTTCAAATTCAGGAAGGCTCTGCTGACCATAGCCAAACACTTCCACAAAAGAAATTTCATTCAATTCCATGCATAATAACATACACTTTTATGTGGTGCAATATTGAAAATGACACAAAAATCACTATTGCAGCGTCCCCTTCCAGCAGAATATTTCACAACTGTAGGAGGACCTGCTTTTGACAGCCAAAAACATTAACAAAAAATTTGGTTAAATTGTATGCACATCTTCACACACCTTTTTATGGTAAAATGGCGACATATGGACAGACACAGACATCCACACATTTTGTAAAAACATGTTTTTTGGAATCTCTGACCCCTAAAACATGTAAATCCGTCAAAAACCAGAAGTTGAAAATTTTTTCAATTACAATACTTTCTACTGAAGATAGAAGAAAGTAAAAATTGAAACAGGGCCTTTATAGAGATCAATCTCAGCTATTCTATGGCAAAATAAAATAAAATATTTAAATGTAATTGAGATACTCATAAAATTAACATCAGTGAGCAGGTATTTTAATGCGAGTGAAATAGCCTATAAGAAAACAAGTTGGAAATTGCACATGAACGTAGCAAATGAGGTGCGTTCCTACGATAACGAAGTTTTAAAAATATTCAGATCTTGCTGATATAGTAGAGCGTACTCCGGATACAGTATAGTAGTTGAAATCTTTACGTTTCTGTAAATATGCAGGAAGTAATTTTTATTACACCTCAGCAACATATATCTTATTCATAAAATGTGAAATAGTTGAATATAATTAAAACACGTCCCAAACAATGTTTCCCCATATAGCATTATGTAGTGGAATACTTTTGTGTGGCCCTGTAATTTAATAATAAAAATTCTTTGCATCACAGATTGTACAGAATGCATATTTTAGTATATATTTCATAGATTCATGCCAATTTTATTACGTTCGAATGAGTGTAACATCATTAAAATGCATTTGAAACTTTTTCCCAATTGACCGTAATGTAATGGAATACCTTTGATTGTCCCTGTAAATGATCTATGCATCCGACTTTCATAACATTTGAAATGACTCGACAAAATTACGCAATAATTATATGTTTTAAATTTCAAATGATTAAAATGCATTTGAAACTTTTTTCCCATTGACTGTAATGTAACGGAATCCTTTAGATTCTACCTGTAATTGATCTAGCCATCCGATTTTCATAAAATTTGAAATGACTCGACAAAATTAAGGTATAATTATGTATTTTAAATTTCAAACGATTCGGATGGGTAGTTTTTGTGTTGTTATATGCGGACGGACAGACAGACGGATGGACTGAGCGACAACAATAGGTGCTACATATTTACATAATTACGAACGCACCTAAAAAGAAGAAAGGGACCACTCACTTCATCTTGCTTGACGAAAATCTCGAACATCTTGTTGTAGGTGCTCTTGTCTTTCATGTTTTGCTGTTTCATCTTGTTCTGGCAGATGAGGACGTACTTCTGTGCAGCCTTGTTGTCTGGCTTTATGCTGCACAGGCTCTGGAAGTCTGCGAGGGCTTCCTCACAGTCATTCGTCTGGACTTTGGCCTGCACAAGAAAATAAAAATAACACTTTACACAGAAATTATTACTCAACTACCAGCATACAAGATCTATTTTATATATACAAGGTGGAGCCTGTCGAAATTCGACGAAAGAAAATCTTTAAAAAAGAAGCATTTCATTTATTTATAATGAATCTACAAAATAAGTTATTATAAAAAATACATCTTATATCGGTCAGTATAACTCTCAAGCAAATATTATTTTAAGCTAAAATTAAAAAAATCGAAATTTACCAAATTTTATAACAAACACAATTTTTTTTTTTTTTTTTTTTTTTTTTTTCAAATTTTAAGAAAAAATGGGGCGATTCTGTTGCCATTGGTACTAAAAAATATAAAAAAAATTAATGTCTCAAAAATAAATTGAGATACAGCTTTTTAACAAATTACATTTAAAATTAATTTTTTTTTCTCTATATGACGGTGTAAAAATTAAAAATGTGCAATCTTTAGAAGTGTAAAATTTACAGTAGCGAAAACTGAAAAACCGACATTGCAGTGAAAAGTGTTGCCATTCACAAAATGCAGTATGCGTTATGCACACATAGGTTTGGCCTTTATAATGTAGACAAGGTAAAAAAAAATTAAATAAAATAAATTTGAACAAAACTTTATAAGGCAAAGTTAGGATTAGGTAATACAATAGGAGAAATGGTAATGCTCGGAAAAAAAAAAATGGAAATTTTTAGAAAAAAAACATGTTTTTTTCAGAGTTCATGATTTTTTTTAATTAAAAAAAAAATCAATTTTTTATTTAAATCAGATTTTTGTTTTTATATTTTTAAAAAAAAATCTCACATAACATTATTGCTTTTATGTGACTTTTCTTTTAATTTATCAAATATAAGTTATTCATACACATACATGTGGGATCTATCGACAAAGATGCCTAGCAACAAAGATTGAATTATACTTTGCAAAAAAAGCACATTCTATAATGACGCTCTAAAAGATAACAACAGAAATTTTGATGAATTAAGTGATTTTTTTTATGAGAATTGAGGCAGATGCAAACTGGAGTCGGCTGCAGACAGATGGTCTAAAAAAAGCTGCCTGAACATTTCAGAGCGAAATATGGCCAGGCAGGCCAGCTAATGTGATAGGCAGACGGACTAGCAGTAATCAGAATATGTATGGCAAGCTACTTCGGACTCTAACAAACTTTGATAGGCAGATAGCCTGTTTTATATATTTCACATTATACTAAAATGTAACATAATTGTGCTGCACTTTATATATATATATGTATATATAGCCAAAAAAGTTTAAACATTAAAATAGTCAAGATTTTTGTTAAAAAATCGCCTGGACCATCTTTGTTCCCTAGTCAAGCTCCAAAGTAGTTTATAATTCTTCCTACATGCATGCATGTTATAAATATTACCAATATAAATTATTATCATTATGCAATTTTACATAAATAAATCAAAGGTTAAATTTTAGGCTATGAAAAAAATTTTATTACAGAAAATCTATGGAAAAGTACAAATCAGATGTCAAAAATCAATTAAACCGTTAGTATTTTAGTTAAAATAACTGCAGTACATAAAAATTTTAAACAAATCTGAAAGTTAATTGTAAACTAAATTGTTAACTTTTCTTTTTGTTTTGTTAAAGTGTTAGTACAGAGAAATGAGATTAGCAACTTTATGAATCTATTTCTACTTTTTACAATGTACCAAACCAAAAGCAGAAATCATTTGTCCCACTGAAGTATATGAATCTATTGCAGTAAAAAGCTAGTTGATCATGAATTCAATAAGTTTTTGAGTATCAAGCTTTTCATTAATTGTAACAAACACCTTACCTTCTCTTATTCTAAAGGCTGAGTTCTAGTATTTTAGATTCTAACAAAAAATCATTGAATGGTAAATTTTGCTGAAACTTTAATATAATAGACATCACCAATGTAGAAAACACAAAGTCATATAGTTTTATTATCTAAGTTTGCAGAATTTTTTTAAAATACTAACAAGTAAATATTCCAATATTTAATATATTTCAGTTTAAATTTTCTTACTGTTGCATGAAAGATTGCATATTAGATTTCTTTATTGTTTCTACTGTTTTAAATTTTTTTTTCTGAATTTTACATTGTATTTTATTTTTTTTGACAAAGATTAAGCTTTAGCTTTCTAAAAGCTGTTTGATTATCTGTATTATATAAAACTAAATTACATTAAAGTACATTAATATGTTTGTTTACACATTAAATTTATTCAAAATTAACTTTAAAAAAAAACTGGTTTAAATCAATGATTTTTTAATCAATTAATTTAAATCATAATTTAAATCATGATTAAAAACAAGCTAATTTAAATTAACAAACCTTGTTTTTTTTTTTTTTTTTTTTTTTTGAAAGATTAATTTATAATTTTTCCAAATAGGAAAAATAAAAATTGGAATTTCAATAATAAAATAATGTAGTCAAAATTTTATAACAGCTGCATTTTTATACTTCTGTTTATATATATATATATATATATATATTAGGGTGGAGCGAAATTTTTTTTTTTTTGAAAATCAAAAACGGGTAGGTGCCAAAAGTTGCCTTTATATTAGTACATCAACTGCGTGAAATTTTACCGCTGAAAAAAAATGGCTTGAGTCTGCGCTTTTGCTCCAAAAATCGAAATTTTGGGTAAAATTTGTCATTTTTTGACATTTTTTCAAAAAAATTAAAAAATTCCTACAGAGCTGGTTAGTATTTAACAGTGTTGCTTAGACCTTTATATTTATCTGCTTAACATATTTTAACTATAAAATAATATCTGTAGTCTGTATATTTGGAGCAAATATGACAACTTTTTGTGAAAAATCAGCGTTAACCTCTCTATTGGAGCATACAACGAAATGTTGTTTTGAATGCATTTCTTACCTAGCTGCTTTCAAAACTACTGTGTATATAACTCATAGAGGTGGTTGCATTATACCACCCGTCTCAACCACTCAATCATCTAGGCCCAGTGTTTTATTTATGTATTAATTGTTATTTTTTTCCCCCAAAGATGAGTATAAGTTTTCTATGTATCAAAGTAATATATCTCTTCTTTGTATTCACTGACTTTGGATGATTTGGATCATGCTGGTGTGACCTGCTGCACGTATACCATGTATAACAGAAGAGAAGCTGAGTAATATATTGGGTATGTTCTTAATTGAACCTATTCAGCAGTCTATTATCTTCATTAAAATTTCATGCAATTAGTACATTATGATTGGAAGTTCTGTTATCACAGCATTCTTTCAATCAATTACATTTTATTTGCCTAAACATTGATTGTATGAATTCAATTTCTAGTATGTCATCATTTATTGAACCTATTACATTGAATATATGCTGAGAAGCTAGCTGTTTAATATTATGACGATCGTCACAGATGATTGCAAACAAAATTTGCGTGTAAAACAACAATATTTCTAAAGTTTTAGTATGCTTTATGTCGTTTCCTGTGTTATTCCGTAGTCTAGTAATTTCTAATAAGATTTTAGATCTATTATTTAGGTGTGTAGTACATTTGGTATACCCGCGGCATAAACTTGGATTATACATTTTGTGAGTGAACATATAGACGCTGATTGCCAATCTGTGCTTATATAAAGCGGAAAATTTCATTAACTTTATGAGCTGTCTTTTGTGTGATATGTTTTCTAAATTCCTATTCCCCATTCTTTCTGAGAAATAGCTTTCCTTATGAATTAGCTTTGCAATCTCCGACAGAAATTTCTAGTGTGTTCTGAGTATCTTTTTCTCAATTTGAGAAAATAATTTTTCAAAATTATTCTCTATTCTATAAAAAAAAAATTGCAGTAGGAAGTGAATAGTACGTAGACAAAGATTTTCCTTATTGATCCAGTGAATCCATGTAGCTTAGAACGTTTTATATCGACTTCTCTAATAATTGATGCAGAGGAAATTCACTGGAGTTGAGGTAGCGAATGATTCAATATTATACACAATTCTAAGACTACCCCCATGCAAAAGGGTTCACAGTGACAAATAAAATTCTCCTAATTTTAAATGAGCACTTAGTCGATTAGAATCCGTACATTCCCTCATAAAGTACTATGCATTATAAGTTTATGCCCAGGACATTTCACCATCAAATGCTGTCCACTCATAAAAAAGGGATCTAAAAGTTAATAGGAAATTACCTGGATACGAAAACACTTAGAAAACGGCATAAAACTAATGCAAAAGAAAAGTTATTTACAAACGCGGTTGCTTTACACATGGAGAACAAATTTTCATTGCAATTCTCTCTGACGATCACCATCACATTAAACAGCTCACTTCTAAACGTATAAAAAATGCAAAAGTAGAATAAATGATGGCATACTTATAGTTGAAATATCTGAAATCATCTTTGAAGCAAATCATTACATAAAAAAATACAATTGACTGAAAAAAATGTTGTGGTAACAGAACTTCCAATCACTATTCATCAACTGAATGTAAGTTTGATAAATATAATAGATGGCTGAATATTAATCCCTTTAATACAGGGTTGGTATAAAAACCGGTTTTTTTGAAAAAAAACCAAAAAACCGGGTTTTTTTGGTTTAAACCAGGTTTTTTTGGTTTAAACCAGGTTTTTTTTCAAATCATTATTTAAATAGCATTTGCAAGAAAAATAACTTGTGTTTTAGAAAGTCATGAGGATTTTTTGTAATTAATAGTTAATTAATGTTAAACATTCACATTAGTATTTATTTTTTTGATAATTAAATAACTAAAGCATAAAAAATTATAATTAATTATCTTATAAGTTTAGGTTTCTATAGGAAAATATTCATTGTGTGAAAAAAAAAAAAAAAAAACTATTAATTTATTAGTATACTTATATAAACCTTTTAGATAATAATTTAAGAAATAATTATATGCAGGTTGATAATGAAGAACATAGTAAAGGGCAAACAAACATATTTTACTAAATTAACAGAAATAAGCTGAAATAGAAAACATTTTCTTGTGTATAATTTAGAAATTATTTACAGTATTAACATCAACAAATGATTATTAATCTCTTACTACATATATTTAATTAAAAAATATCAATATGCATTTTATTAATGCTAAAAAATACATGTGTATTGACTTACTTGATACATCAACGAATGTAATGCTTACACAAATTGAGACATAGGCTTAGAAAAATTATTATTATTTTAAATACAAACTTTATTTTTTCTGTTTCTTTGTTCTTCAAAAGGTGAAGATTTAGCATTAAATTTTATTATCTGTGCAAGCATCGAGTTACATGGATATTTTTGTTTTGTAAAATTTAATGTATCCTTTTTTTCTTGTTCACATAGTTCACTTTGACTGTATTGTGGTTCAAGCATGTATACCTAAAAGGGCATGGGTGTTAGGGCCATTTTATACCTGGACTAAAAAACTATGAGACTTCTTTATTTAAATTTTTTTCCTCTTAATATTTTTTGAAGACCTGTCCAATTATAAACTGCATTAGTAATGGAACTTATTACCTTAGATATTATCCAGGGCAACTGCAATAGAATTTAACAGTTTAAACATATCTTCAACTTTTCTTTTAAAATAAAAATTAGACAGATACGAGCTTTTGAATATTTTTATCAATAACATTCCTATTTTCTACACAAATTTTAAGTAAAGTGGGGCAATTTTTAAGGTAAACATCTAAAGCATCTGAAAATGAATCACACCTAGTATTATAAGGAAGAGCTAATTTGACAGCATTTACATTGCATGCAATTTTTACATTTGGCTCTTAAACATGTTTTTGATGTATTTCTTATTCCCTCAAATGAAAACCAGATTATATTTTACTTTCTTCTAGTTTTAGACATTCTTTTATTTCAATATATATAAGTAGCTTTCTTAAAATAAAATACAATACAAAGTAACTGGAAACAGAAAAAAATAATGTAAAAACTGCAAATCCAATCTAAGAAAAACCAAAGCTTACTAAAACCAATAACTATGGAACAGAGAAAATTCATAGCCAATCATTCATTAGCATACAGAACAAGAGTAACCAATGGAAAGAATGACTTATGATTATGTCATTATTGATGCTTTGATACATGATGCCTCAGTAAATCATAATCAAGCTATCTAAGCAGTAAAATTGCATTTTTGGCTGGCATATGCCATTTTTACATTTTTAAAAAAATAAAAGGTTTAAAGAAGAATTAAAACTAACTACCTTTTTTTATCCTCCACAGTTCACTGTAGAAAAATATTTTGCCATGTCAATTTATAGCTAGTAAAAAAAATTAGATTGATTAAAGATGTTTGTCACTTTAAAAATTTGTCTTTAGCTTTGCTTGTAGCTACTCCATAACTTTCATTTTGCACATTTTAATAATGTGTAAAATAAATGAAAACATTGGGAAAAAGGGAAAAAAACCAAATTAAAAAAAACCAGCATGGTTTTTTTAAAAAAACCACTTGGTTTAAACCATGGTTTAAACCACGGTTTAAACCAGCGTGGTTTAAACCAAACAACCCTGCTTTAATAATATTCCCGTGCATTACTCTGCTTGTCATTTTTTTGTATAAACTGTAAAAATATACATGAAGATAGTTACAGCAGCATGTGAATGCAAAGAACAGATAAACAAGGTGGAAGCATCGAAAACATGCCAAATTTTTATAAAGAAAATCACAAATCAATGTATAAATAAAACACTGTACTAAGATGATCGAATAGTTGGGCCGGATGGTATAGGAAATATAGCCACCTCCACGACGCATGTCCAAGGTAGTTTTGAAAACAAGAGCTGCATTAAAAACAACAATTCGTTGTATGACCCAATAGAGTGGTAGAGCTGTTTTCTGACTAAAAGTTGTCTGTTTTGCTCCAGCTATAGGGAATAAACATATTGTTTTATAGTTTAAATATGTTAAGCAGATAAATATAAAGGTCTAAGCAACACTTTTAAATACTAACCAACTCAGTAGGAATTTAATTTTTTTGAAAAAATGTAAAAAAAATGGCAAATTTTACCCAAAATTTTGATTTTTGGAGCAAAAGCGCAGACTCAAGCCATTCTTTTTCAGCGGTAAAATTTTACGCAGTTGATCTACTAGTATAAAGGCAACTTTTGGCACCTACCCGTTTTTGATTTTCA
This sequence comes from Maratus speculifer, assembly GCA_964019185.1. Taxonomy (NCBI): domain Eukaryota; kingdom Metazoa; phylum Arthropoda; class Arachnida; order Araneae; family Salticidae; genus Maratus; species Maratus speculifer. The sequence goes on along the minus strand of OZ025300.1, from coordinate 280,764,548 downwards.
AAAAAAAAATTTTTTCGCTCCACCCTAATATATATATATTGGATGTTTAATGTCTCATATGAAAACATTAACAGGGAAAATGTTATCTGTAAGCAAGGATCTCTTTAGAAAGAACTTGAGTCTCACAGGGTCCTTCACAATTGTTTTACCTTAAAACATTTTGCCCTTAACAAAAACTTCTCTTAAAATTAGACATTTCAGATTTTTTTTTTTTTAATCTCCAAATTGAATGCTTGGCAAATGAAATGATTTTAGAATTACAAAAAACAGCTGCATAATAGCTGAAATAACAATTGAATTTATTATGCAGCTATAAATACATACAAAAAATCTTCTCAATAATTTCAAAATAAGAACTTAAGTGATAAAACAGCTTGAACCTTATTTTGGAGCAGCAAAAAGCCATTTTGGGAAAGGAAAAATGCTCAATTTGGAGCCAAAAAATAACTAGTTTATTGCATTAAAAATGCTCATTTTGGAGCATAAATTATATTTTAAAGCAGAAAATAATTATTTTTGCATTGCAAAATCTCTCTTTAACAGGAAATAAAGAAAAAAAAAACAAATAAACATACATACAGAAATAAGGGGAGGGGGGGGGGGGAGTGGATAATTATTTTACGAAGAGAAATAAATAAATAAAAAAAAAATTATAAAGATATTTAGTTGATGAAAGAGAACTTCTTTGAACTTTTGTAAAATTTTTATGAGAAATGATCGATTCAGCTCAGAATTATCATTGAATTGGTGCAGTTGGGTGCAACTTTATTGAAAAATGATCGTTTAGGCACAGAATTGTGCAGCATTATCAGGGTTAATACAGAATTCGGAAAAAAAAAATCCAAGGAGTACATAAAAAATCCAAGGAGTCCAAAAAATTTTAAGGATTTGTCACTTTTATTGTTATTTATGTTAGGGATGGGACGAATAGTGATTTGGCCGAATAGCCGAATACCGAATATTCGGCCAAATTTTAGGCCGAATACCGAATATTCGGCCGGCCGAATAGTAATTTTTTTTTCCAATAAAGAAAATAAATTTTGGTTCCATATAATTTAAAAAATAGGAGCTCATTAATAATGATTACTCTTAAATATGCTTTTAAATGTATTTTTAAATTTGAAAAACCTATTTTAACACAAAAAAATTATGAAATTGCATTATATCCTTTATTCTAATGTACATCAAATTGATTTTCAGTAAGTCAAGATGGGAAAATATTTCCATTAAAATATGAAGAATGTACTTCACTTTTACTATCAATTGATACTTCTTGTATCCAAAATCAATAATATTCTTAATCTCTCTCTCTCTCAAAACTCACAAGGACATATTTTTTGAAATAACCTTTAATGAAGTAAAATTGATCATTTAGAGTTTGTGTCCCTAGTGATAAGCAAATTTGTAAGAATGAGACTGTTCTGAAATCAGATGCCAAGCTTTAAATTACAAATTACGTTAAAGCAAAAGGTTATGATTAAAGTAGAATGCATATGTTAACAGAATTTTTGACATTTGAATTGACACATACAATATTTAACTTCAATATTCCACTTATTTAATAAGCATTAAAAGCATAAACAGAAATTGATAACAACATGAAGGAAGGAAGATTAAATTAAAAATATATACATAATAATGTTACATATTTAAGTCAGTAATTATGCAAATAATTATTTAAAAGTGAAAACTATAGAATGAAAAAATTCTTTTGTTGAGTATTTAGAATTTATATTAAAATATTTATAAAACCATCTTCATAAAGCAAGTTGTGTCATCTAATGTGTATCGAGTTTGACACCAGTTCCGCTTTCAGATGTACCGTTGTATTTGGAATGGTGATATATTATATTTAATTTTGAAAATGAATCTTCATTAACACACCTAATGAATGAATTTTTTCATTTCTTACTTTATAGAAAATAAATTATGAATTTCATAAGAGCCTTTTTTATATGCGCATGGAATTTGCAGACATTAATAAATATTAGAGTGTTTTAGAATAAGGCAGTATTTTTATATTTTGAATTGTAATATATCATTCTCCAGTGATGACATTTCCCGTACAATTAAATCTCCAACTTGGACAGCATTTTCTAGAATATCACTAACTTTTATAGGAAATACAGAAAGGCTGCATATTTTTTAGTAACTGAATAACTCTATATTTTGTAAGTAAGAGTGAGAATGACTTCATAAATGAAACAGCCAATTTGGATTAGAGGAAAAAAGAATTGCAAGAATGAAATTCTTTAAATCCGAAATTTATTTGGCAAGATATCTTTCACTATTCGGCGAGATTTTAGCAATATTCGGCAAGATATCTCTAAATATTCGGCTACAGGTATTCGGCCGAAGTATTCGGTCAAAAAGCCTTCAATATTCGGCCAACCGAATATTCGGCAAAAGGGCCGAATAGGCCGAATACCGAATAGTGGCTGAATATTCGTCCCATCCCTAATTTATGTGGTATGCACTTGCACAGCCCCAATTCCTCAGAGATTCCACGAGTTACCCACAACGAGAGGGGGGGGGTGTATCTGCGATTTTCAGACAAAATTGGCACTTCCCCGCGATCTTCAGACGAAATCAACGATTTATCTGCGATATTTTAGCAAAACTGGCGATTTACTGAGATCTTTTGTCCAAATCGGCAGTTTTGCTGCGATCTTTTGACGAAATCGGCAGTTTTTCCGTTTTTTTTTATGAAATCGACATTTTATTGACGATTTTTTAGGCAAAATTTGCATTTTTACACGATCTTTTCTGGAAAACGGCATTTTATACCCATGATCTTTTGACGAAATCGCCGTTTATTCCGTGATCTTTTGATGAAATCGGTGGGGTTTTTTTTAATGATCTTTTGACTAAAAATTTGTAAGCGATTTTTTATTGAAAACAGTGTTTTATCTGCGATATTTGGTAAAAATTGCCGTTTTAACCGTGATCCGTACAGGAAATTCGCGTTTTTCAACGATCTTTTGACAAAGTTCGTGGACAAAAACATTGACGAAATCGTTGTTTTTCCACGAAATATTGACGAAATGTGCGCTTTTTCGGCAATGCTTTCACGAAATTTGCATGTCTCCGCGATTGTTTTTTTGCGTGAAAAACCGTACAAGTTGGCAACTCTGCGAAACTGATAACCCAATTTCAAATTTTCAGAAAAGGATGCCTTAGATTTTCGGAAATTTCGGACAAGAATCACCCCCTGAATCCACCGTTATCAGCAAAATTGAGCATGATAAATCGTATTATGAAGAAGAAATCCAAGTTGTATATCTAGCTGTGAAGGAGTTAAACAGTGTAATCACTTTTTGAAATTAGAAGCTTAGAGGTGAATCTGGATTATTCTTTTCACTTTTCTTTCCCATATGGCCATGAAAACTAAATCACTTTGGTGGCTATTAGTATGATCCCAACCAGTCACTTCTGCGCTTCTGATGAATGATGTGCATACAGGATTTACCATGCACTTTACAATCGCAATTTTTTTTTTGGGGGGTGGGTGGGGAGGGGAGCAATATTGCTTGCGTGCAAAAACGCCGCTTAACTTGAAAAATCCTGGGTCCCCGGGAATTCTAAAATTCTGGGTCCTTTTTTATCAAAAGCGGCTCCGCACTAATAAGTTATTACTTTAGATGCAAAAATTGAACTTGTTCATTTCCAAATGAAAACTAAAATGCAATAATCATTGTTTTAATAATAAATAAATAATTAAAAACAATAATTTTTGTTTAAACTATTAAGAGAAATTTTCTTTACTTGTTTAAAAATAAATGTGCAAGATACAAATTTAACTATAAAATATTGAACATTTGAATGCAGAAGATAACAAGTATCACTATTGTTTGCATTTCTTTTTTTTTTTTTTTTTTTTTTTTTTTTTTTTTTTTAAGGGACAAGACTGATTAATTGAAAAAGACATTTTTGCTGAAAAAAAGAATACTTTTGTTGAGGAGTAAACTGATGAAACTTTTTGTTTAATGAATGGGTGTTTTTCTGAGTCGCATTTACTCAGAAAGACTTGGAGCAGTCAGAAACAGATTGTGAAGCAGGAAAATCCGTTTTTGGAGCAGAAAAAAAAATTTTTTTGAAGCAAAAAAATTAGTTTTTGGAACAGAAAAATTCACTCCCAGCATTAACACTTTTTTTTCCATGCCTGTTTGACAAAATTTGAGTTTTTTTACGATCTTCTGACGAAATTTGCCGTTTTCCGTGATTTTTAGACGAAGTTTATCTTTTTTTGCGATTTTTTGAGGAAATCTACCAATTCTCGAGATTTTGTGACGAAATTAGCCATTTTTTCGAGAATCTTTTGAACAAATCTATCTTTTTTTGAGATTTTTTGACAAAATCTACCGTTTAATCGCTATTTTTTGATGAAATTTGTCGTTTTATCGTGAGTTTTTTTGACAAAATCTGTCGTTTTTTTCGCAACTTTTTGAGAAAATTTGGCATTTTTTGGCGATTTGTGACAAAATTAGCCTTTTTTGGGATTTTTTTTACGAAATTTGCCATTTCTTCGAAAATTTTGACGAAACCTGTTGTTTTAGCGAATTTTTTTGACAAAATATGCCATATTTTCTGAATTTTTTGACAAAATTTGCAGTTTTATCGCGATTTTTTTGACGAAATCTGTTGTTTTTCGCGAATACTTTGACAAATTTTGCCGTTTTATCACGATTTTTACACGAAATTTGTCGTTTTTTCGAGATTTTTTGAGGAAATCTGTCGCTTTTTCAAAATTTTATGAGGAAATTAGCCATTTTTTGCGAATTCTTTGACGAAATTTATCGAAAAATAGTCGTTATTTTGAAATTTTTAAACGAAATTACGCGTTTTACGGGACGCGTAAGAACTATTTTTCTGTGTCCCGTCGACGATTTTTTGCGTATTTTACGCACTATAGCGCGTCCGCGCCATCCCCAACCGCAATACAATTTCAGGAGTTTCTAAGGAGTATTTTGTTTATCTAAGTAGTTCTAAGTACTACTTGGAAACGTTTTCATTTCTAAGTAGTTTCTAAAGAGTCCAAGGAGTCTGTGCGAACCCTGATTATTGATTTGGTCTAATTCACGCAGCTGTTCCATCAATAGAAAAGTCATATCTCTGATATTATGCTTTAAAATTCTGATATAATGCTTTAATTTATTGTTTTAAAACTTATCATGCATAATTTTGATTCAATATACCTATTAAAATTTCAACTTAATGTAAACCAAATGACTTTAATTAATAGTATTCTCCAAAACATATCGTGAAAAGATATGTTTTTATTTTGTAAATATTTAGTTATTGTATCTAGGTTTCAAGAAATAAATGATTCATTTTAGCATGCCAAGTGCATTATTTATTCTCTTTCTGTGTGCCAAACACCTAAACAATGCATGTGTTTTCTAAGACAATATTCATAATCAGCAATTTAAATAAGGATATCATTAGCGAATTATCTTGTAGAGCTGGCAAAGAAATTCAGTTTACCAACTACAAGTAGTCTCGTAGTTGGCAGCAAAAATGTTACTTCGTGATAAAGCATGAATTCAGTTATAATAATCAGAATTACACACTAAAACATGTACAAAATGACATAAAAAGTCGAATATTTCTCCTACATTTTAACTGAAAGTTTTTTCTTTTTTTTTTTTTTTTTTTTTTTTTTTTATGCCTGTAATGATGGACAGATTATTTAAGGTTGCAGATTTGGAATAGTTTACTGTATATATCAATGATCTACTGATATATCATGATATGTATCATGTGTCTGATATTTATTTTCAAAGCATCATGAAGTTTGATATTTTCAATATTTTCATACATTTTATATTTATTTTCAAAATATTGTGTTTGAAAACTAAATTTTTTTTTGTCAAAACAATTGAAATTGTTAACTGTAATTGAAATTTTATAGAAGAGAATTTTTTCTTTGATCGAGACTTTATTAGCTTTCCAATTCTCTTAAATGAAAAAATATATATATATATATTTGAAACAATTTTTAACATGTTGAATGCCACATCAGTCACTGATAATGAGTACACTGAACATTTAGACTGCATCTTTCATGGATGACTGACAATCTAAAATACAATATAAAATTAAAAATATACATATTCTTTTATTTAATTGCTGAAAATTTATTCACAATCTACTTAATTTTTATTTATTACAGGATTATACTTTCTTAATAATTACTTAAAATTTTGTAAATTTTTTAACTTTAGCGTCAGTCGCCGAGGCATTTAGCGTTTTAAATGTTGAACCAATAATTATGTGGGAAAATATTTACTTAAAAACAGAAAAATTGTCTAATTTACAGAAATTATTTAAAACTTCATTAAAATCTTTTCTGGTTTTAGTTTTCTTCAGTTCTTTCCCAACAGGTGACAAAATGAGATAAACTCAAGTTTACAATTTATGTCCATACTTTTTCAACAAAAATAAATTATTTTGTATATATTGTTACGAATTTTGTAAATAGTTAGTGTTTGTACTGTAAAATAATGTAAATAATCTTATTAAGCTCCATTTCTTTACTAATATTAGTTTTTGTTACATTGTCTCTGTTATCAAGCAAACTTGTCTATTATTTTCAGTGAATGTCTATGGCAGCTTTGTGAAATATTGGAGATATTGCCAAGTTGGCGTCACTTTTGGCAACTAATTTTGGTCGCCAAACTTGGCGATTGTTGGCGATGGTAACCCTTCCCTACTCTATGGTAACCCCTCCTATTGATATGCTGATACATTGAGTGTTGTTCCGTGGTTTTCCAGTTTTTTCTAGAAGGTTGTAGAAATTTCCACCGCATGCTGCGAGCCTATATAAGGAGAGCCAATACGAGCTGCTGTTGTTATTATTTACCAGTCAGTAATTGAGTGAACAAGGCGTTTGTTAGCAAGTTTGCTTGAGTTTCATTTATGTTGTTTTGAATGTTATTAAGTGTTGAGACGTTGCATAAAGAGTCTCTGGGATCTAAAGCTATACTTGTACGATAGATTTGAGCAGTGTTTTTTGAATATCTGGTAATATTTGTGAGTTTCAAAGACTCTGTTGTTCTGAAGATCTATAAATTATTTTCTACTTTTCTAAGAGACAAGAGTTTGAAGTTCTCTAACCATAAGATCGAAAGAACCCCATATACACTGAAACATTTGGTGTCAGGAGTGGGGTCTTATGGCGAAAACAAGAGGCATGGACGTGCAACTGAAAGAACTATTGGATGCTATCAATGGCATAAAGACAGAATTGACAAAAGGCCAAGAAGAGTTGGCGAAAAAGATGAATAAAGGCCAAGAAGAGCTGGCGGAAAAGATGAATAAAGGCCAAGAAGAGTTGGCGGATAAAATGAATAAAAACGAAGAAAGAATGGAAGAGTGGACAAATAAAATTGACAAAGGCCAAGAAGAGTTATCGAATAAAATCGACAAAGTCCAAGAAGATGTGACTGAAGAAATGAAAAGAAGCCAAGAGAGAATGGAAGAATTAAAGGAGGAAGTTAATAAAAGCCAAGAAGAAATGAAGAAAACTTTGGAAGAAAAGTTCTCATCGGTAGAGAGAAGAATAGATTCGGTAGAAGAGAAAATTCAGAATGAAGTTAGTAATGTTGAAGAGAAAATGGAAAGAAAAATAGAGGAAGTAGAAGAGAAAATTCAGAATGAAGTTAGTAATATTGAAGAGAAAATAGTTGAAGTAGATAAAAAACTAAATAAAAAAGTACAAGATCTTGAGAAGAAGCTTTTAGCGTCCAATGGAAATTATGAAGAATTTAGAAATCCGCCTGCTTCTCCTGTGCACATCAAGCCGTCGACATACGACGGAAAGAGTTCCTGGCAAGTTTACAAGACCCAATTCACGATTGTAGCCGAAGCGAACAAATGGAGTGACGAGGTGAAAGCTTGTCAACTGGCAGCATCTTTAAGAGGAGAAGCCGCCGACGTGCTGCAAACATTGCCCGATATGACGCAACTCAATTTTGAGACTCTAAGTTGTGCACTTGAAATGAGATTCGGCTAAAAATTCTTCAAAGATTATACGAGAATACAGATGAAGAGCCGCCATCAAAAATCGAGTGAAACCCTTCAAGAGTTTGCCTCAGAAATAGAACGGTTGGCAAATTTAGCATTTATTGACTGCCCAACAAATGTACGGGAAATGCTCTCATTGCAGTACTTTGTAGACGGAATAAAAGATCCCGAAGTGCAGAGGGCGGTACGAATGGCAGATGTACAGGATTTAAAGGCTGCACTACTATATGCCTTAAAGTTGGAAGCAGCTACACAAGCCAGCCAAAGAGATCGTCATTCAGTCCGAGGGGCAACGGTGAACAAAAGCTCAGACACTGAAATCGACATCTTGAAAGAAATAAGGAAAATAAATCAAGAGCTTGAAGCTTTGAAATACGGAAGAACAAGCTCAAGAAGACAGAATCTCACGTGCTGGGGATGTGGTGATACAGGACATCTCCGAAGAAATTGCCCCAAAATCCACGAACATGAGATAAATTCAAACAGTCAGCAGGGAAACTAAATTTTGGCCATCTCGCGGGGCGGAGGTTGCCAGAGAATGAAAAGCCCCACCTGAAGATCCTCCAGATATCAAAAATGAGCGGCGGTAATAACGAATTATATGTGATAGGCTTTATTAACGGAATTCAGTGCGTATGATTGTCGATACAGGAGCCAATGTGACAATAATAAGAGAAAATTTGGCTCGAAAATTGAAATGTAAACTCATCTGGACTCCACCATGCGTTACCCTGCAAACTGTGACGGGTGACAAGATTGGCATATATGGAAAGGCCAATTTAACCATACACTTTGGAGGAACGAAATATAACCATATGGCATATGTGGCTGACATAACAGATCCTTGCTTAATCAGGCTAGATTTTTTGAAGAAGTTTGGCTTCAAGCTTGATTTCAAAAATAACAAAATGCTCTCAAAATTTGAAGAAATAAGTCTTTTTGGATTAAATAATGAAATTGAATGTAAACAAACAGTAATAGCCAAAGAAGACATCAATCTAGATCCAAGAACAGAATTTTTAGTTCCAGCTGAAATTAAAAATGAAACTAATTACCGATTTGGCCATATAGATTATCCTGAAGACAATAGTAAACAAGCAGGAATATTGGTGGCTTCATCTAACTCGTGAAGAAGACCATTCCAGTCAGAATTGCTAACATCGGTGATAAGACGAGGACTATCAAGAAAGGAGAGGTGATAGCATCATGCGTTCCTGTGACATGCATAAGTCAAAATTCCAATCACTCTCAGAAATCTTCAGATAATTTAGTCAAGGATTTGTTATGAAATACGGACTTAGATCCAAATCAAAGGGATGCTGCGGAAAGTTTAATTAGAGAATTCCAAAGTTTATTTTCCCAAACATCTGAAGACTTTGGACGAACTAAAATGGCACAACACCGAATTGACACGGGAGATCACTCTCCTATTAAACAGCACCCTAGACGATTACTTTTTGCTAAGCAAGAAGAGGTGCAGAATTTAATTAAGGATATGGAAGAAAATGACGTCATCGAACCATCAACAAGTCCATGGGCGTCTCCCATTGTGTTAGTAAGAAAGAAGGATGGTTCTACAAGATTTTGTGTAGACTACTGCCGACTGAATGACGTCACTAAAAAGGATAGTTACCCTCTACCAAGGATCGACGACACTCTCGACACACTTGCGGGCAGCACTTGGTTTTCGACTCTGGATCTGAAGAGTGGTTACTGGCAGGTAGAGATCCATCCCGACGACCGCGAGAAGACTGCCTTCACAATGGGACAAGGGTTATGGCAATTCAAAGTAATGCCTTTTGGTCTATGTAATGCACCTGCAACTTTTAAACGCCTTATGGAAACGGTTCTTCGGGGGCTGTCATATGAAGCATGTCTTGTTTATTTAGATGATATCATAATCATAGGAAAATCTTTTGATGAACATCTGAACAACCTCAGGCTGGTGCTACAAAAATTGAAGGAAGCTAATTTGAAGTTAAGCCCTTCGAAGTGCAGCTTATTTCGTAATGAAGTTGCCTACCTTGGACACATCATTTCGGCGGAAGGAGTTAGGACTGATCCGGAGAAGATATCGGCCGTGAAAAATTGGAATCGTCCAGCAGATGTTCACCAGCTTTGAAGTTTTCTAGGATTATGCACCTATTACAGAAAATTCGTCAAAGGCTTCTCGATGATTGCAAGACCACTTCATAAATTAACAGAAGCCAATCAAAAATTTATGTGGACACAGGAATGTGACGCTGCTTTCGAAAAGCTTAAGGAGGCCTTAACATCCACTCTGATTCTGTCATATCCTCAAATCGATAAACAGTTTATACTTGATACTGATGCAAGTAACGAAAGCATTGGCGCTGTACTGTCCCAGGAAATCGACGGCCAGGAGCGTGTTATCGCCTATTTCAGCAAGTGCTTATCAAAGGCAGAGCGAAACTACTGCGTCACAAGAAAAGAGCTTCTTGCTGTAGTGAAAGCCATAGATCATATTCATCACTATCTTTACGGTCGAAAATTCCTGATCCGAACTGATCATGCTTCTCTAACTTGGCTATTGAATTTTAAGAACCCTGAAGGCCAGATAGCCAGGTGGATACAAAAGCTTCAAGAGTACGATATGTAGATACGCCATCGGAAAGGCTCATCACATGGAAATGCAGATGCTCCCTCAAGAAGACTCTGCTCAGAGAATTGTAGATACTGCGACCGAGTTGAGAAGAAATTTAATGTCAAAGGTCCTATAATAAGACAAGTTACAACTGGGTCTACATCATCGCAAGATCCGTGGAGTGACGAGAGCCTGCGTAAAGATCAACTTGCTGATCCTGAAATTAAGCCAATTCTAGAGTTGAAAAAGGAGTCCAACAGGAAGCCCAGCTGGCAATACATGGCCCATTACCATCCTACAACTAAACGTTATTGGGCTCTCTGGGATTCCCTACATTTGAAGAACGGTATCTTGTACTGAAAATGGGAGTCTGACGATGGAAAGACATGTAGATGGCAACTACTACTCCCTAAGTCGAGAATTTCTATGGTCCTTCAAGAACTGCATGGAAGTCCCACAGGAGGTCATTTTGGTGTAATGAAGACCCTGCAAAAGGTTCGAGAGCGTTTCTACTGGAATAATGTTCGCACTGATGTGGAGAAGTGTTGTCGAACTTGTGACACCTGTGTAGCACGTAAAGGTCCAAAGAGGCGCACCCGTGGACGATTGCAGCGTTATAATGTAGGAGCTCCTTTCGAACGAATTGCTTTAGATATCCTGGGTCCTCTTCCTAGAACATACCTAGAACCTAGGGCAACAAGTACATCCTCGTTGTCATGGATTACTTCACCAAGTGGCCTGAAGCCTACGCCATACCTAATCAAGAGGCGGTAACCGTAGCAGAGATGCTGGTTCAACACTGGGTTTCCAGATACAGAGTTCCTCTTCAAATCCATTCTGATCAAGGAAGAAATTTTGATTCGGCTGTGTTTAAGGAAATGTGTGGACTACTCGGCATGGACAAAACTCGAACTACACCTCTACATCCTCAATCGGACGGCATGGTGGAGCATTTCAATCGTACCATCCTAAATAGCCTCTCCCTCCTGGTGTCTAGAGACCAACAGGACTGGGACAAGAAATTGCCTCTTTTCCTGCTTGCCTACAGGAGTGCCACTCATGAGGCCAATGGTTACTCCCCTTCTCAAATGCTCTTTGGTCGTGATCTTCGTCTGCCTGCGGATCTTTTGTTTGGCCGTCCTCCTGATGCTCCTTCATCGCCTGAGGAATATGTCGATGAACTCCAGGCGCGGATTGAGGAGATTCATTGTCTAGCGAGGAACCGAATTGGACTGGCAACGGAAAAGATGAAGACACGGTACGACACAAAGGCAACAGGACATGAGTTCAACGAAGGTGACAAAGTTTGGTTATGGAATCCGATACGTCGTAAGGGACTGTCGCCAAAATTACAAAGAAACTGGGACAGTCCTTACACAGTCGTCAACAGGCTGAATGACGTCATTGTACGCATACAAAAATCGCCACACGTCAAACCCAAGGTCGTACACTATAACCGGCTAGCCCCTTATTTTGGCCAAAGTGAATAGAAATTCAAAACTGGAATTTCGGACCATGGTCATGAAAGTCACTTTTTGTAAATATGTAAATAGTAATTAGTTCTTATTTAATGTACTTCTTATTATTGTTATTATTATTTATTTATTATTATTTTATTTATTTATTTATTTTAAGTGTTTTCCTCAAGGATTGCACTGCCCGGGACGTGCAGTCTTTGAAGAGGGGGTAGTGTTACAAATTTTGTAAATAGTTAGTGTTTGTACTGTAAAATAATGTAAATAATCTTATTAAGCTCCATTTCTTTACTAATATTAGTTTTTGTTACATTGTCTCTGTTATCAAGCAAACTTGTCTATTATTTTCAGTGAATGTCTATGGCAGCTTTGCGAAATATTGGAGATATCGCCAAGTTGGTGTCACCTTTGGCGACTAATATTGGTCGCCAAACTTGGCAATTGTTGGCGATGGTAACCCTTCCCTACTCTATGGTAACCCCCCCTATTGATATGCTGATACATTGAGTGTTGTTCCGTGGTTTTCCAGTTTTTTCTAGAAGGTTGTAGAAATTTCCACCGCATGCTGCGAGCCTATATAAGGAGAGCCAATACGAGCTGCTGTTGTTATTATTTACCAGTCAGTCATTGAGTGAACAAGGCGTTTGTTAGCAAGTTTGCTTGAGTTTCATTTATGTTGTTTTGAATGTTATTAAGTGTTGAGACGTTGCATAAAGAGTCTCTGGGATCTAAAGCTATACTTGTACGATAGATTTGAGCAGTTATTTTTGAATATCTGGTAATATTTGTGAGTTTCAAAGACTCTGTTGTTCTGAAGATCTATAAATAAATTATTTTCTACTTTTCTAAGAGACAAGAGTTTGAAGTTGTCTAACCATAAGATCGAAAGAACCCCATATACGCTGCAACAATATTTTGTTGCACAAAAGGGGCTGTGGAAATATAAAATTATCATTTAAGGGGGGGAGGGGATCGGGCAAATGATATTGTAAGATATCACTAGAGGGAGGGGAAGTTTGTCTTTTGATATCAATATAATTTTTTATCAAACCAACTTTTTTTATTTGTAACATGCTTTTTTGTTCAAAACAATAGCATACCTGCCAACATGTCAATTTTGAAATCCTTACAATTTTCACGATGCATTCCATATGCTTAAAAATGCACAACATGCAATGCAAATGCATAATATGCAATTCAAAAAGTAATATCATTTCCTAACAATGTTTTCTATGCTACTTTTATATTTATTTATATTTTGAAAAAAAAAAAAATAATAATGTTGCGCAAGAAAATGTTTTTGAAATCTCATACTTTGGAAACATGTTTCCAAAAAACTGTCCTGCATGATGATCTGTAATAGATAAAGGCAGATTAAATTCAGAGGAAATTTCCTGAAAAATTACAGCAGTTGAGACGGTGGGAGGGGAAGTATACCTACCGGCTATAATTATGCATTTTTAATAAATATCTGTAATGAAATGCACAGTTTTTCAGCGATCCTTTCACAAAATTCGCATTTTTAGGGGATCTTTTGATGAAATCAGCATTTTTTTCAATGATCTTTTGACAAAATCTGCATTTTTCCCGCAATTCTTTGACAAAATTCACTATTTTCGGGACCCTTTCATGAAATTTGCGCCATCTTTTCACGAAATCATCATTTTATCTGCAATCTTTGGACGAAATCGGCGTTTTCCCGCGATCTTTATATGAAATCTGCGATATTTAGTAAAATCGGCGTTTTATCACGATCTTTTGTCGAAATCGGCGGTTTTTCCACGATTTTTTTAATGAAATCGGCATATTTTTTCAACGATCTTTTGACATAATGTGCATTTTTACGCGATCTTTTCTCAAAAACGGCATTTTTTTCCCGCAATTTTTGATGAAATGGACGTTACATCTGCAATCTTTAGACGAAATCGACGTTTTCCCGCAGTTTTCAGGTGAAATCAGCATATTATCTGCGATATTTTGGCGAAATCACCATTTTTTTCCACGATCCGTACACGAAATTCGCGTTTTTCAGCGATCTTTTGACAAAGTTCGTTGACAAAAACATTGACGAAATCGTCGTTTTTTGCACGAAATATTGACGAAATGTGCGCATTTTCGCGATCCTTTCACGAAATTCGAATTTCTCTGCGATTGTTTTTTCCGTGCACAAAACCGTACAATCGTACTGTTCATCCGTACAACCGTACACTTAGAACAAAATCCGTACATTGTACGGCCAAACCGTACAAGTTGGCAGCTATGCAATAGTTATTGTTTTTTAACCTGTTATCTATTTTTATAAAAATACAAAGTTTCTATTAAAACCACTAAATTTTTATAAAAATATTTAATTCTAAAATATGCAATAGTTCAATATTTGACATTCTTTTTCTTCTTCATATGTGTAGGCATATACAATCACTGTTCGTAAAACCATATGTATGGGGGAGGGAGGTTGAGGAATGATAACGTTTGATATCAGATGGGAAGAAGGGGGTCCATAATTACCAAAAAGTTGATAACGTTATATATGCACAGCCCCAAACACAACATTTTCTTAAAACTTGTTAATAAATCTATTAATTTTGCATTTTTTGTAAATGTATAAAGCAAATTATATCTGTTTTTTATAGTTGATTTTCAAGAAGTAGCCATTATAATATTACCTGTCCTCTCCTGAACAAAGACTTTTCATTATTAGGATCCAATGCTAGAGCTTTGTTGCACATTTTCACAACATCCAGGTGGTTTTCCAGTTTCTGATGACACAAGGCAAGGTTCAAGTACCCAGAAAGCAGCAGTGCTTTGCGGTCTTTTTGGGTCTCGGGAGACACACCCGGCTCATTTTCTAAGCACGTTACGATCCACTTGAACTGCTTCAAGGCAAGCTTGTAATGTCCCATCTGAAAATTAAAGGAATACTTAGCATTAAAATAATCACCATGAAATATAACAATGCAGGACGCGTTTGACCTAAAATAACAACTCGTCATCAGCTGAAACAAATACATGTCAATAAGAGGACAAGATAAACTAGTCCGATATAGCAATCCCAAAACTTGAATCAATATTGAAATCTTATTCTTTTGGAATATGTAATTTTGCCTTGATTTAAGGTAGAATAAAATTTAAACAACCAGCATGTCATTTAGATCAAATAATCCAAAATAGAAAAGGGGAAGGCCTTCAAATATACCCTCCCCCACCTATCTTGGACGCAGATGTGACAGTTTCAAATTACAGAAAATCAGCAAACTTGAAAACAGACGCAAATAAGGGTTCAATAAAAGTGTTTTGAGAAATAAACACTAATGATGTTGAAATTAAACCAAGAAAGCAAAGTTTTTTTTTTTTTTTTTTTTTTTTTTTTTTTTTGCTAGGCAAACTTCAGGAGGGGCTGAGCAATCATGACTTCAAAATGAAAAAAACCTTTGTTTTTACCTGTGTGTAGAACTGAGGAAAGTCTGGAAATGCATGGGCATAGTAGGCAAAATGAAGGAAACTCACCATTTTGTAATGTTTATTATTTTTTTTAATTAATAGCTCAGATAATTATCAAAAAATTAAAAATCTGCACTTCAGTTGCATTTGGCTTTAGCTTTATCTATCCTCATCTAAATTTTCAGACTTCTATGTGTGTTAGATTCCCCTAACCATGATAAACAGTAAAACAGATGAAAGACAGATATGCAGGCAAACACTTTATTTATTTTTTATTAATATAGATTGGATAATGAACATGTTATTTTAAAAAGAAAGTAAGCATCTTTTATTTGTGGGGGGGGGGGGATCTGTATAAATACAATTTTTAAATGTTACTGAAAAGAGCACAAAAATTGCTAGATTGGTATAAAAATTGGAATTAGATTTCCAATTGACTAAGTTTTAAAAACAAATCTCATTCAGTGTAAAGTGCATAACCACATTTCAGAGGATACATGGGCGATAGAAGTGAAAATTTGCACAATAATGAATCTAAGAGTAAAGACAAGAGCAATATGAAAGTTTTGAAAATTCTTCACCCTCATACACACTTTCTCAATATCTATTGGGGGGATACAGTGGCGTAGCTAGAATGGGTGACACCTGGGGAGGATGTAAATGGTGTCACCCCCCCCCCCTTCTGATCCATCATATTTTTTCCAATTCCAATTCTACGTTATTATAACAAATGCCCATACCATTCCTTATTTACCTTTTGACCTCCTGCATAAAAAAAAAAAGGATCGACTCATCACTCAATCCACAGTCTGCATAAGTCAATGTAGTGTCTATATGTAGAAGAAAACTCTTTCTTTTAAAATTTTCTTTTGCTACCCACTCATTAGATAGATAGGTTTTTGTTTCTTGGTACATGTCTTATTTAAATACATCATTCTGTATAAAATTTCACAGTCTCAAAGAAAAGAAAACTAAATCTGTTGTGTAGTGCGCTAAAAATTTCATTTTATTTCAGAATTCCTTTCCAAAATCTTATAAGATGATACATATATATTTGCAAATAAAGATTGGTTGTCACCTGGGGTGGATCGCCCCCTCCACCCCCCGTTAGCTACGCCACTGGGGGCATACATATGAAATTTTGTATGGTGATAAATTCTAAATCTTTAAGACTATCCAGCAAAAATTTCAAGTAAGATTGTTAGTGTACAGTGAAAATGACAGTAATGAAATTACAATCATATTAAAAAATAACTGTATTTTGTGGTAGTTTCTAACTTAACAGGCACAATACTAATTTGATTACATTCTTATCGTGTAAACTACATTTTAAGATATCTATATTGTGGAAGATTCCTGCTATAAAATCACTTTTGCAGTAAAGATTGATGAATTTAAAAAAAAAAAAAAAATTTAAAAACTTAGTCTCATTAGAAATAGAAATTCAGACCATATATAGTAATTTTTGTACTGTTTTCAATCCAATAAAAAATTATACTTTTACACACACAGAAAGTTTCACAGAAAATATAAAAAATATATATATAATAAAATACAGAAGAAGTTACTTATAATGCAATTCTCTATATAATGTATTAACTTCTCATATGTAAAAAATGAATAAAAAAAAAAATTAAACTTAGTCTCATTAGAAATAGAAATTCAAACTTTATACATATATAGTAATTTTTGTACTGTTTTCAATCTAATTAAAAAATATACTTTTACACACACAAAAAATTTCATTGGAAAAAAAAAGGAATAAAATGCAGTAGAAGATATTTATAATGCAATTCTCTATATAATGTATTAACTTCTCACATATAAAAAAGGAATTTTGCAGTTAAGAATCACCTGCATTTTACATTGTACAAAAATTGCTACTCTCTAGACGACTAAATTTGATACATTATTTAATCTATTTTCCTTAATTTAGCTTTTAGTTACCTTAACTAATTTAGCTAAATAGCTTTTTAAGAGAAAAATTTGCTCCAAACATATTTGGACCATATTTACAAAGCAAATTTAACAATGTTTGAAATGATCTGTTTTATATAAAAAATTATAATCCTTACAACTACTAGTCGCAAGGAATACAATATAAAGATACTCTACTATATTTTGTCATGTTTCAGACCTATTTGGCCATGTTTACAAAGTAAGATTAATGATATGTGAAATGAGATCTATATAATGCAAAATTTTATAAATCTTAGAACTTTATGTTTTTAGATTTGCATTATAGAACTCTTCCACTGTTGTATGAAATAATGTAATTTTCCATAAAATAATTCCTTTTCATATAAGCTCAAAAAATGTTGGAAGAATATTAAGATTAGATTTGTGATTTTCAGACAAAAATACCTTAAATACTACAATCTAATATCATTTAGAAGACAAAATGTGCTGTACATACAAAACATAACAAAAACATACTGACAACAAATTTAACAAACAAAATATATAAAATAAATCATACTGGAAAATGTAGAAACAAAAATAATTATGTTCAGTGTTTGAAATTAGTGATTGATAATCATCAAATGCAACTAAATCATTGCATATAATTATTTGCACTAAATTATTTAAGACTACAAAACTATTCTTTCTCGTCAAATTTGGCATCCCTTTTTTTATTTAATCATTTAACAGTTAGCAAAAGTGAATAAATAAAATAATTAGTACATCGTTTGGTTTTATGTTTTACGAGATTCAAATGTAGATGTACTTTTTTTTTCTTTAAGCACTAAATTGTAATTAACTCTTTTGGAGAGAGTGTAAGAGTATAATCTCTTTAATCTTTTCTTTTTAAGAGTGTAATCTCTTTTGGAAGAGTCGACAAAAAAGGGATATTTCATTTACTCACAGGGAAAAATCATAGAAAGATGAAAGAGAAACAGGATGTTTCATTTTCTCTTAGGGAAAAAATGTGATGATAGACATTGCTTTTCTTATAAATTTTGTCATTTTTTAACTAAAAAATATCACGAGGACCCACTTCTTTTTCTTTTCCATGTTTTTATACATATGTTCAACTATTGCATGACATATTCTTTTTTCATTCAACTGTGGCGCCTTTTTAAAATAAACTACTTTAAATATTGCAGATTTTGAAAATTTTGAATATTTAACAGGTTATAGCTACTATCGGCAACAATATCTCCGTGCAGTACTATATTATTTAGCTTGTCCTAGTAGTGCACTTTCATATTCTATAAGAAAAACTATGGGGTATTATAGCTTAAATAAGATATTAAGAGCAGAAAATGGACAAAAACGCCAATTTGACTGTACTTTGTGGCAGCATAACAATGTAAAATAACAATGCCCCATGGAAACAAATTTTAATAAGCAGGTAGTGTTATACCATAAGTCTATGCCAAAAGAATTTTGGGATGTTGTTGCTTGCCAGAGATATACCACTCCAAACATATTGGGATTTCAATTTTCATAAAAATGGCATTCACAAACGTGAACTTTGATATTTTCTATAGGGAAGAGAAAAAATTTTCAGGGCTTCAAAATTGCAGATTAATCATTAAATATGATTTACTTCAACATATATAAAAATATAGCAAATCAAAAAATACAGCTATCATACTTTGTCTGATTTTCAAAATAAAGGCTCTTAACGACATTTTGATTTCCTATTCAAATAAAAGTTCTTCTAAATGTAAACAATTTTATAAAAAAAGAAAAGAAAAGAAATAAATAAAATGCAGTTATCTATTACCCAAAGCAAAATGTTTGAATGTTTCTCATGGAGTTAATAAAAATCAGTAAAAACATCATTTTTATGATGATCAAAATGTGGCTTGTGTAATAACAGAGTCATATATTACATAGGCCATGGATTAAACATAATATTCATGGACCAATTATAAAAAAATAAATAAAATACACATCACAAGGTCCATTCTCAACCAAAAACAACTATTTTCCTAACAGTTAATAAAAGACAGAATCTAACTTGTTTAAAACAAGATAAAACAAGATCATACATCAAATAAGCTCAAGGTTAAAAAGATCAATTTTTTTTCAAAAATAGTTCATCATTTAAATTATATTAAGGTTTTTACTCATATTTATGAACTACAAAAGCAAGATCCTTGCTAGAGCATTGGTTCATTTTGATGTGAATTTCAGCAAGAAGTAAGGTACAAAAAAGGGGAAATCTCTTAATTAATGAGCAGTTTTCTTTATCTCCCAGCTATAGTATTTCTACATAATGAGTATCAATTAAAATATAGCATTTGCTTAGTTTTACCAGACATAATTTTAACATTTAATTACATATTAAAAAAAAAAAAAAAAAAAAAAAAAAAAAAAAAAAAAAAAGTCTTTTACAATTAATTGGTTCAACTTTAGATAGTTTCTATTTTTAGGATGGTTGCACATTTCATAATCAGTAAGCTTGATAATCAGAGCCCCCCCCCCCCTTTTTTTTTTTTTTTTTTTTTTGCTTTAAAAGAGGATTTTTCATATAATGTCTTTCTTTGGATTTTTTTTTTTTCATATCTGATAATTTACATTTACACATATTATAACTTTTTTACTTTCTTCTTTATTAACGACGACATTTCGATTTTCTATTCAAATAAGAATTCTTTTAAATGTAAAAAATTTCATAAAAAAAAAAAAAAAGAAAGAAAGAAAAAAAGAAAAAAAAAGAAAGAAAGAAAAATATAGCCATCTATTGGCCAAAGCAAAATGTTGAATATTTCTCATTGAGTTAATGTAATTCAGTAAAAACATCATTTTTATGACCATCAAAATGTGGCTTACATAATAACAAAGGCATGCATCATGTAGGCCATAGACTAAACATTAAAATTCCTGAACCAATCATAAAAAAAAGTAAAATGTGGACAGCACAAGGTCCATTCTTAACCGAAACAACCATTTTCCAAATGGTTAAAAGATAGATTGTTTAAAATGAGATATAAAACAAGCTCATGGTTAAAATGATCAATTTTCTCATAAAAAAATGGTTCACTATTTAAATTACATTAAAATTTTTACTCATATTTATGAGCAACAAAAGCATTATCCTTGCTAAAGCATTGGTTCATTTTAGTGCGATTTTCAACAAAAAGTAGCGTAGAATAAGAGAAATCTCTTTGTTATTGGGCAGTTTTCTTTTTCACTCAGCTATATATTTTTTACATAATAACTATCAGTCAAAATTTAGTATTTTGTTAGTTTCATCAGACATAATTTTAACATTTCACCCCTTTGTGGCAAGAGCTGTTTGATTCATTTTTAATCTTTTACGACCGATTTTTCAAAACAGAGAACTTTTTGTACTTGAATTAAGAAAATGCTCTAATTGAATAGGGTAAACTTGACAATACAAAATAGCTGGTGGGAATAATGAAGTATTCTAAGCACCTTAAGTGACACACACACTGGTGGCTTGTCCCCAAGGGGTTAAAGAGACCCCTACCCATACAAGAAAAGGTTAAAGAATGGCTTGAAGTGTTGAAAGAAAAAAGGAAGTTATAAGGATACTTTGCATACTGTCTATTTGTAAGATTAACAAATAGGCCATGGAAAAAAGTTTTTTTTTTTTTTTTTTTTTTTTTTTTTTTTTTTTCAATGAAAGAAAAAAAGGGGTATATAAGAACATTTCACATACTCTTCCTTTGTAAGATTAACAATTAGGACAGGAAAAAAAAGGGCAGAGAGTATTTTTTTTCTTTTTGTTTCTTTCTTTAATAAATAAGAAAAATGGGGAGACAACAATGTTTCACATGCTGTTCCTTTGTGACATTAAGAACTGGATCAAAAGGAGGAATTAGCAGAGATGTGTTTGTTTTTTCTTTCTTTAATGAAAGGAAGAAGGAGAGATGATAATGTTTTTACAGACTATAACTTTCTAAGATCAACATTTGGGCCATGGAAATGAAGGAGCAAATATGACTTTTTTCTTCTTTCTTTTCTGAGATATAAAAACTAACCTTTTCCTGTTTTATTGCACTGTTAAAATGAAAAGTAAAAGTAAATAAAAAGCTTTCTTTGTTAATTTTATTTATAATCAAGATTGACTAATAAACACTTTGTTATTTTGAAATTACCTTACATTTTAATACTTTTTATTTCTGTATTTAAAACTGTGATTCAGCAATCATTGCCAGTTGCAAAATCTAGTTTTCAAAATCTGAAAGTTGATAGATAAAAAATACATTTTAAAAGATAACTTTTCTGAATTTTAAATTACATAAATAAAAAGCAATAGATTTTGAAATTTTTACTAATTGTAAAATTTCAATCCCCTCATCTGAATATATTCCAATTTTGGACAAATTTCATTTCTTGAAAAAATTCTGTTTGTAAGCTCCGCCTACCAAAAATCTTAAATCAAAAATCTTTGATTCTTTAACCACCCCTTGACAACAAAATTTTTTCAGTGTTGATAAGTACATCAAGTTTAGTTTATTTGTTTTCATACTCTTTAGTGTTTCTGTTTTTTAAAGGACACAACACACTGTCTTTTTTGGGCCCTGTTTTACTATTTTAAATCTAAGACTTTTCTTTAATTTAAAAACTCTATGCACAGGTTTCTTTCTGCATAATGAAACACATTATCCAAAGTTCACGATTGGATTCTTACAATGTTTGGCTTCTGACTTCAAAGAATTGAATAAACAAAATGAACTGCACATAGCACTCTCCTTTTTCTTTGCAGTCACTGCATAGTATACTTTGATGAGTTCTTGAATTTTCTGATTATTTATCATTTTAAGAAAAATTTGTCATACAACTTAATTTATTATTATTGCAATTTGCAAAAAATTCAAACAAAATTGATCAATTCTTTTTCCAACACTCAAGCAATGTGAACTTGCTGTCACAAAGACATTTTTATACATTAAAAAATAAAAAAAATAATAATAAATAAATAAATAACAAATAAATAAATTAAATAAATAACAAATAAATAAATAAATAAATAACAAATAAATAAATAACTAAATAACAAATAAATAAATAATAAATAAATAAATAAAAATAAGACTGAATAGTTTTTCTTTTAATTTAATCGCTACATTTTGTTTATTTTAAAACTATTTTAAATACTTATGGACTATACCTTTTCGTGTACTAATTAATGTTTGTTAGAAGACAATGTTAAGAATTGGTATTGAGGAAATTTTCAAGAAAATGCCATTTATAAGCCTCCTCTCCAATTTGGCCAATATTTCATGTTATGAAAGGGGGAGCTTTTTTTCCAAATTTCACAGTAAATAAAAATCATAACATTTATTGCTTTTAATAAATATCTAATTTTTAAGCTAAACAATTTTTAAAATACAGTACACATATAACAAATGCCAACTGTAGGATGGTGAAAATTGTAGTTATTTTAAGTAACAAGTAATTTTCCTTTAAAATTTCCATACAGGAAAATCCTGTTTCTCTACAAATTGTTCTAAATACAGAACAGCCTTTAAAATCTGGACTATATATATATATATTAATCTAATTTTTCATATTTGTTTAGTCTTGTTTTCATATTTTGTAGAAATTTTTTTTCCATTAATTCTAGTTCATATTCTGCATTTTGTTGACAAATGGCTCCACCAGTTACTTCTTATAATTCTTTTCAAAAATAATTTATAAAGATTTTTTTATGGTTCAGTAATTAAAAAAAAACAAAAACAACAAAAGAACTGATGAACAGTTTATATAAAATAATATGAGGCCTAGAACACAGGAATTTTATAACAGAGAATAAACTAATATCAGGATACTAAATGAGGGGGGAAAATAATAGAGAATAAATCTAAATTAAGGCAACAAAGACTAACTGACAATTTTAAATGAAACCCTAATTGTAAAAATGTTTTGTGTGTATTTAATTTTCTAAGATAAAAAATTTGATTTTGTTTTTAAATCAAAATCAAATATTTCATCATATAATCAATCATTTTGTTCATATTGATTTATTATGTTATTTATGATTTTTAAAATTAATGTTTTTTTTATTATTATTTATAACTTTTTATAACTTTTATTTATAATTCTCAGATGTTATTTCAGAATACCTAAATTCTGGAATTACCTAAAATCCGGAAATGCCAAACAATTCCAGATTTTAGAGACTATACTATCTCTCCTTCTAACCCAATATAGTAATAACTTAATATTATAACAAACATAAAACATTTTAAAATTCATATATTTATATGAAGAATACATGAAATAAATGTAATAATGCATTTTCAAGAAGTTTCTATCATTTGAGGTTTTTCTTCCTTTACATTAGTATAGACAACTAAATCTTACTACATTTAAGTTGAAAAATCTTTTACAATTGGAAGTCCTACCATTTTTCATGATTTTAGAATATAAACAATATATGAAATAAATACAACAGTACATTTTCAAAGAGAGAAAGATAGAAAAAAAAAAAAAAAAAAGTTTCAGATGTTTTCTATCTGTTGATTTACTCAATGTATTTAAACACTAACAAATCTTCAATATTTTGAATATCCTACCATTTTTTGTAGTGTTACTTTTTAGCAAATGAAAATAGTAGCTACTTTTTAGCAAATGTCTTATTAAAAATATCTGACAGATTAAAAAAAAACTAAGAGAACATTTTCTAAACATTAAAATTTAACAGAGGTTCAATCATACATTAATACACAATGAATCAAAAAATCCTAATTAAGGAATAGCTAAATAGTTATTGGTAAAAAAATCTGGATTATATTGAGTTTAAAATTAGTTTGGTCTGTTTTCAAAAGGTGGCAACAGCTGTTTTAATTAATTGTTTTTAGTGTGATAGCTGATCTTGATAGTTTCAGAGAAGTTAAATATCTCACAATAATATTTAATTCATATCGCTTTGAATTTCATAGAAAAATCTTATTTTTAACTGCATTGAATATGCCAAATGCTGTATTAAATAAAAAGCATTTGCAGGACATTTTAGTTTTCTGCTTTAATCAGAAGAAAAGTGCAAATGAAGCCCTTCGTAAGCTTGTGGAAGTTTATGATGATGCTGCTCTAATTGGTAAATTATGTACTGAATGGTTTTTACATTTCAAAATGGTGATTTTAGCATTAAATACAAACCTTTCTCTAGTCAACCAAAACAATTTTAAGACAAAGATTTAGAGGCATTACTGGTTAAAGATCAGAATTAAATGCAAAAGGATCTTGCAGAATAATTGAGAGTGAGTCAACAAGCCATTTCTGTATGACCAAAATCCAAGGGAATGATTCAAAAGCAAGGAAATTGGGTGCCTTCTGAACTGAAACAGACAGATATTGAAAGGTGATTTTTTTCAAAAGTCATAAATATTTGGAAAATCTCAAGTGGGATGTTTTATCACACTGCTGAACTCTCCAGTCATTGCTTCTTCTGATTAATGTTTGTTTCAATAGATGCAGCACAATTTAGCAAGCTACAAAATACACTTCTTTGACAGAAATTGAAAATTTTTTAACCAAACTTAGATTTGCCTCGAAAGATGAGTTATTTTTTCGAGATAGAATTTGAAAACTACTTGAGAGGTGGCAAAAAATAACAACCAGTGATGGGCAATCATTGATTAAGTTGTTCATTCATTTTGTTTGGAAATAAATGTATATTTGAACACACACACACAAAAAGTCAAACTAATTTATACTCCCAATAAAATAAAATTTATATTATTGAAAAAAAATTACGCACATTATCTATAGTTCATTTTAGAAGAAAAAAATACATTACTTTAACTTTTTAGAGATGAACATTAAAAAAAAAAAATGCATTCACCTTAAAAAATTCCACTCCTTTTTCTTTCGACAACTTGGCTTTTTCAAACTTCTCATCACTGTTCATTTCCCAGACTTCTTTGGCCTGCAGAGAAATAAAATGTAATTGATAACAATGAAAATCAAAACAAATGATGCATATTTAACAATAGCAGTACACAAATAATGTGAGTAAAGCCAAAAATATATGCACACTCAGGAAGATACAAAACATATACAGTAGAACCCCGATAATTCAGATTAATTGGGACCAGATCCAATCAGGATTGTCGAAAATCCGGATTATCCGGAGAATGTGAATAAATGAAATAAAATAATGTATAATATTCAAAGAAAATCACCTTTATATTGAGCATAATCAATATTTACAGACAGTAAAAATGTTTACTTTGTAATTATAAAATTTGTCATATTCTACCATTTTTGAGGGCCGCATGGTCACGCATTCTCTTGATCATTCTTCCTCCTTTATTTCAATTTTCCGCAAGTGATTTGTAGAAGGTTTTGGCATGAATATAAGGAAACAGTCTCAAGAAGATTGTTTCCAAGAGTAGTTGATAGATATAGGTCCTATGGATTGGTTGACAAAGATCGGATCACGATCCTTATCAGGCAGTGTGTCTATAAGAACTATTTTACTTTGCTTTCTTGCAATGCTCTGAGTAAAACTTCATTAAGCAGTGAGCTTAAGATGACATTTCCAAATGGATTAAATAGAAAAGTGTGAAAATTGGAATTGGCAAAGCTTAAATGATGTATAGTTGCTCTTTTCACAGATAACATTAAAGAGTTTAAATAAGAAAGCTTGAGGTATTCTTCCGAAAAAATTTCAGAAAATACTTATTTATTCAGAATATGAAGTCGAAATAAATTTATGTTATGGAAATTTGCCGATCACTTCACAAACTTGAAAAAAAAATTCCACCAAATTGATCTGGATTATCTGGAGATCCAGATTAACGGAGTCCAGATTTGCAGGGTTCTACTGTATTTTAGATGTGGAGTCAGATACAGAAATCATCACCTCATCGAGTTGATAGCAAAAATTCCAGGATTAGCTAACACTCAGCTCACACATTAAAATGCAAGTAGTCTGCCGGTGGAAAATGCCCAAACCAGAATTTAGTAGTTGACTGGTAGGTTTATCATTGTGTTTTCCTTCTCCCAGTCTTATGTTTTCATATTTGGGTGCTGTGTTTGACTGAAACTATCTGCACTTTTTGGACATTTTCAATATCATTCATTGATTTGAGTTGCATTCAGTGAGTGTTTATTTATTACGAATTGTATCAACGAGAAACTCTTTATTTATTACAATGGACTTCATTTTTTACTTCACTTATGACTGGCATGAATGCAAATTATAAAGCAAGAAATGCATATTTGACTGAACTTTGATGACGCTTTCTATGTGCTCATTAAAAGTTGTAGGCTTAACTGCAATTGAAAATTTGTAGTTTGAAACTGCAGATGTGTTTCAAATACAAAACCTACCAGTTAAAGACAATGATAAACATGCTAGTCAACTCTAAAATCAGGTCTGCATCCCTTTAAATTAGATAGCTTAAGCTTCTTTGTTTTTTCATAATGATACAATTTTAAAGGGTTGAATTAAAAGATAAAAGTCTGATTAGAAAAATAAAGTTCAGTAATTTAATGAAAATGTATTAATTTTATATTCTCAATTACAAATCATTTTTCATCAGTTTATCAGAAATGTGATTTGACTTAGACACAGACATTCATTTTTTCTTTTTAATTTGTCTTACAAATTTGAGGGGAATCAGGGGGAAAGACTTATACACGAGTATATAAGATAAATTTGTTACAAAATATATATTGTAAATTTCTTTGTTTATGTTGATATATAAATGCACTTAAATGTACCTTTAAAAATTTAGAGTATTTTCTTTTTATGATTTTATGTTGCACAGAAAAATGAAATGATTTTTTAGAAGGAAAAGTACATGTATGCAGAAACATACAGTATGTGAATTTTTTATTTTTGTATAGAATTAATGCTTTGAATTAACTCCCATAGAATACCCTCTTTCAAATTCTGATTAATTCTTAATTTTGATTGGATCTGATTAATATAAAACATAATTTGAAATAAGAAACAATGGCATATCAGCGTATATTCTACAAATCTGATCAAATAGGTGTTGGGTTGAAGCTCAAGCTCTTTTACAGGGAAATCACTAATCCAGAAAATATCTGGTTTCAACCATTTTGGATGACTAACTTCATACTAAGTATCCCATATTTAATTTTTATCAATTTAAATAGTTTCTTTTTCAGTTGTACCATTGAATTTTTCAGATCTTTTGTTTGCATTTTCTTTGTTTCGGGGAAGAAAATGTCATTCTGATTTTATTTTCACAAAATGACAGAGGAAGTTTAAATTCTAGCAGAAATTTTTTTATCAATATAAATTATTTATGTTACAATGCTTAAAAAGTTTGTTGTTTGATTTAGCCAATACAAATGTATATCACAAAGCAAATAATAATAAATAAAAATAATTCTTTGCTTTCTTTTTTATCATTTAATGCATTATGATACATATATAGCTATAAAGCCCTTCAGTAAAGTGTTGATTAATAGTGATTATTTTTTTCTGTTATTTCCAACAATATTAAATATGTATTTTTAAAATTAACATATTTCCAAACCCACCTTAAAAAAAAATAAAAATAAAAAATAAAATAAAATAAAATAAGTGATTACTTTGTCATTTAAAAGCAATGCAGTTACAGAGAAAGAATTGTATTTTCACTAGTAAAGGAAATGAAATAATTTAATGGTAACTATAAATTATCTTTTTTGAATGTTGAATTTAAATATTTGTTTCTCTGCAACTTTAAAGGTAGCAATTTTGTCAGCTCTAATTTATAAGTAGAAAACAAACTTTTTTAACCATTAATAAAAAGAAAATCCAAAATATCCCCAAAACAATGTTCCCATCCCTCTTTTTCATTGATGAATTTATTAATATATTCAGAAGCAGGCTTGAAAAAAATAAATAAATAAAATAAATTAATAAAATTTTTAGTGAAAAAGCTGATGTATGAAATAGAAGAAAACAAATCAGAGGAAAGTATTGCTAGCTCCTTAACCCTTTATCTACCAAATTATTTATCAAGAAATTGATCCACCTCAATAATTCCCTTCTTTAATATCTGAAGTTATACTGAAATTTGCAGATAATACTAATGTGGAATTTAGACATGTTCTTTTCATTAAAACTGATTAAATACATCAATAGTTTATAATTTTTTTGTAAAATATTTACAAAAATAATCAGATTAATTAATTAAAATTACTCTTTTGAAAATATTGCAATTCTTAAAAAAGCAAATGAGTTTAAATGCATTATGATCCTCTCCATAAATGGAAACACTTTTGCAGTTGAATATATTTCTTATAACTTTATTTAAAAAAAAAAAAAAAAAAAAAAAAAAAAAAAAAAAAAAAGAGAGAGAGAGAAATACCTATAAAAATGAATAATAAAACTACCACATTGTAAAAATATTTAGCTTTGACTGTTTCTCTATTCTATATAAATTTGCTTGTGAAGAGCATTTCGTGTAGAAAGAATTAAAAAAAAACTTTTATTAATAGATGGAATAAATAAGTTTTCTTCAATGGTACTTTAAAGTACCATCAATGCATAAAGGGTTAAAGTGACATCATGCACACAAACATACAAAAAAAAGTAGATATTGGCATAATTCTTACGCATTTCTTGTAAAATTATTGATTCAGACTTTAAAGAGAATCTCTTACAACAGATGAAACAATGAAATAGATTGTAAGGTAGCTTTACAAATTATCACCTCCTCAAGTTAACAGCTGACATCCCAGGATTAGTCAAAACTTGACTCGCATGTTAAAATGCAAATGGTTGATCTAAAATAAATCTTGGTTTAAAAAAAAAAAGAAAAAAAAAACAGCAAACCTAATTTTAGTGATTGACTGGTTGGTTTACGATTGTATTTTCCTGCTGACAATTCTCCATGTTTTCACACATCTGGGTGCAGGAAAACACAATGATAAACCTACTGATCAAATTCGGTCTGCAGGTATTTTCTACCAAGATATGATTTGGCACATCAGTTGCATTTTAATATGAGAATCAAGTTCTGAGTAATCCTGAAATTTCGGCTGCCAGTTAGATGAGGTGATAGTCTGTGAAACACTTCCAGGTCTATAAGGTACTGTTACAATTTGCTTGGATGAATTATTGTTACTCTTATGTAGATGAATAAAATTTGCATTATAAAAAGATAAAAATACAAGCAAATTATATTTCAACAACACAAAATTCTATGATCAACTGCAAGAGTATAATGAAAACTATATTGGGAATTATTCCAAAAGCCCTAAAAGAAATATTTTGTTTTTATCATTTGAATGCCAAACTCTTAGTTGTTTTTAAATCACTTAATAAATAGTGTATTTTTTTCTACATAATAAACTATTAACTAATGTTTGGAATTTCTTGCTTTAGTTTTTAATTCCTTTCTGTACTGGTCCTGTTTATTTTGTACTTGGCCTAGGTTAATTAAGGCTCTATTGTACAAGGGAGAAAAAAATATCTTAAATAAAATAGGATAAAAGCATGTTTTTTAAATGTAATTTAAAAAAATATATATTTTCACATTCCTACTTTTGAAAATATTGATAAATTGATCAAAAAAAAGGGGGGGGGGAATGTCTTTAGAATATTCTCTATTTAGTAATGGTCTAAGAAGAGAAAAGAAAAATAAGTATAACATGTAAAAAATGTAAATTAAAACTGCAATACTTGCTATGCTTGAAATTTTTTACACTGAAAAAGGGTTCGATACAAAATTGTGATGAAATATAATAAATAGTTACTATGGAATTATAGTTTAAATGACATAAATGTATGATACAAAAACCAACACAAAGAAAAGTAAAATAATAAGAACAATATGTAGCATACAGAGTGGTTTCAGGGGCCCTTTTTCTTCAGCAAAAAATAAAAATAAATAAAATATTTCAAGTTCAGATGAAATAACAAAAGACAAATTAAATTGAAAAAAAATATATAGTCCAACTTTTAACAGAGCATGTTTAAAACAGAGAATAATTTGCAACATACAAATAATAATAAAAAAGAATTTGACTTTAAAAAAAAAAAGCTGAAAAATATTTGAAGCACTCATACAAAAAAAAAAAAAAAAAAAAAAAAAGAATTTAAATAATGCTTTTGAAATTTCTGCTAAAAGAAAAGAATAACAGATTATTTTTTATAAGATTAAAATGATATAACATATCACATATGTCGAATCCTTTAATTCACCTTACTTATA
The DNA here is from genome assembly GCA_964019185.1 of Maratus speculifer. NCBI lineage: Eukaryota > Metazoa > Arthropoda > Arachnida > Araneae > Salticidae > Maratus > Maratus speculifer. The sequence continues at coordinate 280,733,892 of OZ025300.1, read as the reverse complement.
CATAAAACCAAAATAAAATACTCAGATTACTATGGTTGTTTTAACCCTGATGATGAGCATGACATGCTCGAAAGTACTAGGTTTTATTAATAAAAAACACCTTTAAGTAATCTGAGTATTTTATTTTGGTTTTATGATTATTTTTTAAATAACTAAATCTGAATAATAATATTAATGAATCTTTCTCATTTAAATGTATTTCCAATATATTAGTAATTGAGCTTTTTTTTTTTTTTTTTTTTTTTTTTTTTTTTTTTTTTTTTTTCTTTCTTGCTATCTTTCAAAAGAAAGTCGAGCAAAAATCCATGTTAATTTTATATCAAGCTTTAAATTAGAAGCACAACTATAAATGTTATTTGTTTGTAATCATGGACATTATTATTTACACTATGCCAAGGCTATCCCCAGGTAACTATATTTACAGCCAAAAAAATCTTTCTCATATTATATATTCTGAAGAGGAATGTTATTTTTTACTGTATATATTTTCATAAAATAAGTTCACACAATGTAAATTTGAATACAATAAATGTTAACAATAAGTATGATACAAATGTATAATATAAAAAACAACACAAAGAAAAGTAAAACAATAAGAATAAAATGTAACTTAAAAAATAGGTTTTATTCAGAAAAAAAAAAAAAAAGAATTATATAAAAAACAAAAATAAAATAACAATAACAATATATTTCTAATTCAGATGAAATAGCAAAAGACAATGAAATTTGGCAAAAATATACATGAATATTTCAAACTAAGCGAAAAAATACTCAAGTCAGAAATTAAACCCAGATACTTAACTTAACACTGACAATTTCTATCATTTAAGCTACCTGGGTTGAAAACCCCAAGAGCATATTTTGCTTAGATAATCTTATTGGTAATAACACCTGGTATGCTATATAGACAGCTCAAGATAATAAACTGCAGGTAAAAAAAGAACATCATAAGTACATAAAAAATTGTTTTTAACACAATTATAGTGATTGACAAAATTATCGTTTTATCAATCAATATGATTGCGTTAAAAATAATAGAATAAAAATATGTATAGTCCAACTTTTAAAGATGCATGTTTAAAATAGAAAACAATTTACAACACACAAATAATAATAAGAGATTGATTAAAAAAAAAAAAAAAAAAAAAAAAAAAAAAAAAAAAAAAAAACTAATTAAAATTTACTCTTATTTAAAAGTATTTTCAATACATTAATAATACAGATTTTCTTTTTACTTTCTTTCAAAAGAAAATCAATCATATGTCAATATTACTTAGCATTAAATTAAAAGTGCATCTATAAATATTACTTGTTTGTTATCATGGCCTCCATTACTTACACTATGCCAAAGTTATCCCCAAGTAGTTCTACTTACAGAGAAATCCCCCCCCCCATATTACATATTCTGAAGACAAGCTATTTTTCACTAGGGATGCACAAAATAGTGATTTTGGCCAAAAACTAAATATTCAATCCATATGTGAACCAAATATTCAGCTACCCGAATAGTGACTGTAAAGGTTTAATCAAATAGTTTGGTATTTGGTAATATGGCTAAATACTGAATAGATACTGAATATTCTGTGCATCCCTATTTCTCACTCTATATGAACTTTCATAAGGTAAGTTCCACAATGTAAATCTTAATGCAGTAAATATTTAAATTCCAGATATTGAGGCTCAATTTGAAATGACAATGAAAAATATATCAAAAGTTAATGTTTGATAAATGAATGCTTTTAATTTTCTATTTGCTTAATGATTATATCAATTAAAAAAAAAATAAACAATATAATTAATTGTGTATGATATCGAGATGAATAACTAAACAACATGTTTACCAAATAAAATTATGAAATGCACTTACAGCATTCTAACAAAATGTTAAAATATTTTTAACCATCAAATGAGAAAAGAAATGTACTTTCAAATGCAAACTCTCTGAAAATTGTATCTCTATTGATTTGTTATGATTTTTAAAATAATTTTAAAACACAATCTTTTTAAAAATCTTTTTCTGTAGCATGCAGCATGACAACAGAAGATTAACCCATTTACACTTAAAAGAATATGAATAGTCAGATCAGAATTTAACAAATATTCTGATAGAACTAATATTCTATTGGTTAAAATTAAAACATTAGCAATTAAAAATAAATAAATAAAACTCAGATTTTTCAGATAAGAAGAACTGAGTGCTTAAACACTCAAATAATCAAAATAAAAACGACTATTATAAATAGTTAAATTTTGGGCAAATTTTTTTTTAGCTTTTATCAAAGGCATAATTTTAAGAGAGTTGTTTTTATAAATTTCAAAGATTTTATTAGGAATTTTTTTTTTTTAATAAAAATGTTTTTTAATAGGGAACAAAATATATAAAGCATGAAAAATCTCTTAAAAGTTTACAATTAAAAATTGCTTTTACCTATATCCTGTATAGCATACCGGATTTGGATCTTCTGGTTATATTAAAACAATTAAAAGAGCTTAGCAGAAAAATAAAATAAAATTGACCTATCAGCTGGATAAGAATTTTTCTACCCATTTTTTCGGCGTGTTCTTAAGTTTATAAATATGTAGCACATACAGTCGTCCTTTGGTCAGTCGACATATAACATCACAAAAAGTATCCAACCAAATGGTTTGAAATTGAATATATAAAATCGTTGCAAATTTTTTTGAATCATTGTAAATTTTGTATTCATGCAGTTTTGCATGAGAGTGCAACAGCTATTGCAGCAAGGTCTGAATATTTGTAAAAATAGTTAATAGTACAAATGCACCTCATTTGCCACATCCGACATACAATTTCTGAAATTGAAAGATACATTGGTACAATGAGATAAAATTTCAAACACACCCAAAAACTACCTTTTCAAATTTGAGAAGTGTGACTTCGAATTTCACTTCGATCTCCGAATCTGGATCGGTCTCAGGCTGTCCCAGGACATCCTCAGCATACTTTTTCCTCAGGTAGATCAAAGACGTCTCTTTCAGGTGGAATTTGAAAAGAGCCAATTCAAGTCCTTCAGGTATATCGACAAGGACACCTTCACCGAGTATGAAATCTTTCTCTGTTTCTACAAGGACCATTTCACCAGCATACTGGACGAATTTCACTAAAACAAAAATGAAAAATTATTATTAGGAAATAAACAGGCTAGCATAAATTGTTTTTCTGTTTATTAACAACATACAGTAGACTCCCTCAAATCCACACAGCTTGGGACCAGAGGTTTTGCGGATTTTAGAATTTTGCGGATTTCTGGTCATTGCTTTGTTTACATTTTTTTAGAATTTGAATGTAATTAATAATGAAATCAAAAGTATAATGAATGCATACAATATACTAAAATATTAAAATAAGTAATAAACTAATAAAAATTTAGATTTTTTTAAAATGATTAAAATACTAATAGCAAAGGTAAAGTTAATAATCAATAATGTACAATTAAATATTCATTATAAAAGAGGAAATATGTTTTTCCTAAATTATTCAATGAAACTTGCCTCATAAAGGTACGTTACTAATTCACATCAGGATCATAAAATAATGAAACTTTATTTCAGGTTTAGCCAGACTTAATAACTAAAAAAGTTTGATTAATACATAAATATATTTGGTAAGATTGTGATTACCAATGATATTAGCAATATCTTTATATTTTCAGAAATAAATTATTCTTTCTTCATGAAAAAAACATGAATTCAGTAACCTTAACAAAAATTATAAATTAAAAAATGTATGGAATTGATATAAAACTGAAAAAATCATTTTTTGCACCTACATCTGAACTGAATGTTTCATTGTTTACATCCGTAAAATATGTGCGAATTTTAGACAGTTGTGGATTTTAGGAGTGCGGATTTGAGAGAGTCTACTGTATTTAGAAAAAAACTAATAATTAGGTACTTTTATGAAACAGCACTGAAAAACTGGCGACAAAACAAATTTTAAAATTTTGTACAAATCAGCATAAAAATGTTAGACACATTTCAAACTGGAAATTTTAATAGCCTATCATCAGCTAAAGTAAATACTTGTTTGTAAAACTGTTATCAGATTCACCAATTTTTCGAATCATCGATTTTTTCAGGTGAATTTTAACTCCAACTTTTCATATAAAAACATTTCATATTTATTTACTTAGAACAGGTGTCACAAATAAAAATTAAATTAAAAAGTTGACATGTTTCGATTCATTCATAAGAACCGTATTCATAACACATAAAATCAGTAGAAAACTAAATGACACTGGATATAAATATAATTATATTTATATCCAGTGTCATTTAGTTTTCTACTGATTTTATGTGTTATGAATACGGTTCTTATGTCAACTTTTTAATTTAATTTTTATTTGTGACACCTGTTCTAAGTAAATAAATATGAAATGTTTTTATACGTAAATGAAAAAGGTGAAGTGATTTTGTTTTAGTTTTTAGTTTTGAAAAAACGAAAGCTAACAACAGTTTTAACATCCAACTTTTCAGTATATAGGTTGTGAAAAAGGTTAAAATTGTTGTTGCTAAAGTTGTAGGAAAAAAATGGTTCCAATGTTATTAGTTGTTTATCGCTCTTTCATTGGTGCTAATAAACTTTTCAGAAACAATACGGTCAGTGTTTCTGTTATCTCTTGATTATGAACACCTGTTCAAAGTTCTATTTATACACAAATGGATGGAAATTAGATGAAAAGTCGGGGCTAGTGAAGACTTTTTTTGACAATTTCTCACAGTAAATTGACTGAAATCAGAGCATCACCAGAAAATAAGATGGTTCTATCTTGTCAAAAACCAATCTGGAGTAGGAACACTTTGAAAATCAGAATGCTCTGTATGTGTAGCTATTAAAGTTTGCAACCTTTTGACATTTATAGGTTCATATATAGGTATAGACAGCAATTCCACAAAATCAAAATTCATAAATAATATTTTCATGATTTTTTTTTTTACATTTAAAAAAATGATAGAACCATAATATTCTCAAACGTTGTGTCATGCTTAACAAGGTTCTATAATAAAAGTATCATGTTATTCTTAATTTGTGTAACTTTCTATGGCTTAAAGTGAAATTTCATTGATTAATTTGAATAAACATAAGTAGATAGTGAAATATTTATTACTAAATATATTTTAATACCATGACAGAAAATTGCTGGTTTCACTTATTCTGACTAATAGAATCGTCACAAAATTAATGAATTTACATAAGTTAAATATATTATTTAATTGAACACGAACTATCTTAAATATTTAATTATGTAAAATATGAACCTGAAAGCTTTTCTTTTTTAGTGTACTATTTCAATAAAACATAAGAAAGAAGAAAAAAAAAATATATATTTTTTTTTTCACACCGGCAATAAACAGAAAATTAATACTTTTTATAAATATTTCAATTTTGTCAATACAAAATTGCAAAATATATGAATTTATCTTTCAGGGTTTTCAGCCAAATATGATGGTTAAATTCCAGAACTTTCCCTGACAGAGTCTCAAAAAAATCCCTGACCAAAATTTAAAAAAATTTCTGATTAAACAGGCATACATCAAAATTTGTTATTTATTTATGCAATCCTTTGTAAAAGTTAGCGATTTTTTTCTGAAATCATTCTGCAAATTTCTTTTTTTTTTAAAAAATTGTGTTCAATTGATAAATTTCATGAATTTTTTTTCTGAGACTATTCGATGAATTTTGTGTCTTTTTTCATATGATGTCAAAGACTTTTCCATAACTATTTAGATAATATTTGTATATTCCCTGACTTTTCCTATATATTTTGAAATTTCTCTGATTACTTTGAAATTTCATGATGCTGGGAACCTTGTCTTTGTAAAAAAATGTATTTTTGGATGTTTCCAGATCAATGTTGAATTTAACCACTTTTCTTTGTGATGGATTTCTGTGGCTCTGGAGTAGGGGGGGAGGGGGGGGCATTATAGGGTTCTGGGGAGAGTGCATTTTTTTTATCATTAATAAATACAAAATATCAAATCTTCCAAGAGAGAGCAGGGCACATTTTTGTCCCAAGGAAATGTTCTCTTCAGACTACCCCTTGAATTCAACACTGCTCCAGATTTTTATATTTTGCAAAATTTACAAAAATCATTTTAGCAATAATAATACAAAACTGCTCACATGATAATTAAAACATTGGCATGAAAAATTTATTCAGAATTGCTGACAGATGAGAATTCTATAAACAATTTATATTAAGTGCTATGTTGGGAGATAGCAGGAATAAATAAAACCATATTTTATAACTATCTGCAACATTGGCTCTTAGATATTTTGGAGATACACAACACAGTGATACAGAGGGTTAACTGAGCTATGGAAAGGAAGGAGCAAAGGTGAAATGTGCTTTGCTTCTTTCTTTGAATTTAAATCCTGGCCCATACAGGGTTGGGTTTCTTCCAGAAGAAACCTGTTTCTTCAAGGACAGTGGAAGAAACTAGAAAAAACTGAAAGAAACTGATAGAAATGGAAGAAACCAAAACAAATGCTCAAAGTTAAAGTATATTAACTATATAAAAGAATTAAAGTATAATTACATGAGCTATAAATTGGAAAATTTAATTATGAAAAATATTTTTGCAAAGATAAGTTATTTTTTTAATAACAAACTTCAGGTTCAGCAGACATTTTCATGTGATGGATTTTTACTACTCTATAGATAGAGTATTTTTTTTATTATTATTATTGTTATTATTAATTACACTATTTATGTAAAAAGAGAGAAGAAAAACCCAGCTACAAATTGTTTATTTTTTACATAAAAATATATTATTTTTATATAAAAATGCCTTATTTTAAACTGTGCATCACAATAATAAAAAAAAAAAAATTGTATTTATTTATACTAACATGAATATCTCAATGCTGATTTTAAAAGATTAGTGTTCTAAAAATATCAATGAGTATGTCAAAATGCTTTTAAACTATCCTGAAATGTAGGACTCAGAAAGAAAAAAAAAATTTTCATTTTTTGCACTTATCAAATTTAAATTGAGAAACTGATTGCAGCATCCTACTGCTAAAAAACTTTTTTGCTATATTATGCTGCATTGTACTAAGAAAAATTAGAGTTTTAATGATTTTTTGTTTAATACTAGGATCGACCAATACAGATTTTTGAGGCCAAAACCAAATTTTGGTGACCTTCTTAGCTTCAGGCAAAAATGAAAACATCTAAAAAAAAATTAAGTAATTAAATTGTGTGTTTTAAAGTAAATAATATATACATATGTAATTGTAAATTAATTATATTTATAGTATCTATTAATTATGCACAATTGTTAATTATGCAAAAACTTTATTTTCATTTACAATAAAACATAATTCATCAATGATACAGGAAGATTTTCTAATCATACAAATTTCATTTAATTAAAAAATATTTGAATTTTAGGTATACATATCTTGATTTTTCTTCTATTAATGATTTTTGTAAATGATCATTTGTTATTCTAGAACTTTCTCAAAGAATATTTGAAACACTAATGCAGTTTAAACTAAAATTTTTCTATAAGATAATTGATAATTCATGACTGATAATTATAAACAACGAAGCTCATTGTAATCAGGGCTGCCGGCTTTTAACCAGGCCAAAAAAAGCTGGCAGGCTTTTTTTTTTTGTTTTGTTTTATCTACTTAGAAAAAGCCAGTTAAAATTGAAAAAGGATGGCTTTTATTTTTGAAGTGTTAATTTGTATTGAATCCATATTAAATTTGGATTAATTTATTTTTTATTATTTACTACTAAAAAAATTATAAATTCTATATAATTTTTCAAATAAATAAGTCTTTATACCGCTAGAAGGCAATTGTGAAGGCATTATGTCTGAAAAAATTAATAAATAAATAAATAAATCTTGAAAAAAAGAAAATATATTCAAAAAATGTATTTTAAACTTATATATTTCATAGTTATATTACACATTCTTGAGAATTATATTTAATTGAATTATGACAAAATGTATCACATCAAAACATTTATGGAAACATTCTCACAGGTCAATATGTAAAGATTAAATCACAGAATGAACAATATTGAAAGAGAAATTAGGAAGGATTCAGTATTTGAGGAGAGTTTTATACATAATTATATAAAACTGAACAACAACAAAAAATGTTCTAATAAAATTTTTTGAATTAAAATTTTGTATAGCTCTTTGTTATTTAAAAATGTATATATGCCCTCTTGCATGAATATATTCATGCATATGCTAATTGAGAATACTGAAATAAATTGTGAAATATAATATATTATGAAATATACATATGATATACATAATACTATTTTCAATAGTGAGAAATGGTGTTTTTTTATATGTATGATTTTAAATGTTTGTTGGGAATAAAACATGACATTTTAATAACTCTTAAAATTAGTTAAAAAATAAGACATATAACTAAGTAACCACTGTCCTCTTTAATTTTATAAAGCAGTAAAAATGGATAAACAAGGATGGGATTAAAGGTCAATGTAAATCAGAAAATGCACATGGTATGGCCATTTTATAATTTAGCTGACATATTTGCAATTTTGACTATAAACCACTAGCAACTCCATCAATGTGTTATTCTAGTATTAATATCTTCTTTATTGAAAACATAATGAATCACAATGAAAATCCCAATTTTTCATTTTAATAAATAATTTATTAAACTCAAAATAAATTAAACATCATTAAAACTAGTTAAAAGACACTTAAAAATGCGTAGCTAATAATTAAAATGCTTCACTGTATAAAAGCCAATTATGACCAAAAAAGCTGGTTAAATCCAATAAAAGCCACTGGCCTGGCTTTTTAAAAATTTTAGCTGGCTTTTTTGCAACCCTGATTGCAAAAGACTCATTAGAGCCGATACGGTTTAAATCAATGACAAATGTTGAACATTTTTGAAGGAAGAAATGAGATTGTTGGAATACTGAGAGTTTCAGTCAAGCTGAATTTTCAGCCATGTTCTTGGCAAAACTCAGATTTTGGGCCGAAAATGAAACCTTATTTTTGAGCGATCTCTATTTAATATAGTAATTAATAAATCATAGTATATAACTTAAATTAATAAAATTGATGTAAATTAAAAGCTTTCATTTAAATGGGTTTCATTCTACCATTGGTAAAGAATCCCTACTATTTACTACTAGTTTCAGAAATTTAAATAATTAAAAAATATGTTGGTTAAATTGCAATGATAACATTTAATTAATTTTGTGTATTTTGGATAAAATTTCTTTTCAATTAGAAAATTGTTGAAGATCTTCAGACAGGCATTGTGTATGATCTTGGCTAAAAAACTGATGTAATTATTAATTTAGCATATATATTTAATTAAATTTGTTTTGGACCAATGAAATTACTTTATATAAGATTATAGGAAAAATATATTTATTATATCTTACAAAATTGAATGTATATATTAAATTCTTGAGGAAAAACAGTTTCTTTCATTTCTTCCACTTAAAAGAAACCTATTTCTTCCGGCCGTTTTTTTTCCATGGTTTTTTTCACAGCGGAAGAAACTTGCCAACCGTGGGGCCATATAAACCAGCCTTTTCTTATTGCACTATTAAAATGAAAATTATATGTAAAATTAACAATTTTAGGTATGTTGTAATTTTGCAAGATGGTGATTACGAAAGATTAAACCATAAGCGATAAGCCTTCACTGAAATTTAACTTCTATATAAACATATTCTCTTTTATACCTCTGACTTGTGAGCCTTCATTAGGGAATGTGGTGCCTTCTCCCTTTTCCAGTACTTTTCGCAAAATGCTTTCATCTTTCTTGGGACTGAGGTCGTCTAATTTCCAACCAAACAATTCAATTTCAAAAACAAGTGGTGTGAAAGGAGGAATGGCAGGAGGATAACCCATGTCTCCATAAGCATACCTCGGGTGAACAATAAAGACAGCTATTTCTCCCTTTTTCATAGTGCTGATACCAAGATCCCAGCCTTTGATCACCTGACCTGAAAATTAAAAAATAATAATTATAATGATACACAGTAAAGCAGAGTTATATAATATAGATACATATGCACATGCCATGCACAGAAAATTTCCTACAAAATTCAGAACTACGTGGGAAAAAAAAAGTAAAACACAATTTTTGTTTTTAAAACTTTTTTTTTCCCTAAATACTGAAAGATTAAAAATATTCCCAAATTTTAGGTTCTCAAATTTACTGATTGTACTCAACTTAAAGTTTAAAGATGTAAGATATTGTTTTGACATCAAAAACACTTTTATTTCTATTTTTCACAGACTACAGATTGATGCCGATCAGTTTTCAAAGTGCAGGGATTTTTTAGGCCAGTGACAGAAGTTAAATCGAATAATTTTGTAGATGTAAAAATCATCAAGTTTTTTCTTCTTTTTTTTTTTTTTTTGATATTTTGATGAAATTTGTTTTTTCACGACTTTTTGAATCATTAAATTCTAGATTCAACTCTATAAAAGTGCCCTTAAAAATGAAAAAGTTCCCTGGAAAATGTAAAAAGTGCCCTTTTCAGAACAGTAGCACCCTGCCCTTTTTTAAACCTGGGGGAAACTCTGGTGAAAGTAATTTTATAAAAAAAATATCTGTCACCAAAATTGAAAAAGTAAAAAAGGAGCCATGTAGAGATGCACCTTAACTATCCCAGTGTTCAAAATCCTTCGTAGTCTACTGGTCCAAGACCAGCGGTATTTCAATCGGTCCACTAATTTGAAAAATTTAGTGGTCTGCAGGACCAGTGCCTTTTTTCAGACCCTGAGAAAACTGCAACCGATCACAACATAAGATTTTTTTTTTTTTCAGCGATGCTGCGGACATGCTATAGCATGTAAATTATGAAAAAAATCGGTGATGGGGCGCAAAAACGGCAAATTTTGCTAAAAAATTGCAAAATAATGACTAATTTTTGTCAAATTTTGTCAAACAATTCTCGAAAAAATGGCTAATTTCATTCCAAACCCGAAACAAAAGGCAGATTTCTTCAAAAGATCGCAAAAAAAAGGCAAATGTTGCCCAAAATAGCGATAAAACGGCAAATTTTGTCAAAAAAATTGTGAAAAACTACAGATTTTTTTTTAAAATTGTGGAAAAATGACAGAATTCTTTTAAAAATTGCGTAAAAGAGGAAAAAAATGGAAATTTCAACAAAAAAGTACAAAAAAAAAAAAAAAATAATAATAAGTGAATGCCGGGAGAGAATTTTTCTGTTTTAAAAACTAATTTTCCTGCTTCAAAATTGTTGTTGCTGCTCTGAAAATTGATTTTCCTGCTTCCCAAATGGTTTTTTATTGCTCCAAATCTTTCTGAGTGAAAGCGACTCCTGAAAGCACCATTTCATACAGTAAAGTACCCATTTACTCAAGAAAAATATCCCTTTTTTCAGCAAAAATGTCTTTTTTAATAAATCTGTCTTGCCCCATTTTAAAAGAAATGCAAACAATAGTGATACTTGTTATATTCTACACTTAAATAAGCATTATTTTATTATTTGTATCTTGCACATTCAGGGCTTGAAATTCAATTTTTCGAAGGAGGGGAGTCTCTTTACCAACATTTATAAATGGAGGGGAGTTTAGCTGTTTGGGAGGGAGAAAATATGTTTAAAACTTGCCATTATTTTATGTGCTATTTAAAGAATTACCAGAATACAGACATAAAAAAATATCACTGAAGCAATTTTTATCAACAATTCAGAATAATTATGCAAAATGTGTAAAAAAAAACTTTTATATTGTCTAATTTTTACTGGCGGTAAATTCCCTCCCGGTGCTAATTATTTTTGTTACAGGTCTAATTATTGTTTTAATAATAATTAATAAAATTTCTAATTAATTTAATAAATTTATATTTAAATTAATTATTATAACCAATATTTTTTTTTGTATATTAATGTGCAAGATACAAAGTTAATCATAAAATAATACTTATTCGAGTGTAGAAAATAAGAAGTATCACTACCTATTGTTTGCATTTCTTTAAAAAATGGGCAAGTCAAATTCATTGAAAGAGACTTTCTTAAAAAATGAATACTTTGTTGAGTAAAGGGATACTTTTTGTTTAATGAATGGCTGCTTTCAGGAATTGCCTCACTCAGAAAGATTTGGAGCTGTCAGAAACTGATTTAAGAGCAGCAAAGAAAAAAAATATATATTGAAGCAGGAAAATTAGTTTGTTGAACAGAAAAATGAACTCCCCATAATATTTTTTTTTTTTTTGGGGGGGGGGGGGAAGGGAAGAGAGGTTCCCTTTGACGAAAGTTGCATTTTTTCGCTATCTTTTGATGAAATTTGTCTTTTATTACGATCTTTTCACGAAATCTGTCGTTTTTTCGGGATTTTTTGATGAAATTTGCCGTTTTTTCGTGAATTTTATGAGGAAATTTGCCGTTTTTTCGCGATTTTTTGATGAAATCAGATGTTTTATCGGGATTTCTTTTTTACGAAAATTGCCGTTTTTCGCAATATTTTCGGGAAATTTGTAGTTTATAGTGAATCTTTTGTCGAAATTTGTCGTTTTTCGCGATTTTTGGACGAAATTTGATGTTTTTTTCGTGAATTTTTTGAGAAAATTAGCCGTTTTTCGCGATCTTTTAGTGAAATCTGATGTTTTATCGCGATTTTTTTACGAAAATTGCCGTTTTTCGTGATATTTTGGGGGAATTTGTTGTATAAACACAGTGAATCTTTTGTCGAAATTTGTCGTTTTTAGCGATTTTTGGACGAAATTTGATGTTTTTTTGTGAATTTTCTGAGAAAATTTGCCGTTTTTTCGTGATCTTTTAATGAAATCTGATGTTTTATCGCGATTTTTTTACGAAAATTGCCGTTTGTCGCGATTTTTGGACGAAATTTGATGTTTTTTCGCGACTTTTTTGACAAAAACTGCCATTTTATAGAATTCTGTCACGAAATTAGGCATTTTTTCGATAATCTTTTGACGAAATTTGCCGGAAATTAGTTGTCTTTTCGCGATCTTTTAACAATATTTGCCGTTTTTAGCAAACTTTTACGAAATCACGCATCTTGTGAAACGTGTAATAGCTGTTTCTTTTGTGTGTCATCTCCGATCTTTTGCGTAATTTATGCGCAATAGCGCGTCCGCGGCGTCACTGTTTCATAATTTTTGGAATTGAATGCGTTATTTTTGTGTGTGGGGGTGGGGAAGAGGAAATTCCGAACAGAATCACCTCTATTTCGCCGCGGAAAATAGAACGAAACTCGTCAATCGATTGCAGGAAAAAAATTGCGAAATTCGTCAATCAGTCGCGGAAAAAATCGTGATTTTCAATGATTTTTTGCTGTAAAAAAACTCGCAAAATGTGTCGATTACTCGCACGAAAATATCATAAAATTCGCAAAACGGTCGTGGGAGTTGATCATAGTTTCAAAATGCAAAATTGTTTCGGCGAGAGCCTCCCATCCAAGTTATTCTTTTGGGCGGGATTTCAAAATTTTGGGCGCGAATCCCACCATCCCGCCCTGACATTTATTCTTTAAAAAATACAGAAAATTTCTCTTAAATTAATATTGGTTTTAATTATTTATTACTATTAAAACAATTATTGCATTTTATTTTTCTTGTGCAAATGAACAAGTTCAATTTTTGCGTCAAAAAATATGACTTATTATTAGTGGAAACCCGCTTTAGTAGAAAAGGGACCCAGAATTTTTAGAAGTCCTGGGTCCCGGGGAATCCTGCATCACTGACACTAGCGACAATTCCACCACTCTGGCTACAATCTGGAGAAAAATCAAAAAATTTGCATTAAACCTTACAGTCAGTTGAAATAAGAAATGGCAAATAAAATATCAAATTAATAATTTGATAGTTTTTCTTTATGTACTATTTTTTAATTTTTAGCAAATTATAATTTTACATTTTATTATGCTGAAAGTTTTGGATAAATAAATGCAAAGTAAGAGTGGTTTATTTTCCAGGGAAGAGGGGGGAGGGGGGGGGGAAGGGGGCCACTCTAAGTGTTAAAAGGGTTATTAGGAAAATAACCTCCGCATAAGAATAGCATTAACTTGCAAGGACTTTGCCAGATGGGGGCAGGAGCCTTAAGGATTTAGCTGTTTCTAAATGCATTGACAAAATAACTGTTAAAGCGCGATCACACACACTGTCTAAGTGAAACTTTAAACTCATCATGCAGCATTAACTGCAACAATTTCTCTGAAAGCGGCGTGTGATTGACATTTAGTACGTGAAACATTTCGTGCAACTCTTTCCACTCGAAGTAGAAAAAGTTGCGCTTAGCTCTGTGCTGCACGTAATCTGACCAATAGCGTAGAAGCAGATTGCCTACGTCACTCCTCAAAATGGCGGTCGAAATTAAGATGGCGACTGTTAGTGTATATGCACGCTCGTTTGTATTGAAAAGAAATAAAGCATTTAAGAAATTAGACGCAAAAAATGGCTTTTTATAAGCGATAAGGAGTTCAAATTAAGAAATATTTTAATTGAATTTATGATGTCACACACCCGCACACACACAAAAAAGGACCGTTCGGATATTACAAATAGCAAACGCCGTTCATTTTAGTCGAGAGTAAGGTACAAATGTTCTAAGTAGTAAGTAAACATTCATAAAATTTAAAAGTTTTTTTAATTATTAATCTTACATTTTGTTTAACAATGTGATTAATTGCAGTGTTAATGAGTTTTGAATATATATTTTACTGTTTGTGGAAATTTGATAGTGTTTTGTTTATATTTGTCGCCAAATTTGCCAATGTTAGTAAACAAAGTATTTTTTTTTTCATATTGAATGTAATATTACACAAAAATATTAGATGAATGTTATTTCTTGTTATATATATCTTACAATACATCCGATTACAATATTTTTACTGTTCCCAATTTTTAAGAACATTGCACATTTATCCTTTTTATCTTTTATGCACGTATCCTGTTAAATTATATTAATTTACTAATCGTATTTTTAACAAACGAATTAGTAACTGGAAAACATTTATCAGTTATACTGCTTAAATCTCTTTCTAAAAGTGTTTTGGGATTTTATTAGACGAATTATTAATGTAAACATTGACTTAATTTCTTTATTATTCGGTACTTTTCTTATGGATTATTGTATAATATTAATATTAAATATTGTAAATATTAAAAAATAAATATTGTAAATAATATAACATTTACATATTGTATTAAAAATTAAATAGTATAAATAATATAATAGTTAAATACTGTATTAAAAATTAAATAGTGAAAGCTCTTTAATCATTTAAGCAGCAATTATATTTTCCAATCAGTTTTATTCATGCAGTATATCCAAAATTTCTGAGAAATAATTCAGCTATTCTAAATTATTTATCAAAGATACTTTTTTTCTGTGTGAGGCAGACGTGAAATATATAATGCTCTTTATTGCACTTTCATGCTATATATTTTCAAAATCATTTTTCTTAAAAAAAAAAAAAAAAAAAAAAAAAAAAAGGCGTCTTTAAAATATGACTATTGTATCTTATTTTTAAAAATAATTTTTTGAATTACAATTATTTGAAAAAGAATTTATTTCTGATGGGTACAAGATGAATCATATAATTTTCATCTAATTCAGAGGTCTTTAAATAATGTGTTTTAGTAAAATGAAGAAGTCGTGGGATATCCCTTATCTTTCCCTTTTTTCTGTTTAAAGTCCTTTTTCAGAATAAGTGGAAATATGACTGGTGTATTTCTGCCTAGTTGTATAGTAATATTTTATAAGAATAATAATTATGTTTTTCAAATTTCTGCCAATGGTTAGATACAAATAACAAATTTGCTATTTTTAACATATTTTCAGAGATATGAAAAATTGACAAAACACTATAGAAGCTCATAAAAAAGTAAAAATTATCAAAAATCACTTGACATTGCAATTAATATTATTGTTAAATAAAAATATAAGATTAATTATTATAAAACTTTTTAATTTTATAAAAAAAAATTATTTACACAATTGATATTAAACATAAAAAGTATATGAATCAAATTTACTTTTGATTCTTGAAATAATTTTTTTTTTCATATAAATGCAAACTTATACAGATCAAAAACATTTTTGAACTGAAGATTGGGGCATCATAGCTTCATCTTGTGTGTAATTGATGAAATATTTAGAATGATGCATAAAAAGAAAAACCTACTGCCCCATTCCCCTCCATTGTCCCACTTAACCCCACTCTCCCCTATATATCCTCTATATATTAACAATATATATAAATATAAGAAGTATATATATATAAACACATATATTAACTGTAGTAAAATCTATCCAATATTTATTACATTTAAAGTAAAATACTCAAAAATTATCTATTGACTTAAAATCAGCATATGCATTAGCATTTTTTAAAAACTAATTGATGCACTCATTTTATCTTTAAATACGCAAGTTTTAATCCTTTTTTGCCATGTTTTCTTCTTTTTCTGAATTTTTTTCTTTTACCATATCTTTTGAATTTTAAATAAAAAATAGAATGCCCAACTATATAAGGGGGGGGGGGGGGGATCGTGCTAAAAACTAGATGAGAAGTTACTGTGAAGGTTAGTAAATATATTATTTAGGGGTTACTTATCACGCGAATAATCTCGCTTTCTAATGCTAATCCTATGGGAAAAAAAAAATTAAGATATATCGGTTGCATTTCAATATTTTTAATGATTATTTATTTTAATCAATAGCTGAGATCTGTACATAGGCCATTTAATTTTTTTTTTTTTTTTTTATTGTTTTAAGGACATTTTTACTTTTGAAACCGGTTCCGAAAATAACAATGCGCTTATTAAAAAGTATCTTAAGAAAAAAAAAATTAAATGGCCTATGTACAGATCGATCTCAGCTATCCAATGAGATATCTTCATATTTTTTTTCCATGGAATCAGCACTAGCGAATGGGACTTTTCTCTTGATTGAATTAGATTCTTAATGACGAAGTATAAATAAAACAATACATCAGTTTTTAATTCTTGCAAAGTGTGGTGACACCACAGGTTTTCTTTTAGCTAAAAAATAAATAAATAAATATTGCTGCTATTAAGGAAACTTAACTTTTTGTTTTACACTTATTCATAAATTAAGTAAATCTTCAGAAAAGTATGTCATATTTTCCATACTAACACATTACTTTTGCTCAGATATTTCGTTTTTGCCATACCTTTTTAAAAGTTCAAAGATTAAAATAGATATGAAACGAATCGAAAAATTAACGAAAATGGTATCAGATTAGTAGCTAACAACGACAGCTAGCAAAATGCGCCAACTGAAAAGCGGTCGACTCGACTATTTATTGTGGTAACCCTGCTTCCCAAGCTGGGAGAAACTTTCTACGCATCATCCAGCAACCCTTCGTGGCTGACTCCACCTCTTTTGCATCAGAAAATGTTGCAAGTTGTGTCTAAAGTTGAGCTTAAAAACTGAATGTGATTGTGCCTTTAAAAATCTATCTTTTCCTATAATGGATTTTTAACTTTATTATATTTTTAACCAAAACAATTACAGTCGAGTCTCTCTATAACGAAACTCCATACATCGAATTTCTCTTTATAACGAATTTTTAGTAGGAACGGTCCCCTTTTCACATGATTACATTAAAAACAGTCTCTATATAGCGAAATATCTATCTCCATATAACGAATTTTTTCATAGATTGGTCTTAATTTATTCAGTTTTAAAAAAAGTTTCGAAATCATATGGAATCAATTTTCCATCACTTATTTTTGATTTATTGTCAATGCTCAGTTTTTTTTTAAATTATTATTATTACTTCTCTCCTTGTTCTTTAAATCCAATGAATTCATCCCACATCCACATCTTTCTAGCCATCTTTTCACATCCTTCTCAAAACAGAGTCAATTGGATTGATACACATATGTAAGAGAGGAATCAATGAGAGGCACATAAGAGAGTATAAGTGAAAACTGGGAAATTCGATTCAGTGGCGGCGCCAGGCGTCGGCGACCGCCAATGGCCTCGCACCTGTGGGGGCCTCACAAAACAATTTTTAGAGTTGTTAAAAATATTTGGTCGGGATCCAGACAGATTTTTAGCTGTTTAGCAAAACGGAATTGACCAATCAAAAGCCTGCATTTTTGCGAACGTTTCGCCGTTTGCAAAAATGCAAGCCTCTGATTGGTCAATCTCGTTTCGATAACAGCAGAAAATATATTTGGATCTTGGCCAAGTTACTTAGCAATCCGCATTTATTTCCGTACGAGCATACTAGTATTTATCTAGAGTCATTGGCAACATTATGAAAGTTAGGCGATTCTGCGCGCGAGAATGGTGAGTCCCCGAATCGTTTGTTTTCATTACCAAGTGAAAAATTGTTGAACTGACAGAGTCAAATAAGCAAAATATTACGCCTTCATGCTCGATTGCACTAGGGATGTGAGCCGTGTGGAACAAATGTCAATAATATTAAGATTTCGCAATTCCTCAACTGGAGCGATAGAGGAACATTTTGTTGGGTTTATTGCCGTTGCAGAAACAACAGGAGAGTATTTAACAAAAACAATTTTAGAGGAACTGGAAAAAAATTATCTAGATATCCAAAACTGTCGAGGACAGGGATGTGATAAGGGCGCCAATAGGGTCGGCATTAATAAAGGCGTCAGAACAAGAATACTGAATATTAATCCACGAGCATTCTTCGCTCCATGCCATTGTTGGAATTTGCTTTTAATAGATGCAGCTAATTCTTCTACAACAGCTAAGTCATTTTTCGGCTTCATCAATAACATTTATGAGCTCTTTGCAAAGTCAAGCAAGCGTTGGGATCTGATAAAAACTAAATTAAAATTGACATTAAAATCTCTGTCTGAAACACGATGGGAAATTAGAATCGGAACAGTAAAAGGAATATTTTTGCAATTTGATGATGATGTCGTCGAATGCGTAGATGACCTGAAAAATAAAATTGATGATTCCGAAACTCTTATCGATTGTCAAGCAGTCTTGAACGAAATGTTAACATTTGAATTTATTGTTGCAATACAAGTGTACGAGATTTTTCTATGTGTGATCGATACAAGTAAACTATGGCAATCGGTTGAAGTGAACTTGAAAGTTGCTATTGATACTTTACGTTCATTTCATGACTGGATTCAAGAATTCTGTAATACAGGATTTGAAACAAGCGTTGCAGAACCTCGATTGTTTGTAGAAAAAATTAGTTATGAAATTGAGTCTCAATTTAAAGAGAAAAGAATAGCAAAGAAAAAATGAATGTTCGTTTATGAACATATTGATAAACATATACAATCTATTGAAATGCGGTACAGAGTTAACTTTTTTAACACAATGACAGATGCTATAATAGTCGACATCGAATGTCGATTCAAAGCACTCAACGAATATTTTGAACGATTTGGTTTTATTTAGGACATCAATTATTTGAAATCTTTATCCAAGGAGGACCTTCTCAAGCATTGTAATGATTTAGATATAATACTTTGGGAAGGGAAAAATAGCGACATACAGCCTTTCGAACTTTATGAGGAACTCCAGCTTTTAAAATCCATTTCACTGGACTCTATCAACGACGCAAAGCACTTATTGAGTACATTTTAGAAAATAATTTGGAAGAAGTATATCCAAAACGATCAGAATCATGCTGACAGTTCCAGTCAGTACAGCTTCTGCTGAGAGAAGCTTCTCAAAGTTAAAATTGATTAAGACCTACCTGAGAAGCACGATGAGCCAAGAAAGACTATTTGTGCTATCAATACTATCAATTGAAGCTGAAATAGCAGCTGGTATTAATTATGACGGAATCTTAAAAAAATTCAGTGAGGCGAAAGCTGAAAAGTTTGTCTATTTTAATTTGTCTTTGTTTATGTAATTTATGTCATTATTTGATTAGCAATAAAACTTGTATAGTATACTAATAAATTAGTGTATAATTATCATTAGTGTATAATTCAGCTCATTTAATATTTTCTTTCTGACTGGAAAATGAAAGGGGCCTCGCGAAGCTGATGTCGCCGACGTCCATGTTTCGTGTAGCGCCGCCACTGATTCGATTAGTAGCCAGTGGCCGGTAGACCCAGTTTCATTAGCGGCCACTTTTTAAAAATAGGTCAAAATAGAGATGTAAATTTTCCGGGAAAATATAAGTGGCGGAAAAAAACTGGTTTTTTACAGGTTTTTTTTTTTTCGGAAAAAAACAGAAAAATTGGAAAAATTGATTTTTTATGACTGTTTCTCCCAAATAAATTATATTTTCTTAGAGAATATTAAATAAACATTTTTCCCCATTTATTTGTATTAAATGAAAATTATTTTCACTTCATATTACAAAATAAAAAGAAGGTAGCAAAGCCTACTTTTAAAAGCTCAGTTTTTTTTTGTTTTTTTCCCCCCACAGCCTAAGAATTTTTAAAACACTATTGTTTGTTATATCATATCTCTGTTGAAATGATTTTTCAGTTACATGTTTAACCAGGGGTGCAGAAAATGTTTTTACTCTCCACATTTCCCTCAATCCTTATGAAAGTTTCCCCAAAATTTTATGTTTTAGAATTCTTACATGCGTTTAGATATAGACTTTTTTTTCTAAAAATTTCTCTACTTATACACAAGTATATACACAATACGTATTATTCCTAGATTGATTTTGTGAAAGTCGCTAAGCAGATAGATCTATTTATTTGTCAGGAAAAAAAATCTCAGAGAAATATGTAATTCTTTATCAAAATTGAAATCGATTGTATGTTTTTCTGCAAAATTTCCCCAGATGGCTAAAATTTCCCCCGATCCTAGATCGCCGGATCGGACATAATCTGCACCCCTGTGTTTAACTACCAATTGACCTAATGTAAGAACCTGAGCCAATATGTCTGCAGTTTGGAAGGAAATAAATTATGCATTCCATTTACATAAGTATAGTTTTTAAGTAAATGGTACTAGTTTAAAGAAATTTTTGCAATTTTGTCATTATTATCAATATCAGTATTCAAAAAATTCCATTGTTTGTTTAAAAAAATGTATATTTTTACATTATTACACTTTTTTCTTACAATTATAATTTTATTTCTTTAAAAAAAATATGTTTAGTATTGGTATAGCTTTCCAATCTCAACTCAAAGTTTTGATTTAGTTTTATAATCTAAATTCAAACAAAACTGAGTTTCAGTTTAGCTTACTCAGGTCTGCAACTAAAAAATAACATAGGATTTATTGACTGTTAGATTTTTACTCACTGAAACCAGAAAAATATATTTTTTTTAAGTTTAATTAAACATAATTTTTTTCTTTTTATCCTGAAATCTGGTATTCTATTCTTGAATAAGAAACCATATTCAATAATGTTTCCATATGATAATTTCATATTTCTAAGAATGGAACTCAAAAGTTATGAAAACAGAACACTACAAATAGAAAATGCTCGCTATTTGAGGAATCAACAAAAGCAGTTACATACAGAGATAAACTTCTAATGTGCTTTAAAAAACTTAAAAAATTCAAAGTTTAATCAAGAGGGAATGTATAATTTGGAACATAGTTATTTGTAATAAAATATGGGTTTTTTTTCATCGCAGTTGTACTTTTCTAATGCAAACAGTCCATGTTTTTGCAACATTACTGTACATTATGGAGGTAAAATGGAGGTCAATTTTAGATTCAATACCTTGAAAAAACATTCAATTAATCAGATATAACGAAATCTTGAAAAATGCAGCATAGTAGTGCCACCTATAGGGCAATTTGCACCAAAAACTAAACAACATTAATATATATAAGGAACTGTCTGAATCTGTAGTTTGATAAAAAAAATCGTCCTATAGTCCTTGAGATAGAGCTATTGCGATAATCATGAATAATGCAGCATAGCAGTGTCATCTGTTGAGCGATTTACACCAAAAAGTAATATGCACAAAGTTATGTCAAAGATTAACTTAATCTGAAGTTTTATGAAAATGCATACATTAATTCTTGAGATAGAACTATTGTGGAAATTATGAATAATGCAGCATAGCAGCACCATCAGTTAGGTGACATACACTAATAACTAAACATCCCGAGTATATATCAAGGTGTAACTGAATCTAAAGTTTTGTGAAATTATGTACATTGTGCGTCAGTTCTTAAGATCGAGTGCCCATAAAATTTTTGTCCCATACAGACTCACAGATATTTTCCAAAAACTATCAAATCGTGTTCAGGACCTTCTAAAACATTTAAATACACCAAAAACTGGAATTCAAAATTTTCACAAATTCAATACTTATTTCTTGAAAAGATAGAAAAAAGTAATAAATGCATGCTTCAAATTTTATGTTAAATTTTTAATTTTACCATTTCTATTAATCGGCATATTATTGAAATAATTTTGCACATGAATTAACTTTTAAAAAGAGAAGTTGCATTTAATTATGTATCTAGATTTTTTTCATGTAATCCTGCTTTTGTGAAATTGTGAATTTCTTGTATATATACTTATACAAAATATATTCAGAATTTGTGAATAAGAAATTATTACTATTTTTAGAGTCCTATTTAGACATTTTTAATAGGGATTCAACGGATACTGATTTTGCCGGATATCGGATATCCGATTTGCCTGCCGGATTCGGATATCCGATCGGATATCCGGTACTAAATATGTTTTTAATGGTGAATGTTCGTTTATTTCTTTATACAATGCCATCTCATATAATAAATTGCAAACATGTTTCACACACCATTACAACATTTTAAATATATTGCAATATATTTTACAGAAACTATATATCTTTGACTATCAGGGCTTGAAATTCAGGTTTTCCCAGGAGGAGAGAGTTTCCCTCATAACATTTGTAAATGCAGGGGAGTTAAACTATATGAGAGGGGGGAAAAATATTTTTTAAACCCTATTTTTTTTTACATGCCACTTAAATATTTACAAATTATACCGACAGGACAAAATTCCACTGAAATAAATTAAATCAACAACTCAAGATAATTATCCAAAATGTTTATTTTAATTAAAACAAAGGAAAATAATCAAACCTTATATATATTATATCATTTTTCAATTTTCACTCAATGTTATGGGCAATTAATAACTGAGTTGCTAAATGAATTTTTCAATTCATGTTTATTCGATTTTGTGTGGCTTAGAATCTTTTATAGGTTACACTTTTGACAAACAGAACAGAGCAACTTTTCTAACACATTAAATTATCGAAAATACTTGCTTATGCTTTTTTCATCTTTTTTTTTTCTTATTTTTTTTCTTAATTTTCTTAAAATCTGATTGGCATTCATTTTTAATTTACTTTCAAGAATAATGCATGTAGGTGATTGTATTGTCAATATCCTTCGGTGATTGTATATCACTTAGTGGAATTATCGTCAATACTGTAATGTGTAATCCCTGACATTTTAGCTAATTGAATTATGTTCTACTATTTATTAGAATTTAAACCAATATGAAATTCTGAAAAGAACATAGTCAATAGGTTTCTTCTATTACATAAGAAATGGTTTATTTAAAAAAGTCATGTCCTAATATCTGTGAACCATGCACATCAAGTATTTATTGTTTCTAAATGTGTTTCCTTGAAGTTCATTTTTTTTTTTTTTTTTTTTTTTTTTTTTTAAAATCATTTGGAAAACGGCTGTTGTTTTCGGTTGAGAATGGGCCTTGTGATGTCTGCATTTTATTTTGTTTATGATTCGTCCAGGAATATTAACGTTTAATCCATGATATACATAATATATGACTTATTATATAAATCATGTTTTGAACATCATAAAAATGTTTTTACTGATTTTCAATAACTCAATGGGAAACATTTAAACATCTTGCTTTGGGCAATGGATGTCCACATTTTATTTATTTATTTTACGAAATTCTTTAAATTTAGAAGAATTTTTATTTGAATAGGAAATCAAAATGTCAATGTTAATAAAGAAGAGAGTAGAAAAGTTACAAAATGGGAAGGTGCAAATTATCAGATATGGAAAAAAATGAATCCGAACAGAAACGTTGTATGAAAGATGTCTTTTAAATAAAAAAAGGAGGTATGATTATTGAGCCCATTGATGACAAAATGTGCGATGACTTTGAAAAATGAAAAAATCTAATGTTGATCCACTGATTGTAAACAAAAAATGTTTATTTATTTATTTTTTTTTTTTCAAATGTGCAACACAGGATTTAATCTCATTTTGTTCAGAGCTAATTCCAGGCTCATGTGATAGAGCTCAGACTCTAGTGACCATTACTGCCCTATTAGTTATTTCTTGTTTTGGCACAGGAAAAAAGTTCGCAAAATATATAAATATGTCATAGAAAAAATGTAGCTGATTTCGTCCATCATGGCAAAAATAAATTTTCAAAAATTGTCGACCTGCCTGAAAAAATTTGAACTTTGAGAGAACTTGGGTAGTGGGAAAATATATCGAGATTCGTCAATCAATTACAATAAAGTATCGTAAAATTTGTTAAGCTGTCACAAGGAAATATCATGAAATTCGTCAGCCAATAACAAAGGATAAAACACAAATTTTTCAGCTGGACACAGGAAAATAATTGTTAATTTCATCAGAATGTCACAAAAACAAAAAGGGAAATTTGCCAATCAGTCGCAGAATAAAATAGCTAAATTTGTCAATTATTTGAGAGAAATAAATTATGAATTTTGCCTGTTGGTCTCCAGAAAGAATAAATTGCAAAATTTTGTAAGACCAGCAAACGGGAAATTTTATGAGAAAAATTACAAAACATTTCAGTCAAACGCAGAAAAACAATCATGAATTTTGTATAATTGTTGTAAGAGCAAACTGTGAGATTTGTCAATCGATAGAGGAAAATATCAAGAAAATAGTCAGTCGGTCCTGAGACTTGACCCTCACTTCACAAAGAAAAAAATTTCAAAAGGTGATTTTTTTGGGAAACAGGAATGACACAAGATTATTTAGTGCATGAATCCTGCCATCCCATCCCGAAATTCAAACCCTGTATGTGTATAATAATAATATTGAATAAAAAATGCAATTCTAATATTTAAATACTCTGCTTATTTGTCATTGAACCGCTGAAAATTGCTTATAGTATGTACAATGAAATGGCTGATAATTTTTAGAACAAATTTTACATGTTTATTAATATGTCTATAATTGTAAAGAATTTTCACAAAGAAATGCATAGCATCCTTTTATAATGTAAACATAAAAGTCTTACTAATATACCAATGGTTGAAGAGTTATATCCAAACACAGGTTTAACTGAAGATTTTTTTTTTCATGTTTTAATTATTCAAAAATGTCTTACCTTAAGCTATATTTAATTTTATTTTAAGGTAAATCACTTTGAAATTTATTAAAAGAAAGATTACTTTTAATTTTAAATATTTATAATGAAGTCACGAAAATAACTAGTTGGATGCACCAATCCTAAGACTCTCTTCTATTTCATAGATCTCAATTTTCAAAAAATATTTACAAATATTAATACTACATCAATATTGTTAGTTCAATATCATGCCAAATTTGATTTTCATCTAGAATTTTTGCTGCAGTCAATTAGATTAAGAATGAGTTAATCTCGATCATGTTATTTATTAAAATTAATATTTTTTTGTTATTCCGCTATACATCAGCTGTTTGCGAATAGCCAGTTTTAGCAAGATACAAAATTCCCATTGCTGCATGAACTGCCAATTCAAAAACATTCGAAAAAAAAATTAAGGGAGGAAATAGCTCCCCCCCCCCCCATTTCCCCTTTTTATACTTAATCATTGAATCCCCTAAACTAACCAAGGATATGCTTTATCACATAAAAAAACCTATATCCAAAATTCATAGCAAATGGAATAATTCTTCATAAAAACCCATTTATATAATTTAAGAAGAGTTATCCCCGTTCTTTAAACTTAAACATTAAACTTCCAAAACTACTCAGAGATTCGCCTTATCAAAAAGAATGTACATCCAAAATTTAAAGCAAATAGGATATTTCTGCATAAAAACTTATTTATCAAATTTAAGGGGGTTTGAGGTAATCTCCGATATCCCTTTTATGCTTAACAAAAGGACCCCACAGCTAATTAGGGAAGCATCTTATCACTATAAACCTGTATCCAAATATTAAAACAAATTGGTTAATTCTGAAAGAAAAATCATTTACCTAAATTAAGAGGGGTAGTCCCACCGATCCCCCATTTATACTTATCCAATGAACTCTCAAAACAAATCAGGGAAGTGCCTTATCCAAATGAACTTATATCCAAATTTTGAAGCAAATCGGTAAATTTTATGTGAAAAACCCATTAACCTAAATTCAAGATGGGGGAGTTGCCTCCCATCCCCCCCTCTTAGATTTATCCAATGAACTCACAAAACTAATCATGAAGGTATCCTCATCAGAATGATCCTATGTCTAAAACTACAGCCAAAAACATGTACAAAATGTTTGGTTCATTCTATGTATAACTTCATACAATTTTTGATGATATGATGGTGACACTGGGACAGATAGGTTTTGAATAAACATGTTTTTAGGGATATTGGATCCCTAAAACATATAAATTTGTCGAAAAAAATGATTACATTACTTTCTACTATCAAGGATAGAAGAAAGTAAAAAATGTTTGTTTGGTTGTTTAACTTATAAACCAATTAACCCATTATTTAAACTAAGCGAAAGAAAAAAAATTAATAAAATCATAGTTTATTAAACAATTTCAAATTTTATAAAGACTAAAGACAGAAACCAATTTTTAGAAATGCATAAATAATGCATGTAAGGTAGCAAACAGCCATTTAGAATCTACTATCATTCGCTCCTGTAATCTATATATATAAAAAAAAGTCTGGATTTCGTATTAATCACAGCACGAAAAAATCTACCAAACCAAAAATCTTGAAAATTGGGATAAAAATACTTCCCATAATACTGAGTGCCACTAAGAAGAGATTTTTAAAAATTCCACCCCTAAGGGGAGGAGGCGGTGAAAAAAAGAACGAGTTAAAAAAAAATTCCTTAAAAATCTGCTTTAGCAGTTCTTTTTCAATTGATAACATATTTTAGTGTATTTTTTCATGCTGAATCAAATGGTACCAAGCAAAATCTTTTAAATCCAGTAGTTCGTGAGATACTTCACATTTTTCTAATTTGGCGATGTCTTCGGCGCAAAAACCTGACATTTTCAATCCTTATCTATACATATAAAAGAAAGTCTGGATTTCGTATTATTCACAGCACAAAAAAATCTGCCGAACCAAAAATCTTTAAAATTGGGATAAAAACACTTCTCATAATACTGAGTGCCGCTAAGAAGAAATTTTCGAGAATTCCACCCCCAAGGGAGGTGAAAAAAAGAATGAATTAAAAAAAAAAAAATCCTTAAAAATCGGCTTTTGTAGTTATTTTTCAACTGATAACATATTTTAGTGTATTTTTTTATGCTGAATCGAATGGTACCAAGCAAAATCTTTTAAATCCAGTAGTTCGTGAAATACTTTGCATTTTCCTAATTTGGCGATACCTTCTGCGCGAAAACTTGAAATTTTCAATCTATCTATATAAAAGGAAGTCTGAATTTTGTATTAATCATTGTACAAAAAAATCTGTTGTACCTATAATTTTGAAAGAGAGTTCTATAATCAGGTTAACATGATTATGTAAGCTATATTTAATTATATCAATATATATAAAACGCAAAGTGAAATTTCATTCCGGCCGCTTATAACTTAAGTTCTACTAGATAGATTTTAATGGAACTTACATTGTTACTTGGATAATTTTTCTGAAATTTTGTAGCAAATGAAATATAGCATTCTACGTTGCTTAATTGAATACTTATGGAGATGTTTTAAATCAGATGAACCCAATTACAAAAGGTTGGCTTTATTTTAAAGGCTCTGCTGAATGAATTTTTATGTGATTAAAACTGTTAACATGTTGAGCGCTAGAGATGTAAATTTTTCGGAAAAAAACGGAAAAATTGATTTTTCATGACTGTTTCTCCCAAATAAATTATATTTTCTTAGAGAATATTAAATAATAAACATTTTTTTCCCATTTATATGTATTAAATGAAAATTATTTTCACTTTATATTACAAAATAAAAAGAAAGTAGCAGAGCCTGCTTTTAAAAGTTTAGTTTTTTTTTTCCATAGCCTAAGCGTTTTTATTAAATTCTATTATTTATTATGTCATACTTCTGTTGAAATGATTTTTCAGTTACATGTTTAACTACCAATTGACCTAATGTAAAAACCTGAGCCAATATGTCTGCAGTTTGGAATAAAATAAATTATGCATTCCATTTACATAAGTATAGTTTTTAAGTAAATGATACTAGTTTAAAGAAATTATGGCAGTTTTGTCATTATTATGAATATCAGTATTCAAAAATTCCATCGTTTGTTTAAAAATTATATTTTTACATTATTACTTTTTTTTCTTGGAATTCTTATCTTATTTCCTTTATAAAATATGTTTAGTTTTGGTATAGCTTTCCAATCTCAACTCAAAAAAGTTTTGATTTAGTTTTATAATCTAAATTCAAAGAAAACTAAGTTTTACTTTGGCTTACTCAGGTCTGCAACTAAAAAATAGCGTAGGATTTATTGACTGTTAAATTTGTTGTACTCACTGAAACCAGAATTTTAAGTTTAATTAAATATAATTTTTTTCTTTTTACCCTGAAATCTGGTATTCTATTCTTGAGTAAGAAACCATATTCAATAATGTTTCCACATGGTAATTTTATATTTCTAAGAGTGGAACTCAAAAGTTATGAAAACAGAACACTACAAATAGAAAATGCTCACTATTTGAGGAATTAACAAAAGCAGTTACATACAGAGATAAACTTCTACTGTGCTTTAGAAAACTACAAAAATTCAAAGTTTAATCAAGAGGGAAAGTATAATTTGGAACATAGTTGCTTGTAATAAAATATGGTTTTTTTTTCATTGCAGTTGTACTTTTCTAATGCAAACTGTCCATGTTTTTGCAACATTACTGTACATTATGGAGGTCAATTTTAGATTCAACACCTTGAAAAAACCTTCAATTAATCAGCTATAACAAAATCTTGAAAAATGCAGCTAGTGCCACCTATAGGGAATTTGCACCAAAAACTAAACAACATTAATATATATCAGAAACTGTAGTTTGATTTTTTTTTTTTAAATCATCCTTGAGGTAAAGCTATTGCGATAATCATGAATAATGCAGCATAGCAGCATCATCTGTTGAGCAATTTACACCAAAAAGTAATGAGCACGAAGTTATGTCAAAGATCAACTTAATCTGAAATTTTATAAAAATACATACATTAGTTTGAGATAGAACTATTTTGGAAATTATGAATAATGCAGCATAGCAGCGCCATCAGTTTGGCGATATATACTAATAACTAAACATCTCGAGTTTATATCAAGGTGTAACTGAATCTAAAATTTTGTGAAATTATGTGCATCAGTTCTTGAGATAAAGTGCCCATAAAATTTGTCACATACAGACTCACAGAGTGACAGATATTTTCCAAAAACCATCAAAACGTGTTCAGGACCTTCTAAAAGTTTCAAATACACCAAAGACTGGAAGTCAAATTTTTCACGAATTCAATACTTACTTCTTGAAAATATAGATTAAAGTAATTGTCTGAGCGAAGCGAAGCCTTTATACTCAGAGATACGTAACGATATTAAAAGTCAAAAAAATTCTTTCGTCAAGCAAATCTCAAAAAGTACTTGTCGGATTTTGATTCTGTTTGTACCAATAGGTACCTATGAAGGTAATCTGGTGAATGCACTACATACGAAAAATTAGTTCCAAATAGTTTAAAAGTTATATTAAAAAAACTGATAAAAAAGCACAATTTATTTGCATATGTCACAGAAATTTGGAGTGCGTGATTTTCACCAGCTGGATATTTTCGTAGATAACCAAATCAGTACATGAAGTAAATAGTAATCATTAACGCACTCAAAAATATTGAATGCAATAAAACATTTTAAAATTTAATCATACAGGAAAATAAAACTGTTATTTTTTTATATTAAAAAAATGTCATAAAAACTTTGATTTTGAGATTTTGTGATAATCTCTTAATAGCATTTTTTGATCGCTAAAAGAATGTTTTATATATTTCGCGTGTGAAAATTAGAAACAATTACGTTTTTAAATAAAAAGTTTCTTTTATGACATCATTTTCCCTATATATTTATTTTTATTGCATGTTTTCTTTTAACTTATATTTTGTTTGTGTGTGGAAGTCAATTCTGGTCACTAATTTTTCGGCACGGATACCACAAGCGCATCAGATTTGGCACAATTTTTTTCAAAGCCCATTTGGCGAAAACTCCGTTTTCAAATAACGCTCACATACACATTTTTAAATAATTTTCTATTTTCAAAAAGAACTTACAGTAAATAAAATAATAATAATAATTAATAACTATAAAAAGAAATATTTTATATAATTAAAAAAAGGAAATGAAAGTAAATAAACATTTTATGAGTAAATAAACAAATAATAAATAAATAAAGCTGGGTTACCATCTCAGGTAAAATAATGCGATTTTGACGCCAATTATGTACCCTGGTGCATATGTGACATCTTTTCCCATTTTTCATCCATTTCCTGTTGGCATACAACTTTGAAATTTGGAATATGTATGCATACCTGGGAGCAATACTGGAATTAGACATTGATTTTTTTTTAATTCGATTCAAAAAGGGGCAACGGGGGCTATTTTTTAAAGATTTATACTGCATAAAGGAGCCACTTACCTATTTTTATATACAAGAAGAAGTAAGTGGTATATAAAAACAATTATAGTATACATAAATAAAATACTTGAGATAATATACTAGAGATATAAGCACTGGGTTTGGCGAGATATTTTATGCCAATTAGGCGAAAACATCGTTTTGATTACCAGATACATATAGCATGCTATAATAACACGTTATTTATTTATTTCAAAATGAAAAAAGGAATAAACGAAACATTTTCTGTTATTAAAAAAAAGAAATAACAATCAATAAATGATAATATTTTTAGAACAAACAATTTATTATAACATTTATATGATAACCAGCATGTTAGGCAACTGAACGCCATTTTGGCACCAATTAGGTACCTCGGTGTGTATAGGGCATGTATGTGCCATGTTTATTTGTGAAACTGAGCATGAACGTTTACCAAGTGTGTTTTCATAGTCGCTTATATCTTTTTGCAACATAGCACACCTTCCGAAGCCAAAACTGCACAAAAGAAAAAAAAAATCAATATTTGCAGTATTTTTTTTATTTTTTATTTTTTTTTATGTAATACACATTATTGCTTCCTCTTATTTATTTATTTGAATTTTAAATAAGATGACTCAAAATCGTGTTTTTTAAATGTACGGAAAAAATGCATTTCGAGAGAGGGCGAAAAGAACAATATTTGGCGATTTATTACCTGCATTTGGCTAAGTTTCTTACTACCTTGTATTTAATACTCTTCACAATACTTCGCTGTTATATGGACTTAGGCGCTTTTATAAAAAGTTTGACGTAGTTCGGGCTTAAAAAAGTGAGGTTTTTACTGAATAATACAAATAAATGAAAAATGAATACTAAGAAATACTAATAAAAGAAAAATGAAGCGTTGTATTGATCTATGTATATTTAAAAATGCATCTGCTAGCACTAATTAGATAATTTATGTGTATATAATAGGAGATAAATAGCTTTTGATTCTGTATTTCTATGCTTTAAAGCATTAACGTTTGTGTGTTTTTCGTTATCATTGGGAGTACCTAGCCGATTTAAAAAATAATGTGAGCAAAAAATGTTGGTAACTATCTTTGCTGCAAAATATACTATATTTTGCGTAGGAACAATAATCACCATCAATTCACGAGCAAAAAAAGTTCTAAAATTGAGAATTCTTTGATGTCGATATGACTAAAAATTTAAATTTTTTTTTTTTTTTTTATCTTGGTGGCAACTTTCCGGATATAATATTCTCGTTATGAACGATTTCTAAAACATTCGACAATTTAATTTCACAAATTAAACATTTTTTTTTCTAGAAAAAGTTTTAAACCCAATTTATTGAGAATATTGCAATTTCTAGGATACTGTTGGGGTCAGAAACTGTAACTTAGGCATCACAGTAACTTATAAGATGTAAGCGCTCATTTAGGACAAATTTTTAAAAAAGGATTCCTTAACTCTTATCGATAACCTTATTGCATCCGTGGAAAACAGATATTCAACATTATAAACTATTCGGATGGATTTCACACCATATAAAATACACTCCATTCTCTTCAAACATAATAGTTTATGTTATTTATAGTTTCTCAAATCGGTGCGAAGCTTCTGTTTATGCTCATGACATCATTTCAAAGAGTTATATTTCCAATATAGGAAAATTTGGTGTTTTATTTTCTGTATTACTTTTAAGATTTTGCATATTTCCAATTTTATATCCATGCATGGTTTGCTTTTCTTTTATAAAAATAGTATATGCAACTTTATATATAAGATTTTGTAATTCTATGATTCAATATGCTTATTTTCATCATATTTTATCACAATGAATGACCAATTAAAGGTAACATCTCATTTTCTTTACTTATCGCAAGTTATTAAATGTTTATTCTCAGCAATATCGCTCAGACTAATCCCTCTGAGGGAAGGCCTAGTAAATGCATACTTCAAAATTTTATGTTGAATTTTTAATTTTATCATTTCCATTAATCGGCATATTATTGCAATAATTTTACACATGAATTAATTTTTAAAAAGAGAAATTGCATTTAATTACATATCTAGATTTTTTTTATGTAATCAAGTTTTTGTGAAATTGCGAACTTTTTGTATATACTTGTACAAAATATATTCAGAATTTTTGAATAAGAAATTATTACTATATTTAGGTTCCTATTTAGACATTTTTAATAAGGTTATTTATATACATATATGCAACTTAATAAGGTTAAGCTGCTGTATGGCATGAGATTTTTTTTTCTTCAATCACTGCACTTGCGAAAGATTCAATTTGTTGATTAAACTTTTTCTGAAAAGTCTATTTTCAAGAGAAATTTTGAAAAGAGTCTTGTGTTTCAAACAAGAAAAAAATGTGAAGAATTCTTTCAAGTCTTCTTAAACAGATTTCTGCTCAGAGATCAGATTACCCACATTAAAATTTTCATGCGAGACACTCAACATAAAAATAAAATAAATAAAAAGTATGAGAATGTAGCTATTACAAAATTTTCACTATATTATTTCATAAATGAAATTTCAATTTTTCCAGTTCGGAAAAATTGAAAAATAAGCCTTCGGAAAAAAACCGAAAAAAAAACGGTTTTTTCCCCAATTTTTCCGGTTTTTTTCCGAGCATTCCCATCTCTGTTGAGCGCTACATCATTCATTGGTGACTAACATTGAACTTTCCGTTTAGATGATGGACTTTTCACCAATGACAGACACTCTAAAGATGATATAAAACTAAAAATTACTATGATATAAAAATTTCATTTGATTCAAAGTTTCTTTAAAAAACACTGACGAGCGTAGCGGGCAAAGGCTGCTAGATGGTATATAAGCCTGCGCTTCTCTGTCGCTTTGCTCAGCTTAGCTTTTTCTACATGCTGAGTCTTGTACTGATGAAGAATCTCGACAATAGATTCGAAACAGCTGTTTTCAATCTTT
Organism: Maratus speculifer; assembly: GCA_964019185.1. NCBI lineage: Eukaryota > Metazoa > Arthropoda > Arachnida > Araneae > Salticidae > Maratus > Maratus speculifer. The sequence goes on along the minus strand of OZ025300.1, from coordinate 280,700,219 downwards.
TCTTTCATTATTTGAGCATTTCTAAATGTTGGTTTTCTATCTTTATACATTTTTACAAAAAGGCTTTATTTTCTATTTTGACTTCAAATTTTGTTTTACAATCCGAAAGTAAAGATACAATTTTCTAAAAGATATAAACGTAAAATCTTGAATTTATTATATATAAATTATTTAATATAAATAGTAAGGAAAGCTAGCAATTTAAGCTTTTGAGAATTATCTTTTACTCATATTGATAGGGAACTTATTATTTCATCTTTTGCATTATAAACAAAAGTTTTTCAGTATTATTTGGGATCAAAGGATTATTGTTATTCATCTATATTTGCTTTGCTGCATTCTCCGGATATCTGATCGGATATCCGACAGAGAAGTCGGATATCCGGTGATTGTGATCCGGATATCCGACGATATTTCGGATTTTGAAAAATCAGCCGGATATCGGATATTGGCCGGATATCCGTTGCATCCCTAATTTTTAATAAGGTTATTTATGATTATATACAACTTGATAAGATTCAGCTGCTATATGGCATGAGATTTTTTTTTTTTCTTTAATCACTGCATTTGTGAAATTTTCAATTTGTAGATTAAACTTTTTTCTGAAATGTCTATTTTCAAGAGAAATTTTGCAAAGTGTCTTGTGTTTCAAACAAGAAAAAAATGTGAAGGATCCTTTCAAGTCTTCTCAAACAGATTTCTGCTCAGAGATCAGATTACCCACATTAAAGTTTTCATGTGGGACACTCAAGATAAAAATAAATAAAATAAAAAGTATGAGAATGTAGTTATTACAAAATTTTCACTATATTATTTCAGAAATGAAATTTCAATTTTTCCAGTTCGGAAAAATTAAAAAATAAGCCTTCGGAAAAAACCGAAAAAAAAGGTTTTTTCCCCAATTTTTCCGAGCATTCCCATCTCTAGGTCAAAATGGCTTTTTTATATTTATTTAGCGGCTAGTGAGTTACAAAGTCACATATATTTGGTTAAAAATAAAACTGTCATTCCACTGAATGGAAAAATATGAATTGTGGTGATTAATACTGCAGCTAAAATTATAAGTGGTAAACTATATTTTAAATATATATTAATGCATTGTATAAAACAAACAAGGAAATTGTATTTTTAAATTTTAAATTTAAAAATAATTTCACATCTTTCTTGGATATTCTATTCTTACTTAAAATTGGTGGTAATTCTTAAGTTTGGCGAGTGTACAGATAAATATAAATAGTCTTTGTTTTGGTTGAGATTTCAAAACTCCGGATGTCTTATTAAGGCAAAATCAGAGAAGTCTGCTTGGTTTCAGTAAAGTCAGATGCTAAATTTGCAGTATTATTCGCCTAAATGGTGAGTGCTAATTTTGTCCTATATTTTTTTAAGTAATTGGCTATAATGTTTTAGTCTGTCTTGACACCTACATAAACTTTAATCATAAATAAAAAAAAAAAAAATTGTACCAGCCAACTATTATTGGTACAATTAGTGAGCATATGGCAAAAGTGAAAGATTTAAGATACAGCAATGTCCTTAAAATCTCCTTGCATCCAGAGTTAAAAATGGTATAATTTATTTGAAATTCATGCGGAATTGAAATTGATGAGTATATTTTGTAGGAAAAAACGGTGCAAACGCAGTTTACTCTCCTTCTTGGCGCGATTTTCAAAAATTGCCAAATTGGCACTTTTTGCGTCTTGTCTCCCGGAGCACGCTGTTTTGCTTCGGATTAAATAAAAATGCAGGGTTGCCGTATTGAAACATTTATCGCTAAAAAAAAAGTCGCCTTGGCGAAGGAGAGTAAACTGCATTTCACCCGAAAAAACAATTTCTTGAAAACATAATCCAAATAAAGAATTCATGGTAAAAAGCCAAAATATAGAAAATACAACAAAGTTGCTAAATATGCTTGCATCCGATAGAAAGAAAGAATTAACCAATTCACTAATTAGATGCAAACAAAGTAGAGATGCATATATTCATGAAAAAAGCCATATTTCACAAAGCAAATTAATAAGAATTTTTAATCGCCAAGTGGCGACTAGGGTGGCGATCGATGGCCGATTTTTAATTTAAAGAATTAACCAATTCACTAATTAGATGCAAACAAAGTAGAGATGAATATATCCATGAAAAAAAAATCTGTATTTCACAAAGCAAATTAATAAGATTTTTCAATCGCCGAGTGGCGACTAGGGTGGCGATCGATGGCCGATTTTGAATTTAAAGAATTAACCAATTCACTAATTAGATTCAAACAAAGTAGACATGCATATATCCATGAAAAAAGTTGTATTTCACAAAGCAAATTAATAAAAATTTTTAATCGCCGAGTGGCGACTAGGGTGGTGATCGATAGCCGATTTTTAATTGCCACTTTTACAACTTTAATCGCCATGTGGCGAGTGGCGATCGTTAATTTACACCTATATAAGAAAGGCCTTCAAAAAGAGGAAAATGTTAACTACAATTTTTCATTCCTTGCTAAAATTTTAGCCTTTTTTTTTTAAAGCGTAACAATTTTAAAATCGAAACAACAAAAAAATTACAGATTTTTTCGTCTGAAATTAATGCAAGTCTTTCGTATTTGATATTCATTAAGCTCTTAAATAAATGTTCGTTCTCTTTTTTGAAACAGCTTAAATAATTAAGAAATAAAATCTTAGGTTAATATTTACTTTTAAACATTTCAAATTCTTAATTCAAAAGATCAAAAATAATAGTTGTTCAAATTTTACACATTGAATACGATTTTTAACATCATTCTCTATACATCGAATTTCTCTATATACAAATTTTTTACTGGAATGGTGGATTTCATTATATAGAGACTCTACTGTATTTTCTAATTGATGTAATTTTTTTTATGGTGATTTTTTACATTTTTAATTCATTAAAAATTAATTTACAGAAAGTTTTTGACCCAATATTTATGTGTGCAGAAAGTTTATGGTTTCATACTGTAGTAGAGTAGCACTAATTATCGAATGTGTACAATCTGTCCTGAATCTATGAATGTAAATAAAGAAATTGAATGCTTGAAAAATATTTTAATAGAGACAAAATTTTTTAATTAACTTTACCAACTTTAATATTTTTGGCACTTTTCCAGTAAAAGGCCCTTGGTGATATGGTCCTTGGTGTAGTGTCATGTGGAGGCTATGGCAAAGCAGTTAGTAGGTCCTAATATGTACAGTATACTAATACAGTAAAACCTCCGAAGAGCGGCCAGCGATGGGACTGTGTAAAAGTGGCCGCTTGTTAGAGGTGACCGGTATATGGAGGTTTCGCTTCAACTGATTAGAAGTATAACAAAAATTATTTAATTCAATAAAATACTTCAAAAAATGTATAATTCAAGCGAAATTTTTCTAACCAGCCGTTAGAAGCTTTGAAATCATTAATACCAAGTTTTTTGTCAATTTTCAATGTTCTTTTTTTGAAAAATGGGTCCTGAAATCGGTAAATTTTTAGATCTGCAATTTCTAAACTATTCTAATAGCATTTCATTAATTACTTCATTCCCAGTTTTGCGACATTTAACATTGTTTTCTAGGCTTTCACCTCTAAGATGTTTCTCAATGTGCACTCTTCTTTATTCTTTAAAATTTCGTTTATTTGCGTTCTTCCGCATCCATATTTTTCTGCTAATATCCGTGCTCTAAAGCCCATCTTACTATCATCAATAACCTTCAATTTTTCACTGAGTGATAAAAAATTTCTTTTTTAAAATTTTACTCATGTTCGATTTAGAAAACTAGAGACAAATGGCTGGCGAAGGCCGAAATAGTTACCGCTTTTTTTTCTCTGCGTAGACAGTGAGGAACCATATAAAAAAGAGAGGGGGTGTAGGCATCAACATGACCGTATTAAATAAAGGTTTTCAAATTTGATGCGTTTTCACTGATAATCTCAAAATTATTGCCAGTTGTGAAAAAATAAAATGTAAAAAAATATTCAATATCCACATTCAAGGGCGTGTGAAGAGAAAATGTGCCCGGGGCAAAGTGTCAATTTGGCGCCCCATTTTCCCCAACTTTTTCTTGTAACAACCCAAAAATGATGCTGGTAGTGTAAATTTGGCGCCCCCTAAATTTCCGCGCCCAGGCGACCGTCTATTTCGCACGACGCTGTCCACATTGTGCGTGTGAACTAGTGCAAAAATATAAACAAAGAAACAAAGTTAACTCTTAAACTATATTTTAAATTAGTGAAAGAAGTTTCTCACTTCAATTTAACTTACTTTAATTTGTTTATGTTACTTTCGCAATTGGCTTGCGTCACTGCGAGAATAAATACTCGTATACACAGTTTCTGCAATACCACTCCACAGAAGTGTGTGGAGGGGGAGAGGGGAGGAAAAAGGCGAGACGAAATAAAAAATGCTCCTCACTATAATTGTAGCAGCAATGGAGAGAGGGGGGGGGGGGACAAAACAAGAGTCTAAAACAAAGGATTTTTTTTTAATGTCGCAATTTGCAATAGTCTCGGCTTCTTTTGGTGGCCGTATCGGAGTGGATTTCCCTGGCCGTGGCCGGTTTTAGAGGTGACGGTATTCGGAGGTTCGATCTAATATTATTTCAACACGATTCATTCCGTTCTATGAAAAAGTGGCCGGTTGTTAGAGGTGACCGCTCTTCAGAGGTGGCCGTTAATGGAGGTTTTACTGTACGTAACAGAGGAGGAATGGAAAAAATGTTTTTACTACCAACATTTTCCCTCATCCGTATGAAAATTTCCCCAAAATTTTAAGACATGTTACAAGTTTACTTAAATTCTGTATTTTTATAGAATTTTTTTTTTTTCCCTCAAAATTACTCAACTTATGCACAAATATATACAGTAGGAGAGACTAGTACACTGTAAACCACTTTTGCAGTTTGCATTTTTTTTTTTTTTTTATTAATGAAAAGTCCAATCTACTTAAAAATATTCTTGAACATTTCTTAAGCACTTTTACATGCCTCAGAAAGTTTTCAGAACATAGTTTCCAATACTTAAAATATATATATCAGGGTTGGCATGATTTAAATCAATCGATTTAAATCAAGATTTAAATCTAGATTTAAATCAACTGATTTTTTTAAAAAAATCATTTGATTTAAATCAATTTTTTTTTTTCATATTTGAAATTAGTCAGCAGAGAAGTAAGAAATAGGTGTAAATAAGTAACAGGTGTTTTTCTGGTATTTTCAGGATTTCTATCAGAAAGAATGTGGCAGGTACAGGTTAAGGCCCCTGTCCTCGCTTGAGGAAACACTCACGAGCTAATGCTATTCCTATAGGGAAGCATTTTTCTAATAACTCTTTCGCATTTTGACATTTTTGAATAATTTTTTTTTTTTTTTTTTTTTGCAGTGGATAGCTGAGGTGCATGCCGACAGCGCACTTTTTTTACTTTTTCGATTTTTGTTGCAGATATATTTTTTAAAAAGCATTTTCAGTTTCGAAACCGGTTTTGAAAGTGAAACTAACTTTGTAAAAAATATCTGCAACCAAAATCAAAAAAGTAAAAAAGGTGCGCTGTCAGCATGTACCTCAGCTATCCAGTTAAAAAAAAATTATTCAAAAATGTCAAAATGCAAAAGAGTTATTAGAAAAATGCTTCCCCATAGGAATAGCATTAGCTCGCGAACGTTTCCTTGAGCGAGGACAGGGGCCTTAAGTCCAGGTGTCCCCCTCCTAATCCTTTTTTTAATAAACTTTAGACGATGAGGCGAAACACAGAAACACTTTATAAATCATTTTTCGTTTTCCAATCTTGGCAACTAAATTATTTGAATCTTTTTTTGTTTCACAAATTAATAATTAAACAAGATCATTAATGTTCACCAAAAAATCGGATACTGCAAGCTAGGAACAAGTTTTAAAACTTGCCATATTGCACTGTCAACTTTCAATCAAAGCTTACGAATTTTTAAAGTTTTTGGGTAAAACGCTAGAAAATGTATTAGATAAAGATAGCAGAGTTGCCAAGTCTCCTGATTTTCAGATGTTTCTCCATACTCCTTATTTTTGACATATTTCTTCTAATTTTTCACACTTTTTAAATATTCTGTTATTTAACAATCAAATGTGCTGTGATTCAGTGAGAAAAGCTCTAGTACAGGTGCAATTGTTCTTTAGAATGTTTGACCACTAGTGTTTTATGTGATGAATTACACCCTGATTCATGACAAAAAACATCCCTCTTTTAATAATATTTAGTCAAACTAAAAATATTGTAAAATATACTAAATATTATATTCTTAAATGTGTTCTACTTGTAAAGAATACATACTCTCCTTATTTGAGTAAGGGTGATACATTTCTTTTTAATCTTCAGTAATAACCAAGCAATATTGAAACAAACTTTTACTAAAGAAGTTTACATCAACAAATTAACAAGTTTTCATTCACAAAAATATCTCCGGATATCTGAAATAAAATCTCCTGATTTTTAACTTTCAGAACTTGTCAAGTCCGAGATAGAATTAAAAAATTTAAAGCAAAATATGAACAAGCTATTAATGGCTTTCATTTCGCTGGAGTTTTATTAAGTCCCTCTATTTTAAATTGAAATGAAATTTCACTTAGTGTAGAGGAAAATAATGAAGATTTGGCATTCATTAAATAAAATTGTCCAAATCGTCTACGTAAAAAATGGCCCATTCCAAAAATTACCATTGCTTGAGAAAAAAGTTTTAGATATTATGACAGATTATGATTGATGGAAGTCATTTTATATAATGGGAGGTAAAAAGATAATCAGCAAAATTGAATTTATTTATCAAATAACAACAGACGTGGCTTCATCTGCTGAAGTAGAAAGACAATTTTCTTCTTTTGGACTAGTTCATCCAAGCCTTCATAATAAATTATGAGTGGACAAAGCTTCAAAGTTAGTGTTTTTGTTCAAACAATTAAATCCCTGATTTATTTCTATTTGCTTAAAAACTATTGAATTAATTGTGTTTTTTATCCCTTAATAAATAGCTTTCATTAAATGAATATTTAATTTGTTCTTTAAATTTTACCATTTTCTATTCATTTACAACCTATTTAATTTTATTTCTTATTTAGTGTGCACAAATCAATTACAAAATAATAGAATGGCTTTAGATTAAAGCCTAAATGTTTAATTTTTAGTACAAATCAGTAACTAGAATATAGTATTTAATGAACTATATAATTATTTCTTATTATTTTTATAAATTATAAATATTATTTATTCTTTTTTTAGTTAGTTTTATAAAAAACTGCTCCATGTATTGTAAAAACATAAAAACACAATAATTAAAAATAGAATTCTAAAAAAATCAAATAAATCCGATTTAAATCAAAAAAATCTGATTTAAATCAAATAAATCCGATTTTTTTAAAAAAATCATGATTTTTTCCCAACCCTGATATATATATATATACTTGAACATGTTCATAAAATGGACCAGTGTGCCCAGAAGTGGGGCACTGCATTCCACTTACTGGGACACAGGGATCCACTATTAAACATTATTTGAAATACAATATAAATTTATTTTCTATTAATTTAAATCCTCTTTATTTCCCCCTTTACCTCTAAAATAACATAGTTCAAATTTTTCAAGCAAAAGTTTCAAACAAAACACTTATAAAACTAAACAGAAAAATTATCAAAAAGATTATTATATTTTTTAAATAACAACAGATTGATACAGGAGCAATTGAAAATAAGGTGAAGTTATAAAATAAAGTATTTGCCACAAAATTTGAAAATGAAATAAAAAATACTTATGAGCTTGAAATTTTCTTGAAATAATTTTTGATCTAAGGGAGATTTTACAATAACACCCATACAGAAAACAGGTTAGTAATGATACAGTTTTGATTCCAAATTAGCTTTATGTTACATCTAAAATGATTGCTGAAATTTCAGAACCTGACAGAAATTGTTTTAGTAATAACCAGCTACAATGAATTGGATATTTGAATTGCTTTAAAAGCAGAAAATACAAAACAAATATTTATTACTATTATATATAGACATTTTTCTTTGTTTACTTTATTTTACAGTTAAATAATTACTTTAAAACAGCATTTATTTGTAAAGAATAAGTATTTATTAAATATTTTGAAAATTCTGCATTACAGCAATAGAGTAGATTGTGGACCACTGTACCCCAGCAGTAGGTGGTCCCAGTGCTGAATTCAGACATTTTTCTCTGGGAGAGACTTCAGTAGCTCTGGGGGGGGGGGGAGGGGGGGATTGTACTTTTTGACCACTGAATTTGCAAAATTTCTAATTTTCCAGGGTGGAGGTCATCTCATTGCTCCGGGGGTGGGGAGGGGGAATGTTCTCCCCTTGAATTCAACACTGGGTGGTCCAGTGGTGACCACCCAGTGATCTCACATTTGCATGGCCCTGAAATAAAATATCATACCTCTACCAAGACTGAACTCAAATCTGTCTCCTTTGCGACTGCTGTCGAATTCAACTGGTTCTTTGCCTAAGCGCCATCCAGTATAATGAACTGATACTCTGTCTCCATAGCCAGGATATTCTTCTCCTTCACCTTCCTTGAGAACTTTTTTCAAAACACCACCATCTTTCTCTGGGGTAATATCTACAGAAACAACATTTTCAATGTCTACTTCTGACGAATTATCCGAATTAATACCATCTTTTGCAGAGAACGTTTCAATATCACCCTCTGCATCATTTACATTAGTTTCAGTTTCAGCTTCCACTAATTCAGCAGTAATATCCGAAGAAAGATTGTCATCAGAGTCAGTTTTAGAATGATCCTTTGAGCTGATGATATTTTCATCACATTCTGTATCTTTGACAACTGTTTCAGATTCAACTGAATCGGGTTTGATTTCGGGTGTATTATCCATTTTAAAAGTTTAGATAAATTCAATATTTTTTATACAAGTACTTTCGGTAGACAAAGCAAATGAATATTTGTCAGCCAGCAGAATAGAGAAGCGATAAAGAAATGAACGATTTTGGGAGATGCATCGAAAACAGTTATTGATAACAGTCATTCTTAGAATTTCCTAAAAATAATATATATTTTTGGACAATACAACAGACAAACATCCTTGTTTCTGTCGACAACAGAAACCGAGGATGCGAGAGAAAGGAAGCCGAAATCCGATTCACAATTAGTCGGTTTTCTATCGATAAACCGGTTTCATCGAATAGATAGTTTCGAATCTGGAACTGTACACTCTGAGACATACTTTGGAAACTTTTTAATACCTTGCTGTTGTCAATAAATATTTAAAAATTTAATAATCTTAGATCGAAACTTTTTTAGCCTTGAAATTTTTATGAATTAGATATAAAAAATGATTTTCTCATTTTGCCTTTCTTTCTTCAACAACTGAACCAACGTAACCAATCAAACAAGTAAAGCGCAAAATAAAAACATAATTAAAAATCTAATCGCCTCTTTTTGTTATTTATAAGGTTCCTCTTCTAAAAAACTCAGGAAATTCGAATGGATCATTTGAAAATAGATTATTATTTACATACTTTGTAGAAAGATTTGTTTCGGAATTTCTACTTATTCATATAAAGTAATTTTATAAAGTTTCTGTTTTCCTTTTCTGCCATTATCACGAATTTCATTCGTATTGTCAGAATTTCGCTATTTAATTATAAAGCTCTATTCTCTTTATTTTAAAGTAGTGATTTGAAATTGTTTGTATATATATTTTTTTTCATATAGGGAAGAGCAGGGTCACTGAACTCGACAATTAATACGGAGGGATAACTCCCTATTTTGATATACTGAATCCAGCGATCCGCCCTTGAATACAATAATGCCTAAGATTTTCGTAGGGAAACTTCTTGGCAAAACATATATTTCCATCCAAGTATAAGGTATAGTATAAGGTAGTTATTTTCAAATTGAATTTTCTTTTAAAAATAGGACGATGTTGCTACAATTTTTCCCTAATAGATATTTTTTATTAAAAAAACCTATTTATTTTACTTAAATACATAGTAAATTTTACATTTTATATCAGTTAAAAGTGAAATTTTTGCTAAATTCAGCAAAAAAACGATTAAATATTTGTTAAGTATTGCTCATAAAAATATAAAAAAAAGTTTGAAAAAATGCTTGTAATAATAAGAAAAATAGAGGACCCATTACTTGCGCATGTTGAAAGTTTGATGCGATTCTGGCATCAAACTCAGTGGATCAATGAGTTATTATTGTGGAGCTCTGTGAGCGGGGTGGAATGAAACAATAGGAGGAATAGGTTTTTCCATCTATGTATCATTCTAAGCATTTCATTTAAAGCAATAGTACCCCAAACTTAAATTGAAAAAGCTGCTGATTTGCATAAGCTTGCAATTATATAACAAAAAAGATTATTTCAAGAATAAAAAGTGAATTTGTTGGAAACAATTTCTATGCTTTCATTGTATTAATGGCTTGTTTATGCATTGATGTAATAGTTTCCCTGTATTGTATGTTACCCATAATTTAAACCAAGCCTAAAAGCACTATAGTTGTTTATTTAAGAAGCTTAACATAAAAGAAGGTAATGGGGAGGAATAGGTTATGTCCAATTCCTTGTTTTTAAAAACATGAATGCAAATTTTGGTACTACTACGTCGACCATAAAATTATCACCAAACTATAAGATTAAATGCCAATAATGGATGACCGTGAATGTGACACTCAATGACATTAAATACGATTAACCTGTTTAAAATGCCATTAAGTGATTTTTATTTATATTTTTATTAATATTCTACTAATTATTTGTTTTTTTGTTATTTAAAATAAAAATTATGTCAATATGTATAATTTGGCTATTAGTTTGGTGATTTGTATAATTTGGCAAAATTGGTCAGCGGGATAACAGAGTAGTACCCAAATTTCGGTACTTATGTATTAACGCCACCACAGCAAAAATTGTGCTGATGCACTGATAAAGAGCTATGTTGTTTGCACGCACACAAAAAACATGGCATCAAAAAAGAGCAATAAAAAGCACTAAAATATGGCGTCAAAAATCGGCAAACAACAAGACAACAAGGAATCCAAAAGATAATTGCGTGCACGTGTGAACAACAAGATTGTTCTTTATTGCTGCATTAATCCAACTTCTGCTGTGGTGGCGTTAATACGTAAGTACCCAAATTTCTAATATGCAAATATTTATAAAAGGTAATATATTACTTACAGCATTGATAATATATTAATTTGTTCCAAAATGTATATAAAATGAAATAATGATTTTTAAAAATCATCTAAAACTGACAATGCAGAATTTTCCTTCTAGTAATGATATTTGATATTCTGGCTCGGACATTGTCAACATATAATCTGTGTCAGACTGTATATCTAGCTAAAACTAGACTATTTCTGCTTTATAGTTTTGTTTTATAGCTGTCCTGTACCTCCCTGTTAGTTGGGAGGTATAGGACAGGGTTGTCGGCTTTTAGCCAAGCCCAAAAAAGCTGGCTGGCTTTTTTTTTTCTCTTTAGACACTTAAAAAAAGTCAGCTTTTATTTTTTAAAAAGATGGTTTACAGATACTTCATATTAAATTTGGATTAATTCATTTTTAATACAGTTATAAATATTTCCTACTATAAAAAATATAAATTTCTACTAAATTTTATCAAATAAATGTTAGAATTGCAAGAATGCATCTGTGAAAGCAGTATGTCTGAAAAGAAATTATAAATATTTAGAAAAATATATTAAATTGGACTCTAAAGTGGTGGTTTGGAATTCTGTGTTATCTAGATCTACATTTACCGCACATTTTAAAGGATATAGATGAAACAATAAGAAATGTCACTCATCAGAATAAAAATTTTCTTACGCACTGCTATTTACTATTAAAATTGATTTAAACTAAATAGCTTAATGTACATTAATAATTGAAATTATCTCATAATACTTGCGAACACCCAGTAATAAGTAATCTGTATTCTGATAACTTATAAAAAATGATAATGTAAAAAGTTTTTACGCTATTAAGCAGTTATGTAACTTATTTCAGATATGTCTATGCAGACAGATTAAAATCTTAGAATGAACCATGTTGAAAGAAAATAACATTTGAGAAAATTTTAATACATGTAAGTGCATAAAATAGAGTGAAAAAAAAAAAAAAAAAAAAAAAAAAACTGGTAGTACTTTATTATTTTGTCGACCAAAATACTATCGCCAAACTATAAGATTAAATGTCAATATTAGAGGATTGTAAATGATAAATTCACTTGACATTAAACCTGATGCCTGTGCTTGCTACATCAAGTAATTTTTAATTTGTATTTTTATTAATGTTATATTAATTTATTTGTTCTTTCATCAAACTATTTGAACAACAAAAAAAAATCTGTCAATTTATATAATTTGGCGAAGTTAGTCAACGGAATAACCAAATAGTACCTGAAAAGTATATCCAAATGAAACTTATTGAATTAAAATTTTGAAAAGCTTGTTTTGTTGCTATTTAAAAGAGTGTATATTCTGCATAAAAAAAAATGATTGCATAAATTATTCATAATATTGTTTTAATAGAAAGAATTGCTGCTTTTATTAAATAACTTTATGTGCAATTTTAAATAAATATTTATGAGCAATAAAATAAGACTTATTACAGTGAAACCTCCAAATAAGGGACACCTCTATTTAAGGGACAAAACTTCTGGTGATAGAAATTGGGAGATAAAAGGCAGGCGTCAAATGACGACTACTGTAAAAATCTTAGGCGTCAAATTAAGATTTTTAGTTGCAGTTTCTAAAATTCATATTAATATTACTGTAATACTGTATACAGAGTTTCCCCCAGGACAAGGGCGCACAGGCCTTCGACCAGTAAATTTTTGAAAAGAAATGTTCCCCTTATTTTTGGCATTAATTCTGTATCTTTAAGAATTTAAATAAGAAAAAACCTTCTGCTAACATTTACCGGTGGACGTTTCCCCGAAGGCCTGTGCGCCCTTCTTCTGGGGGAAACTCTACTGTATATAATTTTGCAGTGATTCTGAGTAAAAGAAAAATTTTGAAATTTGTATAAAATTTTCTGAAAAGTTACAACAGAAACAGGAGAGAAATCCACTCCCAAAACTGTTCAATTTTTTTGGGAGGGAATTCGCGCCTCTTTTACGAAATTTGTATTTTTTGCTATCTTTCGATAAAACTTATTGTTTACCCCATCTTTCAATGAAATTTACCGCTCTTTTTTGCAATCTTTCGACGAAACTGGCCGTTTTTTCGCGATCTTTCGACGAAAGTGGGCGTTTTTTTCGCGATCTTTCGACGGAACTTGCCGTTTTTTCGCGATCTTTCGACGGAACTTGCCGATTTTTCGCGATCTTTCGACGGAACTTGCCGATTTTTCGCAATCTTTCGATGAAACTTGCCTTTTTTTTCGCGATCTTTCGACAAAACTTGCTTTTTTTTCGCGATCTTTTCAAGAATTTTGTCTTTCTTTCGTCCTTTTGACAAATTTTGCCGTGTTTTTCGCGATCTTTTGATGAAACTTGCCAATTTTTTGACGAAACGTGTCGGTTTTTTTCGCGATTTTTTCAAGAAACTTGCCGTTTTTCGCAATTTTTTTAAGAAACTGGTCGTTTTTCGCGATCTTTTGATGAAACCTGTCGGTTTTCGCGATCTTTTGATGAAACTTGCCGGTTTTTTCGCGATTTTTTTGAAGAAATTTGCATTTTTTGCGATTTTTAGAAAACTTTGCCGTGTTTTTTCGCGATCTTTCGATGAAACTTGCCGTTTTTTTCGCTATTTTTTGACGAAACTTGCCGGTTTTTTCGCGATTCTTTGAAGAAACTTGTTTTGTTCGCGATCTTTTGACAAACTTTGTCGTGTTCTTTCGCGATCTTTTGACGAAATTTGTCATTTTTTCGATCTTTTGAGAAGCTTTGCATGTTTTTTCGCGATCTGCTGACGAAATTTGTCGTTTTTTCGCGACTATTTCTTGAAATTCGCGATGTTTTATAGTTTCGAATTTTCAGACTAGACTATTTTTTTTTTAATTTTTGGAACTGAATGTCTAATAAATATATTTTTTTTAAAGCTAGGCGTCAAATTTGACGACCGAGAATAATTTTGTAGTTGTCAAATTCAATTCTTTAGTTGCATTTGACGACTAACGATCGCTAATTTCTAACTCTGTTCTGGTCCCAGTCCCTTGATATAGGACGTGTAATGTATTTACCTCTGAATAAGGGACCCTTGAAAATGAGATGAAAGGGACAGTTTTTTGCATTTTATGCAATGAAGTAGTCTGTGGTGAAAATTAAAATATATATTTTTGTGAACTTATCAAATAGATAGACAGTCATGTTGATACAGAGTAAATACGACACAGTTAACGACAAATACCCTATTTACCTACAATTGTGAAATTGTGATTCGACATCAGTGCGTTTATCTGCATTGAAAGTATTGCTGAAAATTGTGAGGATTATTCTGAAAGTGGAGAATAAAAGAAAATTGTGAAACAAAAACAATACAGATGCTTTAAGGCTGTTCTCAAATCCAAAAAAAACAACTTTTAAGATATAAGTTTTAGTTTATTTTTATTCAGAAATACCTGAAACTAGGTAGTGTTGTTGTTCAGAAAATGTGTAATCGACCAGTTTTTTCTTTTTTTTTTTCTTTTTTGCAAATGTGATAGATCTTTCAGAAAATATAATCAAAATGGGTGTTTTGAACCGAACTTCCACACGAAAGAAGAATAACTCCTCAAGAAAGGGTAAAAAATGTCTTTGTCACGTGATCAAAATCGTTTATAAATCAATAGATAATTTACTTAACGAAAAATTGAAAACACAGTTTAATTCCAAATCGCTTCTAGAGTCAAGCGTTCCAATTTTAACTGTGTCAAATAAATTTTCCACTTGCTGAGCAGATCAGTTGAGATTTGTTGCCTTAAAATCCACAGTGCCAATTGAATACTTTTTTTTTTTTTTTTTGGTAAATACTGCTGGTAATGAAGAACTAAAATTTAGAAGTACGATAAAAGAACACTTGAAAGGTTTGTACTGAAGAATTGAAATTTGCTCTTGGCTGATTACTTCAAATAAAATTTTTTCAAATTTTTTATACTTTTTGGATGTACACAATTTGCAAAACAACAAATCAATCATTCTACAAAGCATTTAATGATTTTGTAATTAATTGAAAAATTTTAATTGGTTAATTCTCTCTTTTTTTTTTTTTGTCTAATTAACGTAATTTATACATTTAGGGTACATTTAAATTTCACCTTTAATGCTTTGTTATTTTTATATCCTTAACGATTAATTAAAAATAATACAAAAACCTCCGAATAAAGTTCCGGTCCCATAGGTGTCCCTTATTTGGAGGTTTCACTGTATAACTCTTAAAATTAATTAAATGATAAATTATATTACTAAACAACTATTGTCCTTTTTAATTATATAAAACAGTAAAAATGAAAAAAGAAAGAGAAGGGTGTTAAGATTAATATAATCCAGAGAAAGCAACTGGTATGGATTTTTAAAATTTTGCTGAATATTTGCAATTTTGGCCACATATCATTAACAGATCTATGTATGTATTATTCCAATAATGTCTTCAATTTTGAGAAATTGGTTTTTATTATCAATTTTATCTCAATTAAATGCCTTTAAAACGAATTAAAAACATATAAAAATGTGTAGCTTATAATTAAAATGCTTCATTGTATAAAAGTCAATTTTGACCAAAAAAGCCGATTAAAACAAATAAAAGTCTTGGTGTGGCTTTTTTTAATTTTAGCAGACTTTTTGTAAGCCTGTATCGGGCACAGTTTGAAACTTAAAGTTCGTTAATCATAAAATTGTTTCCGAAATTTACATTTCTATATTGCTCAAGGACATTGGAAATTGTTTCATTTTGTTTTATTTTTTATAAATTGAAATTTTTGTTTTTGTGTGAAACAAAGTTAATGTTTTTTCTTTTTTTCTTTAAAGGTCCCTGTTCCTCCCCACTCTTTTATTAATTATTATTATTTCTTAAAATAAAAAAGAAAACTTTTAAAATTTTATCATTGATAGTGTAAGTACATGCAATTCACCTTTAAACTAAATATTTTAATGTTACATGTATGACGCTTCTTACTATTAATTTAGGAACACTATATTTAAAAATATTAATTAATGTTTCATAAGTATTGCCTTGTTAGCATTTGCATAAAAATCAATATTTCTACAATTTTTTCTTTCTTTTTTACCAGCATGTTTTACTGTGCATTGCCTGGGGCTGAAAATGTAAATTTTCAGAAATTTTGAACTGGCAAAATAAAGTTTTTTTTTTTTTCCTTTTTTTTGAAAATTTGATTTTTCACAAATGTTTTTCAAGTTATATTCTCCTAAGTTTCGAATAATAAATACTTTTTAAATTTCTGCACATTAAAAAAAAAAAAAATTATTTTACAGTACATGAATATATATAGTTAAGAAAATCCCTACCGGCTCAGCATACAGGCACAGGTAGATTTTGTGTTAATTTCACCAACAAAAAGTAAATTATGATTAGAGACAAACCCAGTTTAACAATTTTATTTGGCTGCTTTTGGACAAATTTTAATTTCATTTTTCTGTAAGAGCTGGAATCATTAGTTTGGCTTGTATCAGAATCATGCAATATTTAAAAAATATTTTTCTGCACTCAACAACTGAAAATTTTCTAATGCTGTTTCAGACTCATTTTTAAAAGAAAAATGTGCTGACAGGGTTTTTGAAGATATTATAAGTGACCTGATGTTTTTATTTTTTGTATAGAACAAAAATTATTAGAATTTGATTTATAAACAATTATTTTCTCAACCATATTTTTTGTTTCCAACACTATCTCAATATCCCTTTAGGAAATTCAGTTGAAAATGCTCACTTTGACAACATTTATTTTAAATATATCTTACTTTTATTGAAAATTCAACAAATATGGCACATTATATAGTTTCTAAATAAGAGAACATGACAAGTGCATGCATTTGAGAGCAAAAATGAATCTAAACAACTTGTTGAGTTCACCCTTAATACGTTCAACACAATCATTTCAGGAAATTTGGTTCAAAATGACAGCTTTTTTTTTTAAATATATTCTGCTTGTATTAAAGAATTTGACCAGTATGGCACATTATACAGTTTTTATAAAACAAATAACTTGTCAAGTGCTTGCGTTTGCGATCAAAAATACATTTAAAAATGAGTTGTGAAATAGGCGATTTGGATTAGAGTGCACATTTTAATATGAAAATTTTTCTTTGACTTTTTTATACTATAAGAAATGGTCCTGTCAAAAACCTGTCAGTATAAAAGTTGTTGATATTGAGAAGATATAAAATAAATTTAAAAAGATTTGATATCTTGTGAATTGACAAAGTTATTGATTTTTTTTCGTCTTCCCCCCCATTTTGTTTTTATATATATTTTACTTTTTGTGTTAAGAATTGGTCCCATCAAAAAACTTGTCAGTATAAAAATTGTGCATAATATTTAGAAGATTTATTATAAATTTAGTTGGATTTGATATCTTGAGAGTTGAAAAAGTTATGATTTTTACCCAAATTTTTGGCCCTTTTTTCAGAAGTAATAATAATTTTAAACTGGTTTTGATATTTTTTTTTCAACTAAGAAATTGTTTTTTTTTTTTTTTTTTTTTTTTTTTTTTTTCACAAAACCCCTCCCTATTTCTACTTTCTTTGTCGGATATCCCCCTTTAACAAACTTAATCGAAATTTTATGCCCCTTTATTTAATGTTATCAATTTGGAAGAGATTTGTTCAAAATTATGGAAGTTATTAAGTGAAATAGATTGATAGATAAATATAAGTTTTTTACTGGATGTGGTTTGGGGTTCTAGTTCTAGGAGTCATGATTGGTGTAAATCTGCAGAAATTCCAGCATAAGACAGAATGTAATAGGTAGTATTTCCTGCGAAATCTACCTAAAAATCACTGCCGGGTCGGTCTAAAGGCAGAGATAGATTTTGAAGTTAAGTATTAATTTCACAAACAAAAAGTAAATCTAAATTATATAAAAAACCCAGTCTAACAATTTTTTTCTGTTGGTTTTTAATGCGTTTTTAATTTTATTATCCTGTATGAGCTGGTTTAATCAGAATCATGTATCCTTCAAGCCTTTTTCTTAACTTTGTTTTTGCTGTAACAGTTGGTCCTATCAAAAAGTTGTAGATAATATTAAGGAGATTTATAATAAATTTGAATGGATTTAATATCTTGTGAATTAACAAAGTTATGAATATTTTTCTTCTCCAATCCTTTTTTCTTTTTTTTTCTTTTTTTTTTCATTTTTAATTTGTTTTTGCAGTAAGAGTTGGTCTTATCAAAAACTTGTCAATATAAAAGTTGTAGATAATATTGAAAAGATTTAAAATAAATTTAAGTGAATTTGATATCTTGAGAATGGATAAAATTGTAATTTTTTCCCCCTTGAGCTCATTTTTTATTTTATCAAAAATCTGTCACACATAATTTTTTTACGATTTCCCTAGAAGTAATAATAACTTTAAACTGATTTGATATGCATTAAAATTAAAAAATTATGGGTTTTTTTTTTCAAAATTTTTTTTCTGTTTCTGTCCCCTTGATCTGATTTTATTGAATGAATCTGAGCAAGATTTTCCACCCTTTAAGTTTATGTTTCATTTTGGAAGAGATTTGTTAAGATTTATAGAAGTTACATCATTCATAAAAATGTGATAGATAGATTGTATAACGTTTAGAGCTGCGGGTGATATTGGGTTCTAGGGATCATCATCAATGGAAATCTGCAAAAATTTTTCAGAAATTTCAGCATAGGGCAGAATGTAGTATTTCTTATAAAATCTACCTAAAACAAAGAAAAATCCAACTTTTAAAAGTTTAGTCTTTTAATTTAAATCAAGTATTAGTTTAAAATACATCCTTTGTCAATGAACAATGCAGTCTTCATTGTAGAACTCTGTCTTCGAAGGTTGGGGTATAGCAAAGCTTTTTTCAGTCAACTATAAGCCAAAGTCTTGAGAACCAACTCTCCTATGAGTGTCCAGTTTCCTGGAGGATCCGGAAAATTTATTAAAAGGCCCGCTCTAGTTTCATCCAATGCATGAACATTGCCTTCCTCATGTCCAGACTTAATAATCTTCTTGGGTTCGAAAAGGATCTGCGCTCTTATATGAAAAGAAAATACAGTAGACTCTCTCAAATCCACACAGCTTGGGACCATTGGTTATGCAGATTTCTGGTCATTTCATTGTTTACATTTTTTAAATAGTTATTTGAATACAATTAATAATGCGATCGAAACTATAATGAATGCTTACAATATAGTAAAATATTAAAATAAGTAATAAATTAAAATAATAAAAATTTATACACTGTTAAAAAAAAGATTAAAATATTAAAAGTAAATGTCAAGTAAATAATCAATAATGTATAATTAATATTCATTATAACAAAGAGATGCATTTTTCTAAATTATTAAGTGAAATTTACATCTAAAGATGCATTACTAATTCACATCAAATTCATAAAATAAGGATATTTTACTTCAGGTTTAGCCAGACTTAATAATAAAAAAAGCTGGATTAATGCATGAATATATTTTGCAAAAAGATTATGATTATCAGTGATATAAGCAATACTTTGAATTAAAAAAAAATTATTCTTTCTTGATGGAAAAGCATAAATTTAGTAATATTAATGAAAATTACACATTAAAATGTACATAGAAGTGATATAAAAATAAAAAAAGTTAAATTTTATCCCTACATCTGAACTGAAAAAACTTTCAGTTCAGAAACTTTCATTGTTTACATCTGTAAATTATGTATGAATTTTAGGATTGCAGATTTGAGGGAGTCTACTGTATAAATAGATTTTAACTGTAACGTTTATTAATATTTATTTGCAAACAATTGGTTTTCATTGTTATATCGATAATAATGTAAAGTGAAAACCAGGTTTAATTTTAAAAATTTATTGTAATTTATTATTTCTTGTTATTAGGTACCTTGCATATGACTTTGTATAAAAGGAGTATTCTGTAGCAGTTATGTGCCAAAATTGATAGTAAGTATTATTATTATTTTGAATTTTAACCCCTCCTGGATGAGCCACTGATATACAGAGTGTCTGAAAAGTCTGGAAACGGCCGAATAACTCGAGAAATACATATGAGATTGAAAAACGTAAATATACGTGATAAATATTTTTAAATAAGCTACTCTGTGATACCAAATTTGACCTTCGAAACCGACCCCCTGGGGGTCAGAGGGGGTCCAACTTTGAAATCTTAAATTATAACCCCCATTTTTTATTGCAGATTCGGATTCTACGGACAAAAATACATAACTTTTGTATTTGATGTTTATTTCGAATCCTCGTTTATCACGGTGCAATTGAGCATATTAAATCAATACATATTTCGGCTTTTCCAACGGGATTTTCCCTAATCGAAACTAATTGGGGAGAATTTATGACATCAAATTCCTCGTCTTTTGCAATAATAGCGTTTCCTGAAAATCACCTGTGGTGATTATTTCAATAGTGCTACACTGTTAAAAATTTGACCCATTTGCTGCAGCATCACTCCACAGTTATTATAGAATATCTCTTTTGTGACCAATGAGAATGCTCCATAACACAGTAAAGTAATCGTTTCCTATAAAAGCGGTGGAGTGACGATGCAGCAAAAGGGTCAATTTTTTTACAGTGTACTTTACTGTGTTATGGAACATTCTCATTGGTCATGCAAGAGATATTCTATAAAAGCTGTGGAGTGACGCTACAGCAAATGGATAAAATTTTTAACTGTGTAGCACTACCGAAATAATCGGCACGGGTGATTTTCAGGAAACGCTATTATTGCAAAAGACGAGGAATTTGATGTCATAAATTCTCCCCAATTAGTTTTGATTAGGGAAAATCCCGTTGGAAAAGCCGAAATATGTATCGATTTAATATGCTCAATTGCACCGTGATAAACGAGGATTCGAAATAAACATCAAATACAAAAGTTGCATATTTTTGTCCGTAGAATCCGAATCTGCAATAAAAAATGGGGGTTATAATTTAAGATTTCAAAGTTGGACCCCCTCTGACCCCCAGGGGGTCGGTTACGAAGGTCAAATTTGGTATCACTGAGTAGCTTATTTAAAAATATTTAACACGTATATTTACGTTTTTCAATCTCGTATGTATTTTTCGAGTTATTCGACCGTTTCCAGACTTTTCGGACACCCTGTATATGCCACATAAGGTGCTTAGTATCCTTGATTATTCTCACCGGTAAAATTTTATTGTAAATTTTACCTTATTTAATGAGCATTTTCTCAATTTAAAAAGGCAAAAATTGGTTTTGAAAAACTGGTGATAAAATATTAAAAATTCAGTAGAAGACTAGAGATTGACCAAAGCAGGAATTTTGCTGAATACTGAAGCTTTGGTCAAGCTGTATACAGAATATTTGGTATTTGGTTACCCAATACTTAAAAATTTTGAATAAACATTTTTGCATATTTTAGCTTTTTTAAATAACTTTAAACTTAAATGTTTAATATTTCGATTCAGTTATGAATGACTTTTTTGCAAGAATAACTTTTTTGCACAGATTAAATTAAATAATTTATCAATTTTTTTTTTTTTAAATTTTTTATTTTATCACTAGTCAATACTCATAATAACCTATGAAAGTTCTATTAAGTTCTATACAGGCTATTATTGAGGATAAGAACTGTCAGGGGGAAAAAAAAGTTCATTCTATTAAAAAGAAATAATGTTGCCATTTAGCTGATTTACTGATTGTCTAATTATAAACATATTGAATAGAAATGTTCTCAAATGCAAAAAATATCATATTGATTTGTATATCTAACTATTTTCTGTCAAATTATTGATATTTATATTTCAATTAATGATTCAAATTTGTGGTGATAAACATAAAAAACATGTGAGCAATTTTAACTTAAAGGATATAGTAAAAGCTCCGTAGAATAGGTGTCGGGATATACATATTTGATATGTAATATTAAAGAAAATACACAATGAATTTAAATTTAAAAAATCTAATGTAAAGTTAATTAAAATTAAATGATAAGGGGGAAATGCTCTATCTTTTTTCTTTTTCTTTTTTATCTTTTTTTTATTGTAGACATGTTTTTAATTTTATGATATGTAGACTACTTTAAAAATAATAATAATAATTAAAAATTACCTTTGACTTGTTTTTTGTTGTGTAGCTAAACACTAACCTCATGCACATTATACTGAAACTCGTTGTTTAGCCTATTCTACTTTCAAGTAAAAAAAAAAAAAATCTGTCTCTAAAAAAATACTTATTCACAATTATTTGGCTGAATATTTAAAAGTATTCAGCCGAAGACGGATATTTGTTTTACATGCTGAATCACCAAATCAATTATTTGGTATTTGGTCTGTCTCTATGAAAGACATTCATCCTGAAAGGGTTAAAAGTATGGTAGATTATGGTATAAAGGAATTTTGGTACTCTACATTACATATAAACTTTGAAGGGAAGTAGAATAGTCTATAAGTAATTTTTTTATAAGAAATTAGTCACAATTCACCTATTCTATAAAAAATATATGAATACTTCATAAATCTAATCTCAAAATTTTCTCCCATAACTCTAAAAATAATGTAAATGTTTTAATGAAACTAACCAACAGACCTATCAATCTTTGTGTAATAATATAAGAAATTGTAAAAAAAAAAAAAAAAAAAAAAAAAAAAAAAAAGTTGCTGTATACATCTAAACAGCACTGAACTAGATTCAACATGTTTCAAAATGTAGTTCACATTGGGTACATTTATATACTGACCAAATTATTATATTCTTCCAGCACTTTTATAATGTGATATTCAACATAATGTTAGCCTATTTTAATTATAATCAATTTTTCAATTAATTATCAGCAGTGAAAATACGCTTGAAATTACTGAACATTTAATAAATGACTATCACATTGCTAGTTAAGTATAGAAAAAACAGAGTGAACGATGTCATTGCCAGGAATTGAACCTGGAACCCCTGAATAGCACTCCAAGTAGCTTGGACAAGTTTTCTTGATGATGCGTGAAATAATTGAAAATTTTATTCATAGGCTACAGGAAAAGTGCCAGTTTTTTCTGTTTTTCGCGCAAAAAAAATGTGAATCTTGTCGTTGATCGGGTGCGAAAATATCGTCATTCGGACATGGAAAAATCGCGAGTTTTGTCGATCAGAATCGCAATTTTTTCGATCAAGCATGAAAAAATCGCAAATTTTATTGATCGAGAAGGGAAAAAATGCGAATTTTGTCGATAGGGAGCAAAAAATTGCGAACTTCCTTCATAAGTCAAGGAAAAACTGCAAATTTCGTCAGTCAAGCACGAAAAAAATCTCAACTTTTGGCGATTTGACGAAAAACCTCGAATATAGTTTATCGATTTCGTAAAAATCGCAAATTCGGTCGATCAGAAACAAAAAAAAGCACGAATTTCGTTGATATAGCATTTAAAAATCGCAAATTTCGTCAATGATCTGAAAAATTGAAAATTTCTTAAATTTTCTGCGCAATAATCGTGAGTTTTGTCAGTTTATCAAGAGAAAAAATCGCGAATTTCATGAGCAGCGGAAAATAAATTCATATGTCATCAGAGTCCGCTTAATTGTTATGTTTAATTAAAAATTTTCTAACTATTTTTCATTATTATTATAAAGTAAAATAAATGCTTATGTCTTATCCCTGTTAGTTTTCCCAGAATTCTCCATAACCAATTAGCATGCATGTATTTAAAAAGTTTGTTTACTTAAAACATGCTATTTTCCCTTAAAGTTGTTTTATAAATTTAATGAAGTTTCATAAATTGTTTTGAATAAAGGATTTAAAGTATAACAGTTAATGTTTTCTTAAAATAAGTTAAGCATATAAGTAATTTAAATGTAATTGTAAGTGTTACCTGCAACATGCAGTGATGTGACAAGTTGAAAAAAATGTAAACAATTATTGTTGCCACTGCTGGTTTAGAAACTCTACAATGCTGGACTTGAAAATAGTTAACTGTAGCTTTGACTTGGTAAGTGGGTGTGTCCAGTTAAACTGGTTTTAGTTTTTGCATCACTAAGAAAGTATTTTTAACATTTTTGCATAATTAACTTTGTGTCTGACTGTAACTGTAATTAGTTAGTTGACTTTAACATTAACTATTTAATTCATTTTTGATTAGTATTTAAAGAGCAAGTTGTTGTTGAGATGATGTGGTACTAGCATGGCAGTTGTGATGGCAGCATCAATAGCATTTGTAAAAATATTTTGCTTTTACCAGAGTTAGATGGAAATGCTTGTTTTTATGAAATTACTTTGTTTGTGTGCCTTAGAGGCAAATATGAGCTGTGCTCATTTTTAGTTCACTTATAACAATGTTTTATGAAATAGTTTTATTAACACTAGTTTAAATAAATAAAATTTTAGTTTGAAAAAACTTTGAATATTTTTCCTCCTGCCATGACTCACCAACATATGTCAACATAGAAATGATCCACCGCCTAACATTAATCGCAAATTTCATTCATCGGATGCAGAAAAATTGCAAATTTCATTAATCATGTGCAAGAAAAATCACAAATTTTATCAATCAGGCTCGAAAAATCACTAATTTCGTCGATGAGGCTCGGAAAAGTCGCAAATTTCATCAATCTGACTTGGAGAAATCATGAACTTCGCTGATCAGGCTCAGAAAAATCGCGAATTTTCTAGATTGGCTTCGTAAAAAGCACAAATTCGGTCGAACAGGCATTGAAAAATGCAAATTTAGCTAATTGGGCCTGGAAAAATTTGGAATTTCAATGATTATGCATGGGAAAAAACTAGTTGATCGGCTCCTTCTCTTACATTCGTTCATAAAGTTCATATTTTTTTCGGCATTAGCGACTATGTTTCTTTTTTAACATTTTTAGTAAAGCAAAATTTACTCTCCTTAAAAGTCAAGGGATATTATTACTTTTTGCGATCTTTGCGACTATCTGTTATGCAAATGTATAATATAAAGACGTAAAAACTGTTGATATATTCTTACCTTTATATTTTGACTGAGTAAGCGAACCAAGCAACCCTTCCCTCTGAAACCATATTTTAAAACTGGTTATAGGCCACAGATCACCTCCTATTCGAAATAGAATTTTCTTCACGTTATTGATGTGGCCCTCGATCACCCAGACATATTTGTAAATGACCTGTCTCTTGAAAGGGTTGTGCACCCCTAATTTTTAGCATATATTTTTTAATCCTTAATAAATATATTTTCACATTTCAATAGTTTTTAGGTGCGTTTGTTGTTATGTAAATACGTAGCACCTATAGTCGTTATTCAATCTGTCTGTCTGCATGTAACAGAGCGAAAACTACCTAACCAAATTGTTTGAAAATTAAAATATAAAATTATTGCATAATTTTATCGGGTCATTTCAAATTTTATGAAAATCGGATGTATAGTTTAATTACAGGAACAATCAAAATTTTCCCTTACATTCGCCCAACAGGAAAAAATGGTTTCCAATGCATTTTTATGTCACTCTTTCGAATATATTAAAATTTATATACATCTATAAACTATATACTAAATTATACATTCGGTACAATCTATGGTGCAAAATATATTTGTTATTAATTTACAGGGCCGCATAAAAGTATTCCATTACATAATAGTATAGGGGGAAATATTGTTTAAATCACGTTTTAACTATACTAAACTATTTAACATTTTATGAAATTGATATATGTTGCTAAGGTTTAGTACAAGTTACTTCCTGTATAATAGAAAGTTAGATAGTATTTACTCACTGGGAGACACAAAAGATTTCGCACACTGTACTGTATCTGAAGTACTGTATGCTATTACATCAAGCTCTGAATATTTTTTAAATTTCATTATAGTACGAACGCACCTTATTTGCTACGCTTGATTACTGATTTGTGTACATTAAAATAAATCTTGAAACTTAATCCCTTTTTATGCACATGAAGATAATTTCAACATTTGCAATTTTGACATTTGTGGAATTTTCTGTGAATCTAACACTCATGAATGTTGAGGGATTACTGTATTGTACATTTTGTTAATATATCCACGGGTCTGAGATAGAGATTTTGAACTTTTTGTACATGTTTTTTATCATATATGTGATAAATATGTGCATGGAATTAGCATTCAGTTTGTTTCTTTGTATTTATGTCGGCCAATTATCTATACTGTGGGATACAGGCCCAAAGGGGTGGGGTGCCCTCCGTGGGGGGTCTTTCTAAGGGAACCGAACCCATATTTACAAAAGGTTCGAAGAAAACCACAGAAAACTCCGAATGGTTAGGCCGACGGTTGCAATTGGGTTCGAACCCAGCACCTACTGTCTACCAGTTTGGAGGTCAGAACCTCTCGGCCACTGGTGGGGCCAAATTCCCATTTAGGTTATTATTATTTTTAAATAAAAGTGTATGAAGATGTGTTACATTTCATCGTTCTAGACTACCTATACCAGAAAAAGATTATATTAAATATGATATAGATGTATCTAAAAAAACCACACAAATCTTGAGTAACACACGTTTGAAAATCTAAAATAAAATAAAATAATAATAATTATGCAAAAATTTTAACATCTAAAAAAGTTGTAAAGTTTTTAAAAATTCAACTTTTTAAAAATTTTAATTACAGTAATACCTCAACTTATGTCAGCAAGTCGTTCTATTCCAAGATTAGCGACATAAGTCGAAGATACATTTAATAAGCAAAAAAAGGATAGGTAATACAAATTCTCTAAAATCTAATGAACATGTTCTATTGTGTTTAGGGATTATGTTACATTTATTCAACATTAGCTTTAAAAAAAATACAAGAATTTGGAATAAATCAGCAAGATGTTAATTTACAATTAAAACTCGATTCACAAATTAAAACACAATTTAAATCTAAGAAACTGTGAAAAATCCTATCATGAAAAAAAATGGATTCTTCAAGAAATAATTTCCAGAACATTCATTGCTTGAAAGCTAGATTTAGAAAACAAACAAAAACGAAACAAATAATATTGCATCTTCTAATTAAGATAGTAATATGGTTTAAGCGTCATTATAAGCGTAGCAAAACAGAGAAATTTTTAATGAAAAAAATTTTTTTCTGTAAAAACTATCTGCTTTCTTTTGTACAAGAAATAACTTGTATTATTCCTCAGCAACATATATCAATCTCATAAAATTTTAAATAGTTAATTACAATTAAAATGCGCATTAAACAATGTTCCATCTATGCCATTATGCAATGGATTACTTTTGTGTGGCTGTGTAAATCAATAACAAATGTTCTTTGCACCACCGATTATGCAAAATGTATATTATAATATGTACTTCGTAGATGCATATGAATTTTATCATGTTCGAATGAGTGTAACGCCATTAAAATGCATTTCAAACATTTTTCCCCATTGACCGTAATGTATCGGAATACTTTTGATTGTCCCTGTAATTGATCTATGCATCTGGTTTTCATAAAAATTGAAATGACTCAACAAAATTATGTAATAATTTTATATTTTAAATTTCAAATAATTCGGTTGGGTAGTTTTTGCATTGTTATATGCAGACAGACGACAGACGGACAGACTGAACGACAACTATAGATACTTCGTATTTACATAATTACGAACGTATCTAAAAAGGATGCACTAAGAGGTTAAAAGGTGGATTTTTCAGCGTTTCACACCAAATCTATTTTGCTAACACATTTTTCATTTGGCTACTGTTTTTTTATTTCTTATTCACCAAATCGCTTGTGTTGGTCAAAAGCCTGCGAGAACTTTGCTTCCATTACAATTTAATCTCAAAACTCAATGACTCATTAACTTTTGCCGCTGCTAGGGAGTATGATTGACTGAGCACTAAGTGTGAAAGAAATGACTGCTAAAAAAGAAATTGCTTCTTTGAAATTTACCTTTCCGTTAAAATTTTTTTATTTATTTTAAATAATTGTTGACACATTATAAGAAACTACACAAAACATATGTCAATGCTAAAAATTGTGCTGCCTTTAAAAAGTTATATTTCATGTTATTGTGGCTAATGATTAGTTCGATGAAACAAGAGTACTCGGTTTGAAAAGGTGAATATTGCAGAATATGTTAATTTTAAAAATAACTTTCTATAAACAAAATTTTTATATTTTTTTCAAACGGTTGTTGAAACATTATTAAATAATAAAGAATACTGCCCGGTTAAACTGATGGCATTGAGCTCACAGGCTACAAATACTAATTGTACATTAAAGCCTTATATTTTCAAAGGTTAATTCCGTTCGAAAAAAAATTAAGAAGGGGAAACAGCTCTCCCCTTTCCTCTTTTTTTATACTTAATCATTGAACCTCCTATACTATCAAAGACATGCTTTATCATATAAAAAATCTATATCCAAAATTCAGAGCAAATGAGATAATTCTTAATAAAAACCCATTTAGCATTTATATAATTTAAAAGGAGTTATCTCCCTCTTTTATACTTAACCATTAAACTTCCAAAACTATTCAGAGATTTGAACGAAATCTGAAAATTCTGCTTGAAAAACCCATTTATATAAATTAAGGGGGGGGGGCATTAGAACCCCTGTTCCCCCTATTTATACTTATTCAATGAACACCTAATAACAGTCATGGAATTGCCTCATCAGAATGATCCTAATCTAAATTTTGAACGAAAACTTAATTCTGCATGAAAATCCCATTTATATCAACTAAGGGGAGGGGCATAAGCCCCCCGTTTCCCCTCTTTTACATATCGAATGAGCTCCAAAAACTAATCAGGGAAGCGCCTTGTCAGGATATACCTACATACAAAATTTAAAGTGGATCGGATATTTTTATCATGAGTTATCGCGTTACGCACGAACGTACATACAGAACGGACGGGCACATAAGTTCTCAAGCTATGGTAGCCTGTGAGCTAAAAACTACACATTAATATATGTCACCATTAATCCCTTCGGGACGAGCGTCTTTTATAAAATTTTTAATCTTTTATCACTGTTTTTTCAAAACAGAAGTATTTGTCTGATTGAATCGTGCTAATGCTCGGATTAAATTAAGTGAAATTTGCAATAAAAATTTTTCTGGTGAGAATTGAGAATACCGGATTTTATTATTTATAGGATTTTTAGCATCTTATGCGATACGCATACGGGTCGCTCATCCCCAAGGGGTTAAATATGCTGTACTGTTTTTTAATCTTGTTTAAGATATTTATAAAAACAAAGCATTTAAATAACTGACTGTTTGGTTTTATCTATATCCTTAAAAAAATACTACCACCCAATTACCACTAACAACAAATTCTGCCCGATTACTCTATATTCAGCTTTAGTAATTAATATATTTATGTATAAATTCGTCAAAAGTGATTTTAGAATTTTGAAATTTAAGGTAATTTACGCAGTAAGCCTAAACTAATTTCATATTTATTATTTCAGATAAAAAGACAGATCAAGTACATTTATTTTCACTTTTGAAGATTAATATAATTTTTTTTAAATAAAAAACAGCAATTTTTCTCAACACGGATTCATAAAAGAAATTTTCATTTCATGGAGTGCCACTTTTTTTTCTAAAAGAAAATGTCAGTGGATCAGCTTCAGTCTGAATCAGTAGAGAAATCAATACACCTTCAAGCAGACACAAATGAAAAATCCTTCATTTGTGAAATATGTTCGAAAGTATTTTTACAAGAGGATAACCTTAAAGATCATCTTCAAACCCATAAAAATGCGAGGCCATTTAGTTGTGAGATATGTTTGAAACAATTTACAAGAAAAGATCATCTAACAAGACATCTTCAATCACATTCAGAGGCGAAACGATTTATTTGTGAAATATGTTCGAAAGGATTTTCTCATAAGTGTAATCTGCAAGCACATCAACGAATTCATTCTAACGAGAAACCATACGTTTGTGAAATATGTTTAAAAGGATTTTCTCAAAGTAGTAATTTAAAAACCCATATTCAAATACATACTGGTGAAAAACGTTTCGTTTGTAATATATGCTCTAAAGGTTTTTTTAGAAACGATCTACTTAAAGCACATCTGCAAAAACACACAGAAGAGAAATCCTTCATTTGCGAAATATGTTTCAAAGGATTTTTCCGAGAGGATAATCTTAAAAATCATCTTCGAACCCACTCAAATGAAAAACCATTTGTTTGTGAAATATGTTCGAAAGGATTTTTGGAAAACCGATATCTTATAAAACATCTTCGGTTACATACAAATGAGAAACCATTTGTTTGTGAAATATGTTTGAAACGATTTTCTGAGAAAGATTATTTAAAAAAACATCTTCGAATTCATTCAAAAGAGAAACCCTATGTTTGTGAAATATGTTCGAAAGGGTTTACTCAAGACAGCCATCTTAAAGCACACCTTCGATCACATACAAATGAGAAACCATTTGTTTGTGAAATATGTTCAAAAGGATTTTCTGAAAGTAGCAAATTAAAAGCACATAATCGAATTCATTCAAATGAGAAACCTTATGTTTGTGGAGTATGTTCGAAAGAATTTTCTCGTAGCAACTCTCTTAAAAAACATCTTAAATTGCATACAAATGAAAGGCCCTTTATCTGTGAAATATGTTTGAAAGGATTTTCTTGTAACAGTAGTCTTAAAACGCATCTTCGAAGACACACAAATGAGAAACCACATGTTTGTGAAATATGTTCCAAAGGGTTTTTTGCAAGTAGTAATCTAACAAGGCACCTCCGCAAACATACAAAAGAAAAACCTTTCAATTGTGAAATCTGCTGCAAACAGTTTGCTTACAAGCATTCTGTTGAGCAGCATATTGTTAAATTTCATAATAAGTAAAACTCTCTTACTTATGAAATGTGTACCAAAAATGTTTCTGAAAGTTTTGATGTTGCAGAATCTCTGTACACGTTCACATATCATGTGCACGCAATCTTTACAGTATTCATAAATTTT
Source organism: Maratus speculifer (assembly GCA_964019185.1). Taxonomy (NCBI): domain Eukaryota; kingdom Metazoa; phylum Arthropoda; class Arachnida; order Araneae; family Salticidae; genus Maratus; species Maratus speculifer. Next base: position 280,669,239 of record OZ025300.1, on the reverse strand, counting down.
AAACTTTTCTCAAAGAAAGTTCTTATATGCACTAAATATTTCTGTCTACGGTGGTGTGAGAAATTGTTTCCTATTTGTTTCTATAGCTCAGAATACAAGAATACAGTTACATGTCCTTATTTTAGGCATTTGTTTTTATATTTTTGTACTTGTATTTTATATATTTGTATTAGTATTTTATATTTTTGTATTGAATTGTATAGTATGTATTTTGCATTGAGATCATGAATGGTATAAACCTATTAAAGTTAATTTGCTTTTAAAAAATGAAATAAATTTATTATAAACATTTTAATACACTAAAAATAACCTCTTTAGATCCGGAGGTAAAACAACACTGTTAATACACATTCATTGATTTTAATCAAATTAAGAGACACAATAGATGGCAGACCGATTCTCTTTTTCTGGAATTGATGCTTTCAGGGTAATTTAGGTTCATCAATACGGATCCAAAACGACTTACCGTACTTTCGGGTGTATAGTCCGCGGCTTATACAAGAAAAAAACCTTCCAAAAAGCCGCTGCGGCTTATACACGGTGCGGGTTATACAGATTTTTTTTTTTAATTGGAAATCGTGATATCTTTTCTACAGCTTTTAAACGTCAAAAAATTTGAAAAAAAACCATCAAAATTTGTAAATTTTTTTCGGTTTGCCGCGAAATTTAGAGAGTTCTCCCGTGTTTGTAAAGGCTTTTTTTACTGCTTAAATACAGTTATTTCTGGGTTTGGAAGAACTGTCGCAACTATCGTCAAGTATTGCACCGATAGATCTATAATTGCTACTGTATATACTCTCGTATAAGTAGTGAAATTTTAGACAAAAAAAAGAACTTCAAAGTGGGGGGGGTCGACTTATACGCGATACCTAAAAAAAATCTATAAATCAAATATCAGAAAATAATTTGCTAGTGAATCGGTGCTGCAGCACCTCATTGTGTTTGTAGAGTACAAAACCCAAAATCCGGAACCCTTCCAACCTCGACGATTTTGAATTTAAGATCATTTAAGATTTAGTTTATTTTTCAAAAAAATTAATCTACCCTACCCAGTTGCAAAGAACAAAAAAAAGTGCGTGATTTATGTCATTTCTAAACGATTCAGAGCAGTCGTTCTTTCCGAAACGATTCCAAGGAATCTGTCCTTTACAGAGTATTTTCATTTCGGAACGAGCTCAAGAAATCGAACTTTTCCGAAGTCGTTTCATTTCAGATAGAGTCCGTTGGAATCGTATCTTTTCGGAGTTGGTACCCTACCCTGTTGCAAAGAACAAAAAAAGTGCGTGATTTATGTTATTTCGGAACGATTCAGAGCAGTCGGTCTTTTTTGAAACGATTCCGAGGAATCGTTCCTTTACAAAGTTGTTTCATTTCGAAACAAGTTCAAGGAATCGAACTTTTCCGGATTCGTTTCATTTCAGCACCAATGACCTAAGATACGTATACATTTTATGTCCGAAATTTTGAATTTATCCCCGATTTTTTTTTAATTTTCGGAAAAATTCAGAAAAAATATCACGCTTACTTTAAAAAAAAATGCGCATAAGCGCCGCATCGCTTAAAATTTTACCTTAAAATGCGTAAACGTTGCGGAGTTTCTTCTGAAAATTACGGTACTAATAATCTTAAATTTTTAGCCGAATTACTATAGGTATTATGCATCACGAAAAAATTTGGTAAATTTGTATTAAAAATTATGACTAATGGCTTCTAATTTCGAACCCTGATCGAAATATACGTTCGTAAATGGTGTATAGCCCGCGGACTATACACCGGTGCATCTCCGCGGGTTATACACGAACTTTTTTTACTGCACTGCTCGATTTAGAGGTGCGGGCTATACACCCGAAAATACGGTACGTTCTTAAAACATTAATTTAACTATCGATAGCCTAAATTCACGAAATAATAACTTGGAGGCCTTTAATTAAGTGGGTGATTTATCAATCCTCAAACTTTTTGAATGTAAATCACTGCAAAGGCCATTCGACTCGCTGAAAAAACCCGGATGATAATGTTATGTCTATGGGGGCGTTATTTTCAAATATTTTTCTCAAATTTTAATATTTTCACATGCTTTTTTGTGGACAGAATAGCTGAGGACGATCAACAATCAGGCTAGTTTTTACTTTTCGATTTTGGTTTCGTATTTTTAAAAAAGATCACTAACTTTCGAAACCGGTTCTGGAATGAAATTATCACAATATCAAAAAAATGTAACCAAAATCGAAAAAGTAGAAACTAACACGGTTGTAGATTGCCCTCAGCTGTCATATCCTAGAAAATTATGCAAAAATATTAAAATTTGAACGAGATATTTGAAAATAATGCCCTCATAGACTTAACATTATCATCCAAGACTTTTTGAGCGAGTCGAGTGGCCTCTTAAGTTAAATAATTAAAAAAATATCTTAGTTTTTTCAATACACTGTCTTAAATAACATCAATGTATCCATTGAGTGGATTTAATCCATAACAAAAAGCATGCAGCTATATGGAAGTAAAGTAAAAATACAGTAAACTAACTCAAATCCACACTCCTAAAATCTGCAACTCTCTAAAATCCGCACATATTTTACGGATGTAAACAATGAAACATTCAGTTCAGATGTAGGTGCAAAAATTGATTTTTTCAGTTTTATATAGATTCCATACATTTTTTAATTTAGAATTTTTGTTAAGGTTATTGAATTCATGTTTTTTTCATGAAGAAAGAATAATTTATTTCTGAAAAAATAAAGATACTGCTAATATCATTGGTAATCACAATCTTACCAAATATATCTATGTAAGCTTTTTATATATTATCTATATTAATCAAGCTTTTTTGGTTATTAAGTCTGGCTAAACTGGAAATAGTTTCATTATTTTATGATCCTGATGTGAATTAGATATGTACATTTATGATGCAAGTTTCATTGAATAATTTAGGAAAAACACATTTCCTCTTTTATAATGAATATTTAATTGTACATTATTGATTATTAACTTGATCTTTCCTTTTAGTATTTTAATCATTTTTAAAAATATCTAAATTTTTATTATTTTAGTTTATTACTTATTTTAATATTTTAGTATATTGTATGCATTCATTATACTTTTGATTTCATTATTAATTACATTCAAATTCTAAAAAAATGCAAACAAAGCAATGACCAGAAATCTGCAAAATTCTAAAATCCGCAAAACCTCTGGTCCCAAGCTGTGCGGATTTAAGGCAGTCTACTGTATAACAAAATAAGCTTTTTTTTAAAATAAAAAAAATATCAACCGACTTCAAAAAAGTGCTAAAAAGAATTAAATAATGCTTTAAAATTCTCTAATGATAAAACGTTGTCCAAAAATCGCACATCGGATTTCAGGTACCGGCATAAAAACGAATAAATTTAATGTATATAATTTGATAGCCACCAAGCATGGATATTAGAGGGAATCTTTTTTACAAGAGATGAATTTACATATTTATTATTTAATTTTTAAATATATAGTGGAGAGGGGGGCACATTTGAAATTTTTTTTAAAAAATCAATATATTTCTTATTTTAATTATATTTTTTGCGTTTTAAGTATTACATAATAAAAAAATTAATTTCTTCATCATATGAACCAGAAATTAAAAGTTTTTCATGTAAATAAAAAAGTTGTGAGGATTTAAAAAGCTGAAAGATTTTTGTTTAAACCTGCCCCATGTAGGAGTACCTTTGAACAAATGAATAATATATGAAAATATTGAGAGTTTTCATAAAAAGCTGCATATGTTTCAGAAATATAAAGTCATATGAATAAAATTAAGTAACTATATTTTATTGAAACTAATAATTTTTCTATTATTTAACCAATCTTAAATCCATCAAGTTGATATCAAAAGTCATTGTTGAAACAACATAGAGTGCCGCTCCAGTTATGTTTGATTGTGAAACCTTTTTTACAATATCCTTGAAAAACGCCAATATGATATCTGATGCTTCTGGAAAATTAAAATTTTTCATTCACTCTTTTTATGAAAAAAAAAAACCAGAACTTAAATTTCAGTTTATCTAGTAAAAAAACCAAAAATAATGTTTGGGAAAGAATAAATGAAAAATATAGGCTTTGTTAGATAAACCTGCTAAATCATGAATCATTATTGTGTACCTGGGATTTGCAATTATCAAATAAATGATTGCCATCATCAATTTAGATTTCAAACTTCCCATCGCTGATACATCCAGAGATTGTAATACATGTGTGCAGTATGGAAGGCATGTGTGAAGCATTGTTAACAGTATAAGTCCATATTCTTTGATATTTTTAATCTCTTTTCACATAGAAAAAATTCCAAAAATAAATTATATTTAGGTACATCAACAAATCTTTACTTCATAGTTTTAGATGTTCAGCGGTGTCCCAGCTTTTTTGTTCAATGGTGCCTTATCACATGGAGTTCAATATTACAACTGTTTATTCAATTCGGCTGAAAAATTTGAACAAAACAAAGCTTATAGACTAAAGATTACATTTTTATTTAAGTGTTGAACTATAAATAAAAATTTTAAGGATACAAAATTGTCAATAAAAATCTTACAACTTTATTTTTTTAAGTTTAGATTTAAATGGGAGATAAGTACATATCTTGCTTAGACAGCATTGTTAATACAAATGGTGCAGCTTTGTATACTTGTTGCACTGAAGCAGTAGTAATATAATGCCATACATATTTTTTTAAATAATTTATCTGAAGGAAAATATTTAAAGTGTTAAAAGATGCCCCCCTCTTCCCTACATATAAAAAGTAACGAATTACAATGTTAAAACTGTTGTTAGCTTTCGTTTTTTCAAAACTAAAAACTAAAACAAAATCACTTCACCTTTTTCCTTTACGTATAAAAAACATTTCATATTTATTTACTTAGAACAGGTGTCACAAATAAAACTAGTCGTTGGAGGCCACCGTAATACTTACCCATCATGGATATGCATAGTAAAATATACGAAAACATAACGTATGTAAACAATTTATAAAATGCATTACAATTCCAAAACAAAATATAAACGTATATTTAAGTCTTTTTAACACTTAATCATGCTCTATTAATGAATTTTTGATGAACCAATTTCGATAAATTACATGAAACGCCCATCTATTCAAGTAGCACTGAATTGCGTAAAAGAAATATCCTTATAACTTCAAAAATAATAATCATATTCACTAACGGTTTCTTGCATCGAATTAAGTATCTCATTTCCAATTAAAAGATATCTTTGAATTGAAATTTGAATGAAATACAGGGTCATGAAAAATCAAAGAATGTGGAAAATAGGATTAGAAATATCTCAACAACTAATAATCCGATTGACTTCGTTTTTTATGCAAAATGTGTGTTATTTTATTGCCTTTTACTTCCATTCTTTAAAATAAAAGAATTCGAAAATTTTTATGTACCTTTCATCAGAACGAAGTTTTCGAGAGTCCGAAAAAAATAGTTCCGGATAATCGAGGTTACTGATATTAAATAGGCTTCGTCCCATTCTTACATACTAAGCACATACAAAATCTCAAATCTCTATCTCAATTTGTTCGGGAGATAGAGCGGTTACAGACAGACACACAGACGGACGGACGGCAAATTTTTTTTTTTCTAAAAATATGTTTTTCGGAATCTCCAGTGTCCGAAACGTGTAAATCCGTCAAAATTTTTTTTTCGATTTTCAAAACGATTGCAAGACTTACCCTATACTACGTATGATGGGTAAGTAAAATTAAAAAGTTGACATGTTTCGGTTCATTTATAAGAACCGTATTCATAACTCATAAAATCAGTAGAAAACTAAATGACACTGGATATAAATATAATTTAAAAAACACAAAACATTGCGCCCCCTATGATCGTGAATAGCCATTGCCACCGCGGCATATAAATATAATTTATTTTGATCATATATTAAATTTAATATGTATAAAATTAAGAAAAAAAGTAGTAAAAGTAGTAGTTAAAAAAAGTAGAAAACTAAATGACACTGGATATAAATATAATTTAAAAACCCAAAACACAAAATATTGCGCCCCCTATGATCGTGAATAGCCAATGCCACCGCGGCTCCCCTTGTTAGACTCACCCTCTAAATATTTATTAAGTAATTCTAATCACAAACTCGGAATGTCATAAGAATAAGAATCATTACAAACCCTATCCCTCCTAGAATATATCTCTATGGATTCACGGATGATTGATTTTCGGAATAAACTTGAAATGAACACTAATCTACTATCTTTAAAACTGATCTTTTACTGATTTTATGTGTTATGAATACGGTTCTTATGAATGAACCGGAACATGTCAACTTTTTAATTTTTTATTTGTGACACCTGTTCTAAGTAAATAAATATGAAATGTTTTTTATGCATAACGAATTACTTTTTGAAGTCGGTGCCAAACAATCACAATCGATAATGGTCATCACCATTTTAGTTATTACTAGACACAATATATTCACAATTCTTATTATATTTATAACAACTAGGCACCAACTTCAAAATGTGATTCATTACTTTATATATATATATGCAAGGAATATGGATGCTATCACAGAAATACGATGATCTGATGAAGCGAAAATGATGGTACGTATAATGTAGATGGTCAATATGTCATTTATCACATCTGAAGAATTCGAACTTCCCATATATTCGTGGCCGTTGAAATCTGGCAGACGGGGTTTGGTGAAAGGTGGATCGTTCAAATAATCAAGAGATAATGCCATAAATCTTTTTATTATTGTAATATTTTACAAAGCCGCTCCACATAATAGTCCAATCTCCAGCAATGGACTACTCGCGGAATACTCGCAATTTGCTTTTTAAAGGCGAAATATCAAAACATTCTTTTTCATTACTCTTAGCAGCAGTATATTTTTAGCAAATGAAAAATCAGATGAATTTAGGCTGGGATTACGGTGCCTCGATCTGTCTTATCTTACGCTCGATCGTAGGATAAGCGTTCCTGCGATCGATCGTAACTTCGTATTACGGTGCCTCAGCGTAAGTCCTCGCGCTTAAGCGTAAGTCCTCTTGCTCTCAGCCAATCAGAAGCCGTAGTGACTTTTGTTGTGGATGCGCGCGCATCCATTTGTGTTCGAACTTACGACTGCTTTCGAGCTGCCTTAAGTTACGCCGCTTACCGTAATACCGTTTGCGCTTTGTTTACATCGTAAGTCTCTACGTCGATCTTAAGTGAGGCACCGTAATATCGCCCTTAGTTTCCTAAGTCCGCGTCAATGCGATTTAAGCAACGAAGATCGTGTAATAACACAGTTCCACCCTAACTAAGGCGCATCATAACTGCCAAACCACCAATAAATGGCATCCGGGGAGAAAGAAGGCGTATCTACCACGCCATTGGGTAGTACGTGGAGCGTCACAACAAAATTCTTTCAGCATTGGCGGAAACTCACAGAATTAAACAAGGGCAAAAGGTCCGTAAGATCGCAATGCATTATAGGTTATGCAAACGATTTTTTAATAAATATTAAAAATAAAGCTTCCGATAAAATGTATTTTATTCTAAAAAGAAGAAATGAAATAATAGAATAGATTAATATTTCGAAATAAGAGATTGACATTTTAATAATACAATTGAGTTCTTTTAGAAAAATAATTGTATATTACGCCAAGTTAAGCAAAAAAGGGGATTTAGCTCATAATTAAATGTTAGCATATTACTGAAATATAAATAAAAGTATATTTTTTATAAGAATTTGCAACGAAATCGAAACGGGAAAATGGCGAAAACCTTTTTATTATTACATGTATATATACATAAATTAAATCCTAAATATGTAAATTCATCTCCTGTAAAAAATATTCTCTCGAAAATCCATGTTTGGTGTATACTAAATTATATACTATATTACATTTATTTGCTTTTATGCCGGTACCTGAAATCCAGTATGTGATTTTTGGATGATGTTTTATCATCAGAGAATTTTAAAGTATTATTTTATTCTTTTTAGCATTTTTTTAAGCCGGTTGATATATTTTTAAAGCTTATTTTATTTTCTACTTTTTAGTTATTCATACTGTAATACTCAATTGTGTGTACTGACATATGAAGTCTTTTTGCGATGAATTGACTAATTGATGAACTTTGATGGGCTTTGATGCATTCAATTTGTTGGCCAATTTCCTATTTCATTTTCAACTATTCGAATGCAATTTACAATGTCGGTTAGTATCGTTGTGGATGTTTAGGTTTTTCGGATGTGGTAACTTGTTTAGATAAGATCTCGCTCTTCGAAAAATGACCGCATTCATCAAACTTTAAGGTCCACATCAACTCTTATGGACCTCAGAAATGGATATCGAAAAAGCTGAAAATCCGTCAAGTGTCTTTACGCATCAGAAAGCGGCAAAGTGATTGCTTACATGTATAAATGCACAGCAAAATGACTCCATATATCAATGCATTGTAAAAAAAATTTCTATTATAGTCAAAAGTACGCCCCTTTCAGTCAGAAAAAGAAAAAGAAAGATTTTATGAAAAATCGCGCTATTCTTCAACAGACAAACAGTACAATCTAATTCCTATAAAAGCAGTAATGGCATGGGAAAAGAAAAGTGGTGATTGGATAAGGAATCCGAAAATGATAATCTAAACTTAGTTGCCTCTGTGTGAGAGTGACAACATTCGATGCCCAGACAGTTTTTCGGCAGATGTTTTTGTCTAAATTACAGCAATGTTAGGTATTTTTATTACAGATCTTGATGATAGTTACCTGAAAGAATTCGATTGTACGTGTGCGAAAAGTTATCAAAATTGACGATAATGGCAGGTTCAACAAGAAGCTTGGTGACGCGATTTTGTCCAGGATCACTTCAATGAAATACTATATCTCGTGTGTAGTCATTTGCATATCGAGGTCTCCTACCTGAACAAAATCTAAAAGCATTCTGATATCTAATCCGGTATCCAAATCTGAATCCAAAGACATTGTCGCTACATAAGCAATGCGCATTATTGTAGGTTTTCTAAAAGATATACTCTTTTCCTCCGGAACAACATGTATAGTAGTGGATTTTTACCTTTTCGGCACCTACTTTCGATGTCGGTTGATATCGATGTGGGTTTCTGGTTTAGTGGATGTGAGAACTTGTTCAATTAAGATTTAGCACTTTGGAACGTTCTCGCACTTCGGAAATTTACCACATCCAACAAACCTTAAGTTCCACATTGAAATCTATGAACATCGAAGGAGGTCGTCAAAAAGCTAAAAATCCATCAGTAAAGTGACCTTATATAATCAGAGCGCGTCAAAGTGCTTCCATGAGTTAATGCAGAGTAAAGTATCTCGTTTAGTTTATGTTTATCGTTTAGTTTAGTTTATCGTTTAATTTAGTTTATGTCCTCCTCGGTTAGGAAGTATCACATGTGATACTTCAGAACCGAGGAGGTTAATTTAAAAATAACAAATTACTATTATATCCTTATAAAATTCTCCATTTTGAGCAAATACATTCATGCCCCCTCCCCAACCTCTATTTGAAAAATTTATTTCAAGAGTACAAATTGTCCCTTTGCGCCTCCGACATAAACTGCAGCAAACTCTTTTTGTTTATTAAACGAGGTTCACAATCTGCATATCAGAGTTCGTAAATATAATGATATTTTGGAAAATATAAAAAATATCCGAAATTTTGATATACAGTGAGTCCATAAAATAACTCCGGGTTTTTGAAGCATTTTTTTTTTAAATTCAATCATATAATTAATTATACGTAATGTTTGTATATATGTACTTAACCCTTTCCGGCACACTGTGCCAGGTCTGAGATACCTAATTTTAATTCCAAACTTGCAAACGGCACCAATAATATTCTAGTGAAATTTTGCTTTTACAATAGATGCTTAAATTAAAGGATTTAAAATATCTAAAAAATTCGTTTGCGAATTCCGGTGTCAGTCGATAATTTCTCATTTTACTAACAGATTTTGCCCGTGCCGGAAAGGGTTAAAGTAAATGTATCAAGATTTTTACCATTTACTAGATTTCAATGTGTCTCACGTTTGTGGTACGGCACCAGAGGACAGCTTAACCCTTAAATGCATATTGTATCATTTTCGATACCATAAGTGTTCCCGATTTATTGGGGGTTTTATTCACATATTCCGTATTCTCACCAGAAATTTAAAAGAGGAATTTTCACTTCACTTAATGACAGACCATTCGTAATTAAATAAAGAAAAATTTACTCTTTAGATTTTTCTGGTATGAATTCTGATTCTTTGAATTGCGCATTTTTTGGAACGCGTTCTATTCTGAGCATTTAAGAGTTAAAGTGAAGCCCGGTGCAAGGATTGTGCGAGGCCCTTTTCTTTAAGACTCTTGACATAACTTATCTATACTAACAATAAAAAAAAGAAAGGCTTTCACCTATATACTGTATCCCGGGAAACCAGGGTTCGATCCTCTCATTATTATAAAGGAATAGCGTTTGTTTTTGTGTTTGTAGGGGTAATTTCTGGAACTACTGAAGAAATTTTAAAAGTGATTGTGACAAACTGATGGTGAAAGTCTCTCTTCCAACTTAGGCTATATTTTATGTCAAGAACACTATCTTTTCTTAGCTAAAATCATAAAATTATATTAACCCTTTTAGTGTCAAGGAGCGCCGTCGCGCTTCTCTGTTGTCGTGTTGTATCTGAAAATTCACTTGTGACCGACATTTTGAAATCAAAATTAGAAATATTAAAAAAATAATAATCACGATGTTTATATAAAAAATATGCAATCGAAGATAGTTAGAGTACAATATAATGAATAAAAATACGAACACGGTAACACGGACGTCACTATGTTTATCCAATATTCAAAATTACATCACAGAAAAAAAAAAAAACATACTTTTTTACAGCTTAGAAAAACGGCAGAAATAAAATGATGTCTTTCATTCACAGTTTATCGTTTGCAATTAGAAAACTTCTTACATTTTGGTATTTCTGTTGCTAGGCGACAATAAATTAAATAAATTTAAATAGCACTTTATCAAACACTGCGCGCGCCAAAAGGGAACTGTCAAAAGGAGTGCTATCGCGACGCTGACATTTTTCACAACTAACGAGAGCAGTGCGACGGCGCTCCTTGGCACTAAAAGGGTTAAAGATTTTACGGCACACATCCAAACAGTATTCAACCTCTTCCGAACCCGTGGCCAATATGTCTGGACTGATTATTGTCACACAATTGATTATCCTTTGCCTGAGATGGTTTACCTCCTGAATTTTCTCAGCATTAAAAGATTGTTGACATGTTCCCAGAAAAAGAGTTTAATGAAGTAAGGTCCGCTTCCCGTTTTTTAAGCACACGTAGCCGCTGACAAATGGCTTTGTTCGTAGTCGCATTATATCCAAACTCGCCCGAAAATACCACTGTACAATGGTAACAGATCCAGTTTCTACCGGGTGTCCCAAAAAGGATTGGTGGATTTTAAAACTTAACTTGCAAACGGTCCTGTACTTAGATAACAATTTCAATAGATATTTTAACTATTCCGACTCCGGGCTGCCCCCACCAGAAGTTTTGGTCGAGAGTTTCTGCCTCCGGACTGGTAGCCGGCAGGTGCTGGGTACGAGCCCAATCGCGGCCGTCGGCCTAACCGTTCGGAAGTTTCCGTGGTTTTCCTCGAACCTTGGATTTTCTTGCGTAAATGGGGGTTAGGTTCCCTCGGAATGACCCCCACGGAGGGCAACCCTCCCTTAGGGCCTATATCCCTGTAGATAATTGGCCGACATAAACACAAACAAAACAGACTCCGTGCTGATTACGGTACTATAATCCTTTTAAATAACAAAGGTGGCTGCCTTTCCTTGACATTCACAAGCTGAGACCGTGATTCCGCGAAACGATTTCATGCATGCGATTTTCACGTCAACTGCCGAAGGTGAGGGAAAAGGGTGAGCGCTTCAAAAGAAAAACTTAAGTATAATGTAGTCTGTTGGTTAAAATAATAATGGAATATAAGAAAATAAAGCTGAAATCTCACTATTTCGGAATTGATTATCTTTTTAGAACTTCAAAAATAAATTATATATATATATATATATATATATATTTCTAATTTATTAATTTTAAAATTTTCGCCTGCAAAACTGAAAAATCCAACTACGGAAGTCTAAAGACCACAAAAGAGTAAAAGATAAAGCGAAATCGTTACAATTTTGCTGTGCCCTCCAACCTTGAAAAATTTCTATGGAAAGGAGAAAAAGTTAGATGATGCTTTATTAATTTTTTTTAATTCGGATTCTGTAGATTTTAACGAAAAAAATTTAAAAAAAAAGATTACATAATTAGAATTAAACATTACATTTTGTCTTTATTACGAGTTCTGTATACCTGAAAAATTCGTGAAAGATAACAAAATTTCACTATTTTATTTCTCTTATGGGTGCTGCCAATTCAGAAAAAAAAAAATAATTAAAAATAAAATAAAAATAGCAATTTTATTTTATTTTGATTCCTGTGTGCAAAAATAAATAAATAAAAGAAGGTATATTAGAATTTTTACTTTTAGTTATACAAACCGGAAAAATATGAGGGGTAAAAAAGTGGGAAAAGCAAAGCCTTCTATTATTATGCTACACCGCAGTGGCGTATCCAGGATTTTATTTCAGGGGGGGACTTAAATTTTCTTAATGTTCTATATCTTACGAAACACATTAAATTATGTTCTAAACAGAAATCTTTTTGACAATGAAGCCATTGTTATAGGGGGGAGGAGTGATTCTGTTCTGAATTTTCTGAAAATTAAGGTATGAGGTTCCAAATTTTTTTTTAAAAATCGGTTATGGATCTGAAAATTTGTACTTAAAAAATATTATGCGATTTTCGACAAATTGTCGGCGGAAAAAATTAACTTCGTCAATTATTCGCAGATAAAAATCTCAAATTTCATTAAAAGATCGCCGAGAAAAAAAAACAGAATTTTGCCAAAGAGCCGCGGATAAAATCCGAATCTTATCAAAAGGGTACTTATGAAACGCGAATTTCGTCAAGGTATCGTGAAATAAACGTGAATTTTATCATACGATCACATAAAAAGTCAAATTTCGTCAAATGATCGCGTAGGAAAGGTAAATTTCGTCTAATGATAGCGGAGAAAACGCGAATTTCGTCAAATTATCTCTGAAAAAACGCAAATTTCATCAAACGATCGCAGAGAAAACACGAATTTCGTCAAATGATCTCGGCGAAAACGCGAATTCCGTCAAATAATCGCGAAAAAATACGAATTTGGTTTAATGACCGCTGACAAAATTCGAATTTTGTCAAAGGGTTGCAGAATAAATCCATATTTCATCAAGGAGATACGGCAAAAAGATGAAATTCGACAAAAAACGCGTATTCCGTCAAAGGGTTGGGAAAAATGTGTATTTCGTGAAAGGACAGTAAAAAGTTAATTTCACCAAAGTATCACGGAAGAAAATGACAATTTTATCAAATGATCGCAAAGGTTTCGTCTGATAGTCGCTCGCTGAAGAACGTAGACTTAGTCAAAGGACTGCAGAAAATCCCGAATTTCATGTAGGGTCGAAAAAAAACCGTGCGATTCGACAAATGATCATGAAAAAAAAAGTATTCCAAAAAAAGGCCGTTTAAAAAACGCGAATTTCGTCAAAGCAAATCCCACATTTCGTCAAAAGGTCATGGAAAAACGCGATCTTAATAATAAAAAAAGCAGCGGAAAAAGCACTAGAAGTCTGCATGGGCCAGAATTTCCGGGCCCAGTCCGGCCCATTTATATTTTTAAATTTCTAAGCCCGGTCCGACCTGTTCTGGCGCGACACAATTTCTACTATTTCGATAAAAATCCGAAACACTAGAATTGCGGCGGCGGGTCATTTTGACCCTCATCATATGGAGAAATGTCGATTCGAACCAGAAAACTCTAAATAAAATAAGCTAAATATATGTTGAGCAAAAATATTTTCAATAAATAATTTAAACAGTTTTAAATGAAAATTCCGGTGAGAAATATTTTTTATAAAACTTGAATGAATTTTCCCGCGGTTCTAGTGTTAAAGAATATTGCATACATATTTATAGGATGATTTTACAAAAAAAATAGACAATAGCTACATTAATGATAACTTAGATTCTTAGACTTTCAACATTCAAAAAAAGATTCATTAAAAAATTAATATGGTTTAGAATAAACGAAAAAAAAAAAAAAAAAGAATGTTAAAATTATCATAATTTTTGAAGTTGTACAATAAAAAGTAGATTTAAGAAAATGACATATTCCTATATCGTTATATCAAAAATTTTCTAAAATCCAAAAGGGATACCTCCTGATACATTTCTGAATTCATTTCTTTTCGGAAACACATATTAGCAGCTGTTTTTATTTAGAAACTATGTAACTGAATGGCGTTATCCATCTTTTGATACAAGCAATTTAAGGAAATACTATACGAAACATTAACGTTAGCGTTTTGAATCGAATTTAGGGAAGCGACAATATGTGGAGGGAGAAAAATCTGCACCCACATGACAATAATCTCTTATACCTCAACAAATATATATAAGTATCTTATTTACCAAAAATGGAAAACGCTCTATTCGATTCCAAATCCCTTCAATAGTCAGGCTTGTCAATTTTATATCTTTACAGTTAAAAATTAGTCAGAAAATGTGTCAAATTTTTGCGTTGTTGAGAAATGAATTTAAGAACCACCAAGAAATATATTTCTAAAGCTAAATATACATAAGTTCTTTATCGCTATTTATACTTTTACAAATCATGTCCTTAACATCTTGAGAACAATTAAGTCTAATTCCAGCCCAGCTCGACTATATGTAGGAAAAACAATGCAAGCCTGATCTCAGCTAAGAGAATTAAGTCTACTAAAAATAATTTCGGGCACAGAATCAGCACAACGTTGCGACGCACGTCACAGATTCTTCAGAGCGACTGTAGACTATCTTTCAACTGTTAAAAATTTTAAAAAGGTGCAAGATATTGTTTGCCATGTGCCATTATATTATCCGCACTACATGAGATTGACGAAGCCCCGATTCACGTTAAACTATAAATCAGTGACGTTTCTGTTTTGAATTTTCCGAAAAATCTACGGAATCATTTCCAAAACTTAAAAAAATATCGTTCATAAATCCGAAAAATTCGGAAATAAAATGTATCGCGAATTTCGACAAATGGTCTCAAATCCGTCAATTGTCTGAAGAAAAATCGCCAATTTCGCTGTAGACCTCGGAAAAAAAGTTATTTTTTTCTGAAGGTCACAAAAACACGCAAATTTTGTCAAAAGATCGCGAAAAAAACGGCAAACTTCATCAAAAGATCACGACAAAACAAAAATTTTCGTTAAAAGAACGCGAGAAAACAAGTAATTTTCTCAAGAGGTTGCGGATAAACGCAAAGGTTGTCCAGGTGTCACGAATAAAAACGCAAATTTCGTTAAAGGATGGCGAAAAAAGAAGCAAATTTCGTGAAAAGATTGCGAGAAAACGAATTTCGCAAGATTGTGAGAAAATGACAAATTTTGTCCAGGTTTAATGAAAAAACGTGAATCTCGTCAAAAGAGAGCGAAAAAACAGAAATTTTGTCTACGTACCACAAAAAACGCGAATTTCGGCAAAGGATCGCAAAAAGGACAAATTTCGTCAAAAGATCTCGAAAAAGAACACCAAAGTTCTTCAAAAAAACACCCCCTTAAAAAAGTAACTTTTGTAAACAGATCACAAAAAACAACGAATTTCGTCAAAAAATCGCAAAAAAGGTAAATTTCATCAAAAATTCGCGAAAAAATCGCAAAATTTGTCAAAAGATTGCGAAAAAACGCAAATTTTACCCAGGTATCATGAAAAAATGTGAATTTCGTCAAAGGATTGCAAAAAGACAAATTTAGCCAAAATGTCTCGAAGAAGGCAACTTTCGCTAAAATATCTCGTAAAATAGGGCTAATTTCGTCAAAAAATCTTCAAATAAACGGGAAGTTTCGTCAAAAGATCGCGTTGAAACAAAAAATTTCGTCAAAATATTCCGATAAAACGGCCAATTTTGTCAAAAGATCACCATAAAACAACAAATTTCGTCAAAATATTCCGATAAAACGGCCAATTTTGTCAAAAGATCGCCATAAAACAACTAATTTCGTCAAAATATTCCGATAAAACAACAAATTTCGCCAAAATATTCCGATAAAACGGCAAATTTCGACAAGAGATCCCGAAAAAAATGGCAAATTTTGTAAACAGATGGCGAAAAATGGCAAATTTAGTCAAAAGATTACGAGAAAATGATAAATTTTGTCAAATGATTGCGAGAAAACGACGAATTTCATTAAATGATCGCAAAAAAGGCAAATTATCTCATACGATCTCGAAAAAACTGCAAATTTCGTGATCAAAACATCGCGAAACTAGTTGGATGTGCCAATCCCAAAACTTTCTTCTATCTCATATGTACATTTTAATATTAAAAAAAAATAGTTACTCATTTTAATGCTTTAATAATTTTAATTCAATACCATACCAAATTTGATTTTCATCTTAAATTTCTGCTTCAATCAATTAATCGGAGTAAAAACGAATTTCCGTCTCAGCACGAGCCGATGGAACAAGGGCGGATCCAGCCAAACCTCCAGGGGGGGTCACAACTTTTGTCAAATGATTTAATGAAACAATTTTAAAATACAGTAAATCTTGTGAAAACGGAATTACGATAAAAAATAGCAAATTTCGCCGATCGGGCATGAAAAAAATTGTGAATTTTGTCGATTAGGCACGGAAAAATCACGAACTTTGTCGATCGGACGCGAAAAATCTCAGATTTCGTTTATCGAGCAAGGAAAAAAATCTAATTTTTTTATAATACTTCTAAAAATTGCAAATTTTGTTCATAGGTTGCGGAAAAGTCGCCTGTTTTGCCTGTTTACGGCGCGAAAACAACGCGAATTTCGTTGATCGGGCGCTGAAAAATCGAAAATATCGTCAACTGGACATTGGAAAATCGCCAGTTTTGTCTATCGGCCTTCGAAAAATCTCGAATTTTGTCTGTATGTCTCTGAAAAATCGCAAATTTTGTCGATCGAGCACAAAAAATCGCGAATTTTGTATATCTGGTACAAAAAAATCGAAATTTCGTTAATAGGGCACGGAAAATCCCCAATTTTCTCGATCACTTCGTAAAAAGCGCGAATTTATTCGATCGGGAAGGGGAAAATCGCGAATTTTATTGATTGGGAATAAAAAAAATTGTTAATTTCGAGTTGATATGGAACGCAAAAATTGCCAATTTCGTGAATCGGGAAAGAAATTATCGCGAATGTAAGTCGATTCTCTTCGTAAAAAGAGCGATTCGGGAGATTGGGCACGAAAAACTCGCGAATGTTGTCGATTCGGAACGAAAAAGTCGCTAATTTCGTTGATAGGGTATGGAAAAATCGAAGACTTTGTCGATGATGCGCGGAAAAATCGAAAATTTTTTTTGAGCGGCTGCAGAACAATAGCGAGTTTCATCAGTTTATCGCGAGAGATTTCATCAATTTACGGCAGGGAAAAAAATGCAGATTTCATCAGTCAGTTAAGAATCGAGAATTTTATTGTTCGGTGCGGAAAAATGCGTATTTCATGGACAAGAACGGAAAAAGGCGGGAATCTCGTCAATTGGGCACAGAAAAATCCCGAATATGGTCGATCGCTTTCGTAAAAAGCGCGCATTTAGTCGATCCTGAACGAAAAAAATCGCTTTTGGTAGGGCACGGAAAAATTGCGAATTTTGTCGATCGGGAACGAAAAAGTCCCAAATATGGTCGATCAGTTTCATAAAAACCGCAGATATAGTCGATCGGGAATGAAAAAGATCGCGAATTACGTTGATACGGCGAACAAAAATTGGCAATTCCATCGATAGGGAAAGAAATTATCGCGAATATGGTCGATCGCCTTCGTAAAAAACACGAATTCGAGCGATCGAGTACAAAAAACTCGCGAATTTCGTTGATGGGGTGCGGAAAAACCGATAATTTTGTCGATGATGCGCGGAAAAATTAAAAAAATCTGAGTGGCTGCGGAACAATCGTGAGTTTCGTCAGTTTATCGCGAGAAAAAAATCACGGATTTCACCAATTTACGTCGGGAAAAAAAGCAGATTTCGTCAGTCAATTAAGAAAAGCGTATTTGACTGACGAAGTTCATGTGCGGAAAAGTTCGCATTTCATCGAACAAGAACGGAAAAATGTGCTAATTTTGTGAATTAGGCCGGGAAAATCATGAATTTTTTCAACCAAGTGAAGAAAAATCGCAAATTTCGCAGGCCATTCGTGGAACAAATCTCAAATTTCGTCAATCACTCCCAAAAAAATCGTGAATTTCGTCGATTAGGCATCGAAAAATTGTGAATTTCGTGGATCGGCTTCGCATAAATCGCGAATTTCACCGATCGGGTGCGGAAAAATTGTGAATTATGTCGATCAGGCGCGGAAAATTCCCGAATTTTCTTGATTAGTTTCGAAAACAGCGCAAATTCTTTCGATTAGACGTTATTTTGCGTTCTCGTTTTAGCACTTTTTACTTACACTGTGCATCACTCTTTGAAAAGCTCCAGGGAGGGGGTCATGACCCCCCCCCCCCTTGGATCCGCCACTGCGATGGACAATAGAATGCTAAGCAATTTTGTTTATTTGATTCAGGGAGGACTTACTTGCCTTACAAAAAAATATTCATATACAAAAAATTTAGTTCAGATCTAGAACTAACTTCATACACTTTTAAGTGGTGCAATATTGAAAATAGCATAAAATTCGAGATTAGAGCTCTCCCTTCCGGCCGATTTTTTTCAGATTCAGGGCGATCTAACTAGCCATAACCATACACTTACACAAAAAATTTCGTTCAATTCGATGCATAACTTCATACACTTTTGGTCGGTACAATATTGAAAATGGCACAAAAATCGCGATTGCAGCGCCCCCTTCCGATGGATGTTTTCAAATTCAGAGAGAACCAACTAGACATAGCCATATACATACACGAAAAATTTGGTTCCATTCGATGCATAACTTCATATACTTTTGGTCGGTACAATATTGAAAATGGCACAAAAATTGCGATTGCAGCGCCCCCTTTCGGCGGATTATTTCAAATTCAGGGAGGACCAACTATCCATAGTCATACACTTACACAAAAAATTTGGTTCAATTCGATGCATAACTTCATATACTTTTGGTCGGTACAATATTGAAAATAACACAAAAATCGCGATTGCAGCGCCCCCTTCTGGCGAAATATTTGAAAACTGAAGGAGAATCTGCTTGCCACAGCCAAAAATATACACAAAAAATTTGGTTCAATTCTATGCATAACTTCATACACTTTTTGATGGTAGAATGGCGACATACAGACACACACACGGACAGACAGACATTTTGTAAAAACATGTTTTTTGGAATCTCTGACGCCTAAAACGTGTGAATCCGTCGGAAACCGGAAGTCGAAAAAAATTTCGATTACAATACTTCTATTGAAGTAAAAACGACAAATTTCGAAAAAGATCGTGAAGAAAACGACAAATTTCGCCAAAAAGATCGCGAAAAAGCGGCAAATTCTGTCAAAATATTGCATAAAAGAGCTAATTTCGTCAAAAAATTGCGAAAAACCTGCAAATTTTGTCAAACGATTGCTATAAAACGCAACTTTCGTCAATGGAGCGTGATAAAAAAAAAAAAAGACATAGCGCCAGGAGTAGTTTTCCTCACCGCTTACGGTAATGTAGGATGGTGTTAAAAATTCTGAGAATTTTAAAAGTACTTTTTTTTATGTTAATCACTAATACTTGTGTGGTTTGAGTGCATGCAACGTAAAGAATTGGAAAAAGGGCATTTGTCCTTGTGTTCTGCAGACTGTTTTTAAATTTGTACTTATGTTGCAAACTGCAGAAAAAAAATTCTGTGCTAGTAAAAATATTAAGCCTGGTTTAGACACAAAGTAACTGTCCGATGCCGATCTCTACTTTGTACTAGTTGCATTTCTGTATTGATGTTGTCAAAATAGTATCGGCTTGCGACGCATATTTATACTTGTTCTTGTCAAAGCCATATTCATTGAAAATATCTCATATTTTATAGTTTTTGCAGAAAACTTTATAAAGAGCCAGTAGGCCCGCTAAATTTTTTCCGTCCCAGCTCAGTGTATATGGCCATTATGATCGTGGAAAAGCATAAATTCGTCAAAGAACCGCTTAAAAAGAACAAATTTCGTAAAACAGCGTTGAAAAAATGTGAATTTTGTGAAAAAGTTGTAGGAAAAAAATGTAAATTTCGACAAAGAACTAAAAAAGTGTGAATTTTGCCAAAAAACCGCACAGGAAACGCGAATTGTGTCTAACGAAAACTGAAAAAAAGTCATTTGCGTCAGAGATCTGCAGAAAACACCCAAATTTCATCAAGAAGCCTCTGGAAAAAACTTGAATTTTGACAAATTATCATTAATAAAACACGTATTCCATCAAAAGGCAGCAAAAAAAAAAAAAAAAAAAAAAAAAAAAAAAAAAAAAAAAAACACGAAGTATGTCAAAGGGCCGCGGAAGAAACGCAAATTTAGTAAAGAAAAAAAGTGGAAATTTCCACAAAGAATCCCCAAAAAAAAACCGTGAATTTTGTTTAAAAGTCGCGAGAAAAACGCAAATTTCGTGAAGAATGCTGTGGAAAAAGCACAAATTTTGACAAATGATCCCTTTGAAAAACGCGAGTTTCGCAAAAGGTCATGGGAAAAACGCAAATTTCGTCAAAAAGCTGCGAAAAAACGTTCCTACTTCATACTTTCTCCTTGCGTGCAGCATATCTCAAAAAGGACTTTGTACTGCAAAACCCTATTCAATTATCCATTTCATCGTGTTTGAAATAGTGTAAAGTAATCGAAATACACTACAAACAGTTTTTACCCCTAAAGCATGATATAACTGAATTCTTTTGCGTGACTCTGTAAATGATTCTTAAATGCTCATAATCTACAAAAAATAGGTTTAGAGAAGAAATTCATATTAATTTTATTTTATCTTTGTGACAGAGTAATATTATGTCACAAACGATATTCTTCATAAGCTATAATATATCAGAATACTTTTGAGTCCCTCTAGACAATGATTGCAAACATTAAACTTAATATGTTCTATAGCAACCATCTTCCAGTCAGTGGCGCAGCCAAAATTTCGGTTCTAAGGGGGGTTTTGAGTTTCTGATAAAGGTGATTGCCGGTTATTTGAATCGCCGGTAAATAGAATCAGTACTAATTAGAATATTTACTGTATAATACTTAAACTTGAAGAGCGTCCGTATGGCCGGAAATCATCATTTTTTTTTTTTTTTAGCATGAAGTATCTAAGAAAAGTAATTTAGTTCAAATAACCAATTTTTACTTAACTGATTTATGTAATATGCACTTTCACAATTTTAAGTAGAATTTTCGCCATTTAGTTGAATCACTTTATTCTGATTGAAAATCTGATTCAATAAAGCGGCAGATTCCGAAATGCGCCAAAACATTTAAATATTAAGTTTGGATTTCATTCATATAAGCAACAATTACAGTGATCTTTCTCAGCTCTGGGAGGGGTTTTAACCCTAAAACCACCCCCTTGGGTGCACCACTGCTTCCAGTGTACCACAATATACATAAATTTCATTACACTTAATACTGAATAACACTATTATATTACACCCTTAATGATTTTCTCCCACAGACAATAACAAAATACTTTAAAATGCTCCTGTAAATGAACCATGAATGGTATGCACTCCATTTTGAATATTGAACATGCCAGGATTATTCTCAAAATCATATATCAATTACATGACAATCTGATTATGTTTTAGCGAGTTAGAGCATGGACAGACAAACCCAATTCATAAACAAAAGCAATTTAGTTAAAAAGATTTTAAAATAGTATGTAGATTATCTTTTTAGCCTATATATTTTAAAATTTTCCTGGTTTTCCATACTGCTGGAAATCCTGTAAATGCTATAAAGAAAAAAAGAAAGAAAAAAAAAACAGTAATATTTGGGGAAATCAAAATAGACATTTATTTTATTATTTGTTTTTAAAGAATTATATTTATTTCTGTCAAAAGTGAGAACACACTGTTAATGTGTTTCAAACTACAATATACTCAAAAGTATCTTCATAAACATGGATGGAACACAAGTCACAATATGAGTGTTGGTGACATCTGTTTTTACTTACCCATTTATGAATACAATTAGGCCTAGCAAAAACACATTAGTTTTATTTTATAACAAAAAACCACTTTTAATTTTATTAACAAACACATTTAATTTTGTTATAAAACACACAGAACTGGAAAAACACGGAAAAAAACATGGAAGAAAACATGGCAAGTAAAAAATGAAACATGGAAAAAATGGGACCATTTGTTGCTGCTTGTACTTTGTCCGATATACAGCCATATCACATAACCAGGCGAATGCAAATTTTTAGCTCAATGTCTATGAATACGAATATAGAATAAAAGTGTGGTTATTTTCATATGAAAATCTTCATTTAAACATTTAGAGGTTGTTCATGAATGATGTCACACATTTTTTCATTATTTTTTACCCCCCCTTCTTCTTTTGTCACAAAGTGTCACACTTCACCTTACCTCTTCTACCCCCTCTAGTCACATGACACACTATATTACATTAACCTATACTTGAAGTTAGAAACAAAACACTATATTACAGGTCATATTTAAAACCATTAAAAAAAAAATAACTATGTGTTTTAACAACATTTGTAAACTTAACAATAAAAATAACTTGTGCATTTACTTTGTATGAAATAAGATTGAGGTGTACAACATAAAGCATAATAAATATGCAATAGTAATAAAATGTTAACATGAAAATGGATTTGTAAACAGTAGTACTTTGGAATTTGGAATGGATTTTAATATAGTTTTGACCTTAAATCTTAACTTTATGAATTCAAAATACTTAAATTTTAAAATAACTTCAATATATAATCTCCTAATTTTTAATGCTTTTATTTCAACCAAAATGTGTGATGTCACATTTCTTTTGGCCCCCTTATCCCCACCCACTCCCTTGTCACAATTTCACAAATTCTCCTCCCCTCCCCTTAAAACATGACATTAATTGTAGATGGTCCCTTTCTTGATTATTAAAACTTTTATGCATGGGAGTACGAATACATTCTGATGATATTTATGAAAGCAAAATTTGGCATGTTGCATACAGAAATGTTCTTTTACACCACTATATGATTTTTGACATTCTGCAATAAGAGTATTTATTATATGTAGATACTTATGAATGTGAATATTGAAAAAATGTCAATATTCACTTACGAATGAAACTAGTCCATGGATATACACATGCACTCACTTTTATGCAATTTTTTTATAAAATGCATTGTAATTCCAAAATAAAATGTAAACATATATTTAAATATTTTTAATGCATAGTAATGCTCTATTACGTAATTGTGGGTACTATTTGATTATCCCATCAACCCATTTAGACAAATTATATATATATCGCCAAACTACTCATAAATTATACAAATTGCTATAATTTTTATTTTAAATAACAAAAGAACAAAAAAATTAGTAAAAGATTAATAAAAATACTAGGGATGTACCGAATATTCGGTATCTATTTGGTATTTGGCCTATTTGGCCATGTTACCGAACATTCGGTTAGGCCGAATATCAAACTATTCGGTTGAGCCAAATATCAAAGTATTCGGCCGAATTCAATACTTAATAAAGCCTTTTAAAACACATTTTAAAAAACTTTTCACAATTTCTACTTTTAACTGTCAATTTATTAATATATTTAAATATATATTAGAAATAAAATCATATTTAAATAATATAGAATGTTTTTACATTATTTATTTGCTGTTTGTAAAGTTTAATTTAAGAAAATTAACCATGAGAAGGATTAAAATTATGATTTATTAGGATTCTCCTTAGGAATAAATTATGTGAGTGCAGATGCAAGTTCTTAAATTCTATTTAGTAAATAATCTGACTTTTATCTGACTCAGGACTTTTTCCCAAAAGTCCTTAAACAAGAAAGGAAAACTTTTGAGATTAGTAATAGCTGTCAAGGCAGATAATTTTTTGTTTATGAAACTATAATCATAATCAACTTATTGAATCATAAATGCACTGTATTTCATCTCACTCTAGGTCAAACTTGTGTTTTCGTTTGTTGCATTAACAATAAATAAAATACCATAACTATATTTTCAACTCACATGCTTTGATTTCTGTAAAATATGATATGATGGGAAGGATGGAAAATGCCACTATTCATAAGAAAAGAACTATGAGCTAGACATTCCTTTATTCAGAATTAAGTTGAAGGTATTTATACTTTATATTGAAAAAAATCTGCCCTTGAGTTATTTAAAAAGAATAAATATGAGACTGTACAGTTTTTCTTCAGCTATTTTTTCATTATTTCTCTTTGATTTCAAAATGTTTGTTTCAATTCGTAGAGGAAGTGAAATAAAAAATTTTACTAATTGAAAAAGTCTCATAATTATGCTTCTTAAACAAAAAAAAGGGCAGGTTTTTTTTAATACTGAATGTTCTTATAAAAAGCTCTTGTTTATCAAAATATAAGTTTCTCTTATTAAATATTATGTAAAATTGTTTTTAAAAGTAACATTTTAATACCCTTAAACTTTGAAATATAAAAAGTATTTGGAAAGCCGAATATTCGGTTTCGGCCGAATAGTTACTATTCGGTATTCAGCCCAAAAATTACTATTCGGCTAGCCAAATATTCGGTATTCAGTTTAGTTGTCGGCCGAATATTCAGTATTCGGCCAAAAACACTATTCGGTGCATCCCTAAAAAATACAAATTAAATGCCAAATTAAAAATCGGTTATGATATACAAACACATGTAACTTATTTAAAGTCAAGTGCATGACATTTATGATAAGTCATTATTGGCATTTAATCTTATAGTTTGGCAATAGTTTTTTGGTCGACATAATAATCATGTATTTAAAAAACATCCTTATAACTCCAAAAATGATAAACCTATTAGCTAATAGTTTACTGACTCGGATAAAGTGTCTCATTTCCAATTAAAATACATATTTAAATTGAAATTTGAATGAAATATAGGGCCATGAAAAATCGAAGAGTGTAGAAAATAGAATTATAAATATCTCAACAACTAATTAAACAATCAATTTCATTCTTTATGCAAAATTAATATTTTTTAATTCTCTTTTACAGCCACTACTTAAAATAAAAAAGTAAAAAAAAAAAACTTTTCATCAGAATGAGTGTATAAAAGTAGTATTTTGAGAGTCGGAAAAAAAATAGTTCCAGATAATCGAGGTTACTAATAGTCAATAGGCTTCTTCTCATTATTACATTAAGTACACACCAAATTCTATGTATCCACCTCAATTTATTTGAGAGATAGGATACTTACAGACAGACAGATGGAGAGCAAATATTTTTTCTTCTAAAAATATGTTTCTGGGAATCTCCAATGTCTAAAATGTGTAAATGCATCTTTTTTTTTTTTTTTTTTTTTTTTTTTTTTTTTTTTAAGCTATTGCATAGTTTTTATCGCGGCGACTGAATCTAGAAATTCCATAACGAGAAAAAAAACCTAACACTCCAGCTAACGTCGTTTCAGTTCGGCAGACTTCGGCACGGTATCCTTCAGTAGACATTGACGCTGTATTTTTCAAATATTTAGAGCAGGCCTGTCCAACCTTTTACTAAGCAGGGTCGCATCTCAGCTTTTGGCAAGCAATAAAGGGCGCCATTATTAACATGGCTCAAAACATGCAAGAAAATCATATTTTAATATTAGAGGAAATATATGAGAGCAAATGAGACATAATACCTTTATAGATCTAAAGCGCCATGTGTATTTAAAAAAATCAAAATATCAGTAAATTGTAATTAATTTCGAATAATAAGTTTTTTGGCGAGGGTTTACCTAAAACAGTTTTGAACTGGAAGGATTCAGAAAATGAAATATCATCCAGTATTAAAATAAAATAGTAATAAGAAATATCGTTAGGTTTTTGGGCGACGCAAATATTCTGCAATACCTACAATTTTTTTAGAGGTGTAAATTTGCCATCATAAAAAGTATAGAAAGGAAATTGTGGGTGGTTACACAGAAAGAGGCTGAAAGAGCTTGCATTGATGGAAATCCTTTCACACGATTTTATAGATTTAAAAACACACACACACACAATTACCTATATTGTCAAAGGTTTAGGGGAGAAAAAGACAACCTTTATACCGTTTTATGAAACAGCCAAATGGCCAGTGAAATAACGTTAATAACAATAACAAAAATTCTGAAATTTCTGCACAAAAGAGAAGACGGATCGCTGATATTTTGCTACATTTTACTTCTAACATATTAAAAAAGTTATTGCCTACATTTATTAATTCCTATCGTCATAATTTCCACAAAAGATTTATAAATCATTATAAATTAGTAAAGAAATGCAACAGCGCATGATTATTATTATTATTATTATTTAAACTAATCATGTGGTGCGTTGCCTTTCTTTTAATACGTTGCGTACATTATAATTATTGATACGGAAAATACACTTGCAGAGATTTTTAAAACATGTCTCATGAAAATATCAAGGATTTCAAATAAAATATGCTTTACAAGGAAATTGTATTAAAGAGACTAGTAACGGGAAATTTTCAAAGGGCGCCAAGAAAACCGGCAAAGGGCACACGGGCACCGCGTTGGACAGCCCTGATTTAGAGGATATCAAGTCTCAAACATTTTAAACGATATTAACTTCTCATTTATTCAATAAAAGAAAAAAATTTGTTTTTTTATCGATCATCATGCTCAAAAAGTGTAACTTGAATTAATATCAAAGAAAAAGAAAAAACTTAAATTAATATCAAAGACAAAAAAAAAAAAAAAAAAAAAACTGCATAAATAAAAAATATATAAATAATTATAATTGCATAAGTTGATAAAAAATGCTATTCAATAGCTTTACCGCGGCAGTCCCTGAGTGCCACATGTATATATTTTTTTCAAAATGATTGCAAAATTTACTGTTTATTATATATGATGGGTAAGTAAAGAGTGTTAATATTTGATATTGCAAATATGAATATGGAATAAAAGAGTGAATATTTGCATATTACAGAATGCTTATTTATTAGGGATGGGACGAATACTCAGCCACTATTCGGTATTCGGCCCTTTTGCCAAATATTCGGTTGGCCGAATATTGAAGACTTGTTGACCGAATACCCGTAGCCGAATATTTAGAGATATCTAGCCGAATATTGCTAAAATCTCATTGAATAGTGAAAGATATCTTGCCAAATAAATCTAGGATTTAAAGAATTTCATTTCTTGCAATTTTTTTTTATCTAATCCAAATTGGCTACTTCATTTATAAAGTCATTCTCATTCTTACTTACAAAATATCAGTTAAAAATATACAGCCCTTCTGCATTTCCTATAAAAGTTAGTGATATTTTAGAAAATGCCACCCAACTTGGAGATTTAATTGTACAGGAAATGTCTTCATTAGAGAATGATATATTACAATTCAAGATATAAAAACACTTACAGGGAAAAAAAAAAAACACTGCCTTATTCAAAAACAGTCAAATATTTATCAATGTCTGCAAATTCCATGCACATATAAAAAAAGTCTTCTATGAAATCCTTAACTTATTTTCTATAACGTAAGAAATGAAAAAATTCATTCATTAGGTGTATTAATGAAGATTCATTTTCAAAATTAAATATCAAATATCACTATTCCAAATACAACTATACATCTAATAATAGAACTGGTGGCAATCTATATACGCATTTGATGACAACTTGCAATTTTTTTTTATCTAATCCAAATTGGCTACTTCATTTATAAAGTCATTCTCATTATAAATATTTAAACATAAATTCTAAATACTGAACAAAATATTTTTTTTTTTTTTTTTTTTTTTTTTTTTTATAGTTTCTACTTTTAAATAATTATTTGCATAGTTACTGACTTAAGTATGTAACATTATTATGTATATATTTTTAATTTACATCTTCCTTCCTTCATGTTGTTATCAATTTCTGTTTATCCTTTTAATGCTTGTTGAATAAGTGGAATATTGAAGTTGAATATTGTATGCACTGATTCAAATGTCAACAATTTTGTTAACATAAGCATTCTACTTTAAGCATAACCTTTTGCTTTAACATGATTTGTAATTTAAAGCATGGCAACTGATTTCAGAAAAGTCTTATCCTTAAGAATTCATTAATCATTAGGGACACAAACTCTAAATGATCAAATTTACTTCATTAAAGGTTATTTCAAAAAATATCTGCTCGTGAGTTCTGAGAAAAAGAGATTAAAATATTATTAATTTTGGATGGAAGAAAGGGTTAAAGTATCATTTGATAGATGACAGTGAAGTATAATTCTTCATATTTTAATGTTACCATCCTGACTTACTGAAAATCAACTTTGTGTACATTAGGATAAAAGAATATAATGCAATTTCATATTTTTTGTTTTTGTGTGTGTTAAAATAAGTTTTTCAAATTTAAAAAAACATTTAAAAGCACAATTAAAAGTAATAATTATTAATGAGCCTCTATTTTTTAAATTATATATTATCAAAATTTATTTTCTTTATTGGAAAAAAAGAAAGTGGTATTCGGCCTAAAATTTGGCCGAATATTCGGTATTTGGCCAAATCACTATTCATCCCATCACTATTATTTATACTAGAACTTGATTTTTGGCATACACAAATGGGAACATTTTCCAACGATATTTACAATTGCAAATATGAGAAATAGTGTGAATATTCATGTATGAGAATAGCCATTTAAATAATGGCTTGATTTTATAGTTAACTGTACAAATATAAATTCGCATAAACTTTTTTTTCTTTCCTAAACTTTAAAGAAGCAATCAGTTATTATAATAACAATGGGAAAGTTTTTTTTTTAAATTATTATTATTTATTACAATTTGAATGGTTTGTTTAACATTAGATTGTATTAATAATAATATTTTTTTGGCCTCCTAAATTAAATTTTATCCATTTATAATTTTCTATGTTTTGGTCAGTAACATTAGTGTTTTCAGATAATAATACAACAAATAAAGAAGAAAAAATAATAAATAAGTAACAAGATCTTTGTTAAGTTGCACCTAAAGTTAGAATCGGCACGTTTTTTTTTTTTTTTTTTTTTCCCTATGTGTTAAAAAACAACTGGTTAAGGATGATGAAATTTCCAGATATTTTCTTCTAAACATTTAAAAAACAAAGAAAATAAACATTTCTATAAGGTACTATAGTCGAAAAATATATACACTGAGAAAAACAGTACTATTTAATTATGTGGTCGACCAAAAAAACTGTCACAAAAATGTAGGATTAAATGGCAATAATGGAGGATTGTAATGTCACATTCACTTGAAATTAAATATGTTAAATGTGTTTATTATGTCCTCAAGAACTACTAATTTGGCAATTTATTTGTAGTTTTATTAATGTTTTACTAATTTAATTGTTCTTTCTTTGAATGAAATTACTGCAAATTTTTATTTTTATTTTTCTCCACGCCTATAACCAATGCTTACATAAATTTTACACTTACATCAGTCCACATTTTTAGACTAAATAAAGAATATTAGGTTCTTTAAAGTTTCCATTATCATTAATATTTATTGTGTTTTTAAAATATTCAATTACAGTATAACTTCTTTAATCCAGAATCATCATGATTAAGAATATAAAATATTATGGATAACAGAAATTTTGAAACTTGAATGTATTTAGATAAATAATAAATAATACTGATTTTTTAAATATGGTAATACAAAAATGAAAGGAATTTGATAATTTAAAACAGTTGAAAAAACATTGAGAAAAATTAATTCAAAATTCTCAAAAACATATAAAAAAATAATTATGTATGTTTTATGCACGGTTGCAAATTACCAAAAACAATAACCCTACATTTAAAAAAAAAATTATGATTTCATATTATTCGATAAATAATAGAAATCACAAGAATAACTGACATATTATGAAAAGTATTGAAACCGAATTTTTAAAACAAAGAAAAGCTATACTGAGAAATTTAAATGAGGCTCACAATCAGGGCCGTAGCTAGAAGTGAACAATAGGGGAGGTTCAAGAAAATACAGGGGGGGGGTCACATTTTCTCTCTTTCTGTCTGATGCAGAAAGATAAATTAGTGCATATTGACATTGTAGTAATTATGTTTCTTATTAAACTGTTATAATAACTTCATTTTATGTTAAGAAAAGAATATGATGATGAAAAATTCCAGTGTATAACACTTGCAAAATTAAGCATCATGTTAGCTTCCTATGTGCAAATAGGATAAGTGAGTACTGAAAAACTTATTTTAGTTACAACTTAGTAATTCTGCAAAACTGTGAAAGGACCTGAAAACTGAATTAGATTTTTGAACAGAATTCCATTTGAATTTTTAGAACAGATATTCATTTAGTGACATTAGAATCTTTTTCAGGGGAGGGGGCTGAGCCCTTCCCTTAGCATCTCTTTAGCTATGCCCTTGCTTACAATTAATGTAAAATAGCTTTATAATTACATTAACATATTTAAAATTGTGATATAAAAGGTTAAAACACTCCAAAATTAAATATATAGCATTAACAAATACCAAAATAAGTCACAAATTAAATACTTAAAAGAAATAACAATAATAAAATCTGATTTCAAGATGGTTTGGTGCCATCTTCTAATTTTTGGAGATTTAAAAATTGTAAATTTTTATAACTTAATATTAAAAAAGACATCTATATTAATTACAAATGTAATTTAAAAAGTTCATTCACATATGTGTTACAGCACCATCCAGTGGCGCAGCCAGAGAAGGGGTTTTGGGGTTAAAACCCCTCCCAGAGCTAAGAAAGATATAATAATTAATTAGATATAATAAATTTTAGAAAGAATAATTTCCGCTTATATTAATCAAAACCAAACTTAATATTTAAGTATTTTGATGCATTTCGGAATCAACCACTTTATTGAATCAGTTTTCATTCAATAAAGTAATTTAATAAATGGAGAAAATTCTACTTAAAATTGTGAAAGTGCACATTACATGAATTAGTTAGGTAAAAATTGGTTATATGAATTATAAATCACTTTTCTGAGACGTATTATGCGCAAAAGAATCATTATTTCCTGCCACACAGATGGTCTTTCAGTTTAAGTATTATGTAGTGAATATTCTAATTAGAACTGATTCTATTAACCGGGGTTTCAAATAACCAGAAAACACTTTTATCCAAAACTCAAAATCCCCCCTAGAACCGAATTCTGGCTGTGCCACTGGCACCATCTATGATCTTAAATCAAAACAAATATACATACCAAAATATATGGATTAGAGAAGTTTGGATTAAAGATGTTATACTGTATTACATTTAAAATATTTACATTTTATTCACAAACACATTATCTTTCTGTAAAATATGTGTTTGTTTATGATTTAATTTAAAATTCTATGCTTAAATACATAAACTATTAATATTCTTGCCCTAAATCATTTAAATAAATAAAATTGGTACTACTCTGTTATCCCATTGACCAATTTCGCAAATTATACATATTGACATAATTTTTATTTTAAATAACGAAAAAACAAATAATTAGTGGAATATTAATGAAAATACAAATAAAAAGTGGAAATAAAAATCACTTAATGATGTTTTAAACACATGAATCGTATTTAATGTTATTGAATATGACATTCACGATCAGGGCCTGATTATCAACGGGGCACTCTCCCACCAGAAAAAATAAATAGAAATTTTTTCCTTATTCATGATAGTAATTTTGACTGAAAAGGGCGTTTAAACAAGGCGAAAATTTCTATGTAATTTTACTGGGGAGAGAGTGCCCCGTTAGTAATCAGGCTCTGTTCACGATCATCCATTATTAGCATTTAATCTTCTAGTTTGGTGATAATTTTTTGGTCGACAGGATAACCTAGTAGTACCATAAAATTTTATATTTGGTACATTGCTATATCATAAGTGGATATCGTCATTTATAAATAACCCTTGCTATATCATAAGTGGATGTCGTCAATTATAAATAACTCTATTCCTTTAGTGATCTTTTAAATTTAAATTCATTAATTTTTCTATCTTAAAATACAGTAGACTTTCTTATATCTGCATGTAATTTACAGATGTAAACAATGAAACTTTCAATTCTGATGCAAGAACAAAAATCTCTTATTATATTTTTCTATTAATGCCATATATCTAATCAATAATTATAATTAATATTGTTAAATTCATGTCTTTTCATGAAGAAAAAATAAATTTTTTTCTAAAAAAATTCAAGTTATTGCTGATATCACTGGTAATCACAATCTTTTTATCAAACCTATTTATGCATAAATCAAGCTTTTTTGGTTATTAAGTCTCACTAAACCTGAAATAAAACTCCATTATTTTATGACTTTGATATGAATTAGTCGTAATACTTTTATGAGGAAAGTTTCATTCAATAATTTATGAAAAATGCATCTCATCTTTATAATGAATATTTAATTATACATTATTGATTATTAACTTGTTTTTAATATTTTAATCATTAAAAAAAATTATTTGAATTTTTAATATTTTAGTTTTTTACTTTACTTAATAAATTTAAATTTTACTAATTGTAAGCATTCATCATAATTTCAGCTGCTTTGTTGATTGCATTCTAATTACTATATTAAAATATAAACAAAACAATGACTAGAAATCTGAATAACCTCTGATTTCAAGCTGTACAGATTTGAAAGAGTATTTTTATGGCACATTCTTTAATTTGCCAAATAGTTTGGAAATGTATATAATTAGGCAACATTGGTCGATGATGTTAAAAACTCTTCATCAAGAAATATGTTAAAAAATGAATAACAAGTTTTTGCATTGCACAAAAGATAGATTTATTAACAAAAGTCACTAATGATTTTTTCTTAAGCAGTGCATTTTTAGGTTTAATGGCTGTCACAGGAAAATTGACATATTTTTATGTAACTGAATTTCCAAACAACAAATTTGGTGGCATATTTTTGAAAGATTTTCAATTGAAATCTATCACAAAGTTTATTGTTTGAAAATAATGATTTAAATTATTTTGATAACAAATTTTTCAAATGACAAGCATTTTAATCTATTGATATTAATAACTCTGTCATACTGATTATGTTTCCTTAATATTTTAATTGCTCTTTTTTTTTTTTTTTTTTTTTTATCTTTTTATAAATATGTTGTGCTTACCTTATGTTGCAGACACATGTTTGTGGTTCACAAGAAAACAGTTTGAGTATGGCTGCTCCACAATATCCATGCAGATGAAATAAAAAACAAACATCTGCATTACAAAATTTTTTCTGGAACCAAGAGCCGAAACTAAGGGGTGCGGAGGGGGAATGCACTCCAGGCATCAGAACAAAAAACAAAGGGTGGTACAAAATGAAGATTTTGTTCGCCATTTTATACAAAAATGTATATACAGTAGAGTTTCAAAAAATTGCACAGCTTGGGACCAGGGGCTGTGCAGAATTTTGCAAATTTTAGAGTTTTGTAGGTTTTGGATTAAATGATTTATTTTATTCAGATTACCTTTTTTATTTACAAGAAGAGTATATAAAAACTTAATTAAAATTTTCTAAAGAGTTCTGTAAATAGTCCTTATTTTCTGTTGGTCTATACAACTCTGCTGCTTCAAGGACTTCAAAATTTTTACCTAAAATCAAACCTTCTTCAAAAAAAATTTCTGATATTCACTATCAGATTCAATTTTAATGGGTTTATTATTGAAAATATAATTTCTTCATCTGCAATATGGTTTTAAGACTTCATTTGTATTACTCATCTCACAACAATTTCTTCTTCAAAAATTTTTGTTAATCTGAGTTTGAATTTTTTGCATAATTCAACAGAGTTCAGATGCTTTAGCTTGTGGTAAGGTTATGTAATTAAAAGCTTGCATGTAATATAAAATAAATTAATTCACTATTTTCTTTAGCAGCTGATAGATGGTGCCACTACAAAAACTTTTTCAAATTTGTTTACATCTGTCGTCGATTTCTATTGTTTTACATTTTCGTGCAGGTAAGTTTCTATGAAATAGTAATATTTTATTGATGGAAATATCCTGTGTGATTACTTTTTCCCATAGATGTATGTTAAAAATTACTTTATTTTCATTCACTGTTAATTGGTTTGTTTGTATGTATGTTGGCCAATTATCTACACAGTGCGATATAGGCCCTAAGGGATGGGGTGCCCTCCGTGGGGGTCTTTCTAAGGGGACCTAACCCGTATTTACGCAAGGTTCGAAGAAAACCATGGAAAACTCCGAACGGTTAGGCCAACGGTCGCGATTGGATTCGAACCCAGCACCTACCATCTACCAGTTTGAGGTCAGAACCTCTCGGCCACTGGTGGGGCTCACTGTTAATTGGAATAAAGATTATAAAGAATACAGTCAAAGTTCTATAACCCGCACAAGTTGGGGCCAAATGTTGTGCGGATTATGGAATATTGTGGATCATAGAGTATTAAGGATTATATGTAATTTTATTATTCCAGGACAACATTCTAATTCTTAAATCAGTGTAATATGAAAAGATAAATATGAAATCTAATAATTAATTTGATATGCTATCTCAAAAAACTTATTTTTAAAGATTTTTTGTATTAAAAAAATTGATATACATGTGCTTTTAAATAAGGTTAATTACATATGTTTTGTAATACAGTTTGATTTTTACTGTTGATAAAATAAAAGAGTTATATTAAAAGAGAGTAGAATGTTTTTTATGATTTTTCTTTCAATATTTCAATAATTTGTTTAAAAAATCATTTTTGTGTCACGAATTTGTAATTTTTTTTAACTGTTTATTTCACTGTTTACATTCGTAAAGTAACATGAATTATAGAAAATTGCAGATTATGGGTGCACAGATTATTGATCCTTGACTGTATATCTACAGTTTCTTTTCGATTGATCGAGCAGTTAGGCCGCTAGTGGTTTGGGCACAGATGTCATATATGCACCACATTTGCACTTGCTTTTTTCCCCTGCCAACTTGGCATTGCGCATCTGTGCCAAGGAGGAGATCGTTTAATAACCTTATAACAGTTGTTAGGGAAATAAAAAGGAAAAAATTAAAGTTATCAGTGGAATGATTTAAATTGTACAACTGCATGCATTTAATATGGCTATAAGTATTAAGATTTAAGATTTATTGTGAAAATTATATTTACTGTGTTATTACTTATTAAGTTTATTATTTATTGTTTTCTTTTTTATTAAATTCATGTTTATTTACTGTTACTTTTTATTTTAATTCTTTAAAATATTTTTATTGTACACTATATCAATAATTATTAATGTCAAATTATCATTTATTTATTTTAATACTAGAATCTCTTTCCTTTTTTCATGTTATTTTATTTTTATATTGCAATAAAAAATTGTGTGCTGTTATTGTATGCAATTTTAAACTTATGTTCAAAAACAAAATTTTCGCCAAGTTGGCGGGGGAAAAAACACGTGCAAATGTGGTGCGTATATGACATCTGTGCCATGGTTTGTATATCAGAGAAGTTTATTTATGACCATCCTGCATTTAATCTTTATTCATGAATTAAGTAAACATGCAAAACAATATTCTAATTAAATATTTACATATTATAAAAAAAATATCATGATGGGTGCAAAAAAATGCATGATAATCAGATGTTTCATTCAAACCTTTGGGGATTTTTTAAAGAACAAATTGTAACAAATAAGCAAGTTTTTTTTTCAACAAAAAATATTTTTTGCACACTTCTTATATATTTTTTAAAAGTATTATATTTCAATAAATTCTTTCAAAATATCATAAGATATTAAGATACAATATAACCTTTTAGATTAAATTAAGATATTATTTTAGGATAAAATAATTTTACAGTGAAATAAAAAAAATAAAAGAAATTACCAAAAAATTTTACGTAAAGGTTTACTCAAATGTAATGAATATGTTGGCAGTTATTTGCATCTTATCAAAATGACACTAAGCCATGAAGGAAGCTTGATTTTTTTTTTTATAACTAAAGCTAAAACATAAGATATGATAACAGCAAACGCAATAAAATATAAGGATTCATATTCGATTCTGGAAATAAAAAATAAAAGTGATTTTACAGAACTGTCTATGTTGTATGATACAAATGTTTTCTTAAATAATTGCTGTCAGTGGCGCAGCCAAGGGGGTGGTTTTGGGGTTAAACCCCCTCCCAGAGCTAAAACAGATCGCTATAATTGCCGCATATATGAATCAAAACTAAAACTAAATATTTTGGCGTATTTCGGAATCTGCCGCTTCATTCAATCAGATTTCATTTAACAAAGTGATTGAATTAAATGGCAAAAATTCTACTTAAAATTGTGAAAGTGCATATTACATGGATTAGTTAAGTAAAAATTGGTTATTTGGACTAAATCACTTTTCTGAGATGCACTATGCTAAAAAAATGATGATTTCCTGCCTAGTGGTGTACCGAGTAGTACTTTGGCCGAGTAGTTGTATAATAAGAAAATAAAACACTGATGTGCGCATAATGTGAGCTTAGGTGTACATATATATAAATATACCTGTGTACAAATATCTATACCTGTGTGTACATACAATATAATATACATATATAGTATAAATAAACTTATTAAATTTGAAATTTATTTGTGTACCTTTTAAAGACAAATTTTGACAGTTCAAAACTAATAAGAAAGAAGAATTGATACATGACAACTACAGTTATTAACTAATAACTAATACTAAATATACTTCTTATAATAATAATAACTAAACATTCTTTAACCCTCCAATTTATTCCAACCATTGAAATCTGTCTATCAAAAATAAAAATGTTCATCGGTTACTGTAACAATTCATTGAATAATGCAAACATTTCATATTTATTTTGTAACTGTCTGTACCTTATTTTCTTTTGATTAAAAAAAAAAAAAAAAAAAAAAATGTATTGGCTTTGCAGTTTCTTTTCATTTTTCATAGGTACAGATTATATTGTTATTTTAAATTTATTATTTTTTAAATATCTCAGTAAAAAACTAACCTTTTTCAATGAAAATTATAAATGTGTAAATTAAGAATGCCTTAAAAAGCAAGCTCTAAAATTGATGAATTTAGATGATCTAGAACTTGAAAATCCACCAAAGAAACAAAAAATAAATATGAGAATGCTAATGTCGATGAATCAAAAGAGAAAATGCTAGCAAAAAGTTCATCTATTATCTGGCAATGTTTTGAGGAAATTGTGAATGAACAAAAAGATTGTGGCACTAGTACTAGTTTAAAATCACTGCATGAAGAATTGGTACAAAAAGATATACAGGCTTTCTTAACAGAAGACATGTAAAACTGACACTCCATTTGCATGGTGAGGAGGGAAAAAAACTTTTCTGATTATGTGCAACTTTGTAAAAAACTCTTATATGCACCTTCAACAACTGTTTATTCTGAACGTAATAGAGGCCGGCCAAATTTATAGTAGTAAAAGAAATGCCCTGTCTACTAATAATGTAGAATGTTTGATTTTTTGCACCATAATTTGAAATATATTAATTATTAATTTTTTATTGCATTTATCGTATTTTCAGTTTCTTTATCCAAAATAAGTCTTTCCTGTTTTCCTATATATAAAAAAGTATTTTTATTTGTATAAATGTGAAATTTCTTTAGGGATTTTGTTCTTAACTTTTTTTATATTTTGCAGACATATTGTTAAATACAGAGTAAAAAGTTTTATGAATTACTACATATATTATACATTGATATTCAAATAACTTTTTTCACATCAGTTATAAATTCATATGCTTAAAAAATGAAATTCTTACAACTACTCGGTATTGGCCGAGTACCCGACCAAAATTTGGCCGAATACCGAGTACTCGGTACGGCTCTATTCCTGCCACACAAATGCTCTTTGTGTTTAAGTATTATACAGTGAATATTCTAAATAGTACTGATTTTATTAACCGGCGATTCAAATAACTGGCAATCGCTTTTTCAGAAACTCAAAACTCCCATCAGAACCGAATCTTGATGGGGGTTCGGTTTCCTGATATTCCTTAGGAACATGTTTAAACGGTTTTTCAAGTATACAAATATGATCTTTCCTTAGATACTGAGTATGAAAAAATGCTTTTAAACGTATTTCACACACCAAAGGTTTTTGCAGTAAGGATTGCAATATGACTCAAGAGATCTCTTCTTAGATAGTGCTTTTCATTTATTTCTTTGGAACATAATTTACAAGCAAAAAATTATTCTCCTGTATGAGTCAAGAGATGCCTTCTTAGAGAACTATTCTGGGAAAATGCTTTGGAACACATTTTACAAACAAATGATTTTTCACCTGTATGTATCAAAATATGTTTTCTTAGGTAATAATCCTGAGAAAATCTTTTAGAACATATTTCACAAATAAAAGGTTTTTCACATGTATGGGTCAAGAGATGTCTTCTTAGATCATTATTCTGAGAAAATGCTTTAGGACATATTTCACAAATAAAGGGTTTTTCACCTGAATGCGCCAACAGATGCCTTTTCAGTTTAGTATTCTGAGAAAATCCCTTGGAACACACTTCACAAATAAAAGGTGTTTCTCCAGTATGTACCAAAAGATGTTTTCTTAGATGAATATTCTGTGAAAATGCTTTGGAACATACTTCACAAACAAAAGGTTTTTCACCTGAATGAATCAAGATGTGATTTCTGAGATGATGATTAAGAGAAAATCCTTTGAAGCATGTTTCACAAACGAAGGGTTTTTCACCTGTATGAGTCAACAGATGCCTTCTTAATTTACTACTTTCAGAAAATCTTTTGGAACATATTTCACAAATAAAAAGTTTTTCTCCTGTATGTGCCAAAAGATGATTTCTTAAATTACTCTTAAGAGAAAATCCTTTGGAACATATTTCACAAACAAAAGATTTCTCTCCGGTATGTGTCAAAAGATGTCTTATTAGATTACTTTTCTTAGAAAATGCTTTGGAACATCTGTCACAAATAAAAGGTTTTTCTTTGTCTGTGCTGGAATGCTTTTCATTACCATTTTCAGGAACAAAATGCTGTTCACTAGCAGAAAAATTTCCTTCTGTAATCAATGACATCTTCTTAAGTGAGAAAGTTTTGTCACGGATGATAACCAAAACTTCTTCAAAATATTAGTATACCGGGACGCAAAATGATAGGAACGATCATGTAATTGCCTAAATAAATAATATAATTATATTAATCTTCACATAAACAATACAAATTTATTGTATCATACTAAGTACTCAATATAATCATAAAGGAAACATTCTAAAATGATTGTTATAAAATTAATATAATACATTGCATTTTTACTCAATATGCACTGTGAACAAAAAGATAAGAACAAAACCAATTTTTCTAAATTATAGAAATATTACATGCCGATTTGGCTCGTTTTGTGTTTAATAATCCCAATGCAACACTGTAGCATAGAATTTACCGTAAAATCACGTTAATCCGCCCTTCCCGATCAAACGCCCCCTCCCCACTTTATAAAAAATTTGAAATTTTCAAAAAATCCTGAGAAAGCGCCCTCCCTCCCGATTGTCAAAGTCAATTGAGAGTGGGATGAATCATGAATCTTTGATGAAATGTGCATTTTTTCAAGATTTTTTAATTGATTTCATGCTTGTTTTGGCTTTTTTTACTAATTTCTCCTTTATTCTGCTTTTTTTCGACAGAATTTACGTTTTTAAATAAAAAAAACGCAAATTTTTTCAAGTATCAAAATTCATGATTCATTCAACGAATCATTCATTTCATGATGATTAATTCCTGTAAATTTTGTTGAACGATGGTGAAAAAATCCTGTGTAAGCGCCCCCCTCTAACTATTGTACGATTTTTTGTTTCGTTTGGGGGGGGCGGATTAACGGTATTTTACGGTACATAGTTTTAAATTTGTTGAGGTGACAAAACACATTTCATGTACTCCAAATTTCAATTCTGCTTTCGAGTTATACTGTACATCTTTCATTATATATTGTGCTCTATATAATCGTGATTTGAACGAACTGATTTTTTTAAGTCATTAATTAAAATCACAAATTTTCTAATTATTTAAAATGACATAAAAGTATTAAGGTTGAGGGTCACTCAGCATTCATATTTCCGTTCGTAATGTTACAGTCAATCGGGGCAACTTTGCTCTACCTTTACGAAATTTTGATCCATTCTGCCATGGTGGAATCTTGATGAATTATTTCCAATTAGCTGCTAAACTCGCACTAGTGCTGCTATTTATATGCTGAAACCAGAACTTTGCCATTAATTCAAGTGATGCAGCAGATTTAATACTTTTTTCTTTCTTGGCCTAAAGTTACCCTGATCGACTAAAGTCTATAGGCATTTGATGCATTATTATACAGTAGACTCCCTCAAATCCGCACAGCTTGGGACCAGAGTTTGTGTGGATTTTTGGTCATTGCTTTGTTTACATTTTTTAAACAGTAATTTGAGTGCAATTAATAGTGCAATTGGAACTATAATGAATGCTTACAATATAATAAATTATTAAAATAAGTAATAAACTAAAATAATAAATTTTAGGTAATTTTTAATATGATTAAAGTACTAATAGCAAAATTAATAATCAATAGTGTATGATTAAATATACATTATAAAGATTAAATGTATTTTTCCAGAATTATTCAACAAAACTTGCCTCATAAAAGTACATTACTAATTCACATCAAAATTGTAAAAAAGGTTTTTTTTTTCTAGTTTAGCCAGGCTTAATAACCAAAAAATCTTGATTAATGCATATATATATTTGGTAAGAAGATTGTGATTACCAGTAATATTAGAAATATCTTGAATTTTTTCCAAAAAAAATTATTCTTTCTTCTTGAAAAAAACATGAATAGAGCATTATTCAGAAAATTACAAATTAAAAAATATATGGAATTAATAAAAAACTAAAAAAAATCAAATTTTGTCCCAATATCTGAACTGAAAGTTTCATTGTTTACATCCATAAAATATGTGCAGATTTTAGAGAGTTGCGGATTTCTGGTTTGCATATTTGAGGGGGTCTTCTGTATTAAAATATCTCCTCAGGAATTTAATATTTTCTCTGTACTCCTCTTAAAGGAGTATTTTTCTTAGTTCTCAAAATATTTCTAAAATCTAAGCTTAAATTAATGTTTTAAAAACAGACGAATTATGAGTAAGATTTAAACACAGCATATAAAATTAAGTATATATTTTAGAAATATTTTGAGAACTAAGAAAAAAAGAAACACCCTTTACGAGCACACAGGAAAAAGGAATTAAAAATATTAATTTCCTGAGCAAATGTTTTAAATATAAGAATGCTCAAAACAAATCTCAATAAACTGTCAAAGAGGCTTTACATAACGGAACAAATCCGGATTCAAATACACCGTTATTATCAAATACACAATATGGCATGGAAGTATTCTGTCCAGTATGACTCAAAAGATATCTTTCAAGATGACAGTGTCTAGAAGATCTTTTGAAACATATTTCACAAACAAAGGGTTTCTCTTGCGCATAAAAAATGGTTGTTGCCATTCTAAAATTTAGATATTTTTTCACTTTAACAGTAACCATGAGAATTCTATTGTTTTAAATCATGACGATCTCGAGAGCATACCTTCAAATAAGTACAGTCAAAGTTCTATAATGTGCACAAGTTGGGAACAAATGTTGTGTGGATTATGGAATATTGTGGATTATAGAGTATTAAAGATTATACGTCATTTTATTATTCATAGACAACATTCTAATTCTTAAATCAGTGTAATATGAAAAGATAAATATGAAATCTAATAATTAATTTGATATGCTATCTCAAAAAGTTTATTTTTAAAGTTTTTTTGTATTAAAAATATTGATATACATGTGCTTTTAAATAAAGTTAATTACATATGTTCCGTAATACAGATTGATTTTTACTGTTGATAAAATAAAAGAGTTATATTAAAAGAAAGTAGATGTTTTTTTTATGATTTTTCTTTCAATATTTTGATAATTTGTTTAAAAAATAATTTTTGTGTCACGAATTTCTAATTTTTCTGAACTTTTTATTTCACTGTTTATATTTCTAAAGTAACGCGGATTATCAATCCTTGACTGTGCTTCATAATTGAAAATTTCATTGTTAACATTTTGAAATGCAAAACAGATTTTGAAGGTTTGCAGATTTTAGAGACTGTACTGTAATATGAAACATAAAGAAATTTGAAAGCTAATATATAGGAGTGTTCTTATCAAATGTGTGAAAATAAAAGTAATTAAAAAAAAAAAAAAATCTGCAACCAAAATTGAAAAAGTAAACATTACTCCGGTAGGGATTCAATGTTAGCTATTCTAAGGAAAGAAAAATAAATAATTTAAAATCTATTAATATGCAAGTGAGAAATTTTTTAAAAGAATGATTTTATAGATTTAACATCAGTGATGCAGTTTCTTTGTGTGACTAGTATAGATTCTTAACAGTCACATTAATCTTAATTCTAGCTAGGGATTGACCAAATACCGAATAGTTGATTCGGTATTCGGTGATTCGGCATGTAAACCGAATATTCGGTTTGGCCAAATACTTTTAAGTATTCAGCCAAATTTTTAATATAATTTATGAAAAATAATAGGTAAAGTATTACTCTAAAAATGCATGATGGTTAATGCTCATTAAATGTTATTTATTTTATTAGTGTATGCTTCAATTATAACATAAGTGATAATTTATAAAATGATTCATTATTATTTGTAACTGAAATTTAATATGGGCAAATTGTAATAATAAAAGATGTTTGGCATTATCTAGTTGTAATCTGTTTCTTTTCTGTTCATAATGTTCTGCTTCGGAAAATAAACGTTCACTTTAAACACTGCTGTCAGCAGATGATAAGTATTAACTAACTTGGAAAATGTTGGACTCTTATTATGGGTTTTTTCCACCAAACTAACGGCTTTCTTTCCTTGATATAAGTTTCAATGCTATGTGTATAGCCAATTCGTTTGAAGCTTTAATGTCTGATGTGAGGCTATCATTTTCAGTAGAATGATTTTCACTTTCTGTTTTTTCACTTTTAGCAATTTCAAAAAAGCACTCCCAAAATGATGAATGCACGGTTTGTGAGAGCGAATCCTTTTTATCGAAACTTTGTTATTGATTTAGATCAGTAATTTCAGTTTGAGAGGATATATTTATTATTTGTTGCATTTTATTTTTAAGTTTTACTTTATTGGTAATTGCTTCATCTTTTAAAATAGCTGTTTTGAATCTGAGATCTAAAATAGGGGCTAAAAAATAAATTTCTGAAAAACGTTCCGCGAGTCCTTTTGTTAACGTTTCTTTCATGATTCCCACTCCAAAAAATTCTACATTATCGCTTTTTTCCAAGTAACATTTCAATGTAGAAACAGTAGGTATTACTTCTGAAATTAAAAGATTTTTTGTTACTTATAATTTTTATTATTTCTTCGAAAGGTTGAAGAAGCCTGAGAATGCTTTCTATCACAAACCACAGATCAACTTTTAAATTGATAATCTCACCAAATTCGGTAAAAATAATGACAATGTTCTTTTCTGTTCCAATAAACTTTCCAACATAT
Source organism: Maratus speculifer (assembly GCA_964019185.1). Taxonomy (NCBI): domain Eukaryota; kingdom Metazoa; phylum Arthropoda; class Arachnida; order Araneae; family Salticidae; genus Maratus; species Maratus speculifer. Next base: position 280,625,476 of record OZ025300.1, on the reverse strand, counting down.
AATCGGTGCTCTAATAGTCTGTAAAATTTAATATTTTCATAATTTATTTTGGGTATTGACTAGTGATAAAGTAACAAATAAGTGATGGATTTATGAATTTGTCAGTGGAAAGAAGGCATTAATTTTTTTTATGTACTAATTAGAAATAAGAATAAAAATGCGACTGAATTAAATTTTATTTAAAAAGTTAATATATGCAAAAATATTTATTAAATTTTTTTTAAGCATTCGGTTGCCGAATACCGAATATTTGGTGTACACTTTGACTGAATATTCGGTATTCGGCGAACTTCCTGATTCGGTCAATCATTAATTATAGCACTGTTTACATATTTCTTGCTTATATTTTTATTGTTATTATTATTTTTTTTTTAATGGGTTATTTGCTATTAATAATTTGTGCTTGTGGAGGAGGGTGCCAAAATCAATGTTTGTTCTGGATGCAAAAAAGGCTAGTTTTGACTCTACTGGAACTTTGATTTCAAATAAAAATAATTTGTGAAAAATCTAGTCCTAATTTTGAATTTGAAATGATGGTTATATTCAGGTTCTTTTTTATGCATTTTTAATAAGCTATATGTATGTAAAATATATAAATTTTCTTTATATATGCAAAAGTGACAGATCACATTTCATGTTTAAATGATTAAATTTGTAAAACATGTAATTTAAGCAGTGGAAAATTTTTGTAAAAGGCTACTTTTAAGACAAAAAAATTTGTAAAGTGTCTTTTTTTTAAATGAAAAGTTTTGTGAAAGATCCTGTTGTGGAAAAAAAAAAAAAAAAAATGTGAAAAGTCCCATTTTGAAATGAAAAATTGGTACTACTCTGTTATTCCGTTGACCAATTTTGCCAAATTATTTAATGAGATGTTTTTATTAGATACAAATTTCAGAGTTCTAATTACTTCTTGTAACTCCACCCCCCCCCCCCCGAAAAAAAAAAACAACATTATATCAAAATAATTTTGTTTTCCTTTTCCAGTTTCCATAAATAGACAATTAGCATTTTCTACTCTTAGAACCATTCATGGAATGATGTGTCTACTTCAGGGACTGATTTACAAATTTGGGGGCCATGGGCACAGATGCTTATGGGGGCCCCCTTGCATCGATGTTTACAGTTGGATTGAATAAAAGAATATGTTCAAAAAGTTATTTACTTAGATGATTACCACTGACTTTAATACTTTAAAATATCTATTAAAAAAACTAAATTTGATTAATTTACTTTTAAGTAATTGTTTTGCATTTATAAAATTTTAATGAGTAAACGTTTTATAACAAATTGTGTGGAGTTGATTGTCTTTCCCTGTGCAATATCTGGAATGATAAAGTATGCAACAACTAATAATATTTTTTTTTTTTTGCAATTCCATACTTCAACAATAATTTAAAATATTAAGGAGTTTTACCGCTTACGAGCTATGCTCACAAATCTCCCACATAAGTCTGACAACAACAGGAACAAAATTTAATAAGAATAAAAAATACGATACATTTTTAAAGTGATAAATATAATATGGGTGTTTCAGACAAAATATACAATTTAAAAATACAATACGAAAATAATAGAATGAAACATAAAATTCCATTAGATGTTGGAGCTACATCAGAATTTGAATATCAACAGCATTTGGGGCCCTAAAAATCAAATGCCCTGTGCTCGTGCCCCGAATGCTCTGCTATAAATCAGGCACTGGTCTACTTCACATTTTAAATTACCCCCAAAAATTTCAAATGACAGAACTGCTAATATTAAAGAGAAATAATTAAAACTTTCCAAATGATATGTTGTGAGTGCAATGCTTTGAAGGTATTCCCAAAAAACAATTTACAAGCACTTCCAAAATGTAACTTTTTTTTTTTCAAACTTGTGCTCTCAGTTACTACTTCTTACATAAATATCGAAATTTAAAAGTTAAGCTTCTTCTTTTATTTTATATATATATATATATATATATATTAGCAGGAGTGGGGAATTTTTACAAATTCTTACCAGCCAAGGATTTATTTCACCAGCCCGCAAGATGCAACACACACGCAGTTGAAAATAGTTATGACAAAATCACACGCGATTACAGAGAAAATTCCTATTACTACAATGCATTTTCATAGTTATTTTTTCTATAATATTAAGAAATAGATATAACAGAGGTAAGATTAATATTAGATTGAACTTAGTACCATATTTACACTGTAATAATTTGGAAAGTTAAAATATCTAGATTAAAAAAAGTGTTTCTGATAATGTGCCTATTGCCTTACAGTTTTCCAAAAACTAAAAATGCACTCGCCTTGCGAGAAAATCCACTCGCCACTGGCGAGCAAAATGATGTATTTCCCCACCCCTGTATATTAGGGATGCACCGAATATTCGGTATCTATTCGGTATTCGGCCTATTTGGCCATGTTACCGAATATTCGGTTAGGCCGAATATTAAACTATTCGGCTTGGCCGAATATGAAACTATTCGGCCTGCCAAATATTCGGTATGGCCGAATATCAAAGTATTCGGCCGAATCCAATACTTAATAAAACCTTTTTACTATTTCTACTTTTAACTGTCAATTTTTTAATTTACATTTAAATTAATTTGAAACAATCTTTTTTAAATAAAATAGAATGTTTTTACATGTACATTATTTGCTGTTTGTAAAGTATAACTTAAGAAAATTAACCATGAGAAGGATTAAAATGGTGATTTATTAGGATTCTCCTTAGGAATAAATTATGTGCTGATAGCTGATACAAGTTTCTAACTTTGTTTAGTAAATAATCTGTTTCTTGCTTTTCCCTAAATAAAAGTTCTTTAAAAGAAAAGAAAAAAAAAAAAAAAAACTTGAGATTAGTAATAGCTATCAAGGCAGACAATTTTTGTTCATGAAACCATAATCATAATCAACTTATTGAGTCATAAGTACATTGTATTTCATCTCACTCTAGGTCAAAACTTGTGTGTTCGTTTATTACATTAACAATAAATAAGATAACATACTTTCAACTCACATGCTTTGGTTTCTGTAAAATATGATATGATGAGAAGAGTGGAAAATACCACCATTCATAAAAAAAGAACTATGAGCTAAACATACCTTTATTCAGAATTAAGTTGAAAGTATTTGTACTTTATATTAAAAAAATCTGCCTTGAGTTATTTAAAAAGGACAATTATCAGACTGCAAAATTTTTCTTCGGCCATTTTTTCATTATTTGATTTAAAATGTTTGTTTTGATTCGTAGAAAATTTTATTAAAGTTTCATAATTGCGCTTCTTAAATAACTCAAGCCAGATTTTTTTCAATACTAAAAGCTCTTGTTTATCAAAAAGTAAGTTTCTTTTATTAAATATTATGTAAAACTGTTTTAAAAAGTAACATATCAATACCTTTAAATTTTGAAATAAAAAAAATATTTAGAAAGCCGAATATTCGGTATTCGGCCCAACAATTACTATTCGGCCAGCCGAATATTCGGTATTCAGTTCACCTGTCGGCCGAATATTCGGCATTCGGTATTCGGCCTAGAGATGGGAATGCTCAGAAAAAAACCGGAAAAATTGGGAAAAAAACCGGTTTTTTTCCGAAGGCTTATTTTTCAATTTTTCCCAACTGGAAAAATTGAAATTTCATTTATGAAATAATATAGTGAAAATTTTGTAATAGCTACATTCTCATACTTTTTAGTTTATTTATTTTTATGTTGAGTGTCTCACATGAAAATTTTAATGTGGGTAATCTGATCTCTGAGCAGAAATCTGTTTGAGAAGACTTGAAAGGATCCTTCATATTTTTTTCTTGTTTGAAACACAAGACCCTTTGCAAAATTTCTCTTGAAAATAGACATTTCAGAAAAAGTTTAATCGAAAATTGAATCTTTCACAAGTGCGTTGATTGAAGAAAAAAAAAAAATCTCATGCCATACAGCAGCTGAATCTTATTAAGTTGCATATATGTATGTAAATAACCTTATTAAAAATGTCTAAATAGGAACCTAAATATAGTAATAATTTCTTACTCAAAAATTCTGAATATATTTTGTACAAGTATATATGGGTGATTCTCAAAATAGGGGACAATTTCAAAAATGAAATCTTAAAAAAATTACTGTTAGCAAAATTTCTGAAAAAAATATGTGTTGTTAATATAGTATTAGGTATACTTTTCATGTAGTCAGCAGAGCTAAATATTTAAAAATTAACTTAAAAAAAAATAATTAGTATTTTTTGAGCCGTGCTAATGACAAAACAAATTGAATGGAATAAATATATTAAGAAATTTTTATTTTCTTCCTGTTTAAATATTTTTTTCTACATTTATTAGCCTTCCTTTCCAACAAATAGTTTCCATTTTTACATATATATATACACGGCCGAACTCAATGTGTCACGCGCTATACGGCCTTAACAAACAGCAGTTTTCGCTGGAATCATTAAAGTGTCAAATAAATCGATAGATGGCGCTGATTGCTCACCTCATCCGTACGATTTAAAGGGCTAAAATGGAACATACTCTGCGTATTAAATGACATCTTATTATCTTATTAAATGACAATTAAAAACAATCCAAGCACAAAATTTTATATGTTACAAGAATTTTACTCCATTTATTTACACAGAATAATTAAGCATTAGAAATATTTATTAAGTATTTTCAATCCAAATTTTTTTAGTTATCCTATATATAAGGACTATTAACAATTTGTTATTGCCTTCTCATAGAAAAATAAATAAATGATATTTAGTTTAAACAATTTACACATCGTTTTTTTTTCTTTCTTTCTTTCTTTCAATCTTCAAATTTCTTGCTTTTTAAAAAAAAACTCAGGAAACAAGAAACTACAGATGCTCTTTGAAATTCACTGTATTTAACATCATCTGTATCATAACCTTTATCAAATTTAATCTAATCAATGAATTTAATAGTTGAATAAGTGTTTTCCAGTAAAAATACTTGTTTTTTTTCTTCTATTCAATTAATTTAATATTTGTTATAAGAAAAAAAAACCTTAATTATTATTATTATTTTTTAAACTGCATTTCCTTTTAAAAAAATAACTTTATAATAAAAAAAAAAAAAAAATTACAATTAACCAATTATAGAAGGAATTTTTTCAATTGAAATACAGAAAATGACTCTTTACTACATTTCAATTACAAGAAAAAAAAAAAAATGCTTTCCCACTCAAATACTGATAATGTCTTTATAAATATAAATATATATATATATATATATATATATATATATATATATATATATATATATATATATATATATATAAATATATATATATATATATATAAATTTGTATAAATATATATAAATAGATATATATAAATATATATATATATATATATAAATATATTTGCTTTGATGCCTGTTGAAAAACTGGTCTTTCCTGATTTATTTTGAGATGATTTTTCTGCTTCATGATCTATTATATCATTAGTAGAGGTTTCTTGAGTTTCTGTAAAAGAATTTGAATCCTTCACTAATTTTTGACGCTTATTATTGAGTTCAGCTTCCACACTGTAGGGTCTTTTAGGATTATTTATTTCCGCAGTAGTGTCATTACGAATCAACTGCCATCTGTTTTTCAATGTAGGAATTTTATATGACGGATAGTTTTCAAAAATGCAGGGGTGCCCAGAGACTGGTTTGGTGATGCAATATGCGTCACACAATTTTGGGGGGGGAGGGAATTTTTAAATTCTTAATATTTCTTTTTTTTACTGTTAAAAAAAATCTTTATTTTTTTAGTATAACTTTAAAACTTTTCAACATTTAAGTTCAAGAAATTTCCAATTGATATTCTGTTTACATGGGGGGGGGGGCAATGTTAAAGTATGAAGTTTTTTTTTTGGGGGGGGAGAGGGGCTTTGCGTCATTGGGTTTGGGGGGATGGTCACCAAAAAATGGAAAGCACTGCATTCGAGACTAGTTTTTTTATTTCCAATCCAGGAATAAAATCCTCTTGCTTGAAATGTTTACCACATACTACAGATGATGGCGATTTATCATTTACCGTAAAATTATCCCGGGAAATAACTTTCAGCCACTCTAGATCCGAATTTGCAGGAAACTGGTGAAACGAAACACCTTCTTTATTTCTAGATGATGAGCGGCAATATAGTACACAATAATATACCATCTTTATTATAAAAATAAAATAAATAATACTAATCTTAACACTAAATCATTTGTAAAAGCTAATAGCAAACGTAAACAAGTTCAAACAAGGCTTCATTCGAACTTGACGCCTTGACGCCGGTGTTGACTGAGGTGGGCATGCAGTGCCAAATTCTAGCAGCGGCCGCAGCCGGAACTACATTTTGATTCCTTCCCTCCTATTGTATTCCGCGCAACTGTTATAGCCTGTAAGATCGAGTGAAGCCTTGATATATATAAGGGGAATAAAAACATTACCAAAGAACAAACTTTGTTTACATGAACAACATTCTGACACTAACAGTGTAAGAAGCTGTCTTAGTGAGTTTCTGACAGATTTAATGCATATTTTAGGGATAATAAATGTAATACCTAAATTTATATGTAAAATTAAACTTTAAAAAGGATACAATATAAGCAATGGTTACATTTATGCACATAGGAGTCTTTAGCATGGACAGAAAAACCATGCTAATGACACTGATATTTGTCCATGCTAATGACAAATTTTAATTTAAATAAGATTATGAGCCATAATATAATCACAATGCAATAGTCCTTTCTGGGGCTTTTTAAAACACAAAAGTTCTATGCAAATAAGTAAAATAAAAATTTTAACTATAAAATAAACATGAAAATTATTATCCATCCTAATGACATACAATTGATGTACTCGCCTAATATTCAACTTCTATTCTGAAAAATACAATACATGCTTCTATTTTCAGGCTGGAATAAAATGGCTACTTGTTGCCATGAAGAAACTTTATATTTTCAAAGTATTGTCATATGTGAAAATGAAATTTTGATTAATAAACAGCTGTTATAGTATGACCTTGTTTTGAAAACAGAATATGGAGGACAAACTTTAATTCTCTTTTTATATACTATAATTTTATTTTTAAAAAGAAATTTATTGGATAAATCCTCTCCTTGATTAATTTAAAGAAAGAATAACATTTGTTTTATTTTAAAAACATGATATTAACTCTTGAAAAAGCTAGTATATACAAAGCACAGCTGCTGTGGACATCCATGCTAATGACATTTTGAACATTTATTCTGTTATTTTAAGGTGTTTTTAAATAAAAAGTGAGTAATTCTTGAGTGCAAATAATGAATAATATTAAGACAAACATATCTAAGTATAAAAACATGACAGAAAACCTCTCAATTTTTTTTGTATGCTGAAAGACATAAATTGTCCCCTATTTTGAGAATCACCCATATAAGAAGTTCACAATTTCACAAAAACTTGATCACATGAAAAATATCTAGATATGTAATTAAATGCAACTTCTCTTTTTAAAAATTAATTCATGCGTAAAATTATTGCAATAATATGCCGATTAATGGAAATGATAAAATTAAAAATTCAGCATAAAATTTTGAAGTATGCATTTATTACTTTAATCTATCTTTTCAAGAAGTAAGTATTGAATTCGTGAAAAATTCGACTTCCAGTTTTTGGTGTATTTAAACGTTTTAGAAGGTCTTGAACAGGTTTTGATAGTTTTCAGAAAATATTTGTCACTCTGTGAGTCTGTATGTGACAAATTTTATGGGCACTCTATCTCAAGAACTGATGCACATAATTTCACAAAACTTTAGATTCAGCTACACCTTAATATAAACTCGAGATGTTCAGTTATTAGTGTATATCGCCAAACCGATGGCGCTGCTATGCTGCATTATTCATAATTTCCACAATAGTTCTATCTCAAACTAATGTATTTTTATAAAATTTCAGATTAAGTTAATCTTTGACATAACTTCGTGCTCATTACTGTTTGGTGTAAATTGCTCAACAGATGACGCTGCTATGCTGCATTATTCATGATTATCGCAATAGCTTTACCTCAAGGACGATTTTTTAAAAAAAAAATTAAACTACAGCTTCAGACAGTTTCTGATATATATTAATGTTGTTTAGTTTTTGGTGTAAATTGCCCTATAGGTAGCACTACTATACTGCATTTTTAAAGATTTCGTTATAGCTGATTAATTGAATGTTTTTTCAAAGTATTGAATCTGAAATTGACCTCCATTTTACCTCCATAATGTACAGTAATGTTGCAAAAACATGGGCAGTTTGCATTAGAAAAGTACAACTGCGATTAAAAAAAAAAAAAAAAAAACATATTTTATTACAAGTAACTATGTTCCAAATTATACTTTCCCTCTTGATTAAACTTTGAATTTTTGTAGTTTTCTAAAGCATAGTAGAAGTTTATCTCTGTATGTAACTGCTTTTGTTAATTCCTCAAATAGTGAGCATTTTCTATTTGTAGTGTTCTGTTTTCATAACTTTTGAGTTCCACTCTTAGAAATATAAAATTACCATGTGGAAATATTATTGAATATGGTTTCTTATTCAAGAATAGAATACCAGATTTCAGGGTTAAAAGAAAAAAATTACATTAAATTAAACTAAAAAACATTTTTCTGGTTTCAGAGAGTAAAAATCTAACAGTCAATAAATTCTACGCTATTTTTTTGTTGCAGACCTGAGTAAGCCAAATTAAAACTTAGTTTTGTTTGAATTTAGATTATAAACTAAATCAAAACTTTTTTGAGTTGAGATTGGAAAGCTATACCAAAACTAAACATTTTTATAGAGGAAATAAAATTATAATTCTAAGGGAAAAAAAGTAATAATGTAAAAATATACATTTTTTAAACAAACAATGGGATTTTTGAATACCGATATTCATCATAATGACAAAACTGCAATAATTTCTTTAAACTAGTATTATTTACTTAAAAACTATACTTATGCAAATGGAATGCATAATTTATTTCAATCCAAACTGCAGACATATTGGTTCAGGTTTTTACATTAGGTCAATTGGTAGTTAAACATGTTACTGAAAAATCATTTCAACAGAGATATGTTATAACAAACAATAGCGTTTAATAAAAATTCTTAGGCTGTGGAAAAAAGAACCTAAACTTTTAAAAGCAGGCTTTGCTACTTTCTTTTTATTTTGTAATATTAAGTGAAAATAATTTTCATTTAATACATATAAATGGGAAAAAATGTTTATTACTTAATATTCTGTAAGAAAATATAATTTATTTGGGAGAAACAGTCATGAAAAATCAATTTTTCCGTTTTTTTCCGAAAAAAACCGGTAAAAAACCAGTTTTTTTCCGCCACTTATATTTTTCCGGAAAATTTACATCTCTAATTCGGCCAAAATCATTATTCGGTGCATCCCTAATATATATATATATATATATAAGTAGGAAGCAAACACTGTTGAATTCAGGGGGTGGCCCGGGGTGTCCCCCCCCCCAGAAATTTTGTGTTTTCAATGGTCAAAAAGAGCAATTTCCCCCATGGGGCTGCTTAATGTCTCCCTCGGAGCCACATATTTCCCTCCCGGAGAAAAGTGTCTGAATTCAACACTGGAAGCAAAAGTTATATAATAATTTTAAATCGCATGCTTTAAAATACAGAAATTAAGCTAAGAATGATGAGTAAATTTTTTACTTTGAAAAAGATCTTATAACATTTTTATTTAACAAAATTTCTGCAATATGATTTCCTTTTATGAAACAATCGGATTCGTTAAATAAAAGTTCAACTGCACATTATGTATTAATGGTGATGCAGCATTTGATAAACATTGCTCTTGGCTCAAGGAGAAAATCTATATAACATAACATAACTTTGCATGAATAAATAATCTCTAAACAAATCTTCCTACAGGATATATTATTATTTATAATCTTATACTATTTTCAAATGATTTATACGATCTCCCACAGTTTTTAATTAAACTTGATGAATTATTTTTTTACAGTTGGTTGGTTGATTGGTTTAGTTGTACAATAATCTCGTGTTGCCACATTCATCAGAGAAGTTCATAAAACGCACTAATAATTAATAATTACAACAGATTCAGACAGATTTTTCTAAAGATTGAAATTATACGTTATTATTATTGTTACTATTATTTTATTTTGAAGAAATAATGCATAAAAACCGAACTAATTGTTCCGTTTGCTACTACTGAATAACTTTTTCTTGACCAAATAAACCAACCAACCAATCCATCATAAGCAGAATTAAAATAAAAATAAATAGATAAGTGACACCGAAGGAAAGGACTTGCATATAACTATTCATTACTATTGTTATTTTCATAGGCGTCACATCTTCAGCTAATTTAATTAAAAGCGAAAAATGTCATAAACAGTGAGTAACTTGAATTATTTTTAAAAAAATCGAAAATTATTTCTGAATATTGATAGCGTGAAAAAATTTAATCATAATTACGCTAATATGAACTAATCAAAGTTTTAAATGCTAAGTTCATCTAATTATCTCATTTTATAATAAAAGTAAATTCTTGTCAATAAAAATTGTAGTCGATAAATAGATCCCAAAATAAATTGTCTAAACGATAGTATGCATTTTGATTTCAATTACTGTAATGTAAACAAATATAGGTTTAAAGGGCTTTGTTAATAATGAAAATATGATAACTTCATATAAAAATCTCATTTCATTCCATTTTAAAATAAAGTTTGTCATAAATATTGTGGTGGCTAAAAAACTGTCTATCCATAAGTTCTGAATACATGTTTCTTATATATTGCTGTCTATCAATCAGAATCCGAAAGTACATGGATCTGAAACCTTGTACTCTATTCTTTAGCAGTTGTCTAACAGATGCCAGAGGTGGAATGTAGTGTATATGGAAGTATATGCTGTATTTATTGCCGTAAACCCTCTGGATTTTTTTTTAAGAAGTTCCGTATGCCCTCTGTTTCTAAAACAAATCTATACAGCAGTAGAATTGATAAAAACAATTACTAGTCCCAGGGACCTGTAAGTATGAAAGTTTATTGGTCCGCACCGCAGCCATCATCATTGGCCTGCTACATAAAATCCTATTAAATACCTTTAACCCAAAGAATGACACTCCCTTCCTTCCTAATAGAATATAAACCAAACTACCTTTGCAGTTACCCAAAATTTTCAGAGTAATAAAATGTAAAATTATAATTTTCGAAAAGTATATAGATACAGTACATAAGTATGAAAAAAAAAGTAGTATACAGTGTATAAACAAAAGGGTACTTCTAGGTTAACCCCTCGACCAAAAAATTATTGCCAAACTATAAGATTAAATGCCAATAATGGATGATTGTGAATGTCACATTCAATGACATTAAATGCGATTCATGTGTTTAAAATGTCATCAAGTGATTTTTATTTCGACTTTTTATTAATATTCTTCTAATTATTTGTTTTTTTGTTATTTAAAATAAAAATTCTGTCAACATGTATAATTTGGCTATTAGTTTGGCGATTTGTATAATTTGGTGAAATTGGTCGACAGGATAACCTAGAAGTACCAACAAAAGCTATAAAATTATTAATTATGTACAGTAGACTTACTCAAATCTGTGACCCTAAAATCTGCCATAACTTGTGGATGTAAACAATGAAACATTCAATTCAGATATAGGGACAAAAATTTACATTTTTAGTTTTATATCAATTCCGTACTTTTTTAATTTGTAATTTTTATTAATATTGCTGAATTTATGATTTTTTTATGAATGAAGAATAAAATTATTTCTGAAAAAATTCAAGATACTTCTGATATCATTGGTAATCACAATCTTCTTACTAAATATATTTATGTATTAATCAAGCTTTTTTGGTTATTAAGTCTGGCTAAATATGAAATAAAAACTTCCTTATTTTATGATTTTGATGCGACTTAGTAATGTGCCTTTATAATAGGGATGGGACAAATAGTGATTTGACCGAATAGCCGAATACCGAATATTCGGCCAAATTTTAGGCCGAATACCGAATATTCGGCCAGCCGAATAGTAAAAGTTTTTTTCCAATAAAGAAAATAAATTTTGATTACATATAATTTAAAAAATAAGAGCTCATTAATAATTATTACTCTTAAATGTGCTTTTAAATGTATTTTTGAATTTAAAGCACTTATTTTAACACAAAAAATTAGGAAATTGCACTATATTCTTTTATCTTAATGTAAATCAAATTGATTTTCAGTAAGTCAGAATGGTAAGATATTTCCAATAAAATATGAAGAATGTACTTCACTTATACTATCAAATGATACTTTTATCCTTTCTTCTATCCAAAATTAATAATATTCTTAATCTCTATCTCTCGGAACTCACAAGGAGATATTTTCTGAAATAACGAAGTAAATTTAATCATTTAGAGTTTGTGTCCCTAATAATAAGCAAATTCGTAAGAATGAGATTGCTCTGAAATCAGTTGCCAAGCTTTACATTACAAATTCCGTTATAGCTAAAGGTTATGCTTAAAGGTTATGCTTGCATATGGTAACAAAATCTTTGATTTTTGAATTGGCACGTACTATATTCAACATCAATATTCCACTTATTCAACAAGCATTAAAAGGATAAACAGAAATTGACAACAACATGAATGAAGAAATATGTAAATTAAAAATATAGACATAGTAATGTTGCATATTTAAAGTCAGTAATTATGCAAATTATTTAAAAGTGAAAACTATAGAATAAAAAAATTATTTTGTTCAGCATTTAGAATTTATGTGTAGATACTTATTAAATCATCTTCATAAAGCAAGTTGTGTCATCTAATGCATATCTAGTTTGCCACCAGTTCTGTCTTCAGATGTACCGTTATATTTGGAATAGTGATATTTGATATCTAATTTTGAAAATGAATCTTCGTTAATACACACTGTGAATGAATTCTTTCATTTCTTACTTTACAGAAAATAAGTTACAAATTTCATAAGAACTTTTTTTAGTTGTGCATGGAATTTGCAGACATTGATAAATATTCATGTGTTAGAATAAGGCAGTGTTTTTCTTTTTTTTTTTTCTATAAGTGTTTTTGTATCTTGAATTGCAATATATCATTCTCTAATGAAGTACATTAAATCTCCAACTTGGGCAGCATTTTCTAAAATATCACTAACTTTTATAGGAAATACAGAAAGGCTGTGTATTTTTTAGCAATCGAGTAACTGTATATTTTGTAAGTAAGAATGAGAATGACTTCATGAATGAAGTAGCAATTTGGATTAGAGAAAAAAAATGCAAGAAATGAAATTCTTTAAATCTTAAATTTATTTGCCAAAATATCTTTCACTATTCGGCGAGATTTTAGCAATATTCGGCCAGATATCTCTAAATATTCGGCTACAGGTATTCGGCCGAAGTATTCGGCCGAAGTATTCGGTCAACAAGCCTTCAATATTCGGCCAACCGAATATTCGGCAAAAGGGCCGAATAGGCCGAATACCGAATAGTGGCCGAATATTCGTCCCATCCCTACTTTATAAGGCAAGTTTCATTGAATAATTTAGAAAAAACATTCATTATAAAGATAATTATAATGAATATTTAATCATACATTATTGGTTATTGACTTGATCTTTAATTTTAATAATTTCAAAAATTATCTAAATTTTTATTTTTTTACCGTAATTTCCCCCCCCCCCAAATGTGTCAAAAAATTTTAAAATAATCAGAGGGGGTGCTTACACAGGATTTTTTGGCGATCTTCTCACAAAATTTGCATTTTTTGTAAGATAACTTCAGGTTTTTTTTTCATGATATTTGATAAAATTTGCAAGGTTTTATTGCAATATTTGATGAATTTGCAGAATTTTTTTGCGATACTTGAAAAAATTTGTGTTTTTTCACAATTTTAACGAAAATTAATTTTTTCCTGCAATCTTTTGGCTGTGTTTTTTTAGCATGATTCTTTGTGGAGATATGCGTATCTTTCACGATTCTTTAATAAAATATGTGTTTTTTTTTTAAATTTTCAATGAACTTTGGTGTTTTTTACAAATTTCCCATTTTTATGCGATTTTTTGATTTTTTGTGATTTTTTGACTGTTTATTTATAGATAAGACATATTTGCTTTTTCTTCTCACAATTTTTGACAAAATGTGTGTTTTTTGGTGATCTTTTGAGAAATTCACAATTTTTCCGCGATCTTTTGATGTAATTTGCATTTTTTAGGGATTTTTTGACGCAATTTGCATTTTTTAAGATCTGGCATAATTTGTGTTCTTATTGCAATTTTTAGACAAAATGTGGGTTTTTTTTGCGATCCATCAGCGAAATTCATGATTTTTTGGTGATCCTTTGAAAAATTTCCAGTCATTTTTTGTGATTCTTTGTCAAAATAAGCATTTTTTCAGCAATCATTAGGTAAAATTTACTTTTTTCCATGATTTTTTGATGTAATTTCTGTTTTTTCAATGATTTTTTTTAGGGGGGGGGGGGGGGGCTCAGAATTTTTTGAAAATTTCAAATTTTTTATAGAGTGAGCAGGGGGCGTTTAATCAGGAAGGGCAGATTAACAGGATTTTACAGTATTACTTATTTTAATATTTTAGTATATTGTAAGCATTCATTGTAGCTCAGATTGGATTATTAATTACATTTAAATTACTGTTTAAAAAATATAAACAAAGCAATGATCCACAAAACTCTATAATCCTCACAATCTCTGGTTCCAAGCAGTCTGTATTTGAGGGAGTCTACTGTATTTTATTTCTGATCATTTATTTCAACTGGCTGTAAGGATTAATGCATTTTTTTTTTTCCCAAATAAAATCAAGGACCAGTAAATTTTTTTAATTAGTGGTCTCAGACTAGTGAGACACCTAGGATTTTGAATGCTGCTATAGTGTATATTCCAGTCATGAAAGCTCATTACTCTAGCACAGCTGTGCTCAACCTGTGGGTCGCATGTGGCCCGGATAGCTTTTATGTGCAGCCTGAGACATAATCACTATTTATTTAATAACATGCATGAAAAGTATTTAAAACTTTCACTAGTGTTCATTCTAGGCCATTTTTGAAGGGTGCAGCACCCTGCCCTTTTTCAAATTTACAAAATGCACCCTGCCCTTTTCAAAAGTAGTAAAATGCACCACTGGTTTTACCCAGAGATTTTTAATAAATATTTTTTTTAATTCCGTAGTGTTTCTAAATTTGTGTGCTCAAAAATGATAGATTTTTTTCATTTCTTTAAGAAAAAGAACATAAAACTATTGAATCATGTTTTAATTTAATTGTATTTTTAATTTTTATATCATAAAATCATTCAAAATTAATGTTACTTGATTTATCATACTTAAAAATTATGTGTTTCATTGCTTATTTTTTTTCCCCTTTTAAAGGCAATAACAATTTTTTTCTGGCAAAAGTGTCCTTTTCTGCTGCAATAGTGCCTTTTGTAGTGAATAGCACCATGCCTTTTATTTCTAGAGTTAACACTACTTTCACTATTCTTTTATATATTTTTACAAGAAGACATAATCTGTTTTGTTATTTATAATGCATTTAAATTTAACTGGAAACATATTAATTGCTGTTTCTATAAACAAAAGTTCTTTTTGCATGTAGTTATATTTGTGCTACAGTGCATACATTTCTTCATCTTTAAAACAAATCAAACGTTATGCTAAATTAATTAAATTTGCACTGTATATTTCTACAAAAAAAAAAAAAAAAAAAAAAAAAAAAATACACTGAACAAAAAATTTATTTATTAGAGAAAATCTCAATTTTTTTTTTCTTTACTTGGAAAGTCTGCATTGCTAATGTTTTTGTAGGGATAAAACTATTTTTTGTAGATAAACATTTGCGTAAAAGATTGGCAAAAAAAAAAAAAAAAAGTAAATAAAATAAAATTGCACCACTATTTTCAAAAATGAATTTTTCAGTCTATTTCTACAACATCTGGATGAGAAATATATCATGAAACTTGTTGTTTTGAAATAGGAGTGTTCAAATATTTTGCTAAGATATCTTCTGTGACAAATGTTAAATTCCATTGATAATATTAACTTTATTATGTATTTTGTTATATTATTTATGATATCTTACTATTTTATTAATCATTTTTATTATTCTTTTTTTAAGTGTGTTGTGGCCTGCATAAACTCCCAAAGGTATGTTTTGCTACCGACAAGAATAAAAGGTTGAGTACGGCTGCTCTAGCATATATCTTCTGCCTATAGTGCATACCTTCTGGTTTTTTACAACTACAACACTTAACAGATGTAAGTTTCAAATTGGTGGCTTATTTAAAATGTATATTCAGAAAATATATTGAACTATGTGATTAGCTTTGTCAAATATAGATTCATTGAAACCTTGAAAATGGAACTGTAAAAAAAGAAAAATCGATAAACAAAATCTGTACCGTATTTTCAGGCGTAAGCGCCGTGGCACATACGAGTTTAAAAATTAAAATTATGCTTACTGCGGTGCTTCTGCCGGGGCGGCGGATACGATATATTTTTTTTACTTGCAGCGATATTCATTACAGAGGTGATTTTTCTCCCGATCCTTTGATAAAATTCTTGCTTTTTCTGTGAATGATTGACAGAAATTAGGCTATCATTTGTCGAAATTCGCGATATTTTTTATGCTTCTCATTTTCTTCCTGATGATTAACTTTTCACAATTTACAGAAAAATTCCGATCAGAATCACCTCTGTAATGAATATCGCTGCAAGGGAAAAAATATATCGTATCCGCCGCCCCGGGTTTTTTAACGATACTTCGGTGAAATTCATGTGCACATTTCGACGAAAGATTGTAGCAAAAACGCGAAATGTGTCAAAAAAATCTCTAAAAAACCAAATTATGTCAAAAGATGGCGAAAATATTGTGAATTTCTCAAAGGATTGCCAAAATTAATTGTCAAAAAAATTGTTAGAAAAAACACAAACATGTCGTATCTATATACACAGTAAAAAAACGAGAAAAGATGAAAATTTAGGCAAAAAAAATACAGAAAAAAGGAGAAATTTGAAAAAAAAGCATGAAATCTATTAAAAAATCTGGAAAAAACAAACATTTCGTCAAAGATTCATAATTCATTCATTTCATCATGATTCGAACCGTTCTCAAAGGCGAATGAGAATTTTGTGAATCGTGATGAAATGAATGGATCACGAATCTTTGATGAAATGTGTGTTTTTTCGAGATTTTTTTAATAGATTTAATTCTTTTTATGCTTTTTTTACAAATTTCTCCTTTTTTCTGTGCTTTTTCGACAAAATTTACGGTTTTTAAAAAAAAACGCAAATTTTTTCAAGTATTGCTTCAAGTATCAAAATTCATGATTCATTTCAATATTCATGATTAATTCATCATGATTCATTCCTTGCTTATCCCCATAAAAAACGCAAATTTTTTCAAGTATCGCGAAAAAACTCAGTAAATTCGTCAAATATCACGATAAAACCCTGCAAATTTCGTCTTATATCGCAAAAACCCCTCCAAACCTCGTTACAAACTATAAAAAGTATTAAAAAAACACGAAAGAAAGGCTGCACGAATTCAAATTTTATTTTATCGTAAAAAATATGCATAATATACTACATTTAAAATTGGATTTATATTACAAACTAGCTGACCCGCCCGGCGTTGCCCGGGTCCGTATTAACAATATTAAACGAACTTGAAATTTGTATGATTTTATCAATAACTGGAAGCATGCAGAAATGCATTGTCTGAAATACGTCGCAGCTGACTTTGTGAAAAATCGGTTTTAAAAACAACAACTAATATTAAGCTCTAGAAATACTTAAAATGAGCAATGAGAAACACGGGAGGGAACATGTATCCAACGATTGCGTTAGTTTCGTGTTAAAGTGTTGATATTTACCCGTAAAAATCACTGTTAAATCACGTAACTAATTATTTTTTTCGCATAGAAATCCCAAGTGAAAAATTTTGAATTTCAAACTAATTATATCATTCTTAAATCCGACTATACCGTGAATGAATCGATATGCGATGATAAAAGATTGGTATATAGTATTATAATTTCAGAGCCATTTAACAAAAGTGTATATTTTTAATCAAAGCATGCATAATGTTGACTCTGTGGACAAATTCCTAACCGTAAACTTTTGTACCATAACCATAATCTGTCTGTAACCTAACTGCGACTTAACATTACCCTACCGTAACTTAAATATAACATAAATGTAACCTAGCCGTCACTTTGAAATATCAATATAGAAGCATCATTTAAGATTTTGCTTGAAAAGTTAACATTCTTTCGTTAATGTCTTAAAATCGTCTGCACTCTGAAATCTATATTTTAGACTAATATTTGTTATTTAAGTTTTCGCGCATGATTTTAAAAGAATGTTTTCATAAATATATTTTATATATTGACATAGAGTTATTAATATGTTGTTAAATTAAAAACATATTTTCATCTACGTTATAAAGTATTAAAAAGTTCTGAAAAAAAAAGAAAGCTTTTAGTAATACAATTTTTAGTTCAAATCAAATGTTTTCAATATTTTATTTAATTTTATTTTGACATTTAAATTATTTCGAATTTATCAATTTCAATTATTTTAAAAGCAAACATTTTTTAAAAATAAATAATATAATAGAAAAAAGACCATTTTAAAAAATTACTATTTCTTCATAAAATACGCTTCAGCTGTTATTCAATTCTTTCAATTCGTCTTATTAATACAAAATCCCTTCCACATGCTTTTGTTTGGGACATTAATATTTGAGCGATAAATGGTTTAATATTGCAACTCTTTTTTCGGTTTACTTCACCACCACTTATCTTTTTCCTCCATGGTTTGCAACCGCTGTGATAAAAAATCATTATTTAAACTGACAGTTTGCCAGTCTATGAATTTTAAAGGTCTGTTCCAGCTTTTTAAATTATTTATGCGAAAATTTTATGCAACCAACCAACCATAACTAAATGAAGAGAAAAAAAAGAAGAAAAAAGGCGATTTTTTATGAGAGTGATCTTTGGAATTTAATTAATTACTCAGTTAATAAATAGAATTTCGAAATTCTGAAGCTCAGGTGCATCAGGAGAGATATTGGGCTACTCTCATAAAAATTTTGAGCTTCGTACGTCCCATAGATTTTGCTAGCCATCGCAGACACACACACACACACACACACACACACACGCAGACAGAGCGATTTGTTATTTTATTAGTATAGATGATAGGAAATAGACCCTGTGTTCTTGCCACTGTAGTAACTATCTTTTGGTTGACATTTACTGTAAGAAATGTCATTTGGTTTGAGAGTCAGGCCATTTCATCCAGCCATTAATCATTACATATTTCATTCATATAAGACTTAAATTTACAGCAAATAATTACAATAGTCATCTTTATTTACAGTTCAATATAATTTAAAGTACACTTACCTTTTATAATAGAAGTTTCATTTCTGTTTAATTGTTGTCTATAAACTGTATAATTAAACTTTAGTTCTATATTAATTTATATTTCCCGGCAGACTTACATTTTTCACACAACTTTCAAAGGTAAACATTGTCTTTTTGACATAGTTCCCCATATCGCCATGTGGAGGCGTAGCGATGAGAGTCGATGACGTAATCGCTTACGCGATCAGACGTAACGATCTCATCAGCCATTCATCTTTCAATGATTGGTGGGTGTGTCTCTCGGCAGGGAGAAACCTGATGTTCAATCCGTTTGAGAGGTATATATACTTCAGTCTTGCCGGCGTAAAGCAGCTTCGTAGTTTTATCAGCTTCGTATTTTATTGTTTCTGTTTCTATTATTTTCGTCTGTTGGATGTTGTGTTATGTTATCTGGAAGTCATATGTGTCATCGGTCAAGTCATTTATTTAATTCGTTTAATACATCGTTCAATACAATAGTTTAAGTCATCAGTTGAAGTAGAACTTTCATCTAGTAATGGCATTTCATTATGCTTTCACGTTTCACTTAAACTTACGGAAGATATTCGAATATATGGAACTTTATTTCTAATTTTTACCTGGAGGCTAGAAGGAGATGTCCGCCATTGTCGAGAGATCATTGACCTGGAATGATGTGATGATCCGTAGTGTCAAGAGATGTTCGGGTAGAAGGGACACTGAGATTTGGATTTTTGACTTTCGCCTTCTTGAGGGAAGTTTGGCTATTCTTTCGTGAGAGAGTGCTGTTATTTTCACTTCGGTTTTTGCTCATGGAATTTTTGGAACTTTGTTGACGGATGAATTTGACTTAGATGTATTTTTCTTTTGGAACTGAAATCATTTTCCAGTTTTTGACTTAGCAAGCTCCGGTTCACTTAATCAAGACAATAGAGGACTTATAAAATGTTATTTGAATCTTTACTTATTTTTTTTTTCTTACAGATAAGTTCAATTTTTATTTATCCTGATATATTTTAATTTACAATATACTTATTTATATATTTGGTTTATTGATTTAATAGAAAGAAAAATATATTTTGTTTTAAATATGATTCGATTATAGATGCAATATATTTATATTTGTTTTTATATTTTATGTTTATTTTATTTTATGAACTAATAAATGTTGATTGTTAAGTTTTAATTTTGCATGTCATTATTTCAGTTGATTTAAGTTTATTCTTGACTAAACATTTAATTAGATATTCATTTGGGCATTACGTTAAAAATTAAATTGATTTAATTACTTATGGGGTTAAAAATCAGCATAACGCTGACACTGCTTTTAGACGCGACTCTGCTAAACATTCAACCCCGATGGAATTCTTGTTTATATTCCATCATTTTGGTTATGGGCTTTTTACAACTAACGTTGTGCCCTTTATAAAAATTAATTTTAAAAATTTAAAAGTTTAATAAAAATATTTACAATTTTTTAAGTTATACCCTCCCTTGAATATGATAATATACTTAAAGATTAATGTTTAAAAGATAGTAAGCTTTGTTTGTTTGATTTTGTTTAAAGACTAAATAATTATCGAAAGTAAAAAATTTTCTACCGGATGTTTGAAATAGTTTTAGATGGGGGGGCTGTATGTTAAAGTCAGAGATATAAATATGTAGGTTTAAATTTTTTTTAATTCTTTTTGAATAAAACGAATCTGTACTTAATTAAATGTGACTTTGGTGCAAAGACTTTACTTTGAGATATTAATTAGTAAATTTAAGAATTTTGAATTTCTATAAAATGAATCATTTTTTTTGTATGACTTTAGTGTAAAGTTTAAAATTTTTTTTGAAATATGAATTTGTAAATTTAATTTATGCTGACCTTTAAATGTAACTTTGAATACAAATTGGATATTAAATGATAGTTTAAAATTTTTATAAGTAAAATTAAAATAATTTAAAAGAAATTTAATATACTTTTATGAGTAACTTGCTATATAAAGTGCTCATATAAAGTTTTTTTTAAGTATATGCAGTGGAGCGTGATGGGCTCCATTGTATTTTTGATAAGAAAATATGAATTTTTGTGTTTAACTATGGTAGTAAACCAGGAGATCTGTCTGTAAAGAAGTTTGTTTTTGAATATTTTTGATCACGGTATGTTATAATAAGATGAAAAACAAGAAATGTCTTTAAAATTAAGATATGAATTTTGAATATTTTTGACTTTGAAATTTAAATACCTTTTTAAATTAAAGTAATAGGTTTGTTTTTGAATTTTTTCTTTAAGTTTAAATGACTTTTTGAAATGCTTTGCTATGAGTTTTAAAAGCTTGACTGATGTGGAAGGCTTCCTGGTTTTCTCCAGTTTAAATGATTGCCATCTAGTGATATTTCTTTAACTTATTTTATGTAAAGAGATAGTAAAGTATAAGAAGTTTTTTTTTAAGTTTTTGATATAACATTGTTAAGGTTGCTGTGTAATTTTCAATGTTGTTAAATTAAAGAGTGTTAGAGTAAAATTGCCACCTGGATCACCATACTTTCATCATTAATTTGAAATGGATGTTTTAAATCTTGAATTTCTTGTAATTGTGTAAAAATAGCATATGTTTTAAACTATGTAGTAAGAGTTAAGATAGTCCCAGTAAGGGATTAATGTTGTGTGAAAATGAGAAATTTCAAGTTACTTTTTGAGAGTTGAGGTGCTTAGTACTTAGGACAGGAATAAATTAACGATTCTCATATTGGATTTAAGTTTAAAGTATTAACGAAATAGTTTTTTTTTAGAATTTAAGTATGTATTAGTAAAAACAGGAGCAATTTTTTCTTAGTGAAGAACTTATCTTAATGACTTTTATGTAAAGTTGAAATTAAAGCATTGAAGGAAAACTTTATTGCAGCTTACTTAAACTATTGATATTTTATGAATGTGGTCTTGACTCCCCATATAGATGCTAATTTCTGCCTCAATAGTAACTTAAAGTATGAATTTAAAGATAATTCCATAACATAAAATATGTAAAGATTCTGTAATATAAATCTAAACTTATATGATTTTTTATAATTAATTATACATTTAAAGTTAAAAGTTTTAAGGATAATGATTATAGTTTATATTAAAGTAATTGTATTTTATTGTTACAGTTTTGGACAAATCTTAGAGTGGAATGCTTTGAAATAAAAAGGAGGGATATGTCTTAACTATTTTTGTGTTAGAGGTTAAGATGCCCAGGCCTTAAAGCTAATATTTCTGCCTGGGATTTGCTCCAATTTAATTTTTTTTCATAATATGAATTTACAACTTAAGAAACAGAATTAAATTTTTCTACTTTGGGGAGAGGACTATTGTTTGGTTTTTTTTTGCAATAGATTGTTATTTAAGGTTTAAAATGAAAGTTTTGATGAATTAGTGATAAATTTTGAATTTAAAGTCATGACATCGAAAAATGAATAACTCAATTTTCTTTTGATATAATATTGTTCTATCTAGGACTATTTATGAATCTCTTTTAGAGACTTTTTGAACCAGAAATTGAGTGTTTTTCTTAAACGTGTAATTTGATGTCATGGATTTATGTATTTTTAACTCCTGTCCTGCACTGAATATTTAACTTTGGATTTTTGTGTAAATGACATCCATTAATGAGTTGTTAAATGTCCTTTACATGTTTTTGAGCAATGTTGGTAACTTTATTGTGTGCTATCTAAAACATGATTTCTATATGGTTTTTATTTTTAATAAAGTATTGTAAAGATTTATATTTTTGTTTGATTATATATTTTTATTTAGACTTAAAATATATTGTTTTTGCTTATCCTTGATGGTCTATATTTTCAGAGCATATGCCATTGTTGTCAATTTTGGTAATGCACTGCTTTTAGAAATGACCTAATATAGTAAAGGTTAATAGTGGACTTCAAGTGTTGAGCAAGGAGACATGAATTTATTTTAGGTTAAGTTTCTGTTTTTATTTAGATACTGGTTCAGTTGTGATTAGAGGCTATGTGTAAAGTACCAGTTTGGTTCATTCATTCCAGACGAATTTTTGAGAAGATGGGATAAGGTATTTGAGAAGTACTTTGAACCTGATTTAAGTGGTCTGATGTTATGTGGCTGGCTGGGACTGAATCGGCCTTTATTTAAAATCTTATTTTTGTTACTTTTATTAAATGTTAAACAATTTTTTTAGTTAATGGATAGCATGCTGAGTTGACTCAACTTTTGGGTCAAAATTTAAATGGATGTTGAAAAGTATTGGACATTTGGGATGTTTTTAGAAGGTTTAAAGGTGGTTCAGGATGGTACTTTGAATTTTCTGGTAAGGATTTAAAGAGATGAAAGGTTAAATTTTTGACAGTGGCTGAAATGGCAGTTTGAGGATTTTTTTTGAAGGAATTTGGTAAATTTGAAGATTGAAGAGGAAACTGTTAATGTAAGTTAGACGATTTAGTATGTTGGACAGAATAAGAAATTTTGTGTTAGGCTCAATTTTTTGAGAAGCAATGCTAGTTAAACATTTTTTTAAGTAAAAGTCTGATTAAATTAGCCTTTTTCATTTAAGGAGTTATTAATTGAAGAATTTAATTGTATGAAAAAGATATTTTTTTTAGAATTCTTTAAGATTAAATTTTAGGAATAGATTTAAATAGAATAACTTTTTAAAGAATCAAGTAAATTACGGGTCAGATGGACTTCATTGGGTTTGTAGAATGTACTTTGTATAGTGTTGAGTTGGACTCCACTGTTATTCTCGTCAGGCCGGAAAATTTTGTAGGCAGGTAGAGCTGAATTTCTGAATGACCCATGTCGTGTACTGTCTGAGAAAGTCTTTTTGTTGATGGATCTTTGCCCCTTTACAGAATTCTTTTAAATTGAAGAGCGTAAAAGGAATTCCCGGGTTGCTCTTCATGTTGGTGATATATGGTGAAGGGGGAATTGAGATCTAATCAAGTTTTTGACCTGTTCTACTTAATTTGAATTAATTTAGTTTCTTTTTTGGTTAAGATCTTATTATTTTTTTGAGTTCTACTGAATTTGAATTAATCAAGATTTTATTTTTACTTGGTCAATAGGATAAATTCTGAGTTTAAAAATATAATTCTGGCAGGCAGCTGCTTTGTGACACTCTGAATAAAATAAGAGATGTCTGATGTTTCAGGATTTCTTTGAGAAACGACCCTTTTGATGTGTTAGTCTTTCTTGGAAGAAAATGACGTCTTCGTTGGTCTGAATACCCCGAACTCTGGCTGACGGATTAGTTGTTCCTCTGTAGTAATATTAAGTGTTAGGGAATCGCTGTGAGTTGTAGGCGATCCATCCTTTTGAAAAATTTTAGGTGATAGAGTAGCGATTACTCATCCGTGTCTGTGGTTTACCTTCGTCAAATATTTTGAGAGATTGGGAGTGAAGACTTTGGCGCCAGAGCATGTGGATTTTCAAATAGGGATGAAAGGTAGTTTGAGTGTGAGTATGAATGTGATGTGCCCTATAAATTTTTTGTGTTTTTCAGGATTCAGAGGTGAACTACAGCTTAAGAATTTTTTTTTTGTAGTCTGAACCGACAGTGACTACGTGTATATGTTTTATGTGAGGGAAAGAGATTGAGTGAATGCGTGCCTTGGCATTGGTGCTGAATGGAGGTGTTGACATCCTTGGGTTTGAACCGTGGCAAACACTTGGATCTTCAATGCATTTCATGAGTGGAAAGAAAGTATGTTATGTCCCCTGGAGATGAAATTTTTAGTTGGTCCCAAATAATTGGGCTAGTTAGGTTTAGTTCTGTTATGTCCCACGTGTAAGGATTCTTAGTCATTGGCTAGGTGAAGATAAGGTATAATAGTAATTTTTATAGTAATTGTAGTTGGTTAAGAAGTTTTCTTGGGAAGGAACAATGTCAGCTGATGTTAACAAGTTGGAATTCTACTAGAATTGTTATGTAAAAGGGGGGCTCAATTAATTGGATTTTTGATGTGTTAGAATTCAATGTCTTACGTGTTGCTCTGCCAGAACTTAAAGTAAAAATGTAATTTTGAAAGGAAACTAGTACAAGTGTTTAGTTCTTTTTAAATGAAAATTGTAAAAATATTGTAATAGATTTATAATGTATATTTTTTATGGAAGAAAAATTAATATTTTTAATGTAAGACTTGTTGTATTGTGAAAGTTTGTAATTAATCAATATAAGAAATTGATAAAGTAAAATTTCTTTTGGTATGGATAAAGCTCAATTAGAAAATAGAAAGTGTTTTTGAAACTATATATACGAAAGTGTAAAGCTGGTAATCATGGACTGGAGGAAAATTTTTACTAATACATGATTATGTGATGTGTATAATTTTTTTTGTGTATGTATTTATGTAAATGTTTTTAAATATTTTAGATTTCAAGTGTGCTGGGGCTTGCTGATCTATGGATATTCTAGTCATCTATAAATATTTTTTAGATACTTTTAAATTTTTTTAAGTTAATATGGTTCAGGTGCTGTGGCTTATAATGAAGAGGTGTTGATGGAAATGTTTTTAGTGGCTTGTTGGCTCGAAGGGATAACTGCATTTTTTTTTGGTGTTGTCTTTTCTTTGATAGACCTTCAGTGTTTCCTTTGGGCATAGCCCTTGCATGTTATACAGATGGCAAGAGGGGGGGCATTTGATAGGAAATAGACCCTGTGTTCTTGCCACTGTAGTAACTATCTTTTGGTTGACATTTACTGTAAGAAATGTCATTTGGTTTGAGAGTCAGGCCATTTCATCCAGCCATTAATCATTACATATTTCATTCATATAAGACTTAAATTTACAGCAAATAATTACAATAGTCATCTTTATTTACAGTTCAATATAATTTAAAGTACACTTACCTTTTATAATAGAAGTTTCATTTCTGTTTAATTGTTGTCTATAAACTGTATAATTAAACTTTAGTTCTATATTAATTTATATTTCCCGGCAGACTTACATTTTTCACACAACTTTCAAAGGTAAACATTGTCTTTTTGACATAGTTCCCCATATCGCCATGTGGAGGCGTAGCGATGAGAGTCGATGACGTAATCGCTTACGCGATCAGACGTAACGATCTCATCAGCCATTCATCTTTCAATGATTGGTGGGTGTGTCTCTCGGCAGGGAGAAACCTGATGTTCAATCCGTTTGAGAGGTATATATACTTCAGTCTTGCCGGCGTAAAGCAGCTTCGTAGTTTTATCAGCTTCGTATTTTATTGTTTCTGTTTCTATTATTTTCGTCTGTTGGATGTTGTGTTATGTTATCTGGAAGTCATATGTGTCATCGGTCAAGTCATTTATTTAATTCGTTTAATACATCGTTCAATACAATAGTTTAAGTCATCAGTTGAAGTAGAACTTTCATCTAGTAATGGCATTTCATTATGCTTTCACGTTTCACTTAAACTTACGGAAGATATTCGAATATATGGAACTTTATTTCTAATTTTTACCTGGAGGCTAGAAGGAGATGTCCGCCATTGTCGAGAGATCATTGACCTGGAATGATGTGATGATCCGTAGTGTCAAGAGATGTTCGGGTAGAAGGGACACTGATTTGGATTTTTGACTTTCGCCTTCTTGAGGTAAGTTTGGCTATTCTTTCGTGAGAGAGTGCTGTTATTTTCACTTCGGTTTTTGCTCATGGAATTTTTGGAACTTTGTTGACGGATGAATTTGACTTAGATGTATTTTTCTTTTGGAACTGAAATCATTTTCCAGTTTTTGACTTAGCAAGCTCCGGTTCACTTAATCAAGACAATAGAGGACTTATAAAATGTTATTTGAATCTTTACTTATTTTTTTTTTCTTACAGATAAGTTCAATTTTTATTTATCCTGATATATTTTAATTTACAATATACTTATTTATATATTTGGTTTATTGATTTAATAGAAAGAAAAATATATTTTGTTTTAAATATGATTCGATTATAGATGCAATATATTTATATTTGTTTTTATATTTTATGTTTATTTTATTTTATGAACTAATAAATGTTGATTGTTAAGTTTTAATTTTGCATGTCATTATTTCAGTTGATTTAAGTTTATTCTTGACTAAACATTTAATTAGATATTCATTTGGGCATTACGTTAAAAATTAAATTGATTTAATTACTTATGGGGTTAAAAATCAGCATAACGCTGACACTGCTTTTAGACGCGACTCTGCTAAACATTCAACCCCGATGGAATTCTTGTTTATATTCCATCATTTTATGTTAAAAAAAACGTGAAAAAACACTGAATATAAAGCAATTTTTAACATTTTGATGTATTTTCGTAAGTGCGGCGCATATGGCGGTGTGGCGCTTCTGATGAATATTTGTTTTATTTTAATGCATTTTCGGAGATGCGGCACATATGCCCGAAAATACGGTATTTGATGCCCTTTTCGCTTGGCACCTGGGCCACATGGCCCCCTCTACCAGGGATGTAGTTGAGGGTATACAGGGTTGTATGTTGTATACCTTCTGTATTTCTTAAAGACACACCATATATCCTCAGTTTCTCAAGAAAACTATAGTATACACATTCTAGAGTATACTCTGCTTATAGCATATATCCTCTGTTATTTTTACGACTACACCCCTGCTCTCTACCCTTCCTTAGTTTCGGCTCTGCTTTTAGGAGATATGAACACAATAACATACCACTTATTGACTAGCTTTATTCAACCATCCAAAGCAGGTTATCTCCCTGACCATCCCTAAATCCTTATCGCTGTCTTATACCAGTTTTATTGCCATATTTGGGAGATCCAACAATAAAAATGAAAAAGCTGTAATTAAGAAGTCGCTACTCTGTGATTAAACTTGAAAAATTGATGATTAAGAATATGAAGGCAGGAATTTTCAATTTGCTTACCTCATTCTTTTTTTTCCTGACATCTCAGATATTTCTATTTTCACATTTTATTAGTAATTTCATGATCTTTTCATTCTCAAATGTTAATCAGCGGATAAATCAGGGTTGGCAAGGTTTTTCCCACCCCCGGTAAATACCATGGTAAAAACCGGTATTTACCGTCCTGGGAAATACTATGTTTTTCCCACATGGGAAAAACTAATTATTTAAAATAAATATAAATTTAAAACAACTTTTAAAAATGTCTAAATAGAGTTTAAGTAATGCATTTTAAAGCATTCTATTATAGACTAGACCAGAATCTGGTAACAACAAAAAAAAAAAAAAAAAAAAACAAATATGATGAACATCTGGTTGTAAAAGAATATTTTGCATAAATATTATACCTAACCAAAATTTTCAAACTAAAAAAACTAGTTGGATGTGGCTGTCTCAAAACTTTCTGCTTATTTTATACATGTTAATATTTTCTAAAAATGCAGCATAACCTTTAAATGGAGGCTTGGACAGCATCTGTTCAGATTAGCATATACAGACAGATACTATCCAAGCCCCCATGGAAAACAGCCACCAGTTAGGTGATTTACACCAAAATCGAGTCAACAACTTATATCAGCTTCTAACTGGTGCTCAACTTTGATGAAAATCTGTGCATTAATTTCTAAGATGGAACTATTGCTGAAATAATTAAAAATTCTGCACAACAGCACCAAAAACAAATCAAGACCAATTTTATCAGGGGCTATCTTAATCTGAAGATTGATGAAAATCCATGCAATATCTCGGATACAACTACTACGAGATTTGAAAAATGTAACATAACTATGCCACCAACAATTGTAGTGCAATTTACACTAAAAACTAAAGAAATCTATATTAATGACTGACTAAATCTGAAGTTTGATGAGAATAAGTGCTTTAAGTTCTCAAGATAGAGTTACTGTGATAATCATTAATAATGCAGCATAGCAGTGCACCTGTTGAGTGATTTACACCAAAAAGTAATTAGCACCAAATTATAAAACTGAATCTAAAGTTTTATGAAAATCCATACATTAGTTCTTGAGATAGAGCTATAGTGAAAATCATGAAAAATGCAGCATAACAGCTTCACTTGTTGAGCGATATACACCAAAAACTAATCAGCTTCAGCTTATATCAAAGTTTAACTGAATTTAAAGTTTTGAGAAATCCCATGCATTAGTTCTTGATATAAAGTGCCCACAAAGTTTTTGTCACATACAAAGTTACTGACAGACATTTTCTAAAAACCATCAAATTATATTTAGGACCTTCTACTTCAAAAACCTATTTAAATCTACCAGAAACTCAAGTCTAAATTTTCCATGAATGCAATATTTTTTTTTATTACAAATAAAAGAAGGTAAAAATTGTGTTTAACAGATCTATTTAAAAAATAACATTTTTATTTAAATGTAACGCAAATTATTTATTGACTTGATAACACTGATATTTTTAAGTATAATAATTTTATTTTGTGTTCTAAAATATTTATTTAGGAAATCCATTATTAAAAAACTTTATGAGCAAATTTTATATTTTATGCAATAATTCTTATGTATTTATACTCCTTTCATACAGAATGATTTTAAATCTAAGGGAAATTTGTAATTACTATAACTTTAATTTTACACATCTGATACAGAAAGCCAGAATATCTTTTACATATTTTGTTTTGGAAGTTTTTCCCGGCATTTACCACTTTTTCCTGGTATTCACCACTTTTTCCCAGTATTTACCAGTTTTTCCCACTGGGATGGGAAAAACCAGTTTTGGACGGGAAAAAGCCAACCCTGGGATAAATGTACCTATTTTAAAATTGCCAGATCTTGATTCTAAACAAATATTTAAAACAAATATACTTATGTAGCGTGCTACATAATTTTTACTTCTCTGTCCATACTTTGGTTATCTTATTTTAAAATTTAACATAGGTTGAAAATTAGTATTGCAAAATTATTATAAACAGTATAAATTAAAACATTTTTATTTAGTACATAAATTACTTTTTTACTGTAAACTCATTGCATCTATTTCTTTTAAATAAAATATTCAATGCCATAAATGTATTATTGACTACAGAAGAAATTATTTTCACTAACTAGTAACTGGCTGCTAAAGAAAAAATCAATCTCTTAATCAGTGGCTATCAAGCAAAATTCCTTATTTTCATCTTTATCCAACATATGAACGGTTGTCCCACATGCATTTGAATTAATATATGAAGATGCAAGTTTCCATAGTAGTCTTATCCGAAGTAAAGGCAAATCATGTTTTTATTCAACCATTCTCGTAAAAAACTTGCATAAAAGAAGCAGAACAATATGCAGCAAAATGAGTTTTATCATTATTTCTAACATTGTAAAGTCTTCCCTTGCGAAAATTTCTTCTAGAATTCTGCAAATTTTTTTTTATAGAATCCTATAGAATTATGGTCTATAAGGCCTATCAGGTAAATTCGATTTTCTCACTATTCCAATGCTTTCTTCTAAAAATAGTAAAATATAAAAAAAGAAGTATTATCAGTGTTGAGCAATCAGACCTCTCCACCCCCCCCTCCCTGCCCCGGAGTCACAGAAATCCCTCCCAGAGCAAATTGTCTGAATTCAACACTGCTGCCTATAACTGAGATTATATAAAAATTACACCTTCCAGCAAAAATAAGTTTCTGGACATCATATAAGTTACACTATTTTTCTTTCAATTTTCTTTATTATGATAAGTTTTTTTTTTTTTTTTTTTTTTATTGTTACATGCATTAATTGCATAGATATCAAAAGTTATGAATTAAATTATTCAAAGATAATAAAAAATATACGCTAGATTAAAATTTACTCCACAAAATTTGATTAATACTTTTAATTTCTAAAAATCATAAGTCTATTTCTTGGTGGTAGAATAAACTACGATATTCTAGTATTTTATAAGTCTTAAAATAGCAATCAAAATGCCAAGTACCTTTAAAAAATATGTACCTTGTGAAAAAAAAAAAAAAAAAAAAAAACTTCAATTAATCAGACTTCTTTCTACTTGTACAACTTTCTAAAATATCAGATTTTTTATTTATTAATTTTTTTTTAATGAATGTTTTTGTTATTGAAAAGCATTGCAGAAGAATTGATTGACAGCCCACCATCTATGTCTACGGTGTCACCACCTATGATGAAAAAAAAAAATCGCATGACAAAAATTTAACCTCACTTGCTCCTCTTCTCTCATATTCCATGGTTTGATCCTTTTAAACTTTAGCTGACATATTTCCAAACCTATCTCAGCCCCATGTAAGTTTTATTCCAATATCAATGTCTTTATATCGAGAAATTGGGCTACTTATTGAATTCTAAATGAATTAAATGTCATTAAAACTAATTAAAAACATTTTAAAATATATAGTTTAAAATTAAGATGCTTCACAGTATAAATTTACTTATGGCCAAAAAGACCAATTCTGGACAAAAAAATAAAAAGTCTGTTACAACCAATAAAAGCCACCAGCACATTTTTTTAAAATTTAAATTTTAGCCAGCTTTTTTCAATCATGATCTCAACTCTTAAGTTTCATTGTTTACACCCGAAGCAATGTGAAGATTTTAGGTGTTCGCAGATTTGAGCAAGTCTACTGTACTTGTTCCAGTGCTCATAAAATCTTGCCAAGTATAAAATCCTCATCATATATATATAGCCCAAGAACCGACAGCCCAAAAACCTAAGTTAACGAGCACAAGAAAAAAAAAACCTTTATTTTATGGACGAAGAGTAGTCATAGGGGAAGCTATATAATGATCCATGTCTGCCAGAAGTGAAGTGGTGCACAAGCCAAAAATTAATACCACTAGTGGTTGACTTGTAGGTTTAACATTGTGTTAGTCCTACAATTAAAGGTATGAAATGATTGTTGGACTAACACAATGATAAACCTATGAGTGAACCACTAATGATTTGAATCTTTGGCTTATGGGCTACTTCACTTCCGACAGACATGTATCATTAGGTTTCCATAAAATAAAGTTTTTTTTAGGGGGGGGAGGAGTGTAGATACCTTAGGTTTTTGTGCTGTCGGCTCCTGGACTGATATCTTTTAGAGCTAAACAGCACTAACTTAGGAGTCGGATGCCTCAGTTGATTTTTCAAGACAAATATCTATATATTTGTATATATATATATATATATATTAATGGAAAAATAAATTTATGTTAAATGCATGGAATTTCCCCAGATTAAGATAATGTTTTCTATAAGAAAATACTGGTACCAAAGAATTTTCTGGTCTTG
Organism: Maratus speculifer; assembly: GCA_964019185.1. Lineage (NCBI taxonomy): Eukaryota > Metazoa > Arthropoda > Arachnida > Araneae > Salticidae > Maratus > Maratus speculifer. Next base: position 280,592,933 of record OZ025300.1, on the reverse strand, counting down.
AAATTTCAGGACAAGTACGATTTCTATTTCTGTTAACTTGATGTTATAGATTTAATAAATATATTATACTAAATTACAATTTCATATTATTTTGCTTTGCATATATATATATATATATATATTTTTTTTGGGGGGGGGGGGAGGATGTATTTAAAAAATATTTTTTTAATTACTATTATATACATTTAGATTTACATCTTTAGCATTGTTAATACTTCTAAGTTAAAAAGAAATCAAATGTGCAGTCACATTTAATTTTATTGTATAGGTAGCTGTTAAAATGACACATTATAAGGGTTTAGCACCATAGTATAGGTGGAGAAAATTTTCCACCTTTATTCTTATTTCCCACTTTCATGCCTGTTTTTTAGGTGCGTTCGTAATTATGTAAATACGTAGCACCTATAGTGGTCGTTCAGTCCGTCCGTCTGTCCGCATATAACAACGCAAAAACTACCCAACTGAATCGTTTGAAATTTAAAATATGTGATTATTACATAATTTTGTCGAGTCATTTCAAATTTTATGAAATTTGGATGCACAGATCAATTACAGGGGCAATCAAAAGTATTCTATTACATTACGGTCAATGGGGGAAAAAGTTTCAAATGCATTTTAATCGTTTGAAATTTAAAACGTATATTTATCACATAATATTGTCAAGTCATTTCAAATGTTATGAAAATCGGATGCATAGATCAATTACAGGTGCAATCAAAAGTATTCAATTATATATTATGGTCAATGGGGAAAAAGTTTCAAATGTATTTTATACGTTCGAAATTTAAAATACATAATTATTACATAATTTTGTTGAGTTATTTCAAATTTTATGAAAATCGGATGCATAGATCAATTACAGGGACAATCAAAAGTATTACGGTCTTTGGGGGAAAATTTTTTCAAATGCATTTTAATGGTGTTACACTCATTCGAAATTAATAAAATTTATATGCAACTATAAAGTACATATTATAATATACATTTTACATAATTTGTGGTGCAAGGAACGTTTGTTATTGATTTACAAAGCCACACAAAAGTATTCCATTACATAATGGTATAGGGAGAACATTGTTTGATGAGCATTTTAATTATAATTCACTATTTACAATTTTATGAGATTGATATATGAGAATAATATTTTTAAAACTTCGTTATCGTACGAACGCACCTCATTTGCTACGCTTCACGTGCAATTTCCAACTTGTTTTTATAACGTACCAGTTTGTTTTACCAATTCCGTAAACTACATTATATTGTATAGCCTAAATTCTGAGAATTTATCCCTTGTGTTTAGGCAAAGTATAGATCATTAATTCCGACAAACCTGAAACATAACTTGTGGCTTTAAAAAAAAAAAAAAAAAAAAAAAAAAAATCCCAAAAATTTTCTGTAAAAATTTTGTGAAAATTTTTAAAACGTCTAGAGTAAAGGCTGAGAAAGCAATATAAGTCTGTATTCAATACCGCCACCTATAACTGAGATTATATTAAATTACACCTTTGAGCAAAAAGTAGTTTCTGGACATCCTGTAATTTACACTACTTTAACCCAAAAATAATTAGGATAATTGTCTTTTTTTAATTCTACTTGCATTAATTGCATAGATATTAAAAGTTATGATGATTAAATTATTCAAAGGTTATAAAAACTATACACAAGATTAAAATTTACTTCTGAAAATTTGATTAATACTTTTAATTCCTGATAATCATAAGTTTATTTCTTGGCGATAGAATAATCCACTATATTCATTGTTTTTAAATTGCCTGCCTTTTTGTTTTTGTCAGAATGATCTTGTAGTTTAAAAGTCTTAAAATAGCAATCAAAATGCCTAGTACCTTTTAAAAAAATACGTATCTTGTGAAGAAAACTTCAGTTAATCAGATTTCTACTTGCACAACTTTCTAAAATATCAGATATTTCAAAATGCTTTTTTTTAATGAATGATTTTCCCATTGAAATCATTGCAGAAACATCGATTGACAGCCCACCATTGATTAAACTGGTGAGGAGTCTTGAATAAAAGAAACAAGTCGAGACTGCAATTTTTCTTTATATGGAACTTCCTAAACAAAAGATGTGTTCTTCTAAACATATCAACAAGTTTTTTCAGCTGTCATCTAGTATCCAAAATGTTTACAATATGTTTATAATTACAGTAAAACCCCGATAATTCGGATTTATTGGGACCAGACCTAATCCGGATTATTGAAAATCCGGATTATCCGGAGAATTAGAAAAAAAAAATGAAATAAAATAAAACATTTACAGAAAACCACCTTTATATTAAACTTATTGAATATTTACAGACAGTAAAAATGTTTACTTTGTAATAAAAAAGCTTGTAATTTTCTGCTGTGCCAATTTTTTATACCTTTTGCATCTGCTTGAGCATAAGTTACATTGTGGTTTCTTTGAAAGATAATATCAAAGAGTTTAAATAAGAAAACATAAGGTATTCTTCCGAAAAGTTTTTTTTTTTTTTTTTTTTTTTTTTTTTTTTCATTTAGAATACAACGATGAAACAAGTTAATGTTATTGAAATTAGCCAATCACTTCTCAAACTTGAAAAAAAAAAAATGATCAAATCGATCCAGATTATCCAGAGATCCGGATTAGCGGGGTTCTACTGTATTCAAATTTACATATACAACATTTTACTTTTTTTAATGCTTGCTAAATATATTTTTACCTTTCAATTGCCTTTCACTTTAAAACAAAATATTAGAAACAAAACCTCTTTTTTTTATGACGGAAAGATAAAATCAACATTTGTTATTTTGACATTCGCAGAGGTTTACGTAAACCTAACCCTTGTGAATTTTAAGGGTATACTGTACCTGAAACTCAAATGTTTCATTAGAAAAATGCTTGAATTTTTAATTAGTTGGTTTTAAATCAACTAATTATTGAAATTTTGATTAATTTTGTCTATTGTATGAGTGGTTCCTGTAGAACAGATGATAGATGGTACTCTCAAGACCGTGCCAAAAGGGGGGGGGGGGGTCGAAGAGGGCAGTCGCACCTTGCGCAGAAATTGAAAAGTACCAAATATATACTATAAATCTTTTTTTTTTTTTTTTTCTTTTGTAAAAAAAAAAAATTGTATTTACATATTGGGTATTTTTTTTTCTCAATAAAAGTACATTCATTTTTCGTTTCAAATTTATTGCATGATCCCTTACGCTACACCTAAATACAAATTTTTAAATAAGGACTTTCTTTTTTTTTTCAAAACATGTTTCAGGCCTTTATCTTAGTCTCTTTCACAACTTTCTTTTTTTCTGAGTCTGTAATTGTCTTTAATGAGTCTGTAATACTTTCTGTGTTTCTGACAAAAAAATATACTCTTTTCACTTCGGGAATACCTAAGTGTCGTACACTATACTGATAGATACATTTTTTTTTCTCACCCATTTTTCAATAGACTTTCTTTCCAAAATATAATTGCAATTTTCCGTTATGTTATTTTGTTTTTGGTGTTTCTGAATAGAAATTGCACATAAAATTAAAAAAAATAAATGCGCAATATATGCATTCAATAGAGTTTTTCTGTTTCTTTGTTTTTAGATGCGTTCGTAATTATGTAAATACGTAACACCGTCCGCCTGTCTGTCTGTCCGCATATAACAACGCAAAAACTACCCAACCGAATCTTTTGAAATTTAAAATATACAATTATTACATAATTTTGTCGAGTCATTTCAAATTTTATGAGAGCCGGATGGATAGATCAATTACAGGGACGATCAAAAGTATTCCGTTACATTACGGTCAATGGGGGGAAAAGTTTCAAGTGCATTTTAATCGTTTGAAATTTAAAATACATAATTATTACATAATTTTGTCGAGTCATTTCAAATTTCATGAAAATCGGGTACATGGATCAATTACAGGGACAATCAAAAGTACTCCGTTACATTGCAGTCAATGGAAAAAAAAGTTTCAAATGCATTTTAATAATATTACACTCATTCGAACCTAATAATATCGATATGCAACTATAAAGTACATATTACAATATAGATTTTGCATAATCTTTTGTGCAAAGAACTTTTGTTATATTGATTTACAAGGCCACACAAAAGTATTCCATTACATAATGAGTATAAAGAGAACATTGTTGCGCATTTTAATTGTAATTAACTATTTACAATTTTATGAGATTGATACATGAGAGTGATATTTTGAAATCCATTCCATTATCGTACGAACGCACCTCATTTGCTACGCTTAACGTGCAATTTCCAACTTGTTCAATTTTATGGCACATGTCGCAAAACAGTGTGCATGGAGAGATGAGGCACAAAATTAAAATTTTATCCCTGGCGCAATTTTTTTGCACGACGCATGGATTTATAACCGATTATATTTGCTTTTATCAGAAATTTAACAAAAAATATTAAGTAGAACATTTATTTTTACTTACTACACTCTCATTTTATTTTTATTTATTTTTTTGTTACACTTACAACTTAAAACTTCATGCGAGCAACTAACGTTTTTAATGCATATTGTTTAAATATTTGAATTTCATTTTACATTTTCATTCATTATTTAATTATTAAACCAGGGATATTAAGGAAATTTAGTTTACAGTTGTTATGAATATTTAGGTGAATTCGTAATTATTTAAATACGTAGCACCTATAGTTATCTCTCAGTTCGTCCGTCTGTCTGTCCGCATATAACAACGCAAAAACTACCCAAGCGAATCGTTTGAAATTTAAAATACATAATTATTACATAATTTTGTCGAGTCATTTCAAATTTTATGAAAATTGGATGCATAGATCAATTACAGGGACATTCAAAAGGATTCCGTTACATTAAGGTCAATGGGGACAAAAGTTTTAAATGCATTTTAATCGTTTGAAATTTAAAATACATAATTATTACATAATTTTGTCGAGTTATTTCAAATTTTATCAAAATTGGATGCATAGTTCAAATACAGGGACAATCAAAAGTATTCCGTTACATTACGGTCAATGGGGAAAAAAATGTTTCACATGCATTTTAATGGTGTTACACTCATTCGAACATGATAAAATTGATATGCATCTATAAAGTACATTTTTAATATACATTTTGCATACTTTGTGGTGCAAAGAACATTTGTTATTGATTTACAAGGCCACACAAAAGTACTCCTTTATATAATGGTATAGGGAGAACATTGTTTGGTGCGCATTTTAATTGTAATTAACTATCTACTAAAAACACTTTTCAAAAGTAAAAAAGAACAAAAAAGCCAAGCAAGGAAAAAAAAAGGATGAAAATTGTGTCTAAAAAATGGTGTGATATCAAATTTCCAAGCTTATATTATGGAAATTATTTAATATTTTCCATAAAAAAAATTACTATTTCTAAGTCAATGCCTTTGCATATGTTGATAGAAATCCTTTACTCTTGTACTAAATACATCGTAAACGTGTTTTGAAAATTCAACTGTTTTAAAATTATGCGTGATGGGCTTGGCGGCTATTTTTCCGTATTGTATACTAATTTCTCTGTATCCAAATCCATAATTAAAATTTAAAACTCAAAATTGTTACTTAAGCAGACATTTCCGTACTGAAATTTAAAAGTTTTGTTTAGTTGTAAACAATCTATAAATAGATCGCTGGGTGATAACGTGTTAAATATATTTGTCCATAGTTAAAATCAAAAGTTCTAAATTGTACTTAATGTAAACTTACTACGCTTTCCTTTACAAACTTGGTGCTTTGAAATTTGTGTAAAATATGAAAAGATGGCCGCCAAGCCCATCATGCATAATTTTAAATCATTTGAATTTTCAAAACACGTTTACGATGCATTTAGTACAAGAGAAAAGGTTTTCTATCAACGTATGCAAAGGCATTGACTTAGAAATAGTAATTTTTTTAATGGAAAATATTAAATAATTACCATGATATAAGCTTGGAAATTTGATACCAGACCATTTTTTAGACACAACTTTCATCCTTTTTTTTCTTGCTTGGCTTTATTTTTTTACTTTTGAAAAGTGTTTTTTAGTAGATATCACCTCTTTTTTTTTTTTTTTTTTTTTTTTTTTTTAAGAGATAATAAAAAAAATTAAATAATCTGCTCACTTAAATTGGAATGAGTTCTAGTAGAACTTCTGTAAGTAGGAAGTAAGAAATATATATGTGTACATTGTATTTATATATCATTTTTTTCTTAAGTATGAAAATTTTGTAAAAAACTGATAGAATCGAAATAAAATATAGATCTATAGTTGCTATTACAGTTAGATATGATACGAAAATCTAGTTTAGCAAGCACTTTTTTAAATTTGGATTTTTTAGAAACTGTTTTAAGAGAGCATTTATACCTTATAAGCATTTACGACATCAAATTTTAAGTTTGTTTCTAACAATAACATAGAAATCGTAAATTAGAATGTTTTTAGCGCGTTTTTACCCCATTTGAAATCGATTTTTTCCCCGACTGTTCCTAGCGAACTGTCTAGTGAGTTCGCTGTTCCTAGCGAGCGATTTAACTGTTCCTGGCGAACATTTACAATTTACATCTTATTGCTAATAAGATGATTAAAAATAAGTAAATTGTCAAACTGAATGTTGCTAGTTTCTTCAGTGTCACAAAAATTAAAATTCAGATTCTTTTTTTTTTTCTTTTTGCTCCTGCAAATTACTGGGGATACTGGCACAATCAATTTGAAACCACTAATTTAGAAATTGGTTTGGTATTATCTGAGATTTCATATAAATCATAATTTAGAACGCTTTTCGCGTATTTCCAGTCCTTTTTGCTTTTTTCTTAACAAAATCTTAACAGGAAGAAAGTAATGGATTCCTGAAAAATTTCGACTTCTTGTTTTCAATAGATTTATATGTTTTAGAAGGTCCTGAGTATGATCCAAGGGTGGATCTGGAGAGTCCTCAAGGGTGGGGGCGGGGGCGTTTTAGAAATTTGGAAACTCCAGTCTGATGCACGGGTCGGAGCTTATTTTTTTTTAATACGGGTCGTGTTTCGTCTATTTTTTTGCTGTGAGTCGGGTTTGGGTCTCGCTGGCTTCCTTTTTTTTGCTCCTGGTCAGGTTAATTTCTACTTGGGTCGTGTTTGGGTCCAGCTGAATTCTTCTCTTTGCTGCGGTTCGCGTTAATTTCTGATTCTTTGCTTTTAGGTCGGGTTTGGGTCCGGTCGACTACCACATTTTGTTGTTGGTCGGGTTGAATTTTACTTTTTATAAGTGCTTAGCGCATTTGGGACAGTTTAGGATTTGCTTTTTACTTTTGCGAGAAAGGTTCGGATTGACCCGAATTGTTTAGAGTGAGTCCTTTGATAAAAATTTCGTTCTTTTTTTCGCAATTTTTGGACGAAATGAGTGTCTGTTTCACGATCCTTTAAAGAAAATCGTGTTTTCTTCGCGATCATTTCACAAAAATTTATGTCCGGTTCGTTTCTATTTTTCTGCTGGTCGGGTAAATTTTTTACTTTTTGTTGTAGGTCGCGTTTGGATCCGGTTAACTTCTATTGCTTGCTGCGAGTTAATTACTGATTTTTTGCTTCCGGTCGGGTCCGGTTAACAACTATATTTTGCTATTGGTCGGTTTGATTTTTACTTTTTAGCTGCGCTTAGCACATCGGGGCAGATTGTCATACATTTCGGATTTGAGTCAGTTACAAATTCGGTTTTTACTCTTGCGAGAATGGTTGACCTAGTTTATATTGCGATCCTTTGACGAAATTTGCGTTTTTCCGCGATCCTTTAACGAAATTAGCTTTTATCTGTGAATGTGATTCTTCGAAGAAATTCAGATCAGAGACTTATCGAACATTTAGCTGCACGGGTCGCTGTCGGGCCAATAATGTTTTTCATACTATCTAGATCAGATACGGACCGATTATTTAGCTTTTATTCCGGGCCGATCTACGACCTGTAAATTTTGTCCAACGCAAACTTCTACGAAAAATGAAATCGAGACCAGGCTCGGTCTGGAAGAAAAAGAAGCCTGTCCCCACCCGAATCTCCAAAATAGCAAGATCAGGACACGACCCGATTCAAATTGAGAGGAAACCTTACCCAGTTCAAGTCTCGTGGACTTACACTGATGGCGCGACCCGTGCCAAGCCCTGACGGGCTCGAGCTTCGCCCCAAGTTATTTCTCGTGAGGATGCATAATGTCACTTTGTAAACCCTTTATTAGCCCAAGAGGGGGACTTCGCCCTCTCTCCCCCCACCCCTTAGAATCGCCACAGCATACGGGCTGTATCGATCCCTGATCGAGCGTTTAGCCTTTATACCGGACGGAGCCTAGACTTGAAAATTTTGGCCCGTGTATACCTCTAGTAGAAAGGAAGTCTACGCCAGACCTGACCTGGAAGAAAGAGTGTGGCTCGATCCAGTTCTGCAGAAAAAAATAAGACCCGACCCGACCCGGCTCTCAAATTGTGAAGAGCTGACCCAGTAAAATAAATTAAAGTCCGGGTCGCGCCGGTTTCGAGTTTAGGACCAACAACTTTTCCGTGCGGGCATCTGATGTCGTTTCGCAGATTCTTTATTGGGCTCAAGGGGGGGGGGCGATTGCCCCTCCCCCCTTAGATCCGCCATTGGCATGATCTGATGGTATTTAGAAAATGTCTGTCTGTCACTCTGTGTGTCTATATGGGATAAAAAATTTGTGGGCACTCTATTTGACGAACGAATATACAGAATTTCACTAAATTTTAGATCAGTTAGACCTTAATATAAACTGGAGCTGATTAGATTTTGTTGTATATCGCTCAACAGATGGCTCTGCTATGCTGCATTATTCGCATTTTTCACAATGGTTCTATCTCAAAAACTAATGCACAGATTTTCATAAAACTTTAGATTCAATCATTCCTTGATGTAATTCGGGGCTTATTACTTTTTGGCACAAATCTCCCAAGAGGGGTCGCTGCTATGCCGTATTTTTCAAGATTTTGCAATAGCTGTATCTCAAGAACTAATGCATGGATTTTCATAAAGCTTCAGATTCAGTTAATTCCTGAAAAAAATTGATCTCGATTAGTTTTTGATTTACACCACCCTGCAGATAGTGCTGTTAAGCAGACATTTTTACGACTTCCGCAATAGCTGTATCCCAGAAAATAATGCGTGGATTTTTATCAAACTTCAGATTCAGTTAGAAATTGACATAGATTGTTGCTGACTAGATTTTGGAGAAATTACCTAAGCGATGGTTCTGCTATGCTGCTTTTTCAGGAATTATTAACAAATATGAGATAAAAGAAAGTTTTGGGATTACCACATCTGACTTTTTAAATTTTGAATTGTTTAGAAATTGATCTTAGAGAATATTGATATTTTATAACTAATTATCGTGTCAAATTTCAATTTTTAAGGCCCTTAAGTAACACTAAAATCTTATTTTTAGATATTTTTCTTTTTCAACGCCCTTCCCCTTGGTGTTAGTGGTAGCAAATATAACCTAGTTTGGAACAATGACTGTCACTATTAATTTACCACCATGATTTTTAAAACAGGTTCAGTAGTTTCAGAGATTACCCCCTGCAAATACAAAATCAAATAAGCGTTACTTCTTTATAATATTAGCATAGACTAAAAGATATTTGTTTTGGATTGATTAAAAATATTTTTTTTTTTACCTTGTAATAGCATTTTGTTTTCGTTAATGTTTTTCGGAAATGAACTTTGCCAATTTTCAAAATCGACAACACATGTTTGGATCTTAAATCAGAAAAAAATGTGTAAATTGAAGCATTTTATTTCTTTATTTCAGATCCATTACTCTCTTCAATATTGACGAATAATAATCATGAAGACAGCCGTGAATCTACCCATACACATGCCTAAAAGAAATTTGCATTAAAATTACATAAGTTTAAAGAAATGGCTCAGCTTAAGTCTGAAACGAATGAAAAACCATTTGTTTGTGAAACATGTTTCAAAAGATTTTCTCAAAGCCAAGATCTTATACGACACATCAGAACGCATACAAATGAGAAACCATTTGTTTGTGAAATATGTTCAAAGGGATTTACTCAAAATGGTGATCTAAAAAGACACCTGAGTATTCACGCGAATGAAAAACCTTTCGTTTGTGATGTGTGTTCCAAATCATTTTCTCGAAATAGTCATCTTAAAATTCATCTTGTAACGCATTCAAGCGAGAAACTCTTCATTTGTGGAGTGTGCTCGAAAAGATTTTCCCGAAAATGCAATCTTAAGGAGCACCTTCAAACACATACAACAGACAATACGCGATATGGCTGTGAAATATGTTCGAAAATCTTTTTTAAAAGTAGCACTTTGAAAAGACATCTTCGAATTCACACGAATGAGAAACCGTTTGTATGTGATATATGTTCAAAAGGATTTACTCAAAGCGATCATCTGAAGAACCATCGTCTTATACATACAAACGAAAAACCTTTCCTTTGTGAAATATGCGGCAAACTGTTTTCTCATAGGAGCTATTTTAAACGGCATGTTGTTAGAATTCATCCAGAGGAAGAATCTTTTATTAGATAAGTTTGCTGCAAAAGTTTTCCTGAAAGCTTTAAACTGTATACAAGTACATGATAAAAGGGTACTTACGTATTAACGCCTCCGCAGCATAATTTGCATTAATGTGCCAATAAAGAACAATCTTGTTCGCACGTGCACAAAAATATGGCGTCAAAAATGAGCAAAAAAAATGTATTAAAAAGCAATAAAATACTAAAAAAATGACGTAAAAATCAACAAAAAACAAGGCAACAAGGAATCCAAAAGGTAACTGCGGTGGCGTTGATACGTAAGTATCGATGAAAGCTACTTTATGTCACATACTCAAAATAGCTTTGATGCAAATGTAATCAAATTGAGAAACATATGTACTAATTTTTGAATCTTTAGACATGTTTAATAATGAATTGTTATGTACTCATTTTTGATCTCATAGATGTATTCAAATATGAATTGTATCATGTATTCATTTTCTTAATCCCATATATGTATTTAAGTATGAACTAGTGAGTATTTATTTTTTATTGGCTTGATATCAATAACATTAAAGAAGTATTCATAACATAAGCGCTATGTAATTTTACACATCATAAAAGACACGCAGGATATGTTTCCTTCCGACGAGTAAAGTTGTAATATTACTTACTGATACAGGGTATATTTGCATCATTTTCCTACTAAGAAAAACACGTTCTTACTAATGTGAACTAAAGTGATAGTTGTATATTTAAAATATCTATTGTATTAAAAATATTTCATTGTACCAGGGATATGTTTAGAAAAAAAATTAAGTTCTTTAGGAATCTTCACAATTTTTTTATCTTAACCCTTTGCGGCGCAGGACAAATTTATTGCATAAGTGCTGAAATTAATGACTGACACCAGAATTTGAAAACAGCTTTATTTGTAAATATGAATAATTTACGCATTCAATAAACCATAAATTTCGTTTACCAAAATTCTGGTGCCAATTTGGCGTTAGGGAATTAAATGGTTTCATAGATCCACCACCGAGTCACAAGGGATTAAAACAGGACTTTACACAAAAATTTTCACTTCAAAACAGGATCTTTAACAAAATTTTTCAGCTTAGAACAGGAACCTTCATAAAACTTTTCATCCCAAAAGAGGACCCTTGAAAAAATTCTTTGTTTCTTAAATAGACTTAATAGATATCACATTCTAGAAATTTATCCATTTCTAGATTGTACTTTTCACAAATTTAGTCATTTAAAATTAAAATTTGACCCGAAACAAAACAGTTGAAATCATCTAAAAGCATATTACTTAACATTTTTATATGTGAAGGCTAGAACCTGAATATATCAATAACTTCAAATTTACAAAATTATGACTAAAATTTTCACAAATATGTACAATATTTGTCATAAGTTCATGTATTCCGCTTTGTTACGGTCCATTTCGAGACATGAGTGCTTGTCAAATTTAGCATTACATCACTAAAATAAAGTAGGAGGACCTAATATGATTGTAGAAGTTAACAAAGGTATACTCGTGTATGTTTGCTATTTTTCGCCATTATTAACAACTCTATTTCAATTGTTCATGTGACAGTGTCTTTTTTCAAAAAACAAAATGTTTGCTGCAAAACTAACAAGGAAGGTCTCCATACGGGCATACTCAGAAAAATCTGAAATAATTACAGAATGTTCTTCTCATATAGTTATATATGTTTATAAAAAAAATTTCGGCGGAACCTCCTTATAACGTCCGTAAAAAAATAATAAAAATTTCGTACATTTGACGATTTATCTCCTGTTGGCGAAAAAACGAAATTTTGAAAAATACGCTTTTACGCTTCGAATACTTTTTAAAGAAAAAACTTTCTATGTTCAATTTATTTAAATAAGTTTAGTTTAGGTAATTTTAGTTTTGCATTTTTACTTTACTTTAAGTGTAAATTTGTCATATAAGTTTATATGTACTTATAACAAAATGAAATTAATATATTTTATCATTTAAAGCACAATTTAAGTTGATTAAAATTGTTCCAAATTGAAAAATACACTGTTAAAAATCTGCTGCATTTTGTTGCAACGCACTTCCTTGCTTGTATAGAAAACGGTTACTTGGCCGTGAAATGGAGCTTTCTCATTGGTTGGAATAGAGATATTATATATAAACAGTGGAGTGCGTTGCAGCAAAATGCAGCAGATTTTTAACAGTGTTGCACAAGCTACAACACCGCTAAAAATCTGTAGCATTTTCTGCAGCGTCACCCTACCGCTTTTATAGAAAATGGTCAATTCACCGTGCTATCGAGCATTCTCATTGGTCAGAAGAGAGATATTCTATAAAAGTAGTGGAGTGACGTTGCAGTAAATGCTGCAGATTTTTAACAGTGAAGTCAATTAAAATCAATTTTCAGATTCGTTAAAGTCGTCTGCTTTTGGCGAGGAAATGCACTGCTCGCCAAATCCCGCGTCTCTTTCAGCTTTTCACTCCAATTATTCCAAACTATTTTATTTTTTTTACATATCTAATAATGTAATTCCGCCGCTAATTTTCACTGATTCTTTATTACCTACATGAGTAGTTTAATTCGTATTTTTTTTCAAAAAATTCTGAGTATGTCCCCAATGGAGACCTTCCTTGTCAGGAAGCTCTCTTAAAACTTTAGAATTTTTGAAATTAAAATTTTTTAAATGTTAAAATTCTATCATTTCTGAACATTTTGATAGAGTTCTTTCCTTGAAATTTTCAATGGAACAGAAGTTATGGTTTTTAAAATAACAATGTAGAACCCGTCGAATTCCGATGAAATTGTTTCATTGATTTATAATAAACATACAAAATTAGTTACAATAAAAAACGCCCCTTATATTGGTAAGTCTAAATGTTAAGTAAATGATATTTAAACTAAAGTTAACAAAATACGATTTCCATAAAATTCAGTTTTAGATATTATTAAAATTAAACTGTAGTCGCAACGTAAGCAGTTAAATATAATAAAGATCTGTTATTATGGCAAAGTTATCAATTAAGCCTCTTATGCTTGATAATCCAGAATGATAAACATGATGTATCATTGACATGAAAAACTTTGATGTATCGATGAAAGCAATTTTAAGGAGTTTCTTGAAAATTCTGATAGTGATTTTGATAGTAAACGTTGATTGGTGACTTTTGCATTGTAAAAGAGTGGAATATTAAAGTATTTTTAAAGAAATTTTTGTAATATTTTGTGCTTTTTTATATTTACCATTCTTTTTATTTTAAAATATCAACTTTGGCGAATTTATTTGACGCGTATACAAGTCGACCCCCTCATTTAGGAGCCAAAGAAACGCCCAAAAATTCTCGACTATACACAGAAATATACGGAACATTATTTTACAACTGCAATAATCATGTAAGTTATTAGCTTAAACTATAACTTCGTGAGCAAGACAGTGTTTTCTTAAACACTCAGTGACTCAGTCGATATATTACGACCTCGTTGTGAGATATATCAGTAGTCGCCAGTCGTTATGGTACCCTTGGAAAAATACTTTTTGAAAATTTCCTTGTTCTTGTGTCGTCTTTTTTTTTTTTTTTTTTTTTTTTTTTTTTTTTTTTTTTTTGCTGCTTTTGAAAAATAAATACAGAAAAAAAAATCCAACTTCCACATATTTGGATTATCAGTTCTTTTTGTTAATAGTGCATCCTTCCTTCGAAAATTTGGCTATTTCATAGGATAGGATAGCCGATAACTTATAAACGTAATACAAAATTTCCATAGGGATATTTGATACGCTATCATATTGCGCAGGTCGCGTAACAATAAACGTTGGTAATCACCGAGTAATGTAATACAACATACGACGAATAATGTAATACGACGTTAAATCAAAAGTTGCCAATTTTGGATGATTATAATTCAGTTCAAAAATACCTGACATTCTAAAGTAGTATTTATAAAATTAAAAAAATATATTAGATGTACTTTGTCTAGTTTTTTTTTCCAGTTGTGTGTCTCAATTTTATATAAATTAATTTAAACATTTAAAAAAATTTATTTACAATAGTTAATTAACATTAAAAAAAGTTATGTTTTTAGGTGCGTTCGTAATTATGTAAATACGTAGCACCTATTGTTGTCGCTCAGTCCGTCCGTCTGTCTGTCTGTCCGTCCGCATATAACAACGCAAAAACTACCCAACCGAATCGTTTGAAATTTAAAATACATAATTATAACATAATTTTGTCGAGTCATTTCAAATTTTATGAAAATCGGGTGGATAGATCAGTTACAGGGACGATCAAAAGGATTCCTTTACATTACGGTCAATGGGGAAAAAAGTTTCAAATGCATTTTAATCGTTTGAAATTTAAAACATATAATTATTACGTAATTTTGTCGAGTCCTTTCAAATGTTATGAAAATCGAATGCATAGATCAATTACAGGGACAATCAAAAGGATTCCGTTACATTACGGTCAATGGGAAAAAAGTTTCAAATGCATTTTAATCGTTTGAAATTTAAAACATATAATTATTACGTAATTTTGTCGAGTCATTTCAAATGTTATGAAAGTCGGATGCATAGATCATTTACAGGGACAATCAAAAGTATTCCATTACATTACGGTCAATGGGGAAAAAGTTTCGAATGCATTTTAATGATGTTACACTCATTCGAACATAATAGAATTGGCATGAATCTATGAAATATATACTAAAATATGCATTCCGTACAATCTGTGATGCAAATAATTTTTATTATTAAATTACAGGGTCACACAAAAGTATTCCACTACATAATGCTATACGGGGAAACATTGTTTGGGGCGTGTTTTAATTATATTTAACTATTTTACATTTTATGAATAAGATACACGTTGCTGAGGTGTAATAAAAATTACTTCCTGCATATTTACAGAAACACAAAGATTTCGACTACTATACTGTATCCGAAGTACGCTCTACTACATCAGCAAGATCTGAATATTTTTAAAATTTCGTTATCGGACGAACGCACCTCATTTGCTACGCTCACGTGCAATTTCCAACTTGTTTATTTTTTCTTTCAATCGAGGGCTGGAGACTTACAAAATGCAGCTTTCGAGACCAGCTGAAAGAGTCGTTAGAATTTTCTTCCCTTTCAAAAGAGCTTCGTAGAGTCTTGACATACTCAGCTTCTTTTGATGTAGGAGGAGGTCTTTCTTGATTACCGGCAGTTACTTCGTCTGAGTTATTGGGAACTGAAACGGCTTTAGAGGCGCTGCTCACAGCCTTCGCTACAGGATAATTGTCCCTTTAATTTCTCTTTAACTAATGTTAAAGTCCTATTGAAACAATTCTTTATTGTAAATGCATTTAAAAGCTTTAGATATTCAAATTCGTATACATTTTTACTTCGTCATGTAAGACAGAACACAATTCTCGCAGGAAATCTGAAATTGTACAAAATAATAATTATTCTGAGCAAATTTAAAATGCATGTAATGCAATGAGTTTATACAGCATTATCCTGAAGCCAGAAGTTACATCTTTTCTCCACCAGATGGTGTATTCGAGCGCTTGAATCGCCAATTTGAAAGGTCTTGTTCAAGATTGAAAAGGTTGCAGATTTAGTCATCTTTCGAATGTTCCATCTCAGCTTTTAACTTATCATCAACCTTAACAAAGTTCTTCCAATGTAAGGTTTTATGGCCATAGAATTTTCCGTTTTGGTGTTCTATATTTTGGGCTCCTGAACATCAGATTAAATTTTCTAAGATTGTTTATTTCAAATTATTCCAGGATGGAAGGAAGATTGTGTCCTGAGAAACTGCCTTGCCAAGCAACTTAGTAGCGGATAGAGACAGCTTAATGCAATAATGTTAAAACTTAGACTGAGTAATGAAATGGGGAAAAAAATCAAAAAATCCCTACATGGTTTCGGCGAGTTGTTTTCTTGGTATTTATGTTAAAGTGACATTATACTTATAAACTTAGACAAAGGTTATAATAAAAGTATTATTTCTTCAATTTTATTTTTTAATGATGATTTTAATTGCTATTTTATAGAAATGTACGATGAAAGCATATTATAATCTTTTTAATATTAGAATATTAATAATTATAACGCATTCTTTTCAAATATTAATGACAATCCTAAACCAAACCAGACACTGGATTTTGGCGATTTTAGTGACAAGCACTCTCGAACGAACTGAATTTTCAGAAACATAAAAATTCTCACGAATTAAAACACGGAATTTTCGGCAGACAATTAACGACGTGAACAGTTCCAATCATGATTTTTAAACGCTGCGCGCCTATGAACGAAACAACAACAACAACAAAAAAACATCATAGGGCACAAGAAACTGACTGTGCAGCAGGCTCTAAAATGGACGGAACTCGTCAATGCCGCGGTCACTAAAGTACGTATAAGCGTTGCGCGCCTATTTAAACAAAAAAAAACACCACTGGATGATGTACGAAACTCACTGTGCAGCAATCTCTAAAGTGCACGAAACTCATCAATGCCGCAGTCACTAATGTACGTATGAGCGCTGCGCCCCCATTTAAACCAAAAAAAACATCACTGGATGCACGAGACTCGCTGTGTAGCAATCTCTAAAGTGCACGAAACTCGCTGTGCAGCAATCTCTAAAGTGCACAAAACTCGCTGTGCAGCAATCGCTAAAGTGCACGAAACTCGTCAATGCCGCAGTCACTAACTACGTATGAGCGCTGCGCGCCCATTTAAACCAAAAAAATCACTGGATGTACGAAACTCGCTGTGTAGAAATCTCTAAAGTGCACGAAACTCGCTGTGCAGCAATCTCTAAAGTGCACGAAACTCGTCAACGCCGCAGTCACTAACGTACGTATGAGCGCTGCGTGCCCATTTAAACCAAAAAAACATCACTGGATGCACGAAACTCGGTGTGTAGCAGTCTCTAAAGTAAATGAAACTCGTCAGTACCGCGGTCAACGCTCTTATGAGTTCTGCGCGACCTTTTAAACGACAACAACAAAAAAAATCGAAATTTTTTCGACTTCCGGTTTTCGACGATTTACACGTTTTAGGGGGTCAAAGATTCCAAAAAACATGTTTTTACAAAATGTCTCTCTGTCCGTGTACCTGTGTGTCTGTCTGTATGTCGCCATTCTACCATCAAAAAGTGTATGAAATTATGCATAGAATTGAACCAAATTTTTTGTGAATGTTTTTCGCTGTGGCAAGCAGGTCCTCCTTCAGTTTTGAAATATTCCTCCAGAAGTAGGCGCTGCAATCGCGATTTTTGTGCTATTTTCAATATTGTACCGACCAAAAGTATATGAAGTTATGCATCGAATTGAACCAAATTTTTTGTGTAAGTGTATGACTATGGCTAGTTGGTCCTCCCTGAATTTGAAAAAAATCCGTCGGAAGGGGGCGCTGCAATCGAGATTTTTGTGCCATTTTCAATATTATACCGACCAAAAGTACACTGTCAGAAAAATTCGTCAATATACACTAAGTTATCGTTATTTTTTCACAAATAACTTCTGTTTTCCCAGAAAACGTATTTGTTCTGTGAGTTCATTCCGAAAGTCGAAAAATGAGGAAACGATTCCGTTTATATCTAGCACGCATGCGCATTAGTAATAAATTCGATTTTATTTTTAAAATAAAAAACAAAAATATTCTATCGATTAAAATGTCTAATTTAGTTTTAAAAGACAAAAATGTTTTCGAATTTAAAAATAAATAACAATTACTTTCTTTATTCGTTCAAAAATTCTCACAATTTGTTATTCAAAGTTGGATAAGTTGAATAAAGTTCAATATACTAAGTTATTTCTATGATAAATATTTGCATATAAAATATACTTTAAGTGAAGACATTTAAAAAATATTTTAATTAAAAAATAAAAGGCAAAAAGAAAATTGATATTATTAAAAAAAATCTTATCGAATAAAAATAAAACATTCATGTTTTTTCTCTGACAATCTACATAATATATTTAAAATTCACATTTTTATACTATATTAATACTAAACGTAAAAAAAAAGAAAAAAAAAACAGCCACGGTTTCAATCTTTCCGAGATTAACTGCAAAATTAAAAGCTTTTTAACGAAATACACCAAACTACACCCATATGAAATCAACACTTCTATTTTAAAGCATGCTTTTCATGAGCAATCGTGGCGCAATCGGATGAACGCTGGCCTTGTAAACCTGGGGTCGTCAGTTCGATCCCCACCTCTTCCGCATTGATTTTTTCCAAACTTTTTTCACGTGACGGATATTTTTTCTCTTTTGACGGAGAAAAAAATAAACGGAAAATCGTCAATATACAGGCAATTTCTGGCAGCAGTGCTGCCAGTACTTTTTCTGTGAAAAGACGGAAGTTTTTTTGAGAGTGTATATGAAGTTATGCATCGAATTGAACCAAATTTTTTGTGTATATGTATGACTATGGCTAGTTAGTCCTCCCTGAAGTGAAAAAAATCCGTCGGAAGGAGGCGCTGCAATCGCGAATTCTATGCCATTTTCAATATTGCACCACTTAAAAGTGTATGAAGTTAGTTCTAGAACTGAACTAAATTTTTTGTATGTGATTATTTTTTGGTAAGACAAGTAATTCCTTTCCGTTTTTACTGCGATTGAAGCAGAAATTTAAGATGAAAATCAAAGTTGGTATGGTATTGAATTAAAATTATTAAAGCATTAAAATGAGTAATTATTTTTTTAATATTAAAATGTACGTATGAGATAGAAGAAAGTTTTGGGATTGGCACATCCAACTAGTTTATTATTGGTCTAGGAATATTAATGTTTAATGCATGGCGTACGTAATATAGGACTCGTTATGATCATCTTAAAAATGATGTTTATTATTATTATTAATTTAAATAAAAATATATTTATAAGACTTTAAAATTTCAGCCTTTGAAAACACCATTTTCCAAATAGTCATTGTAACTTGTTAAATTACCATTATTTTCTATTTTTACCTTCTTCTATCTTCAATAGAAGAAAGTATTGTAATCGGAATATTTTTTAGACTTCCGGTTTTCGACAGATTTACACGTTTTAATGGTCAGAGATTCCAAAAAACATGTTTTTACAAAATGTCTGTCTGTCCGTGTGTGTCTGTATGTGACTGTGTGTGTGTGTGTGTCTGCGTGTGTATATGTCGCCATTCTACCATCAAAAAGGTGTATGAAGTTATGCATAGAATTGAACCAAATTTTTTGTGAATGTTTTTGACTGTGGCAAGCAGGTCCTACTTCAGTTTTGAAATATTCCGCCGGAAGGAGGCGCTGCAATCGCGATGTTTGTGCCATTTTCAATATTGTACCGACCAAAAGTATATGAAGTTATGCATCGAATTGAACCAAATTTTTTGTGTAAGTGTATGACTATGGCTAGTTGGTCCTCCCTCAATTTGAAAGAAAATCCGCCGGAAGGGGGCGCTGCAATCGCAATTTTAGTGCCATTTTCAATATTGTATCGACCAAAAGTATATGAAGTTATGCATCGAATTGAACCAAATTTTTTGTGTAAGTGGATGATTATGGCTAGTTGTTTCTCCCAGATTTTGAAAAAAATCCGCCCTAAGGGGGCGCTGCAATCGCGTTTTTTTGTGCCATTTTCAATATTGTACCTACCAAAAGTATATAAAATTATACATCGAATTGAACCAAGTTTTTTGTGTACGTGTATGGCTATAGCTACTTGGTACTCCCTGAATTTGAAAAAAATCCGCCGGAAGGGAGCGCTGCAATAGCGAATTTTATGCCATTTTCAATATTGCACCACCTAAAAGTGTATGAAGTTAGTTCTAGAACTGAACTAAATTTTTTTGTATATGATTATTTTTTTTGGTAAGACAAGTAGGATCTCCCTGAATTTGAAAAAAAAATTGTCTATCATTCTATTGTCTATCGGCTCGTGCAGAGACGGAAATTCGTTTTTACTCCTATTAATTGACTGAAGCAGAAATTTAAGATGAAAATCAAAGTTGGTATGATATTGAATTAAAATTATTAAAGCATTAAAATGAGTAACTGTGTCTTAAAAATATTAAAATGTACGTATGAGATAGAAGAAAGTTTTAGGATTGGCACATCCAATTAGTTTTTTTTTTATTAATTAATTAATTTTTTTTTTCTACGCGTTAGTTGCTAGCAGAAAAGTTAATCTTTGCTTTTTAATTCCAAGTAATTTAACAGAGTTGTTGTTAAGTGCATAACCATCCTAGTGCGTGGATGAAAAAGAGAGGTGGAAGGTTGGGCAAAGTTGACCAACATTTGGAAAGCTCAGAAGGAGTAAAAATTTCATCGATGATTTTCTTTAGGCATCTCGGAAAACTTTAAGAGCCATTACTTTGAAAATCAGACAAAGTGTGATAGTTGTATTTTTTTATGTGTTGTAGTAAATCATATTTAATAAATTATGTGCAATTTTGAAGCCCTAAAGAAATTTCCTCTTTCCTATAGAAAATGTCAAAGTTCAAGGTTGCGAATGCCATTATTCATGAAAAGTGAAATGCCGGTATTTTTGGAGCACTGTATCTCTCGCAAGCAACACCATCCCAAAATTCTTTTGGCATAAACTATTAGTATAACACCACCTGCTTATTAAAATTTATTTGTTTCCATGGAGCATTGTTACTTTACATTGTTATGTTGGCACAAAGTACAGTCAAAATGACGTTTTTGTCCATTTTCCACACTTAATATATTATTTAAGCAATAGTACCTCAAACTTTTTCTTATAGAATATGAAAGTGCACTACTAGGACAAGATAAATAATATAGTACAATCAAAACAACTACAGTAAAGCATCGTTTATACGACGATCACTTATACGACGTTTACATTTATACGACGTTTTAATGTAGTCCCGACTCATTCCTATTCATTTTAATGTAAAAATATATCTTTTATACGACGCCCAAAATCGTTTATACGTCGATTTTTCGATTTCGTATAGGTTTATTTTTGTTTTGTATTTTACGAACAAGCGGAAGTTGGCAGCT
Source organism: Maratus speculifer (assembly GCA_964019185.1). Lineage (NCBI taxonomy): Eukaryota > Metazoa > Arthropoda > Arachnida > Araneae > Salticidae > Maratus > Maratus speculifer. The sequence continues at coordinate 280,571,470 of OZ025300.1, read as the reverse complement.
ATGAATGACACCAAAGAGCGTGTTTAAATGCACTCTACATTATAAAAATGTGCGCTGAGTTCGATTAGTCTGAAAAATCAGCTTACGTGTAACAGATTACACTTGGAGGGGTCATTCTTTTTTCAGGGATGGTCAGCTTTCCCGACCTGTTTTAAATTGCAAATAGACTATCCTTCTAACTCTTATCAGTATCGGCGACTTTTAGTTGGCCACGCGTGGTTTTTGAGCTTTAAATGGAAAGGAAATGGTGTACTGCAAATGAAGAACCTTTCGGTGAAACATAAATAAAGTTAAGCATATTTAAATTGCTTTCTAATCCCCTCCCTGTTTTTGTTTTTTTTATTTTACAAATTTATGCAATTCACCACGTTAAACATTAAAATTAAATGAAAACAAAATTAATTCTAGTTTTGGAAGTAAAAATCGATTCTACGTCGTTATCGTTTATACGACGTTTTTCTGTAGTCCCTTCGGCGTCGTATAAACGATGCTCCACTGTATCAACTATCAAAACATCATTTTTTTGTCTGAATTTCAAAATAATGGCTCTTAATACAATGCGCAGTTTCTTCATATTCTCTGGAATGTCTGTAAATCAAGTTTCGGATTGCTTGCGGGTCGTTAAAACGAGCGATGAAAAACAATGTAAGTATCGGAAAACGATCGCAACCTTACCTAAGGGTCGCTAAATCGCGAGATTTGGCTAAATTGGTGATCGTAAATTCACGAATCTGCTATTGTTGCCTAAAATTCTGACTATCCCTGTAAATAAACTAATCATGATAAAAAACTTCATTTTCAATACGGTTCGTGCTGGGATAAACGTCAGTAACATCCAAAAATTTCATGGTAATCCGAGTATATTTACGAGAGTTAGAGCGCGGACAGACAAGCTGAAAGCATAAACACTTATCAACTTTCTTGGAAAGTGTTAAAAATGGAATGTTTTAGAGAACTTTGTAATCTCCAAAATCCAAGGCATTACTTAAACGATATGGTGCTAAATATTGGTTCACCGGCCATCTGGAAGGAATTATCTAACGTCAAAATTTAAGATTTTAGGTAGATTTCGTATGAAATACTACCTATTGCATTCGCACCAGTTTATATATCTATCTATCTACAGCTCATATTCAAAATATTAGAATAATTACCTTTTTTTTTAGAAATTGAAAATATCGTTTGGTAATTTAATGTCTTTTAATGAAAATATGCAAACGATATTTTTATTAAGAACTTATTGTTGATTAAACTTACTTGTTATCTTAAATTTAATATCATTTTTGAAAAGATTAATTGAAAAAAAAATTATTTTGAAAAGTCAAAATATTAGAATATTTATTCAAGTGGTTCAAAATATTAGAATATTTCACATTAATTCTTCTTTAATTATTACCAATTCTTAACTGGTGGCATCATTGATTAAATTCAGACTATTTTATTTAAATCAGTATTCTTTTTTGCAGTTTGTTTCTTTTTCGTCTTAAAATGGGCCGTGTGAGTGATATTCCTGAATCTACTAAACTTCGTATGGTTGATTTGTATCGGCACGGTAAAAATCAATGTTTTATAGCGAATTATTTACATTGTTCGCAATCGAGCGTTAGTAAAATACTAACACAATATTCAAAAATTGGAAAATTTCAAAATAATTGCCGAAATGGTGGCCGAAAACCAAAAACATCTGCTAGAGATGACAGGAAACTGAAGCGTATGGTTAAGAAAAACCGTTTTAAAAGTGTGCGATTCTTGCACCGAAAATGGAAAGAAGAAGGAGTTGAAGTTTCTACATCGACAACATTAAGACGTCTCCATAAATTTAAATTTGAAACTCGTGTACCGAAAACAAAACCTCTCATGACTGCAAGACAAAAGCGTATAAGATTGAATTGGTGTAAATCAAGACGTTAATGGAGCAATGAAGATTGGAAAAATATATTATTTAGTGATGAAAGTATGTTTTGTGTTTCATATGGTAATCGAGGTATTCGAGTTTGGAGAATGAAGCAAGAAGCATTTGATAAAGAATGCCTTAAACGTTCCGTAAAATTTGCTGCTAGTGTCATGGTTTGGGGTTGTATGAGTGCAGAAGGACCTGGTAAGTTATGCATCGTCTACGAAAAGGTTAACTCTCTGATATATCAAGAAATTTTAGAATATTACATGATTCCATCATCAGAAGATTTATTTGAAGATGATTTCATCTTTCAACAAGATTTAGCGTCCCCGCATACCTCGGTGTCAACTAAGAATTGGTTCCGCCAACGCAACATTAAGGTACTTCCTTGGCCACCAAATTCACCAGATCTTAATCCCATCGAAAACTTATGGTGTATAATGAAGAAAAAACTTCAAGAAAATCCTCCTTCAAGTAAAACTGAGTTAGTGGCACGTATAAAGTCTATTTGGGCTAATATTGATAGAAATGTTTGTAAACACCTTGTATATAGTATGCAAGATCGATTGTACGCTGTTATGAAAGCTAAAGGGGATGCTACAAAATATTAACTACCATTTACTTCATATTCATAAGGTAATATTGTTGCGTAAAATAAAATATTCTAATATTTTGAACCAATCTAAATTTTATTCTAATATTCTGGTGTGTTTAAGGAAGCTGTATACCTAATTTATTGTGCTGTATTTTATATTTTATAAATGTTAAAATCTTATCTAAACATTCCAGATTTAATTTATAAGAAATTTAATTGCATTTACTTAGTATAAAAATAAATAAATGACAAATAATTTTTCCTTATTACTTTTTCTCAATTATTCTAATATTTTGAATATGAGCTGTATATATATATATCTCACTTTTTTATGGACACGATAACTTCTATAATTCTTCACCAATGTCCACCAAACTGGTACATAAAATCAAAGAGTATAAAATCTCGGCTAAGTTCGTTAATGGGCAAAATCGGACCAAGGGGGTCTAAATAGGGGGCGTTTCGTGAAAACAGAAAAAACACCATAACTTCTTAATGAAAATAGATATTGAATCAGTTTAAAGTTTATATCACTTCTAAATAATGGGCCAAAAGTTTATGACAGATTTTTGATAAAGTTAAAAATGGGCTCAAAGGACGAAAAAATAGGGTTTTTAATAGAAAAAAAAATCATAACTTTGTGAATTCTTCAGATATCAAATCCATTTAAATTTTTTATAAATATACTCAAAATTATCTAAAACTTTTTTAGTTGCAAGTTTTTGATAGGACTAACTCTTACCGGTAAAAAAAAAATTAAAAACGAAAATAAAAAGGGGTTTGGAAAAGAAAAAAAATCCATTATTTTGTCAATTCTTAAACTATCAAATCCAATTAATTTTATTTTACATCTTCTTAATAATATCTACAACTTTTATATTGACAAGTTTTTCATAGGACCAATTCGTATAGCAAAAATAAATTAAACAAAAATTGGAGTGGGAGAAAACCTCTAATCCAAACTGCTTACATTCTGAATCGTTTTTTAAATTCATTTTTTATTTTAAACACATCCAAATGGCAGATCCTCTTATCTAAGAACTATATAATGTGAAAATTGGCCAGTTTTTTTTTTTGATAAAGATAGAATATATTTAAAAAAAGGCTGCCAAAAAGGGTATTTTGAACAGAATTTCCCAAAGTGACCGTGATAAGAAATTTGAGGAAGTATTTAAATAACAAATTGCGTTTTTTCTGACTCATTTTTAAATCTATTTTTACTCTCAAACGCATCCAATTTACAAGTCCTCTTATTTTGGAACTGTATAATGTGACGCATTGGTCAATTTTTTGATAAAGACAGAATATATTTCAAAAAAGGCTATTTTGAACTGAATTTCGAGACGTTATCGTGATTGAAAATTTGAGGAAGCATTGAAATAACAAATTGCTTTTTTTTCTGACTCATTTTTAAATTCAATTTTGCTCTCAAACGTATCCAATTGGCAAGTTCTCTTATATAGGAGCTGTATAATGTCCCGTATTGGTCAGTTTTTTGATAAACGCTGAATATATGTTTAAAAATGCTGTCAAAGTGAACACTTCGCGCAAAATTTCTCGAAGCTATCATGATTAAGAATTGAGGTTGTATTCAAAATTGGTTATTTTATAACTCATTTTTAAATTCCATTTTGCTCTCAAACGCATTCAATTGATAGTCTTTTGTTATTTAGGAACTATATAATGTGCCGTATTAGTCGAATTTTTTTTTAAATAAAGTCGGAATTATTTCAAAATATGTTGTCAAAATGGACATTTGATCCGAATTCAGATTCTGATAAAACCAGTCCTTACAGAAAAATGAAATTAAATTTTTTTCAAAAGAGGACAAATAAAGTTGTTAAACTGGGTTTATCTGTAATCAAATTTATTTTTTGTTGTTGAAATGAGCACTCTTCGAAATCTACCTCCGCCTATAGGCCAAGCCGACAGGGATTTTTTTCAATTTTAGTCCTCACAAAGTAAAAGGTCAAAAGACACCTCACATCTGGAAATCCTATACTTTCAATCACAATATGCTTGAAAGGAACCTGTATATTACACACGCACAGCAAGCCATACACCTATTAAAATACATCATCAAATTAATTGATTAAACTAATATAATACAAAAAAATCAATTAGAACTTAGTATTTGTTGCCATTTTATAACGATAGATGGCAGGGCTCATCTAAGGTGACGAGGCCTACAAAACAGCTAAAGTACTCGCTAGTACAGCGGTTTAGTCGGAGGTTAGCAAACCATACTTGTACTGGGGTATGGGAAAAATGCATAAACCTTTAATAATTTAGATTGAGTTTGAATGTAAGCGTATTTTCCATTTTTCAATGAATTGTCAATCATTGAACACGTGCTATTATTGAAAACAGTACGATTATCTTTTTCGGTATTTGTACTTTTCAAACCATATACAGTATTATTTTTACTCATTAAAAAAGTTCATAAAAACTTTACGTTTGTTATAGATATAAAAATGTAACAATCCATTTTTCTTTTAGTTTAATACATTCTATTTGTATTTTAAATTAGTATATGTGTACATAAATATGAGTACATGCTAAAATTTCATTTTATTGTAGGTCTTGTATCAATTCTGCTTTCCATAAGGTATTATTTAAAAAAAATTAAATGTCTTATTATTTTTATATACTATGTTTTGTTGAAACATATTCAATGTAGAGTAGTGTTTTTATTTTTTTCTTTAAAACACATTGCGTTTTTTTTTTTTTTTTTTTTTTTTTTGTAAAAATTATTGTTATTATCTATTATTAAAATACATATTTTTGTCTTTGCTAAAAAAGAAGTGTGCAATTTGCAAGAGATAAATTCACCAAATAGCAACGAAGTAGAAGGAATTATTAAAGAAATATGTTAAATACGGGGTTTCGATTGGATTTATTTACAATGTTTAATATTTCATTAAAAATTTTTATTTTTTAGGAAAAAATAATGAATAACATTAAAATTCCTTATATTTATATTACAATAAAAAATAAAAAGCAATATTCCCTTTTTTAGTCAATACCTTCAAAGTTTATAAAGTGCATAAAAAGATATAATTTCAGCAGAAAGTTTCTCTATTTCCATTATTTTTCGACAGATGGCGCCAGTACAGTATTTAGCAGCTAAGAAAATAAATGTATTGAAGCTCTTTATTTATAATAGCGGTTACATTATTTTTAATTTAGCACTCAAAATTTTATAGTTAGATATTTTTCAAAAATTTTAGAGAAAAAGAAGCAGAATAAAGGAGATTCAAAGCAGATTATGCGCATATTTCAAAAATTTCTTAATCTGAATACTTACACCTAATTTGGCCACGGTAAGTTCGTTTCTCTGGAGGATGAAAAGACCCTGACTCGTCTTATTGGCGTATTAAAATAGATAGATAATGCTGGCAACGTGGTGGTGAGAAAGCGGTTATTTCTCTTTTTCCGACGACAACAAGTGGTATGTGACAGTATAATAACGACAATTTTCACCAATTTGCTAAAATGAGGAAAATTAATAAATACGTATATTTTTGAAAAATTCTGAGAAAATGCAATTTTTTTTTGTCCGAATATCCATTAAACAAACAAACAAAAAAAAAACTAGTCGTTGGGGGCCACCGTAATACTTACCCATCATGGATATGTATATGAAAATAAAACATGTGAAACTATTTATACAATGCATTGCAATTCATAAACAAATTTTAAATATTGTTACTATACATAGTAATGCTCTATTAAAGAACCGCTGATGTACCAATTTCGACAAATTATATAAAACGCCAACCTACTCAAATAGTACCGAACTGCGTAAAAGAAACATCCTTATAACTCCAAAAATAATAATTCTATAACTAACAATTAACTGCGTTGGATTAAGCGTCTCATTTCCAATTAAAATATACTTCTGAATTGAAATTTGAATGAAATACAGGGTCATGAAAAATAGAAGAATGTGGAAAACAAGATTACTAATATCTCGGAAACTAATAATCCGATCGACTTCGTTCTGTATGCAAAATGTGTGTTATTTTATTGCCTTTTACGTCCCTTCCTTAGAACAAAAAAATTCGAAAATTTTTATGTACCTTTCATCAGAACGAATTTTTCGAGAGTCCGAAAAAAATAGTTCCGGATAATCGAGGTTGCTGATATTAAATAGGGTTCGTCCCATTCTTATATGCTAACTACATACAAAATTTCAAGTCTCTATCTCAATTTGTTCGGGAGATAGAGCGTTTACAGACAGACAGACAGACGGACGGCAAATTTTTTTTTCTAAAAATATGTTTTTCGGAATCTCCACTATCTAAAACGTGTAAATCCGTCAAAAAAAATTTCGATTTTCAAAACGATTGCAAGACTTACCCTATACTACGTATGATGGGTAAGTAAAAAAAACAGTAGGTGGTTTTTCTTAATTTTGGGGGGAAAAAACTAACGGAGACAGCACGAAAATTCGGAGCGAAAAAATAGGCAAGGATGAGTATTCATTTCCAAGTATTTGACAATAATACAAGAAGTATGAAAATGAGTAAGGACAGGTCAGTAAGACAACATTATATGAATTAAAAAATATGATGCCATGCAGTATACAAATATGGTGACATGCATTGAATGGGTACGGAATTTAATTTTAATGTTGACATTTTAAGCAAACATTCTTAAAATCAGAGTTCTTCAGCTGGAATTTTATTAACGCGTTTGAAAATATATATGTTATTCATATTTTAAAAATCTATATATAAAGCTATATTGGTTTTTTTTCAAATGTAGCATACTGTTAGCTGGGTTTCTATCCTATTCGGAAATCTTTCTTTTATTTTCGGAAATGCGTGAAATTAGAAGATTTCAAAAGGCTAATTTGAACTAAAATTCCTCTTTCTCATATTTTTTTAAAAATTTGTGAAATATTTTTAGAATGTTTTAATTACTTTTTTGAACATATTACTTAATATTTTTAACGTTGTTTTTGATAGCCTTAATATTTATAACTATTATTTAATATGTTTTAAATTATTTCCATTTAATTTTAGCTTTCTGCTTTGTTGAACAAAGGAAAGTTTACGCGAGAAATCTAAGAATTTAAAAGAAGAAAAAATGGAGAGATTTCCCTTTGATACCGGATCATAAAAACGAAGAAAAACCACTTTACATATGCTTGCCAATTACTTGGGCTTCAATAAAGCTGAGATTTATTTCGGTTTCTGAGTTTTCTGGAAATAAAGATTTTGGGAATCGAAATCATCTCGGAAAAGTTTTAACTTATTTTCTCGCGAGATCAAAAAAGCTTCCATTTATTTTTACAATGTATATTATATTCATTAATAAAATAATCAGGATGAAATTGTTGTACAATTATATATCCTAATCGATAATGTAATAGAATATAATTAAACTAGTTTGAAGAATAAAATATATTGGTTTCTTCGGTTATGGCTGGAATCTTTAAAAAAAAAAAAAAAAAAAAAACTAGAATATAACAATTTTTCAATTTATATATAAATATTTTTGTTGCATTTTATTTACATTGACACCAAATTTTTTCTGAAATAATCAAAACATCAAGAAAAGGTACTAGTTATTTTTTTTTTCTAAAGGGAATTTAAATTTTTTTAAAGATACACCTATTCAGTTAAATTTAAGAATATAATACCTGCTTTCACTCCAATGTCAGGATTATGATGAAATGTGTTTAAATTAAAAAGAAAAAAAGAAGCTGTGTAGTGTACGGTTCTGTATCCTCATGTTGTGTTTTCTTGGAATGCACTGACCTGTGTATGTTCTATACAGAGGGCAGTGCGTGGATAAACGATTCCGCTTATGGAATCCTTTATCCTGTCTTCATCTGTTCTGTATGTCCAGCGTGTCTTGGGCGAGGACAGAACCCCTTAACTCACCACAGCTTCAGCCCGCCAGACGCTTGCGTTACAGGACTACGCCACGGGTCCCGGCGATAAGAATAGCTTTTAAACCTCCTTGTATTTTGAACAAATCCGGAGGCCAGACTTCGGTTCCTAAAAACCACTGAAAAATTACGTGACAATACTATTGCTCTATACACTTTTTAAAAATCAATATGGTGGCGGTGAATTTTGCTGCGACTTGCGTATTCTTGATTTTTTTTTATTTGGTAAATAAATAAATAAATATATGTATATATATATATATATCTATATATATATTATTTTACATTTTATTATTATCGTGTCAGGGTTCATACAGGTCAGGAAAATTCCATGAATTAAAAAAAATAAATGCTGATATTTTATTGTAGCCTTATTATCATGTTCTCCTTTTCATACGGTATTTAAAAAATATTAAATGCCTGATTATTTTTATATAAACTCTGTATTATTGAAACATATTCTATGTTGAGTGGTGTTTTTATTTATTTTTCTTCAGTACATATTTCGTTTGTGCGTAACAATTATTGTTATTATTTATTATATATATATATATATATATATATATATATATATATATTTTATTTTTTTTTTATTATTTTTTTTTTTGCAAAAATAGAAGTGTGAAGTTTGCAAGCAAAGGAAATTCACGAGATAGCAATGAACTAGAAGGAGTATTTAAACAAATATATTAAATACAAGGTTTCGATTGGATTTATTTACTGTGTTTATTATTTCATTGATAATTTTTCATTTCCATGAAAACATAATAAATAATTCTAAAATGGCTTTTTGTTCAAAAAATAAGTCCCTAAAAAAACTGCATCGTCCTCTAATGATTTAGATTGAGCTCGGGTGTAAACGTATTTTCCATTTTTCAACATATTATTAAAAAACAAAAATACTATATTCTTGCGTTACATGAAACATTTTAAGTTTGTGCTAGAAATAAAGAAGTAAAACAAGACCTAATACATGTTTGAAATTTTCAGTTTAGGTTGTTATTTAATAAATGCTAAAATGTAGGTAACAATTAACAGATTTAGTAAAAAAAGTGTTGGTCGGAGGTTAGCAAACCATACTTGTACTGGGGTATGGGAAAAATGAATAGACCTTTAATAATTTAGATTGAGTTTGAATGTAAGCGTATTTTCCATTTTTCAATGAATTGTCAATCATTGAACACGTGCTATTATTGAAAACAGTACGATTATCTTTTTTGGTATTTGTACTTTTCAAACCATATACAGTATTATTTTTACTCATTAAAAAAGTTCATAAAAACTTTACGTTTGTTATAGATATAAAAATGTAACAATCTATTTTTCTTTTAGTTTAATACATTCTATTTGTATTTTAAATTAGTATATGTGTACATAAATATGAGTGCATGCTAAAATTTCATTTTATTGTAGGTCTTGTATCAATTCTGCTTTCCATAAGGTATTATTTAAAAAAAATTAAATGTCTTATTATTTTTATATACTATGTTTTGTTGAAACATATTCAATGTAGAGTAGTGTTTTTATTTTTTTCTTTAAAACACATTGCGTTTTTTTTTTTTTTTTTTTTTTTTTTTTTTGTAAAAATTATTGTTATTATCTATTATTAAAATACATATTTTTGTCTTTGCTAAAAAAGAAGTGTGCAATTTGCAAGAGATAAATTCACCAAATAGCAACGAAGTAGAAGGAATTATTAAAGAAATATGTTAAATACGGGGTTTCGATTGGATTTATTTACAATGTTTAATATTTCATTAAAAATTTTTATTTTTTAGGAAAAAATAATGAATAACATTAAAATTCCTTATATTTATATTACAATAAAAAATAAAAAGCAATATTCCCTTTTTTAATCAATACCTTCAAAGTTTATAAAGTGCATAAAAAGATATAATTTCAGCAGAAAGTTTCTCTATTTCCATTATTTTTCGACAGATGGCGCCAGTACAGTATTTAGCAGCTAAGAAAATAAATGTATTGAAGCTCTTTATTTATAATAGCGGTTACATTATTTTTAATTTAGCACTCAAAATTTTATAGTTAGATATTTTTCAAAAATTTTAGAGAAAAAGAAGCAGAATAAAGGAGATTCAAAGCAGATTATGCGCATATTTCAAAAATTTCTTAATCTGAATACTTACACCTAATTTGGCCACGGTAAGTTCGTTTCTCTGGAGGATGAAAAGACCCTGACTCGTCATATTGGCGTATTAAAATAGATAGATAATGCTGGCAACGTGGTGGTGAGAAAGCGGTTATTTCTCTTTTTCCGACGACAACAAGTGGTATGTGACAGTATAATAACGACAATTTTCACCAATTTGCTAAAATGAGGAAAATTAATAAATACGTATATTTTTGAAAAATTCTGAGAAAATGCAATTTTTTTTTGTCCGAATATCCATTAAACAAACAAACAAACAAAAAAAAAAAAAAAAAAAAAAACTAGTCGTACGGGACCACCGTAATACTTACCCATCATGGATATGTATATGAAAATAAAACATGTGAAACTATTTATACAATGCATTGCAATTCATAAACAAATTTTAAATGTTGTTACTATACATAGTAATGCTCTATTAAAGAACCGCTGATGTACCAATTTCGACAAATTATATAAAACGCCAACCTACTCAAATAGTACCGAACTGCGTAAAAGAAACATCCTTATAACTCCAAAAATAATAATTCTATAACTAACAATTAACTGCGTCGGATTAAGCGTCTCATTTCCAATTAAAATATACTTCTGAATTGAAATTTGAATGAAATACAGGGTCATGAAAAATAGAAGAATGTGGAAAACAAGATTACTAATATCTCGGAAACTAATAATCCGATCGACTTCGTTCTGTATGCAAAATGTGTGTTATTTTATTGCCTTTTACGTCCCTTCCTTAGAACAAAAAAATTCGAAAATTTTTTTGTACCTTTCATCAGAACGAATTTTTCGAGAGTCCGAAAAAAATAGTTCCGGATAATCGAGGTTGCTGATATTAAATAGGGTTCGTCCCATTCTTATATGCTAACTACATACAAAATTTCAAGTCTCTATCTCAATTTGTTCGGGAGATAGAGCGTTTACAGACAGACAGACAGACGGACGGCAAATTTTTTTTTCTAAAAATATGTTTTTCGGAATCTCCACTATCTAAAACGTGTAAATCCGTCAAAAAAAATTTCGATTTTCAAAACGATTGCAAGACTTACCCTATACTACGTATGATGGGTAAGTAAAAAAAACAGTAGGTGGTTTTTCTTAATTTTGGGGGGAAAAAACTAACGGAGACAGCACGAAAATTCGGAGCGAAAAAATAGGCAAGGATGAGTATTCATTTCCAAGTATTTGACAATAATACAAGAAGTATGAAAATGAGTAAGGACAGGTCAGTAAGACAACATTATATGAATTAAAAAATATGATGCCATGCAGTATACAAATATGGTGACATGCATTGAATGGGTACGGAATTTAATTTTAATGTTGACATTTTAAGCAAACATTCTTAAAATCAGAGTTCTTCAGCTGGAATTTTATTAACGCGTTTGAAAATATATATGTTATTCATATTTTAAAAATCTATATATAAAGCTATATTGGTTTTTTTTCAAATGTAGCATACTGTTAGCTGGGTTTCTATCCTATTCGGAAATCTTTCTTTTATTTTCGGAAATGCGTGAAATTAGAAGATTTCAAAAGGCTAATTTGAACTAAAATTCCTCTTTCTCATATTTTTTTAAAAATTTGTGAAATATTTTTAGAATGTTTTAATTACTTTTTTGAACATATTACTTAATATTTTTAACGTTGTTTTTGATAGCCTTAATATTTATAACTATTATTTAATATGTTTTAAATTATTTCCATTTAATTTTAGCTTTCTGCTTTGTTGAACAAAGGAAAGTTTACGCGAGAAATCTAAGAATTTAAAAGAAGAAAAAATGGAGAGATTTCCCTTTGATACCGGATCATAAAAACGAAGAAAAACCACTTTACATATGCTTGCCAATTACTTGGGCTTCAATAAAGCTGAGATTTATTTCGGTTTCTGAGTTTTCTGGAAATAAAGATTTTGGGAATCGAAATCATCTCGGAAAAGTTTTAACTTATTTTCTCGCGAGATCAAAAAAGCTTCCATTTATTTTTACAATGTATATTATATTCATTAATAAAATAATCAGGATGAAATTGTTGTACAATTATATATCCTAATCGATAATGTAATAGAATATAATTAAACTAGTTTGAAGAATAAAATATATTGGTTTCTTCGGTTATGGCTGGAATCATTAAAAAAAAAAAAAAAAATCTAGAATATAACAATTTTTCAATTTATATATAAATATTTTTGTTGCATTTTATTTACATTGACACCAAATTTTTTCTGAAATAATCTAAACAACAAGAAAAGGTACTAGTTATTTTTTTTTCTAAAGGGAATTTAAATTTTTTTAAAGATACACCTATTCAGTTAAATTTAAGAATATAATACCTGCTTTCACTCTAATGTCAGGATTATGATGAAATGTGTTTAAATTAAAAAGAAAAAAAGAAGCTGTGTAGTGTACGGTTCTGTATCCTCATGTTGTGTTTTCTTGGAATGCACTGACCTGTGTATGTTCTATACAGAGGGCAGTGCGTGGATAAACGATTCCGCTTATGGAATCCTTTATCCTGTCTTCATCTGTTCTGTATGTCCAGCGTGTCTTGGGCGAGGACAGAACCCCTTAACTCACCACAGCTTCAGCCCGCCAGACGCTTGCGTTACAGGACTACGCCACGGGTCCCGGCGATAAGAAGAGCTTTTAAACCTCCTTGTATTTTGAACAAATCCGGAGGCCAGACTTCGGTTCCTAAAAACCACTGAAAAATTACGTGACAATACTATTGCTCTATACACTTTTTAAAAATCAATATGGTGGCGGTGAATTTTGCTGCGACTTGCGTATTCTTGATTTTTTTTTATTTGGTAAATAAATAAATAAATATATGTATATATATATATATATATTATTTTACATTTTATTATTATCGTGTAAGGGTTCATACAGGTCAGGAAAATTCCATGAATTAAAAAAAATAAATGCTGATATTTTATTGTAGCCTTATTATCATGTTCTCCTTTTCATACGGTATTTAAAAAATATTAAATGCCTGATTATTTTTATATAAACTCTGTATTATTGAAACATATTCTATGTTGAGTGGTGTTTTTATTTATTTTTCTTCAGTACATATTTCGTTTGTGCGTAACAATTATTGTTATTATTTATTATATATATATATATATATATATATATATATATATATATATATATATATATATATATTATTTTATTTTTTTATTATTTTTTTTTTTGCAAAAATAGAAGTGTGAAGTTTGCAAGCAAAGGAAATTCACGAGATAGCAATGAACTAGAAGGAGTATTTAAACAAATATATTAAATACAAGGTTTCGATTGGATTTATATACTGTGTTTATTATTTCATTGATAATTTTTCATTTCCATGAAAACATAATAAATAATTCTAAAATGGCTTTTTGTTCAAAAAATAAGTCCCTAAAAAAACTGCATCGTCCTCTAATGATTTAGATTGAGCTCGGGTGTAAACGTATTTTCCATTTTTCAACATATTATTAAAAGACAAAAATACTATATTCTTGCGTTACATGAAACATTTTAAGTTTGTGCTAGAAATAAAGAAGTAAAACAAGACCTAATACATGTTTGAAATTTTCAGTTTAGGTTGTTATTTAATAAATGCTAAAATGTAGGTAACAATTAACAGATTTAGTAAAAAAAGTGTTGGTCGGAGGTTAGCAAACCATACTTGTACTGGGGTATGGGAAAAATGAATAGACCTTTAATAATTTAGATTGAGTTTGAATATAAGCGTATTTTCCATTTTTCAATGAATTGTCAATCATTGAACGCGTGCTATTATTGAAAACAGTACGATTATCTTTTTCGGTATTTGTACTTTTCAAACCATATACAGTATTATTTTTACTCATTAAAAAAGTTCATAAAAACTTTACGTTTGTTATAGATATAAAAATGTAACAATCTATTTTTCTTTTAGTTTAATACATTCTATTTGTATTTTAAATTAGTATATGTGTACATAAATATGAGTACATGCTAAAATTTCATTTTATTGTAGGTCTTGTATCAATTCTGCTTTCCATAAGGTATTATTTAAAAAAAATTAAATGTCTTATTATTTTTATATACCATGTTTTGTTGAAACATATTCAATGTAGAGTAGTGTTTTTATTTTTTTCTTTAAAACACATTGCGTTTTTTTTTTTTTTTTTTTTTTTTGTAAAAATTATTGTTATTATCTATTATTAAAATACATATTTTTGTCTTTGCTAAAAAAGAAGTGTGCAATTTGCAAGAGATAAATTCACCAAATAGCAACGAAGTAGAAGGAATTATTAAAGAAATATGTTAAATACGGGGTTTCGATTGGATTTATTTACAATGTTTAATATTTCATTAAAAAATTTTTTTTTTAGGAAAAAATAATGAATAACATTAAAATTCCTTATATTTATATTACAATAAAAAATAAAAAGCAATATTCCCTTTTTTAATCAATACCATCAAAGTTTATAAAGTGCATAAAAAGATATAATTTCAGCAGAAAGTTTCTCTATTTCCATTATTTTTCGACAGATGGCGCCAGTACAGTATTTAGCAGCTAAGAAAATAAATGTATTGAAGCTCTTTATTTATAATAGCGCTTACATTATTTTTAATTTAGCACTCAAAATTTTATAGTTAGATATTTTTCAAAAATTTTAGAGAAAAAAAAGCAGAATAAAGGAGATTCAAAGCAGATTATGCGCATATTTCAAAAATTTCTTAATCTGAATACTTACACCTAATTTGGCCACGGTAAGTTCGTTTCTCTGGAGGATGAAAAGACCCTGACTCGTCATATTGGCGTATTAAAATAGATAGATAATGCTGGCAACGTGGTGGTGAGAAAGCGGTTATTTCTCTTTTTCCGACGACAACAAGTGGTATGTGACAGTATAATAACGACAATTTTCACCAATTTGCTAAAATGAGGAAAATTAATAAATACGTATATTTTTGAAAAATTCTGAGAAAATGCAATTTTTTTTTGTCCGAATATCCATTAAACAAACAAACAACAAAAAAAAAATAGTCGTTGGGGGCCACCGTAATACTTACCCATCATGGATATGTATATGAAAATAAAACATGTGAAACTATTTATACAATGCATTGCGATTCATAAACAAATTTTAAATATTGTTACTATACATAGTAATGCTCTATTAAAGAACCGCTGATGTACCAATTTCGACAAATTATATAAAACGCCAACCTACTCAAATAGTACCGAACTGCGTAAAAGAAACATCCTTATAACTCCAAAAATAATAATTCTATAACTAACAATTAACTGCGTCGGATTAAGCGTCTCATTTCCAATTAAAATATACTTCTGAATTGAAATTTGAATGAAATACAGGGTCATGAAAAATAGAAGAATGTGGAAAACAAGATTACTAATATCTCGGAAACTAATAATCCGATCGACTTCGTTCTGTATGCAAAATGTGTGTTATTTTATTGCCTTTTACGTCCATTCCTTAGAACAAAAAAATTCGAAAATTTTTATGTACCTTTCATCAGAACGAATTTTTCGAGAGTCCGAAAAAAATAGTTCCGGATAATCGAGGTTGCTGATATTAAATAGGGTTCGTCCCATTCTTATATGCTAACTACATACAAAATTTCAAGTCTCTATCTCAATTTGTTCGGGAGATAGAGCGTTTACAGACAGACAGACAGACAGACGGACGGCAAATTTTTTTTTCTAAAAATATGTTTTTCGGAATCTCCACTATCTAAAACGTGTAAATCCGTCAAAAAAAAATTTCGATTTTCAAAACGATTGCAAGACTTACCCTATACTACGTATGATGGGTAAGTAAAAAAAACAGTAGGTGGTTTTTCTTAATTTTGGGGGGAAAAAACTAACGGAGACAGCACGAAAATTCGGAGCGAAAAAATAGGCAAGGATGAGTATTCATTTCCAAGTATTTGACAATAATACAAGAAGTATGAAAATGAGTAAGGACAGGTCAGTAAGACAACATTATATGAATTAAAAAATATGATGCCATGCAGTATACAAATATGGTGACATGCATTGAATGGGTACGGAATTTAATTTTAATGTTGACATTTTAAGCAAACATTCTTAAAATCAGAGTTCTTCAGCTGGAATTTTATTAACGCGTTTGAAAATATATATGTTATTCATATTTTAAAAATCTATATATAAAGCTATATTGGTTTTTTTTCAAATGTAGCATACTGTTAGCTGGGTTTCTATCCTATTCGGAAATCTTTCTTTTATTTTCGGAAATGCGTGAAATTAGAAGATTTCAAAAGGCTAATTTGAACTAAAATTCCTCTTTCTCATATTTTTTTAAAAATTTGTGAAATATTTTTAGAATGTTTTAATTACTTTTTTGAACATATTACTTAATATTTTTAACGTTGTTTTTGATAGCCTTAATATTTATAACTATTATTTAATATGTTTTAAATTATTTCCATTTAATTTTAGCTTTCTGCTTTGTTGAACAAAGGAAAGTTTACGCGAGAAATCTAAGAATTTAAAAGAAGAAAAAATGGAGAGATTTCCCTTTGATACCGGATCATAAAAACGAAGAAAAACCACTTTACATATGCTTGCCAATTACTTGGGCTTCAATAAAGCTGAGATTTATTTCGGTTTCTGAGTTTTCTGGAAATAAAGATTTTGGGAATCGAAATCATCTCGGAAAAGTTTTAACTTATTTTCTCGCGAGATCAAAAAAGCTTCCATTTATTTTTACAATGTATATTATATTCATTAATAAAATAATCAGGATGAAATTGTTGTACAATTATATATCCTAATCGATAATGTAATAGAATATAATTAAACTAGTTTGAAGAATAAAATATATTGGTTTCTTCGGTTATGGCTGGAATCATTAAAAAAAAAAAAAATCTAGAATATAACAATTTTTCAATTTATATATAAATATTTTTGTTGCATTTTATTTACATTGACACCAAATTTTTTCTGAAATAATCTAAACAACAAGAAAAGGTACTAGTTATTTTTTTTTCTAAAGGGAATTTAAATTTTTTTAAAGATACACCTATTCAGTTAAATTTAAGAATATAATACCTGCTTTCACTCCAATGTCAGGATTATGATGAAATGTGTTTAAATTAAAAAGAAAAAAAGAAGCTGTGTAGTGTACGGTTCTGTATCCTCATGTTGTGTTTTCTTGGAATGCACTGACCTGTGTATGTTCTATACAGAGGGCAGTGCGTGGATAAACGATTCCGCTTATGGAATCCTTTATCCTGTCTTCATCTGTTCTGTATGTCCAGCGTGTCTTGGGCGAGGACAGAACCCCTTAACTCACCACAGCTTCAGCCCGCCAGACGCTTGCGTTACAGGACTACGCCACGGGTCCCGGCGATAAGAATAGCTTTTAAACCTCCTTGTATTTTGAACAAATCCGGAGGCCAGACTTCGGTTCCTAAAAGCCACTGAAAAATTACGTGACAATACTATTGCTCTATACACTTTTTAAAAATCAATATGGTGGCGGTGAATTTTGCTGCGACTTGCGTATTCTTGATTTTTTTTTATTTGGTAAATAAATAAATAAATATATGTATATATATATATATATATATATTATTTTACATTTTATTATTATCGTGTCAGGGTTCATACAGGTCAGGAAAATTCCATGAATAAAAAAAAATAAATGCTGGTATTTTATTGTAGCCCTATTATCATGTTCTCCTTTTCATACGGTATTTCAAAAATATTAAATGCCTGATTATTTTTATATAAACTCTGTATTATTGAAACATATTCTATGTTGAGTGGTGTTTTTATTTATTTTTCTTCAGTACATATTTCGTTTGTGCGTAACAATTATTGTTATTATTTATTATATATATATATATATATATATATATATATATATATATATATTTTTTTTGCAAAAATAGAAGTGTGAAGTTTGCAAGCAAAGGAAATTCACGAGATAGCAATGAACTAGAAGGAGTATTTAAACAAATATATTAAATACAAGGTTTCGATTGGATTTATTTACTGTGTTTATTATTTCATTGATAATTTTTCATTTCCATGAAAACATAATAAATAATTCTAAAATGGCTTTTTGTTCAAAAAATAAGTCCCTAAAAAAACTGCATCGTCCTCTAATGATTTAGATTGAGCTCGGGTGTAAACGTATTTTCCATTTTTCAACATATTATTAAAAAACAAAAATACTATATTCTTGCGTTACATGAAACATTTTAAGTTTGTGCTAGAAATAAAGAAGTAAAACAAGACCTAATACATGTTTGAAATTTTCAGTTTAGGTTGTTATTTAATAAATGCTAAAATGTAGGTAACAATTAACAGATTTAGTAAAAAAAGTGTTGGTCGGAGGTTAGCAAACCATACTTGTACTGGGGTATGGGAAAAATGAATAGACCTTTAATAATTTAGATTGAGTTTGAATGTAAGCGTATTTTCCATTTTTCAATGAATTGTCAATCATTGAACACGTGCTATTATTGAAAACAGTACGATTATCTTTTTCGGTATTTGTACTTTTCAAACCATATACAGTATTATTTTTACTCATTAAAAAAGTTCATAAAAACTTTACGTTTGTTATAGATAGAAAAATGTAACAATCTATTTTTCTTTTAGTTTAATACATTCTATTTGTATTTTAAATTAGTATATGTGTACATAAATATGAGTACATGCTAAAATTTCATTTTATTGTAGGTCTTGTATCAATTCTGCTTTCCATAAGGTATTATTTTAAAAAAATTAAATGTCTTATTATTTTTATATACTATGTTTTGTTGAAACATATTCAATGTAGAGTAGTGTTTTTATTTTTTTCTTTAAAACACATTGCGTTTTTTTTTTTTTTTTTTTTTTTTTTTTTTTGTAAAAATTATTGTTATTATTTATTATTAAAATACATATTTTTGTCTTTGCTAAAAAAGAAGTGTGCAATTTGCAAGAGATAAATTCACCAAATAGCAACGAAGTAGAAGGAATTATTAAAGAAATATGTTAAATACGGGGTTTCGATTGGATTTATTTACAATGTTTAATATTTCATTAAAAATTTTTATTTTTTAGGAAAAAATAATGAATAACATTAAAATTCCTTATATTTATATTACAATAAAAAATAAAAAGCAATATTCCCTTTTTTAATCAATACCTTCAAAGTTTATAAAGTGCATAAAAAGATATAATTTCAGCAGAAAGTTTCTCTATTTCCATTATTTTTCGACAGATGGCGCCAGTACAGTATTTAGCAGCTAAGAAAATAAATGTATTGAAGCTCTTTATTTATAATAGCGGTTACATTATTTTTAATTTAGCACTCAAAATTTTATAGTTAGATATTTTTCAAAAATTTTAGAGAAAAAGAAGCAGAATAAAGGAGATTCAAAGCAGATTATGCGCATATTTCAAAAATTTCTTAATCTGAATACTTACACCTAATTTGGCCACGGTAAGTTCGTTTCTCTGGAGGATGAAAAGACCCTGACTCGTCATATTGGCGTATTAAAATAGATAGATAATGCTGGCAACGTGGTGGTGAGAAAGCGGTTATTTCTCTTTTTCCGACGACAACAAGTGGTATGTGACAGTATAATAACGACAATTTTCACCAATTTGCTAAAATGAGGAAAATTAATAAATACGTATATTTTTGAAAAATTCTGAGAAAATGCAATTTTTTTTTGTCCGAATATCCATTAAACAAACAAACAAAAAAAAAACTAGTCGTTGGGGGCCACCGTAATACTTACCCATCATGGATATGTATATGAAAATAAAACATGTGAAACTATTTATACAATGCATTGCAATTCATAAACAAATTTTAAATATTGTTACTATACATAGTAATGCTCTATTAAAGAACCGCTGATGTACCAATTTCGACAAATTATATAAAACGCCAACCTACTCAAATAGTACCGAACTGCGTAAAAGAAACATCCTTATAACTCCAAAAATAATAATTCTATAACTAACAATTAACTGCGTCGGATTAAGCGTCTCATTTCCAATTAAAATATACTTCTGAATTGAAATTTGAATGAAATACAGGGTCATGAAAAATAGAAGAATGTGGAAAACAAGATTACTAATATCTCGGAAACTAATAATCCGATCGACTTCGTTCTGTATGCAAAATGTGTGTTATTTTATTGCCTTTTACGTCCATTCCTTAGAACAAAAAAATTCGAAAATTTTTATGTACCTTTCATCAGAACGAATTTTTCGAGAGTCCGAAAAAATAGTTCCGGATAATCGAGGTTGCTGATATTAAATAGGGTTCGTCCCATTCTTATATGCTAACTACATACAAAATTTCAAGTCTCTATCTCAATTTGTTCGGGAGATAGAGCGTTTACAGACAGACAGACAGACGGACGGACGGCAAATTTTTTTTTCTAAAAATATGTTTTTCGGAATCTCCACTATCTAAAACGTGTAAATCCGTCAAAAAAAAATTTCGATTTTCAAAACGATTGCAAGACTTACCCTATACTACGTATGATGGGTAAGTAAAAAAAACAGTAAGTGGTTTTTCTTAATTTTGGGGGGAAAAAACTAACGGAGACAGCACGAAAATTCGGAGCGAAAAAAATAGGCAAGGATGAGTATTCATTTCCAAGTATTTGACAATAATACAAGAAGTATGAAAATGAGTAAGGACAGGTCAGTAAGACAACATTATATGAATTAAAAAATATGATGCCATGCAGTATACAAATATGGTGACATGCATTGAATGGGTACGGAATTTAATTTTAATGTTGACATTTTAAGCAAACATTCTTAAAATCAGAGTTCTTCAGCTGGAATTTTATTAACGCGTTTGAAAATATGTATGTTATTCATATTTTAAAAATCTATATATAAATCTATATTGGTTTTTTTTCAAATGTAGCATACTGTTAGCTGGGTTTCTATCCTATTCGGAAATCTTTCTTTTATTTTCGGAAATGCGTGAAATTAGAAGATTCCAAAAGGCTAATTTGAACTAAAATTCCTCTTTCTCATATTTTTTTAAAAATTTGTGAAATATTTTTAGAATGTTTTAATTACTTTTTTGAACATATTACTTAATATTTTTAACGTTGTTTTTGATAGCCTTAATATTTATAACTATTATTTAATATGTTTTAAATTATTTCCATTTAATTTTAGCTTTCTGCTTTGTTGAACAAAGGAAAGTTTACGCGAGAAATCTAAGAATTTAAAAGAAGAAAAAATGGAGAGATTTCCCTTTGATACCGGATCATAAAAACGAAGAAAAACCACTTTACATATGCTTGCCAATTACTTGGGCTTCAATAAAGCTGAGATTTATTTCGGTTTCTGAGTTTTCTGGAAATAAAGATTTTGGGAATCGAAATTATCTCGGAAAAATTTTAACTTATTTTCTCACGAGATTAAAAAACTTCCATTTATTTTTACAATGTATATTATATTCATTAATAAAATAATCAGGATGAAATTGTTGTACAATTATATATCCTAATCGATAATGTAATAGAATATAATTAAACTAGTTTGAAGAATAAAATATATTGGTTTCTTCGGTTATGGCTGGAATCATTAAAAAAAAAAAAAAATCTAGAATATAACAATTTTTCAATTTATATATAAATATTTTTGTTGCATTTTATTTACATTGACACCAAATTTTTTCTGAAATAATCTAAACAACAAGAAAAGGAACTAGTTATTTTTTTTCTAAAGGGAATTTAAATTTTCTTAAAGATACACCTATTCAGTTAAATTTAAGAATATAATACCTGCTTTCACTCCAATGTCAGGATTATGATGAAATGTGTTTAAATTAAAAAGAAAAAAAAAGAAGCTGTGTAGTGTACGGTTCTGTATCCTCATGTTGTGTTTTCTTGGAATGCACTGACCTGTGTATGTTCCATACAGAGGGCAGTGCGTGGATAAACGATTCCGCTTATGGAATCCTTTATCCTGTCTTCATCTGTTCTGTATGTCCAGCGTGTCTTGGGCGAGGACAGAACCCCTTAACTCACCACAGCTTCAGCCCGCCAGACGCTTGCGTTACAGGACTACGCCACGGGTCCCGGCGATAAGAATAGCTTTTAAACCTCCTTGTATTTTGAACAAATCCGGAGGCCAGACTCCGGTTCCTAAAAACCACTGAAAAATTACGTGACAATACTATTCAGGGTTGCCACGCCACCGGGAAAACCTGGAAAACCGGGAAAACACAGGGAATTTCAAAATACCCTCTCAAAACAGGGAAAATCCAGGGAATTTTTCAAAAATCCTAAAAAACCTGGAAAACACAGGGAATTTTTTTCCTGTTATATCCAAACATAATTTTTTTCTGCTTTCAAAATAACATTCTAATAAAATTCGCGGAAGAAATAAAATCCTGGAAAAGCGGAGCGAAAATTCACTTTAAGCGGCTCTTCCATGTGTCTGCCTACACCCCTTCTTTGCCATGCAAATAGTTGAATCCACAGAGCACCTCCTCTCATGTCTTCCATCTGCGACTGCGCGTAATGTTCTTTCCCTTTCTCCTCATCTGTTTCTCCCGTGCCCCGTCGCATCAGTTCAAAACAAGCATGAGATTCTTTCGCGGATCCGCGATTTTCCGCTTTTTTGTCATTTTTAGCTTTTCCGATTTTTTTATATCATTAAAAGTCCGCGTGAAAAAAAATAGAATTTTCGCGAAAAAAAAAAAAACGCGATTTTCTGCTTTTTTGTCACTTTTAGCCGTTCCGATTTTTTTTTTATTATCAAAAGACGGCGTGAAAAAATAGAATTATCGCGAAAAAAAACGTGATTTTCCGCAAAATATCACGAGAAAAAAGCAATTTTCGTCGAAGGATCCCAAGATCGCGAAAAATACGTGATTTTCGACAAAATATTGCAAAAAAAATGCTGTTTTCGTCAAGAGATCGCGAAAAAATGCTGTTTTCATCACAATATCGCGAAAAAAATGCTGTTCTCGTCAAAAGATCGTTGAAAAACGACGATTTTTATCAAAAGGCTGCGAAAAAAACGGCAATTTTCGTCATAAAGTCGAGAAAAAAAACGTCAATTTTCTTCATCGTATCTCAAAAACCGGCAATTTTCTTTATCGAATAGCGAAAAAAAAACGTGGTTTTATTTAAAAAAAGCGAAAAACAGCGATTTTCGTCATAATAAACGTCAATTTCTGTCAAAAAATGGCGATTTTTGTCAAAAAAAGCATGAAAAACGCAGATTTTTGCCAAAAATTGCCGTTGACAAAATTCTGACAAAAATTGTCTTTTTTTTTTTTTTTTTTTTTTTTTTTTTTTTTTTTTTTTTAACAGCAATTTTTTTTTTGTAAAAAAAAAAAGGCAGAAAATTTTGTTTTTTGCAATATTGTCTTCAACAACTTTTTTTTGCAGTTGATTGATAAATATTTCAAAGTATTTTTTAGATGAATGCTTGAGTATTGCTCTACTGTTTTTATTATTATTAACATAAAATGTGGGATTTTAATAATAAGTGTAATAACTTTAAAGAGTTATTTTTATTTGCTCATATTACATAATGTATTATATTTGCTCAGTTAGTTGGGTAATGGGAAATTACAAGGTGGTTAACTGGCATACATACACGCATATATTTTTGCACACTCAACATAGAATAAACGCGTTGCAGTACAGGGAAAACACAGGGAATTTTTTTTCACGATTAGAGTGGCAACCCTGCTATTGCTCTATACACTTTTTAAAAATCAATATGGTGGCGGTGAATTTTGCTGCGACTTGCGTATTCTTGATTTTTTTTTATTTGGTAAATAAATAAATAAATATATGTATATATATATATATCTATATATATATTATTTTACATTTTATTATTATCGTGTCAGGGTTCATACAGGTCAGGAAAATTCCATGAATTTAAAAAAATAAATGCTGATATTTTATTGTAGCCCTATTATCATGTTCTCCTTTTCATACGGTATTTAAAAAATATTAAATGCCTGATTATTTTTATATAAACTCTGTATTATTGAAACATATTCTATGTTGAGTGGTGTTTTTATTTATTTTTCTTCAGTACATATTTCGTTTGTGCGTAACAATTATTGTTATTATTTATTATATATATATATATATATATATATATATATATATATATATATATATATATATATATATTTTTTTTTTTTTTTTTTTTTGCAAAAATAGAAGTGTGAAGTTTGCAAGCAAAGGAAATTCACGAGATAGCAATGAACTAGAAGGAGTATTTAAACAAATATATTAAATACAAGGTTTCGATTGGATTTATTTACTGTGTTTATTATTTCATTGATAATTTTTCATTTCCATGAAAACATAATAAATAATTCTAAAATGGCTTTTTGTTCAAAAAATAAGTCCCTAAAAAAACTGCATCGTCCTCTAATGATTTAGATTGAGCTCGGGTGTAAACGTATTTTCCATTTTTCAACATATTATTAAAAAACAAAAATACTATATTCTTGCGTTACATGAAACATTTTAAGTTTGTGCTAGAAATAAAGAAGTAAAACAAGACCTAATACATGTTTGAAATTTTCAGTTTAGGTTGTTATTTAATAAATGCTAAAATGTAGGTAACAATTAACAGATTTAGTAAAAAAAGTGTTGGTCGGAGGTTAGCAAACCATACTTGTACTGGGGTATGGGAAAAATGAATAGACCTTTAATAATTTAGATTGAGTTTGAATGTAAGCGTATTTTCCATTTTTCAATGAATTGTCAATCATTGAACACGTGCTATTATTGAAAACAGTACGATTATCTTTTTCGGTATTTGTACTTTTCAAACCATATACAGTATTATTTTTACTCATTAAAAAAGTTCATAAAAACTTTACGTTTGTTATAGATATAAAAATGTAACAATCTATTTTTCTTTTAGTTTAATACATTCTATTTGTATTTTAAATTAGTATATGTGTACATAAATATGAGTACATGCTAAAATTTCATTTTATTGTAGGTCTTGTATCAATTCTGCTTTCCATAAGGTATTATTTAAAAAAAATTAAATGTCTTATTATTTTTATATACTATGTTTTGTTGAAACATATTCAATGTAGAGTAGTGTTTTTATTTTTTTCTTTAAAACACATTGCGTTTTTTTTTTTTTTTGTAAAAATTATTGTTATTATCTATTATTAAAATACATATTTTTGTCTTTGCTAAAAAAGAAGTGTGCAATTTGCAAGAGATAAATTCACCAAATAGCAACGAAGTAGAAGGAATTATTAAAGAAATATGTTAAATACGGGGTTTCGATTGGATTTATTTACAATGTTTAATATTTCATTAAAAATTTTTATTTTTTAGGAAAAAATAATGAATAACATTAAAATTCCTTATATTTATATTACAATAAAAAATAAAAAGCAATATTCCCTTTTTTAATCAATACCTTCAAAGTTTATAAAGTGCATAAAAAGATATAATTTCAGCAGAAAGTTTCTCTATTTCCATTATTTTTCGACAGATGGCGCCAGTACAGTATTTAGCAGCTAAGAAAATAAATGTATTGAAGCTCTTTATTTATAATAGCGGTTACATTATTTTTAATTTAGCACTCAAAATTTTATAGTTAGATATTTTTCAAAAATTTTAGAGAAAAAGAAGCAGAATAAAGGAGATTCAAAGCAGATTATGCGCATATTTCAAAAATTTCTTAATCTGAATACTTACACCTAATTTGGCCACGGTAAGTTCGTTTCTCTGGAGGATGAAAAGACCCTGACTCGTCATATTGGCGTATTAAAATAGATAGATAATGCTGGCAACGTGGTGGTGAGAAAGCGGTTATTTCTCTTTTTCCGACGACAACAAGTGGTATGTGACAGTATAATAACGACAATTTTCACCAATTTGCTAAAATGAGGAAAATTAATAAATACGTATATTTTTGAAAAATTCTGAGAAAATGCAATTTTTTTTTGTCCGAATATCCATTAAACAAAAAAAAAAAAAAAAAAAAAAAAAAAAAAAAAAAACTAGTCGTTGGGGGCCACCGTAATACTTACCCATCATGGATATGTATATGAAAATAAAACATGTGAAACTATTTATACAATGCATTGCAATTCATAAACAAATTTTAAATATTGTTACTATACATAGTAATGCTCTATTAAAGAACCGCTGATGTACCAATTTCGACAAATTATATAAAACGCCAACCTACTCAAATAGTACCGAACTGCGTAAAAGAAACATCCTTATAACTCCAAAAATAATAATTCTATAACTAACAATTAACTGCGTCGGATTAAGCGTCTCATTTCCAACTAAAATATACTTCTGAATTGAAATTTGAATGAAATACAGGGTCATGAAAAATAGAAGAATGTGGAAAACAAGATTGCTAATATCTCGGAAACTAATAATCCGATCGACTTCGTTCTGTATGCAAAATGTGTGTTATTTTATTGCCTTTTACGTCCATTCCTTAGAACAAAAAAATTCGAAAATTTTTATGTACCTTTCATCAGAACGAATTTTTCGAGAGTCCGAAAAAAATAGTTCCGGATAATCGAGGTTGCTGATATTAAATAGGGTTCGTCCCATTCTTATATGCTAACTACATACAAAATTTCAAGTCTCTATCTCAATTTGTTCGGGAGATAGAGCGTTTACAGACAGACAGACAGACAGACGGACGGCAAATTTTTTTTTCTAAAAATATGTTTTTCGGAATCTCCACTATCTAAAACGTGTAAATCCGTCAAAAAAAAATTTCGATTTTCAAAACGATTGCAAGACTTACCCTATACTACGTATGATGGGTAAGTAAAAAAAACAGTAAGTGGTTTTTCTTAATTTTGGGGGGAAAAAACTAACGGAGACAGCACGAAAATTCGGAGCGAAAAAATAGGCAAGGATGAGTATTCATTTCCAAGTATTTGACAATAATACAAGAAGTATGAAAATGAGTAAGGACAGGTCAGTAAGACAACATTATATGAATTAAAAAATATGATGCCATGCAGTATACAAATATGGTGACATGCATTGAATGGGTACGGAATTTAATTTTAATGTTGACATTTTAAGCAAACATTCTTAAAATCAGAATTCTTCAGCTGGAATTTTATTAACGCGTTTGAAAATATATATGTTATTCATATTTTAAAAATCTATATATAAAGCTATATTGGTTTTTTTTCTAATGTAGCATACTGTTAGCTGGGTTTCTATCCTATTCGGAAATCTTTCTTTTATTTTCGGAAATGCGTGAAATTAGAAGATTCCAAAAGGCTAATTTGAACTAAAATTCCTCTTTCTCATATTTTTTTAAAAATTTGTGAAATATTTTTAGAATGTTTTAATTACTTTTTTGAACATATTACTTAATATTTTTAACGTTGTTTTTGATAGCCTTAATATTTATAACTATTATTTAATATGTTTTAAATTATTTCCATTTAATTTTAGCTTTCTGCTTTGTTGAACAAAGGAAAGTTTACGCGAGAAATCTAAGAATTTAAAAGAAGAAAAAATGGAGAGATTTCCCTTTGATACCGGATCATAAAAACGAAGAAAAACCACTTTACATATGCTTGCCAATTACTTGGGCTTCAATAAAGCTGAGATTTATTTCGGTTTCTGAGTTTTCTGGAAATAAAGATTTTTGGAATCGAAATTATCTCGGAAAAATTTTAACTTATTTTCTCGCGAGATCAAAAAAGCTTCCATTTATTTTTACAATGTATATTATATTCATTAATAAAATAATCAGGATGAAATTGTTGTACAATTATATATCCTAATCGATAATGTAATAGAATATAATTAAACTAGTTTGAAGAATAAAATATATTGGTTTCTTCGGTTATGGTTGGAATCATAAAAAAAAAAAAAAAAAATGTAGAATATAACAATTTTTTAATTTATATATAAATATTTTTGTTGCATTTTATTTACATTGACACCAAATTTTTTCTGAAATAATCTAAACAACAAGAAAAGGAACTAGTTATTTTTTTTTCTAAAGGGAATTTAAATTTTTTTAAAGTTACACCTATTCAGTTAAATTTAAGAATATAATACCTGCTTTCACTCCAATGTCAGGATTATGATGAAATGTGTTTAAATTAAAAAGAAAAAAAGAAGCTGTGTAGTGTACGGTTCTGTATCCTCATGTTGTGTTTTCTTGGAATGCACTGACCTGTGTATGTTCTATACAGAGGGCAGTGCGTGGATAAACGATTCCGCTTATGGAATCCTTTATCCTGTCTTCATCTGTTCTGTATGTCCAGCGTGTCTTGGGCGAGGACAGAACCCCTTAACTCACCTCAGCTTCAGCCCGCCAGACGCTTGCGTTACAGGACTACGCCACGGGTCCCGGCGATAAGAATAGCTTTTAAACCTCCTTGTATTTTGAACAAATCCGGAGGCCAGAGTTCGGTTCCTAAAAACCACTGAAAAATTACGTGACAATACTATTGCTCTATACACTTTTTAAAAATCAATATGGTGGCGGTGAATTTTGCTGCGACTTGCGTATTCTTGATTTTTTTTTATTTGGTAAATAAATAAATAAATATATGTATACATATATATATATATATATTATTTTACATTTTATTATTATCGTGTCAGGGTTCATACAGGTCAGGAAAATTCCATGAATTAAAAAAAATAAATGCTGATATTTTATTGTAGCCCTATTATCATGTTCTCCTTTTCATACGGTATTTAAAAAATATTAAATGCCTGATTATTTTTATATAAACTCTGTATTATTGAAACATATTCTATGTTGAGTGGTGTTTTTATTTATTTTTCTTCAGTACATATTTCGTTTGTGCGTAACAATTATTGTTATTATTTATTATATATATATATATATATATATATATATATATATATATATATATATTTTTTTTTTTTTTTTTTTGTGCAAAAATAGAAGTGTGAAGTTTGCAAGCAAAGGAAATTCACGAGATAGCAATGAACTAGAAGGAGTATTTAAACAAATATATTAAATACTAGTATTAAAAAATGCTCTGACGAGCACCAAAAAAAGGTTAATATGTTTTAAAGTATGAAAAAGTGTTTGACAAGAGCTTCTAATGGAGAATGAGAAAGGACAAGGGGTCCCTTCTTGGCTGCAATTCACTGTCAATGCCAAATTTGAAAAATCATATTTGCGCTTTTTCCATATAAAAGAAATTTGCGTAATACTTTCTATCTTTACTTTTTAGTAAAACTTTCAATCGTGCTTTACATGTTAACTGCATTGTTGACTCTGCACTGCAACTTCACTACAAATCAATTTTCTGTGCTGTTTTACACTGCGACAGTTTATGGTGGGACTGCGTGAGTGTGATACGCTGCAGGCAGTGTTGAATGCAGGAGGTGGGCCGGGGGGACATTCCCTCCCGAAGATATCAAATGCTCCCCCCCCCCCAATAAAATTTGAGATTTTGTGTTTTTAATGGTAAAAAAAAAGTATAATCTCCTCATAACTCTATTGTGTCCGCCCCCCCCCCCGAAGCCACAGAAGACCCTCCCGGAGAAAAGTGTCTGAATTCAACACTGGCTGCGGGAACTATGGTTTTTGGCCCTATTTTGCTTTACATTCATGTTTAATCACGCGGTGTCTTTTCTAATTATGCCTTTACACTACACACTTTTATCGTAACAGTGACTGATTTCTTTTATATGGAAAACGCGCAAATATGATTTTTTCAAATTTGGCATTGACAGTGAATTGCAGCCAAGAAGGGACCCCTTGTCCTTTCTCATTCTCCATTAGAAGCTCTTGTCAAACACTTTTTCATACTTTAAAACATATTAACCTTTTTTGGTGCTCGTCAGAGCATTTTTTAATACTAGTCATTTAAATTTTTTGATAAGTATATATTGAATATAAGAAAACCTCAGTTGCTTTTAAATATTCCCAGTACTTTTTCTTATTTCGCTCAATGTTGAACTATTTAATCAATGAGCAAAAAACGTGGAAAAAACGAAATTAATTTTAATTTGTTCGTACAGAAATTGACAAATTCAATTAATTTTAGATAATACATATTTTGTAGAAAAATAATGCCAATAGAAATTTTTATTCTTTTCGTATAGGATTCGTTGCATTCTTATCTACTTGTTTTAAAAATCAGATGTTATAAATATCAAATATTTCCGACATTAGCGCGATTTTTGTGATCATGGCACCCAAAGGTCGCTAAACATAATTTTAAATTCAATGCACATAAAAACGAATTTTCCCATTTAAATTTAAAAAAAATTAAGTAAAATATTTTTATTTCTCCTTCCTGATATCTATTGGAATAGCTTATTCCAATTATTGAATGCAGAGCCTGATCAAGCTGAAGTTGGGCCCAGGGCCTGTTAAAAAATTGGGCCCCCCCTACCTATCCATTTTCACAACAAAAGAAGGTTTATTTGGCGAGTTGACCAAGGTGTTTGGGTAAAAAGTGCATAGGTTAAAAGTTTCTAAAAAATTTACTGAGTAATTTAGAATATTTAAATTTTACATTTAATATTTTCTAAAACAATATTATTTGAAAAGTATTTGATAAAGGGGGAAAAAATCAGCCATATAATTTGTGGGCCCCTGAAATTGGTGGGCCCAGGGCCAAGGCCCCAGAGGCCCGTGCATTAATCAGGCCCTGATTGAATGATATTCTAGGACATTTTCAGGAAAATTATTCGTTAAATTATCTTCCTTGGAGAAAGTCGCTCGAAATACAGCCTTAATAGATTTACGTCAAACCAAGGGCGAAAATATACTGAAATTTCATTGCTAGTATTATTTGTAAAATTGACATTGAAATCACCAGCTGTAATTAAATTTTTATGTAATATACAGTGGAACTTCAGTTCACGATCATAATCTATTCTTGTATGTGACTTTCTGTATATGATATAATTTTTTTGGGCGCTATATCTAAAGAAATAATGCATGGGATTAAAAAAATTATATTCAGGTAATCCCTGCTATAAATGATGCTGTTTACATTTTGATTTAAATCGTTCAACAAATGGCTTAACCGTGTTGCATTTTTCATTATTTTCGCAATAGTTCTATCTCGAGAATTAACGCACAAATTTTCATCAAACTTCAAATTCAGTTAATCTTTATATGAATTGGCTTTGTTTATGTTTTGGTTTCAATAACCCAACACATGGCGCTGCTATGCTGAATTGTTCCGATTACCACAATATCTCTATCGTAGGAATTAATGCATAAATTTTCATCAAACTTGAGATTTAGGCACACTTTGATTTATATTACTAGAAGGGCCCCGCCCCCCTGCTCGCCAACCCCCCGCGTAATCGCTTCGCGATTCCAAATTATTGTCTATCCCTGCTTGCTGCGCTCGCCAATAACCCATGGTATGAATAAGCAGTTGCAGACCTTTGCATTGTGTCACACGACTGGTGTTGTAAAGAAATTAAAAATGTGCCCCCCCCCTGGGGGGCAGAGTGGGAGGCGACACAAAAGGCATCCGTAATATGAATAAGCAGCTGCAGACCTCTCAAATGATGTCACACGACTGGTGTTGTAAAGAAATTAAAAATGTGCCCCCCTGGGGGGCAGAGTGGGGGATGACACACAACACATCCATAATATGAATAAGCAGTTGCAGACCTTTCAAATGATGTGTCACTCAACTGGTGTTGTAAAGAAATTAAAAATGTGACCGCCCCCCTCCCTGGGGAGAGCAGAGTGTGGGGGTGACACACAAGACATCCATAATATGAATAAGCAGTGGCAGACCTTTCAAATCTTGTGTAACACGACTGGTGTTGTAAAGAAAATAAAAATGTGTTCCCCCTGGAGAGCAGAATGGGGGATAAGTTTTTTGCATCACCATGTGTTTTTTCATTTGATGCTTTCTTGGCACAGATGCCATATATGCACGACATTGTGCGATATTCTTCTGACGCCAATTTTGCAAAAGCTTAGTTTTCGAACTTCAATTACATACATATATATTAAGGTACTACTTAGTTATCCCGTCGACCAATTTCGCCAAACTATACAAATTGCCAAACTCATAGCGAAATTATACATATAGACATAATTTTCATTTTAAATAACATAAAAAAATAATTTGTGGAATCTTAATAAAAAATACAAATAAAAAGTCGAAATAAAAATCCCTTAATGGCGTTTTAAACACGCACATTGTATTTAATGTCATTGGATGCGACATTCACGATCATCCATTATTGGCATACAATATTATAGTTTGGCGATAGTTTTTTGGTCGACGGGATAACCGAGTAGTACCTCTATTAACTATTTTCTATCATTTTCAAAAGAAAATAATAATGAATAAAAACCGGTGATAACTGATTATCCCTTCGACTAAAAAAATATCGCCAAATTATAAAATTAAATATCAATAACGGATTATCATAAATGTTACATTCAGTTTACATTAGATAGGTTACCCATGTTTGTTATGCCATAATGTGATTTTGAATTCCACTTTTTATTTGTACTTACTTTTATTGATGTTTTACTAATTTATTCCTTCTTTCGTTATTTAAAATAAAAATTATGCCAATATGAATTACATGGTGAATAAATTGATGATTTGTACAATTTGGCGAAATTGGTCGGTGGGATAATCATGTAGTATTGAAAAGTTTAATTAATAACTACAGAATGAAATGATTTATAAAATTTAACAAAATTAAATAAAGGTAAATATATATATTTTTTAATAAACATTAGCCCGGTTATCATATCAGACAAAATAACAAAATTTTCGTGCCAATTAGGTACCCTAATGCGTATTTGACATCACATCCCCATTTAAAATCAATTAAATGCTATTTAAGATATGGACAGAATGTGAAGTTTTTGTTTTACTCTATATTTTTTCCTTATGTAAATTAGGACGTTTTATGATCATAATTAAAATCTTACATTTAGTTCCTGAAGAGAAATTTTGGTTTTCCCAGATACTTTTTTTCGATGTACATGTTTTTTTTCCCCATTTTTTCTACTACTAAAATTCAATGTTAGGGCACTCGAGAAAATCATCCCATGTCATATATAATGCCTGTTATTTGAAAAATTAACCATGGATTCGAACAAAAAAAATAACATTGCGTTCACAACTTTATTATTTAAAGAACTGAAACTAAAAGTTTCGCAATAAAAACAAATAACAGAGCTGCCAACTTCTACGCCTTTTTAAATGAGATAAACGGGTTTTTAACCAGAAAATTAATTAAGTAATATGCATCATGAAATTATTTCATAATATTTAGCACTGCATATTTTCTTAACTTATTAGACGGAATTTCTGGTTTGAATGTGTTTGTTCAGCCGTAAAAAGGCGTAGTAGTTGGCAGCCATGAAATAACCATGTTTTTTCACGTGATTTGTTTAATTTGAATGAATTATGATACATACATGACAATTTTTATATTAAATTTGGTGGCAATGAATAAAAAAAACTACAATCGCAACAGTAAAAGACAATATTCAACTGGGGGTTTAAGACATAAATTCGATTTTCTCAGAAACCGTCAAACATACAAAGATGAAAAAAAACTGTTCTAAGTTTTATCAAGACGATAAAAATAAACCAAAAATGAAGTTAATCCATCCATAATAACGTTAGCTATTGCTTGTTGAATTTTTCGTCTTCATTTTTTCGTTAAAAGTTAAATAAAAAACTACAGTAAACTGCGATAATTTTGTGAATGCTATCATTTTATTCGTCTCGTCGAGTTCTATCTCTTGAAAACAAAATCACTGTCGTACGTCAACTGGTTCGCCAGAAATTTCAAAAAGACGTTCGCATTTTCTATTTCTTAAACATATTATACCAAACGCTACCGCGTTTGCTATGATTAAGGTACTACTTAGTTATCCCGTTGACAAATTTCGCCAAACTATGCAAATTACCAAACTCATAGCCAAATTATAAATATTGACATAATTTTCATTTTAAATAATGCACACAAAACAAATTGTAAATTGCAAGTGAAGCGTAACAAATGAGGTGCGTTCGTATGATAACGAAGTTTTAAAAATATTCAGATCTTGCTGTTATAGTAGACAGTACTTCGGAAACAGTATAGTGGACGAAATCATTTTTGTGTTCCTGTAAATGTACAGGAAGTAACTTTTATTACACCTTAGCAACACATATCATATTCATTAAATGTGAAATTGATTAATATGATTAAAACACGCCCCAAACAATGTTTCCCCGTATAGCATTATGTAGTGGAATACTTTTGTGTGGCCCTGTAATTTAATAATAAATATTCTTTGCATCACAGATTGTACAGAATGTATATTTCAGTATATATATATATATACTTCATAGGTTCATGTCAATTCTATTATATTCGAAAGAGTTTAACATCATTAAAATGTACTTGAAACTATTTTTTCCCATTAACCGTCATGTAATGGAATACTTTTGATTGTCCCTGTAACCCAGACAACCACAATCGTCCTTCGGACGCTCTACAATGATCCTTGAAATCCTATAATTGTCATATCCTATGAAACTATCCTGTGAATGTCCCCAGAATACTGAAGATAGGACCGTCCTCACAGTACTGTCTTAAGAACGGCCGGAGGACGCATTGCGACTCCTTGGATTTGGAACCCTGTACTCGAATGTGCAGCCTACCAACCAACTCACCAGAATTCAGAAAAAGCGTGCGTGATTTCCAATCTATATATATAAAAGGAATTCTGAGGATAATTGAGGCAGCAAATCTTGGCAATGCGCCAACTCGTAAATATTAATCTAAAATATAGATTTCTGACTGCAGACGATTTTAAGATATTAACAAAAGAATGTTATATTTTCAAGCAAAACGTTAAAATAATTTTCTATATTGATATTTAAAACACATATGATAAAATAATTAATATTTTTTACCGGTGAAGCGATAGATTAGTTCTTTTTAAAAAACAACAGTCAGTGGCCACGTATTTCTGACAATGCATTTCTGCAAGTTTCGAGTTAATGATAAAATAATACAAATTTCAAGTTCGTTTAATATTGTTAATACGGACCCGGGCAACGCCGGGCGGGTTAGCTAGTGTTTATAATTTCAGCTCATGGTGATTTCGAATAAACGGAAAGTGAATGTAATTATAAGGTAAGAATTTTCTTTCATATATATTTGCAATGCATTTCCTTATAATTATTCTGCCTCTATATTTGTATAATGTTGGCAAAATTTTATTAAAATGCAGTCAAAAAAATAGGCCTAGTCATCGCCCGAATAAGAAATAATTTTATAAGACAATATTACAATATATATGTTTACAGTAAGAAAGAAATTTGTCTTATAAAATTGAAAATTTTGTGTTTTGTATTGAAGTAAATGTGTTTTGTATTATAAAATAAACTGACTATAAATATAATAAAACTATATGCTGTTTTTGCATGATTATGCCTAACAAGTATTTCAAAACAGTGTTTTCTCGCCAAAATCTGTAAAGAAAAAACACCGACACAATGATGTGACATAACAAAGCTGTTTAATAGATTCAGAAAACAAGATGATTTTATTTAACAGTTTTGGAGAAATCAAAATTTAAATTGAATATTTACAATGATGTAACAAGTCCTTTTAAAAATTTTAGTTGACTTGGATTATCCATTTTCTATTAATTATATGTTGTACACTGTTTATTTTTTACTTTATTTTGTTTGAAGCATAAAGACATTCTTTCATGTGTTTCATGTATAGGTCATTCAAAAAAATTAAGCATCCCAGTGGAACGCTATGTTTTGTTATATTTCAATTAAATATTGTTAAAATATATATTTCAGAAACATTTTTCTTCAATGTAATTATGAAATTTCAGATGATTTTTAAATTGATTCTATAAAGAAAAAAGAAATAAAAAAATCTGTAAGGTGTTTTTTTTTTTAATGGCACCTGTGTCACATAAAATTTTGAATTTCAATTCAAAATTTACTTGTGAGTTGCTAGTGTACTTATTCAGAAACTATGTGATTAAAAAGTGTTTTCCATTTTTAAGTAAAAGCAGATTTTTAAAAAAAACTTTCAATAAATTCCATGATTCGGCATTTTAAATTAAATTTCCGGATGAGACTGCTAACTGCTTCCTCATGACGACATGACATTTCTGTGGCTGTCAAGTCCTAAAAACTATCGTAAAATGCTAACTTAACAGCATTTCAATTTCTTCAAATCTGAATGAAATCTGTGTAAATTATATATTTTTAGAAATTATACTAATGCAAGTTTTTGTATTTATGAATGATATTGAATTAATGAAAGTATAAGAAAAATCGTCACTTTTAATTTTAAGAATAACCTTCAATATATGATACTACTTGGTTATTTTGTCGGCTATAAATTTCTTCCAAACTCCAAGATTAAATGCCAATAATCAATGATCGTAGATATCCATTCACTTGACATTAAGAATTATATCATCAAATGATTTTCAATTCGACCTTTTATTTCTACTTTTATTAATGATCTACTATTTGTTTTTTCATTATTTAAACAAAAAGTTTCATTAATTTGTGTAATTTGGCTTTTGCGATTTGTATGATTTGACAAAACTGATCGCCGGGATAACCAAGTAGTACCCAATATAATAGTTGATTATGAAGTGATGTGACCAGTGTTGAATTCAGGTAGTGCCTGGGGAGGGGGGCATTTCCCTCCAAGAGCAGTGAAATGTCTATCCTGGAAATTTTGTTTTTTAATGGTCAAAAATTGTAATTTCTCCTCCCCGGAACTCTATAATTCCCCCCCTCCTTCTTTCCCACCAAAGCCACTAAAGTCCCTCTGGAGAAAAGTGTCTGTTTTCAGCACTGGATGTGACCCCCCCTCCCCCCCTCTATAAATTGAGGACTAGATCTGCCATTATCAGGGGTGGGAAATTTTTTAAATCTTGCCAGCCAAGGATTTATTTCACCAGCCTGCACGATGCAACACGCATGCAGTTGAAAAAAGTTATCACAAAATTGCGCATGAAGTTACTATTACTTACTGCAATACA
Organism: Maratus speculifer; assembly: GCA_964019185.1. Lineage (NCBI taxonomy): Eukaryota > Metazoa > Arthropoda > Arachnida > Araneae > Salticidae > Maratus > Maratus speculifer. The sequence goes on along the minus strand of OZ025300.1, from coordinate 280,533,891 downwards.
TTTTTTAATTCTTTTTTTCCTATAAAATTAAGAAATATACGCAACAGAGGTAAGCTTATGTAATAATTTGGAAAGTTAAAATATCTATATTGAAAAAGTGTGTCCGATAATGTCTCTATTGCCTACAGTTTTTCCAGAATTTCCCCCAGAGGGTTTCAGGAGGGCGCTCCGGCCCTCCTGCCCTTTAGTTTAACGAATTGCGCCCCTCTTTCACCTAATCCAAAGCTCCTCTTGTCACTCATACAAAAATATAGTGCCCTTCTTGCCCCACATTTGAAAAAACACAGCCCTTCATCAATGATGCTGACGTGCTGTGGCACTTAAATTACGAAAAAAAATCAGCGATGGAACGAAAAAAATAGCATCCCGTGAGACGCGTAACTTCGTCAGAGGATTGCAGAAAAACGGCAAATTTCGTTAAAACTCATGCCCTTCGACGATAATACGATTGATTTCTGGCAAGATTCGCAAAAAATGGCTAATTTCGTCACAAAATCCCGAAAAAGTGGCAGATTTTCTCAGAAGATCGTGAAAAAACGACCAATTTTGTCCAAAAATCACGATAAAACGGAAAGATTTGTCAAACGATTCGCCAAAAACAGATAATTTCGTCTAAAATTCTTTAGAAATGGGAAATTTCATGCAAAAAATCACAATAAAATGGAAAATTTTGTCAAAATTTCACCAAAAATTCGCGAAAAAAAAACGCAAACTTCGTCAAAATATCCCAAAAAACAGCAATTTCATAAAAAAAAATACAAATTTTGTTAAAGAGGCACCAAAAAAAAAAAAAAGTTAATGCCAGAAGTGAATTTTTCTGCTCTAAAAACTAATTTTCCTGCTTCAAAACTGTGTTTTTCTTGCTTCTAAAGCGGATTTTCCTGATTCACAATCATTTTCGTGCGAAGAGAAAATTGCATTCGGGGTATAATTAGAGAAAAGATGGGTAGATTCCATTCCCATTACAAACTGTGTGCTTTTTTTTCACCTCTTTTTCAAAATGTGAGTTTTTTCGTGTTTAAAAGTGACAAAATTGGCAGGTTTTTCAGATCTTTTGAAGAAATTTGCCATTTTTGTCATCATTAAACAAAATTCGCTGTTTTTTCGTGATCTTTTCACGAAATTTGTCCTTTTTTTTGCGATTTTTTAACAAAATCTGAAGTTTTTGCACTCTTTTAACAAAATCTGTTTTTGTGATATTTTAACAAAACCTGCTTTTTTGTGATCTTTTAACAAAATAGGCCATCTTTTTCCAATGTTTAAAAACCTTTTTTCACGATCTTTTAACAATGCTTGTTGCTTTTTTTTTTTCCAATTTTTTGACAAAATTTTTGGATTTTTCGACGAAATTTCTGTATTTCCACGATTATTTGAACCGCTAGATTCTAGATTCAACTCTATAAAAGTGCCCTTAAAAATCACAAAAGTGCCCTTTTCAGAACAGTAGCGCCCTGCCCCTTTTTAAACTTGGGGGAAACTCTGGTTTTTCAAAAACTAAAAATCCACTCACCTTGCGAGAAAATTCACTCACCACTGGCAAGCAAAATGATGTATTTCCCCACCCCTGCTCATTATGTATGATGAATGATGCTTCGCTAACAAGTGTTTTTTTAATTCATTGTTGAACCTTCTTTAACTGAATACTTCATTTAGCAGAGTTTCCCCCAGAGAGTTTCAGGGGGGCACGACAACCCTTCTGCCCTTTAGTTTGAAAAATAGTGCCCCTCTTGTCGCACATTCAAAAAAATAGCACCCTTCTTGCCCCACATTAGAAAAAATGCAGGTCTTCAGCGATGATACGGACATGCTATAATGCGTAAATTAAGCAAAAAATCGCAAAAAAAAAAAAAAAAAAAAAAGGAGAATTTCATTTAAAAAATCGCGAAATAACGACTAATTTCCAGCAAAATTGGCAAAAAATGGCTAGTTTTGTCTCAAAATCCCGAAAAAAAGGCAGATTTCTTTTTTAAAAAATCGTGAAAAACGACAAATTTTATTCAAAAATCGCGATAAAACTGAAAATTTTGTCAAACGATTTGCGAAAAACGGCAACTTTTCTCAAAAAATCACGATAAAATGGCAGATTTTGTCCAAAAACCACAATAAAACTGAAAATTCTCTGATAAGATTTACGAAAAACGCCAAAGATTGCGAAAAAATGCAAATTTCGTCAAAGGGGCACAAAAAAAGTTAATGCCAGAAGTGAATTTTATTTTCGGAATTTACTTTTTTTGTGTTTAAACGTCACAAAATTGGCAATTTTTCACTATCATTTGACAAAATTTGCCATTCTTTGTGATCGTCTAATAATATTTGCCGTTTTTTCACGTAATTTTTTTTTCTCGAATTTTATATTAGCTAGTTCCATGGGTTTTGTAGTGTAAGTCACATTACCCTATAATTGCTATGCTTGTTTGCCACTGTTATTTTCAAAAAGTCAGCTTGGCCTTATTCAATTAATAAGAATGAGCCGATAAACATTTTTTCGTACTAAAATACTGGTAGCCAAAAATCGTAGCCTGTGACTTACACTACAAGTACTCATGGAAATAGCCTATTGTTATTTTCAAACTTCATATCATTCGTAATGTTTTTCAAAAATGTAATAAAATTGTAATGTTTAAGTGGACAGCCTTAAATTGCAAGGCATTGATAATTCATCTCTATTACACATTTAATGTTCTTTTAAATATTTAAAATTCTGTCTATTTTTAATGTAGGTTTTTTAGCTTATCCTGTTTTTAAATTTAGGGGTTGGGGGGGGGGGGGGTAGATAAAAATACTGATTTTAAAAATGTTGTTAATTGTTGAAAATGATTGATCTCAGAAAATATTTTGTATCAGTCCATACTTAATTTTATCTATTCTCTTTCAGCTTCTACTTCCACCGCCTCTGGCAGTTCAAATGCACCTGAATTTGAAGAATTCCTGTTAATGGATGAGTGCGGTCTGCAGTTCTTAAAAGAAAAACTTTCAGTACTGGAAAATCAAGTATATATGGTATGCTTTTCACCATTTTTTCCGGCTATCTTAATGTTTAAAGATTAGTCATAATTCTTAGATTTTTTTTTTTTTTTTCCCTCTCAAGAAACTTTTTTTTTTTTTTTATAGTGTTACAAATTAATGTTTGTTAGTAGTTACAGTAAAACCCTAATAATTCAGATTAATTGGGAACAGACCCAATCCGGATTATCGATTATCCGGAGAATCAGAAAAAAATGAATTAAAATATAACATACTAACAGAAAATCACCTTTATGTTAAATTTATTGAATATTTGCAGAGAGTAATAATGTTTACTCTGCTTAATTATTCTGAAAACATGTCAGAAAACATGTCATTTTTTCATTTAGAATACGAAGATTAAACAAGTTAATGTTATAGAAATCAGCCAATCGCTTCTCAAACTTGAAAAAGAAAAGACCAAACCGATCCGAATTATCCGGAGATTTGGATTATCTGGGTCCGAATCAGCGGGGTTCTACTGTACTAGTAAATGATGAATTAATTTAGTTGCATTTCAGAACTAAAAAATTATTTTCTGTTTTAAAATTTGCCCAAGTGTTATTTATTTATTTGTATACTGCAGATTTTGAATGTATGTTAACTTATTCAAGTGTAGATAGATGCATATATATATACAGTATGGAACCATTTATCTGGAAACCAGTTAACTGGAAAACCAGTTATCCGGAATGATATTTCTTGATATTTCTAATAGACTCATGTTAGAATCTTTTTAGAAAAAGTGTCATACACAATCAGTTTGATATACAATTGCTTGAAACAATTGTATAGTTTGATAACAGCATCTAGTATTTGAAATAGAAGCATATAATCATATTATAGATTAATAAATATTATAATATTATAGATGTTTTCATTTTTATGCCTAGTAAACAAAATTTTTGCTCAAGGAGTTTCCATAAATTATTTTCTTTCCAACTCTAACAATTGATCTTACTTGCATTAGATTCTTGGTTCAAGTAATCTAATAATCAATTTAAAATTAGAAGTAATACCACCACAACTATATATGTTTCACAAAACTCATCAAATGGATGCTGCTTTAATGCCCAACCAGTTAACCGGAAAAACCAGTTATATGGAATACATCTGACCCCAATCATTCCGGATAAATGATTCTGTACTGTATTATTATTATTATTTTTTTTTTCCAGAATAATTGCATTACCAACATTGGAAAAAATGTTGTGTTCGATTTGCATGTAGCATTAAATATATATTACTAGATAGCACCTGTCAAGACCTTGAATGTTTTACTAGAAAAATTCTTAAATTTTTAATTAGCTATGTTTAAAATGTTGAAACCATGATAAATAACTTCTCTAATGCATAAATGATTCCCATATCTTAAAGGTGATAGATGGTGCTGTTCAATGAATTAAAGAATTTTAAGTTTATAATTTAAAACCAATTATGCTTACTTTTTTGTCAGAAAATTGATTAAAGATACTGGGTAAAATATTTTTATTTACTATGTTTTTTAAATAAAAGTTTTTTTTTAACTTTACAACCATTAAAAACTGATGCACATTTTATTTTTCAGTCTCATTCTCTAAAAATCTTAATTTGGATGCAGCTAAAAATTTATAATATGTATTTAAATTGCTTGAATTTTATTTTGTTTTTAAAATATTAAACCATAGATATAAAGGCAATTTTTTATAGTTATATTTTACTTTCTGACACAGTAATATTCTTGATAAATAGTCAGAAAATTATAAATTATTAAAGATAATATATTCAGATGTTAACATGATAGAAATGTTTTTGTAAAATTACAATCTGCTATTCTTGATTTGTATGTGTATTTATTAATTGAATCTAGTTTTACAAATTTTTGCCTTGTTTAATGGATTACGTTGATTTGAAATGGTAAAATTTACTGTAAATTTTTTCCGGGTTTCAAAAGAATTTTCGCAGCGGATGGTACGGAGGATGTTGGTAGCTATGCAATATTTTGTTTGTTGTGTGCATACAATTAAGCTTTTTTTTTTTTTTTTTTTTTTTTTCCATGAAAATTTAAATTTTATCTCATCTGTAAAATAACATTTCTAGTACCGGAAATCTAAGTTATTTTATGCCTAGAATTTTTTTGATTTGTAATTATTAGTTACCATTATATGTTTTAAATATATATATGTACTTTATAGAATTAAGTGAAAATTTATTATTTCCTGTAAATTATAAATAATTTTGATGCCAAATGCCCAAATGTATTTAACTTTAGATGAATAACAATAAACAATTTTTTTTTTTTTTTTTTTTTTTTTTTTTTTGACTCCAACAAAAAAATAAAGGAAAAATTTTCAATTTGAAATTTTAAAATCATCTGATGATCCCACATGGCACGTAATCTATGATACATACACATGTAATTATGCTTTATATAAGAAATCATCAGTTAAACTTACATAATAAATCAGAATATATAAAATTTTTTATTTATATCCTATTTTCTTTTGAAGGCAAATACTGGCTACGGAGTTATGCTCTGTATACGAAAAATTTCCAAATTAATATTCTGTTTTAAATATTTATGATATGTCACCGATTAATTGCATATTTAGTAAACTTCAAAGTCAGTATACTAAACATTTTTCTACTTATTTGACATATTTAAAACAAACCTAATATTAAAAAGTTATTCATTTTCTTAACGTTTTTTTTTTTTTCTAATAAATTATGCATTACTTGAGACAAGTAATAAGCTTTTTTTAAAATATTAAAAAGTGAAAATAATCAAACTTTTTTTGTAAATAGGTAAATTTTCTGATGTTCATTTGTTTTTGTTTTAGATGCAGTTTGTGAGGAGCAAGCTTACCAAGTCTGCTGTTGAAGATATAATCAAAACATGGCTAAGCATGCTGAAGAGAGAAAAAATTGTGTTTAGAGAAAAAATATAACAGTGTATATTAATAAGAGATGGATAAAATAAAAATTGGTATACAGATCTAGAATTCTTCTTTTCATATTTTTCTTTCAGATCGTATCTTTAGACCCCCTCACCAACCAAAAAAAAATTACAACTCAGCTTAGAAAGCTTATGCCCTATTGGAAATTGTCCAGGGTCATTCAAAAAAAAAAAAAAAATAATAATAATAATAATAATTGAACAAATTTAACTATGGAATATTAAAAAATTTATATTACTTTTTTATCAAATTTTTTAAAAATGATTTTCTTTAATCGCTTATTTTCTTTGTTCAAAAACTGAATTAATTTCTTGGCAATTGCTGTTCTAAAAAAAAAAAATGTCATAAAATTTTATCTTTTCAAAAGAAATATTTTTTTTAAAAAATTCTCTTAAAAAAAGGATTTTTTTTTTTTTTTTTTTTTTATTATTATTATTATTACCATTTTTGTAGTCGTCCTGGACATCTTACAAGAAAGGTCTTAACTCTGTTAGTTCCATTTTGGATCTTCAATGACTCCATTATTATTTTTTTTTGTTTTGTTTTGTTTTGTTTTAAAGATTTTGTTTAAAACTGAAAAGAAAATTATAAATTGAACATCATGAAATCAACTTGATACCTTGTAAGAAGCATCATTAAATAAAGTTACTCGTTCAGATAATAGAAAAACAAGAATGCTCATCTAGAATTAAAATCTTGGCTAGAAGGATTAAAAGTGCATTCTGTAAATACTTCAAAAAATATTATTGAAACTACTAATGTGTATAATAAAGTGTGCATCATAATGTAATGGAAAACATGTCTCTCTGTAAATGATCTGACAATTTGGTTGGTTTGATTATTATTGAAGATTAAGTTGATTTCACTTAAAATCACCTGCTCGCTAATGCTAAACATTTAGGTAATTCTTGTTTTAATTTTAAAAATTTTAAGCTTCTATTTTTCATTCCACTGCTAAGGTCTATTTTTAATAAGAGTATTTTGTACTTTTCCAATTTTGGTTGCAGTTTTTTAAATAAGGTATATTTTGTTTAACTAATTCTGAAAGTAATACCTCCATTTCAAAAAATGTTATAGCATAATAGCTTCAGCTATCCTAAATTGTTTAAAAATATTTAAATTTAATACATTGCGATCCATGGTGACGACATTGAACTTTGCTTTGGCCACTGGTGACTAACAATGTAGAATATAATATAAAATAAAAATAAATTAGTGTTTAAATAATTAAGAATGTAAAATCCTATAAATTTAATTAAGTTGATTAAATTTTAAATATATCTTCAGTGATTGCTTAAAACAAAATATTTTTTAACTTTGTGACTGACATGTCATTTGACGTGTTGATAAAAAAATTCAAAAACCTGTCCAATTAGGAAATGTGTTTGCTTGAAGACAGTCATGGATGTCTTCGAATGGAGAGTCCCCTTGAGAAGTAGATGCATCACTCATTACAAAGTTAATTATAAATAGCCAGAAAAGTTTATCTTACCATGAAAGAATATAAATGCTGAAGTTCTTGGATTCTTTTTTATGCATATGCAAAAAAAAAAAAAAAGTATATGTATGTGTATAAAATAATGCTGAAGATCATACTTTTTTATACACATGCAGAGATCGATCCAGGTGAAATTTGAGGCCTATTTATTGTCCCTACAAAAAAATAAATTTAATAAAATGGGCCCCTCCACAAAATTCCTTTTACTCTTTTATAAAACTTTTTTTTATGAAAACTATTTAAAAATGTGTAATTTGTAGATATAACCAATTTATGAAAAAGAAAACCTTTAGCAAAAGGATTTAAAGATGTTTTTGTTAATAAATGCTTGGTTCGAATTTGTGCAGCTGGGTTTCAAGTTTCATTACTATTTTTTTCCCCCACAAAAATGATTTTACTCTTCACAAAATGGGCCCCAAGAATAAAAATCTGGAATAACCCCTAGTATGTCAAAAAAGAAAATTATAAGTTGCAGGTTGAATTTGGGTGATCTAGGGTGTATCTGCAACTGTCCATTACTGTACAAAATGTGTTGTAAAATGTTGTCCACAGGACATTGGCAGGTTTCACATTTCGAACTTCATGGGATGTCCTACAACTGTCCACAAGACGAATTCACCCATCCATAGGATATTATCTAGAATATGACACTATTAGGATGATTTTAGGACCGTCCCGAGGGTATAATATAAGCGTCCTATAACCATCCCAAAGGTGTCATGAAGTGACATCCATAGGATGTTGACAGGTGTGACATTTCGAAACCCAGGGGATGTTCTGTAACTGTCGACAGGACCAATTCATCGGTCCACAGGATATCACGCATATCCGAAACGTGATATCTTCTGGATGTTTTTAGGATGTATTTGTGTTGTCTGGGCTATGTATCTGATTTTCATAAAATTTGAAATGACACGACAAAATTATCTAAAAATAAAAAATTTAAATTTCAAACGATTAAAATTTATTTGAAACTTTTTTCCCCATTGACCGTAATGTAACAGAATACTTTTGATTGTCTTTGTAATTGATCTATGCATCCGATTTTCATAAACTTTGAAATGACTCGACAAAATTATGCAATAAATATATTTTTTAAATTTCAAAAGATTCGGTTTGGTAGTTTTTGCGTTGTTATATGCGGACAGACAGACGGACGGCCTGAACGATAACTGTAGGTGCTACGTATTTACATAATTACGAACGCAAATAAAAACGAATAATTAGTAGAATATTAATAAAACATACAAATAAAAAGTCGAAATAAAAATCCTTTAATGGCGTTTTAAACACGTGCATCGTATTTAATGTCATTGGATGCGACAGTCACAATCATCCATTATCGGCATTTAATCGTATAGTTTGGGGATAGTTTTTTGGTGGACGGGATAACCAAGTAGTACATATAACAATTATTTTCTATTATTTTAAAAAGTAAATAATAATGAATAAAAGCGGGTACTAATTGATTATCCCGTCGACCAAAAAATTATCGCCATATTATAAAATTAAATGCCAATAACGGATTATCATAAATGTTGCATTCAGTTTACATTAAATAGGTTACCCATGTGTGCTATGTCATAATGTGATTTTAAATTCGACTTTTTATTTGCACTTTTATTGATGTTTTACTAATTTATTTCTTCTTTCGTTAATTAAAATAAAAATTATGCCAATATGCATAACTTGGTGACTAAATGGATGATTTGTACAATTTGGTGAAATTGGTCGACGGGCTAATCAAGTAGTACTGAAAAGTTAAGGTAATAACGATAGAATGAAATAATTTATAAAATTTAACAAATTAAATAAAGGTAAATAAAAAGTTATTTTTTAATAAACAACAATTGCCCGGCTATCATATCAGTTAGGTACCCTGATGCGTATTTGACATCACATCGTTATTTAAAATCAATTGAATGGTATTTAAGATATGGACAGAAAGTGAAGTTTTTGATTTACTAATTTAAAAAGCTTACATTTAGTTCCTGAATAGAAATTTTTGTTCTCCTAGGTAGTTTTTTCCGATGTGTTTGTGTTTTTCCCATTTTTTTCCTGCTAATAAAATTCAAAATTTTAGGGTACTCGAGAAAATCATCCCATTGTCATGTAAAATGCATGCTATTTGAAAAATTAATCATAGAGTCAAAAAAAAAAAAAAAAAGACAGTGCGTTCACAACTTTATTATTTAAAGAACTGAAATTGAAAGCTTCGCAATAAAAACAAATAACCATGTTTTTCACGTGATTCGTTTAATTTCAATGAATTATGATACATACATTACAATTTTTATATTAAATTTAATGGCAATGAATAAAAAAAACTACAATCGCAACAGCAAAAAGTGATATTCTACTGGAGGTTTAAGACAAAAATTTGATTTTCTCAGGTACCGTCAAAAATACAAAGATGGAAAAAAAAACTGTTCTGAGTTTTATCAAGACGATAAAAATAAGCCAAAAACGAAGTTAATCCATCCATAAGATCGCTAGCTATCGCTTGTTGAACTTTTCGTCTTAATTTTTTCGTTAAAAGTTAAATAAAAAACTACGGTAAACTACACTAATTTTTTTAATGCTATCATTTTATTCGGTTCGTCGAGTTCTATCGTTTAAAAAAAATATCACTGCCGTACGTCAACTGGTTCGCCAGAAATTTCAAAAAGACGTTTGCACTTTCTATTTCTTAAACATATTATACCAAAACGCTACCGCGTTTGCTATGACAAGGTTTCGATTGGATTTATTTACTGTGTTTATTATTTCATTGATAATTTTTCATTTCCATGAAAACATAATAAATAATTCTAAAATGGCTTTTTGTTCAAAAAATAAGTCCCTAAAAAAACTTCATCGTCCTCTAATGATTTAAATTGAGCTCGGGTGTAAACGTATTTTCCATTTTTCAACATATTATTAAAAAACAAAAATACTATATTCTTGCGTTACATGAAACATTTTAAGTTTGTGCTAGAAATAAAGAAGTAAAACAAGACCTAATACATGTTTGAAATTTTCAGTTTAGGTTGTTATTTAATAAATGCTAAAATGTAGGTAACAATTAACAGATTTAGTAAAAAAAGTGTTGGTCGGAGGTTAGAAACCATACTTGTACTGGGGTATGGGAAAAATGAATAGACCTTTAATAATTTAGATTGAGTTTGAATGTAAGCGTATTTTCCATTTTTCAATGAATTGTCAATCATTGAACACGTGCTATTATTGAAAACAGTACGATTATCTTTTTCGGTTTTTGTACTTTTCAAACCATATACAGCGTTTGAAAATATATATGTTATTCATATTTTAAAAATCTATATATAAAGCTATATTGGTTTTTTTTCTAATGTAGCATACTGTTAGCTGGGTTTCTATCCTATTCGGAAATCTTTCTTTTATTTTCGGAAATGCGTGAAATTAGAAGATTCCAAAAGGCTAATTTGAACTAAAATTCCTCTTTCTCATATTTTTTTAAAAATTTGTGAAATATTTTTAGAATGTTTTAATTACTTTTTTGAACATATTACTTAATATTTTTAACGTTGTTTTTGATAGCCTTAATATTTATAACTATTATTTAATATGTTTTAAATTATTTCCATTTAATTTTAGCTTTCTGCTTTGTTGAACAAAGGAAAGTTTACGCGAGAAATCTAAGAATTTAAAAGAAGAAAAAATGGAGAGATTTCCCTTTGATACCGGATCATAAAAACGAAGAAAAACCACTTTACATATGCTTGCCAATTACTTGGGCTTCAATAAAGCTGAGATTTATTTCGGTTTCTGAGTTTTCTGGAAATAAAGATTTTGGGAATCGAAATTATCTCGGAAAAGTTTTAACTTATTTTCTGGCGAGATCAAAAAAGCTTCCATTTATTTTTACAATGTATATTATATTCATTAATAAAATAATCAGGATGAAATTGTTGTACAATTATATATCCTAATCGATAATGTAATAGAATATAATTAAACTAGTTTGAAGAATAAAATATATTGGTTTCTTCGGTTATGGCTGGAATCATTAAAAAAAAAAAAAAAAAATCTAGAATATAACAATTTTTCAATTTATATATAAATATTTTTGTTGCATTTTATTTACATTGACACCAAATTTTTTCTGAAATAATCTAAACAACAAGAAAAGGAACTAGTTATTTTTTTTTCTAGAGGGAATTTAAATTTTTTTAAAGATACACCTATTCAGTTAAATTTAAGAATATAATACCTGCTTTCACTCCAATGTCAGGATTATGATGAAATGTGTTTAAATTAAAAAGAAAAAAAGAAGCTGTGTAGTGTACGGTTCTGTATCCTCATGTTGTGTTTTCTTGGAATGCACTGACCTGTGTATGTTCTATACAGAGGGCAGTGCGTGGATAAACGATTCCGCTTATGGAATCCTTTATCCTGTCTTCATCTGTTCTGTATGTCCAGCGTGTCCTGGGCGAGGACAGAACCCCTTAACTCACCACAGCTTCAGCCCGCCAGACGCTTGCGTTACAGGACTACGCCACGGGTCCCGGCAATAAGAATAGCTTTTAAACCTCCTTGTATTTTGAACAAATCCGGAGGCCAGACTTCGGTTCCTAAAAACCACTGAAAAATTACGTGACAATACTATTGCTCTATACACTTTTTAAAAATCAATATGGTGGCGGTGAATTTTGCTGCGACTTGCGTATTCTTGATTTTTTTTTATTTGGTAAATAAATAAATAAATATATGTATATATATATATATATATATCTATATATACATTATTTTACATTTTATTATTATCGTGTCAGGGTTCATACAGGTCAGGAAAGTTCCATGAATTTAAAAAAAAAATAAATGCTGATATTTTATTGTAGCTCTATTATCATGTTCTCCTTTTCATAAGGTATTTAAAAAATATTAAATGCCTGATTATTTTTATATAAACTCTGTATTATTGAAACATATTCAATGTTGAGTGGTGTTTTTATTTATTTTTCTTCAGTACATATTTCGTTTGTGCGTAACAATTATTGTTATTATTTATTATTTATTATATATATATATATATATATATATATATATATATATATATATATATATATATATATATATATATATATATATATATATATATATATGTATATTGCAAAAACAGAAGTGTGAAGTTTGCAAGCAAAGGAAGTTCACGAGATAGCAATGAACTAGAAGGAGTATTTAAACAAATATATTAAATACAAGGTTTCGATTGGATTTATTTACTGCGTTTATTATTTCATTGATAATTTTTCATTTCCATGAAAACATAATAAATAATTCTAAAATGGCTTTTTGTTCAAAAAATAAGTCCCTAAAAAAACTGCATCGTCCTCTAATGATTTAGATTGAGCTCGGGTGTAAACGTATTTTACATTTTTCAACATATTATTAAAAAACAAAAATGCTATATTCTTGCGTTACATGAAACATTTTAAGTTTGTGCTAAAAATAAAGAAGTAAAACAAGACTTAATACATGTTTGAAATTTTCAGTTTAGGTTGTTATTTAATAAATGCTAAAATGTAGGTAACAATTAACAGATTTAGTAAAAAAAGTGTTGGTCGGAGGTTAGCAAACCATACTTGTACTGGGGTATGGGAAAAATGCATAGACCTTTAATAATTTAGATTGAGTTTGAATGTAAGCGTATTTTCCATTTTTCAATGAATTGTCAATCATTGAACACGTGCTATTATTGAAAACAGTACGATTATCTTTTTCGGTATTTGTACTTTTCAAACCATATACAGTATTATTTTTACTCTTTAAAAAAGTTCATAAAAACTTTACGTTTGTTATAGATAGAAAAATGTAACAATCTATTTTTCTTTTAGTTTAATACATTCTATTTGTATTTTAAATTAGTATATGTGTACATAAATATGAGTACATGCTAAAATTTCATTTTATTGTAGGTCTTGTATCAATTCTGCTTTCCATAAGGTATTATTTAAAAAAAATTAAATGTCTTATTATTTTTATATTCTATGTTTTGTTGAAACATATTCAATGTAGATAGTGTATTTATTTTTTTCTTTAAAACACATTGCGGTGTTTTTTTTGTAAAAATTATTGTTATTATCTATTATTAAAATACATATTTTTTTTCTTTGCTAAAAAAGAACTGTGCAATTTGCAAGAGATAAATTCACCAAATAGCAACGAAGTAGAAGGAATTATTAAAGAAATATGTTAAATACGGGGTTTCGATTGGATTTATTTACAATGTTTAATATTTCATTAAAAATTTTTATTTTTCAGGAAAATATAATGAATAACACTAAAATTCCTTATATTTATATTACAATAAAAAATAATAAGCAATATTCCCTTTTTTTAATCAATACCTTCAAAGTTTATAAAGTGCATAAAAAGATATAATTTCAGCAGAAAGTTTCTCTATTTCCATTATTTTTCGACAGATGGCGCCAGTACAGTATTTAGCAGCTAAGAAAATCAATGTATTGAAGCTCTTTATTTATAATAGCGGTTACGTTATTTTTAATTTAGCACTCAAAATTTTATAGCTAGATATTTCTCAAAAATTTTAGAGAAAAAGAAGCAGAATAAAGGAGATTCAAAGCAGATTATGCGCATATTTAAAAAATTTCTTAATCTGAATACTTACACCTAATTTGGCCACGGTAAGTTCGTTTCTCTGGAGGATGAGAAGACCCAGACTCATCATATTGGCGTATTAAAATAGATAGATAATGCTGGCAACGTGGTAGTGAGAAATCGGTTATTTCTCTTTTTCCGACGACAACAAGTGGTATGTGACAGTATAATAATGACAATTTTCACCAATTTGCTAAAATGAGTAAAATTAATAAATACGTATATTTTTGAAAAATTCTGAGAAAATGCAATTTTCTTTGTCCGAATATCCGTTAAAAAAAAAAAAAAAAAAAAAAAAAAAAAAAAAACAGTAGGTGGTTTTTTTTTTAATTTTGGGGGAAAAAACTAACGGAGACAGCACGAAAATTCGGAGCGAAAAAATAGGCAAGGATGAGTATTCATTTCCAAGTATTTGACAATAATACAAGAAGTATGAAAATGAGTAAGGACAGGTCAGTAAGACAACATTATATGAATTAAAAAATATAATGCCATGCAGTATACAAATATGGTGACATGCATTGAATGGGTACGGAATTTAATTTTAATGTTGACATTTTAAGCAAACATTCTTAAAATCAGAGTTCTTCAGCTGGAATTTTATTAACGCATTTGAAAATATATATGTTATTTATATTTTAAAAATCTATATATAAAGCTATATTGTTTTTTTTTCTAATGTAGCATACTGTTAGCTGGTTTTCTATCTTATTCGGAAATCTTTCTTTTATTTTCGGAAATGCGTGAAATTAGAAGATTCCAAAAGGCTAATTTGAACTAAAATTCCTCTTTCTTATAATTTTTTAAAAAGTTGTGAAATATTTTTAGAATATTTTAATTATTTTTTTGAATATATTACTTAATATTTTTAACGTTGTTTTTGATAGCCTTAATATTTATAACTATTATTTAATATGTTTTAAATTATTTCCATTTAATTTTAGCTTTCTGCTTTGTTGAACAAAGGAAAGTTTACGCGAGAAATCTAAGAATTTAAAAGAAGAAAAAATGGAGAGATTTCCCTTTGATACCGGATCATAAAAACGAAGAAAAACCACTTTACATATGCTTGCCAATTACTTGGGTTTCAATAAAGCTGAGATTTACTTCGGTTTCTGAGTTTTCTGGAAATAAAGATTTTGGGAATCGAAATTATCTCGGAAAAATTTTAACTTATTTTCTCGCGAGATCAAAAAAGCTTCCATTTATTTTTACAATGTATATTATATTCATTAATAAAATAATCAGGATGAAATAGTTGTACAATTATATATCCTAATCGATAATGTAATAGAATATAATTAACCTAGTTTTAAGAATAAAATATATTGATTTCTTCGGTTATGGCTGAAATCATTAAAAAAAAAAAAATCTAGAATATAACAATTTTTCAATTTATATATAAATATTTTTGTTGCATTTTATTTACATTGACACCAAATTTTTCCTGAAATAATCTAAACAACAAGAAAAGGAACTAGTTATTTTTTTTCTCTAAAGGGAATTTAATTTTTTTTAAGATACACCTATTCAGTTAAATTTAAGAATATAATACCTGCTTTCACTCCAATGTCAGGATTATGATAAAATGTGTTTAAATTTAAAAAAAAAAAGAAGCTGTGTAGTGTACGGTTCTATATCCTCATGTTGTGTTTTCTTGGAATGCACTGACCTGTGTATGTTCTATACAGAGGGCAGTGCGTGGATAAACGATTCCGCTTATGGAATCCTTTATCCTGTCTTCATCTGTTCTGTATGTCCAGCGTGTCTTGGGCGAGGACAGAACCCCTTAACTCACCACAACTTCAGCCCGCCAGACGCTTGCGATACAGGACTACGCCACGGGTCCCGGCAATAAGAATAGTTTTTAAACCTCCTTGTATTTTGAACAAATCCGGAGGCAAAACTTCGGTTCCTAAAAACCACTGAAAAATTAGGTGACAATACTATTGCTCTATACACTTTTTAAAAATCAATATGGTGGCGGTAATTTTGCTGCGACTTGCGTATTCTTGATTTTTTTTAATTTGGTAAATAAATAAATAAATATATGTATATATATACATATATCTATATATATATATTATATTACATTTTATTATTATCGTGTCAGGGTTCATACAGGTCAGGAAAATTCCATGAATTAAAAAAAATAGATGTTGATATTTTATTGTAGCCCTATTATCATGTTCTCCTTTTCATAAGGTATTTAAAAAATATTAAATGCCTGATTATTTTTATATAAACTCTGTATTATTGAAACATATTCAATGTTGAGTGGTGTTTTTATTTATTTTTCTTTAGTACATATTTCGTTTGTGCCTAACAATTATTGTTATTATTTATTATTATATATATATATATATATATATATATATATATATATATATATATATATATATATATATATATATATATATATATATTTTTTTTTTTTTTTTTGCAAAAACAGAAGTGTGAAGTTTGCAAGCAAAGGAAATTCAAGAGATAGCAATGAACTAGAAGGAGTATTTGAACAAATATATTAAATACAAGGTTTCGATTGGATTTATTTACTGTGTTTGTTATTTCATTGATAATTTTTCATTTCCATGAAAACATAATAAATAATTCTAAAATGGCTTTTTGTTCAAAAAATAAGTCCCTAAAAAAACTGCATCGTCCTCTAATGATTTAGATTGAGCTCGGGTGTAAACGTATTTTCCATTTTTCAACATATTATTAAAAAACAAAAATGCTATATTCTTGCGTTACATGAAACATTTTAAGTTTGTGCTAAAAATAAAGAAGTAAAACAAGACTTAATACATGTTTGAAATTTTCAGTTTAGGTTGTTATTTAATAAATGCTAAAATGTAGGTAACAATTAACAGATTTAGTAAAAAAAAGTATTGGTCGGAGGTTAGCAAACCATACTTGTACTGGGGTATGGGAAAAATGCATAGACCTTTAATAATTTAGATTGAGTTTGAATGTAAGCGTATTTTCCATTTTTCAATGAATTGTCAATCATTGAACACGTGCTATTATTGAAAACAGTACGATTATCTTTTTCGGTATTTGTACTATTCAAACAATATACAGTATTATTTTTACTCATTAAAAAAGTTCATAAAAACTTTACGTTTGTTATAGATAGAAAAATGTAACAATCTATTTTTCTTTTAGTTTAATACATTCTATTTGTATTTTAAATTAGTATATGTGTTCATAAATATGAGTACATGCTAAAATTTCATTTTATTGTAGGTCTTGTATCAATTCTGCTTTCCATAAGGTATTATTTAAAAAAAATTAAATGTCTTATTATTTTTATATTTTATGTTTTGTTGAAACATATTCAATGTAGATAGTGTTTTTATTTTTTTCTTTAAAACACATTGCGGTGTTTTTTTTTTTTGTAAAAATTATTGTTATTATCTATTATTAAAATACATATTTTTTTCTTTGCTAAAAAAGAAGTGTGCAATTTGCAAGAGATAAATTCACCAAATAGCAACGAAGTAGAAGGAATTATTAAAGAAATATGTTAAATACGGGGTTTCGATTGGATTTATTTACAATGTTTAATATTTCATTAAAAATTTTTATTTTTCAGGAAAATATAATGAATAACACTAAAATTCCTTATATTTATATTACAATAAAAAATAATAAGCAATATTCCCTTTTTTTAATCAATACCTTCATAGTTTATAAAGTGCATAAAAAGATATAATTTCAGCAGAAAGTTTCTCTATTTCCATTATTTTTCGACAGATGGCGCCAGTACAGTATTTAGCAGCTAAGAAAATCAATGTATTGAAGCTCTTTATTTATAATAGCGGTTACGTTATTTTTAATTTAGCACTCAAAATTTTATAGCTAGATATTTCTCAAAAATTTTAGAGAAAAAGAAGCAGAATAAAGGAGATTCAAAGCAGATTATGCGCATATTTAAAAAATTTCTTAATCTGAATACTTACACCTAATTTGGCCACGGTAAGTTCGTTTCTCTGGAGGATGAGAAGACCCAGACTCATCATATTGGCGTATTAAAATAGATAGATAATGCTGGCAACGTGGTGGTGAGAAATCGGTTATTTCTCTTTTTCCGACGACAACAAGTGGTATGTGACAGTATAATAATGACAATTTTCACCAATTTGCTAAAATGAGTAAAATTAATAAATACGTATATTTTTGAAAAATTCTGAGAAAATGCAATTTTCTTTGTCCGAATATCCGTTAAAAAAAAAAAAAAAAAAAAAAAAAAAAAAAAAACAGTAGGTGGTTTTTCTTAATTTTGGGGGGAAAAACTAACGGAGACAGCACGAAAATTCGGAGCGAAAAAATAGGCAAGGATGAGTATTCATTTCCAAGTATTTGACAATAATACAAGAAGTATGAAAATGAGAGTAGTAGGAAAATAACAGTACGGGCTCAGCCGGCGGCGGGAATAAAATTCCAGCTGAAGAACTCTGATTTTAAGAATGTTTGCTTAAAATGTCAACATTAAAATTAAATTCCGTACCCATTCAATGCATGTCACCATATTTGTATACTGCATGGCATTATATTTTTTAATTCATATAATGTTGTCTTACTGACCTGTCCTTACTCATTAGTAGTAGGAAAATAACAGTACGGGCTCAGCCGGCGGCGGGACGGCAGGACCGTCCCGCCACCACCGTCCCGCCACCATCCCTCCTGCCCCCTCCATGCATCCCCCTCCACGAACGCCCCCTAGTGGTAAAAAGGAACATTCTATTATAACAGGATAGGTGAACAACCTTCCCTAATTAAAAATATTATCAATCACATCTCAACTCGGAATCATACTATATGATGAAGATTAAATTTATATTTGAATTTTGAACAACCATAATTTTAATGAGTATTATTAATTAAGCGAAACACTGGAAAAATCTCAGTTTTTAACCATTTTATTTAGATTTCTTCAACTACAAGATGAGATTATCAATTTAACTCAAGAAAGTTAAACATATATTTGAATTTTGCTTCATAGACATCTTAATGAGTAGTATTAATTAAGTAAAAACAATAGAAAATATCCAGTTTTATAGAAAAAGACTGATTTCTTACGATTTTTATCAACTATATGATCAATGTAACGACTTGAAAGTTAAACATGTATCCTAGTTTTTCAACAGCTATAGCCTTAATGAGTATCGTTAATTAAGTAAAAAAACAATGGAAAATATCAAGTTTTATGGAAAAAGACTGATCTCTTACGATTTTTATCAACTTAAGAGAGAAAACTTAAACACACATTTCAGTTTTTCAAACGCTATAACCTTAATGAGCATTCATAATTAAGTAAAAAACAATGGAAAATATCGATTTTTATAGAAAAAGACTGATTTCTTACGATTTTTATCAACTGCAACATCAGTGTATCGACTTACAACTTGAAAGTTAAACATGCATTCTAGTTTTTCAACAGTTATAATCTTAATGAGTATCGTTAATTAAGTAAAAAACAATGGGAAATATCAAGTTTTATAGAAAAAGACTGATTTCTTACGATTTTTTCAACTCAAACTTCAGACTATCAATTTGATAGAAAGAAATTTAAGCATGCATTCCAGTTTTGGACAACCATTTCCTTCATGAACATTATTAATTAAGCAAAACAACAGAAAATATTAAATTTTTAACTGATTTCTTCATATTTTTATTTATTTTTTAATATAAAATCAGAATACACAACTTAAAATAGAAATTTAAACATATTTTTTAGTTTTTGAACAGTCGCTACCTCAAAGAATTTCGATAATTGAACAATTAACAAAGGAAACTAATGATTTTTTAACGAAAAAAGACGAATTAAACGAATTTGGTTAACTTTTACTCTAATTGGAAATTTCATCGTACTTTATATATACCAACTAAGTAGAATTTTAATACATAAACGAATAATTTAAAGAAATCCCCAACACACAAATGTGAACCTGCAGAGCATTTCTTATTACGTCATATCTAAACTAAAACTTTTTTCTGCAACCCCACCATGCATGCATTCCAGGTAGGGGAACATAACAAAGAATTTTGACGTCACAACTTACAAAGGTATACAACAAAATGATTACGTTCAAGAAAAAGTATCACATAGAGAGAAAAAAAGAAGAGATTTAAGCTATTTATCCATTATAGTTTTATAACAGTTACCACAACATCTCCAAATTAAAATTTGGAAGTCATAATGAGTGTAATTAATTAAGCAAAATAATAGAAATATTAGTTTTTCAGAGGGGAAAAGACGAATTTAAACAAATTTTATTAGTTTTACACTAGTTTAATAATAATTTTAAGAGGAAAAAGACGAATTTAAACTTTTTTTTTTTTCTCATTTCCAACACGGATATATCAATTTTAACAGAAGAATTAAACGTATATTTTAGTTTTTAACAACAAAATCTTAACAAGTATCATTAATTAAACAAAAATAAATATCAGTTTTAAAGAAAAGACGAATTTGAATAATTTTACACTAGTATTTTCAAAAGCAACATGGAAATATCAATACTTATTCACATATTTCACTTATTCACTGTATTCAATACTATATTTAATAAATTTGGATACACTTTAAGAATTTCCTAATCTATAATTATATATTAGCTATATATTTATTGTTACCCATGTTTTCAACATTAGTTCATAATCGTGAATTTTGTATTTTAAATACCATATATTCAGGTTCAGGTTATTTTCACTTGAAATCATACAGAATTTTTTAACAGAGTTTGTTTTTGAAATCATTGAAGCAACTGTATTTAATATTTTTAACACCAATTTTCTAAGATTTTCTAACATTTTCCGATTATACATTCCTCAGAAGTACATTTCTAAATGCTACAATCACTTTACCTATCGAAAAGATATCATTGAAGCAACTGTATTTAATATTTTTAACACCAATTTTCTAAGATTTTTTAACATTTTCCGGTTATACATTCCTCAAAAGTATGTATTCTAAACAATAGAAAATATTAATTTTAAGAATAAAAAGACGAATTTAAACAAATTTTATTAGTTTTACACTATTTTTTCTCATCTCCAACACGGATATATCAATTTTAACAGAATTAAACGTATATATTAGTTTTTAAGAACAAAAATGTAATAAGTATCATTAATTAAACAAAAAATAAATATCAATTTTCAAGAAAAGACAATTTTTTACACAAATTTTCAACTTTGAAATACATTTGTTTACATATATTGTTACAATATATTACTAAACTTAAACTTTTTAAAAAGTTTGAATGTCTTTACAAAGGGTTCATATTTATATTTTTCACGTCTTGACTGCATTCGAAATCTTACAACAAAAGTATACTTTTATTATTATTATTATTCTAGAAAACCTAAAAAGTCATTTCTTGCTGCTTTAAACACTTGACATATTAAAACTACTCTGAGATATTCTACCCATATAATTAATCAAATTAGAACATGATTTATCTTACACTTCAAAATTTCTGAATTTTTACAATACTTATTTTCATCAAACTTTATTCTTGATCCTATATATTTTAACAGTACAGAATTTTAACATCTGTTTTTATCTACTTATCAGAAACTTATTAAAACACCCAACAACATTTTCCAAATATGAATATTATCTTTACAGTTTAATAATACAAAACATACACGAATACAAAGTTTAATTTTTACAAACATTTCATATTTCAAACCAAACTTTTCGAAATTTTCACATCATAAGAGCAAACATTAGATGAACTTTTTAACATCAATATTGCTTAGATCTTTTCATCATAACTTTTAATTATGATAATTATTCATTTTTAGGTTGATTGTCGAAAAACTGTATCTGAAATTACATAAACATAATGTAAAAAACCATGTTCTCACACAATTTCTTGAAATTCAACAAAGAATTGACTATTACTTATCTATTATTCTTATTAAATACTTATCTACATCAATATCGACTCTCGATAGTATATAGATATTTCATCATTACACACTTACAACTCTTTTCAAACGTTTATCAGAAAAATAAGTCAATCAAAGTCTAGTAGTTATCACACCTGTTCCTCAGAAATATTACTATCATATGAAACAGTAAAGAAAATTAATAGATATTTAATATTTAATAACTTCATACGTGAAATTACTGCCGAATAAGAATACTAATTATCTATAAAATCAACTGTTGAACAAAAAAATAGTACAGATTACCGAAAATTCAAATGTTTTTTCTGCAAAAGTTACAAAAATTAACAAATGAATGACAAGTTAGAGAAATAACTAAAAAAGTTAATGAACATATTTACAAATTTATTAAAATCACACCTTTTTCTGGATTACAAACCACAATTTCTTGAAAAATTTATCACCGAATTTGTAAGATTTTAATCCTAGTATTACATACACTCAATAAATATTCAAAATTAACAAAAATATAATTTTTTAGTCTCATCAATAAGCAGAAATTCTACATTAAAAGAATATTTTCATAGTAGTACTTATAAAAATGAGAGTTTACAAACTGATTTTCATAATTTTATCACATTTAAACTTAATATTTTACATAAAACATTATTTAATCAAATTTTATGCTTTCTAATTCAGTAAAATTCAATACGTTTTTAGTTTTTAAACCAATACCACAATATTTATTTACATCAAACTTGATTCTTCACCTTTTATATTTCCACATTACACACGTGAGATAAATACTAACTTGGATCAGGAGTTGAAGTCAATTGATTCCATTCGATTTTCATCATGTACGCATTGCTCCTACACGAAATTTCTTACTGCTATAATCACCTAATGTATTAAAACTAATCTACTCATATTTTTTAATCAATTCATCAGATGTTTCATCTCGCACTTCTGAATTATCGTGTATCAAGTTGCTTAAAATATAAATACTATCTTTATAGTTTTAATGATATATAGTATACATGGTTTATCTTGAGTTAGCACTTCCATAGTATTAATCAAATTATATGTTTCATCTTGCACTTGATCTTAATGATTTCATCTTGCATCTGAATTATCGTCCATCGAGTTTTTTTTTTTTTTTTTTTTTTTTTTTTTTTTTTTTAATAATAATATATTTATAGTTTTTGATTATACATAGCATGTACGAATACAATCTTTAATTTTAACATTTCATATTTCAAATAACCTATTTCCGAAACCAAGCTATGTGAATTTTACCACAATGCTTATTATCATAGAATAATTTGTGTTTCACACTTTTCTAAAAATTATCAGATATGTACCCCTCAGAGAAATTACTATCATATGAATAAATGAAGAAAATTTAATTTATATTAAATGTACACGAAATTGATTGCAATATACATGTATTTAATAAAAATAAATAAATAAGCGATTATTTATACATTAAATCTTTACTAAATATATATTTCTTTCATTATACAGATGTTTCAACAAGATGAACCAAAACAGCAGCAAACTTCAGAAATTAATGATCCGAATGATTCATCCCTAGCACATGTAGCGTTAACGAATAACACGTATGTGAATACTTATATGAGAAATACTAGAATTCGTATATGAAACGTAATTAGAGTAAATACAAAATGATTTGTCTTACTACTTACACTTTAACAAGTGCTTTTTACCTATATTATTGAAGAGAATCCTAACTGTGTCCATTTATTTCTATTACAGATGTGCTCTATTTGCTACAAACACTTCTTAAGTAAATGGAATTTAACAGAACATACAAAAATCTATACAGGTGAAAAACCTTACACTTGGAAAGATTACCATAAATGCTGTTTTCAAGGAGACGTGAATCAAAAATGCACACATCATCATATAAAGCATCGTCAGATATATGTAAACTTAGCGAAGATATTCAAAAATTAGTCAGACTTTTGAAAAATTTAGAAATAAAGGAAGATATTTAGGCTATTTATCCATCTTATTTTCACAACACTTACCACAATATCTCAAACTTAAAATTTGGAAGACATACACACTGCTGAAAAGTAATTTTGTGATTCTTCTAATCAGTATGAATGTATAGATATTATTTTGCAGTGTATTCTTTAAATGCTCACGTTAAATATTCTTTTATATGCATATATCGTTGTGTTTATTTTTCTAATACCTATTACATTAATGAAATACATAACATTTTAAATGAAATAACACTCTCACAACTTAAAAAATGCATAAGAACATACAAAAAATAAGCAGATGTATGAAAAAATATGCAAGTTTACAAAATAATTTCATTGTTTTCTAGAAATATTAATAAAAAATATTTACAATATGAAAAAATTGCAAAAGTGAAAAGAAAAAACACAAATGTAAAAACAAAAACCACAAAGTGAAAAACTCATAACAAAGTTTTTGAAAAAAATATTTACAACAAAATTTTTTTTTTTTTCAAAAACCAAAACTTCCAAAAATATTTTTTTCAAAAAAATTTTTTTCAAAAAAATTTTTTTACACTTTTTTTAACAAAAATTTTTCATTTTTTTAACGTTGTGATTTTCTTTTTTTACTTTTGTAAAAACTTATTTTGAAAAAAAAAATTTTGTAAAAAATGTTTTTCAGAAAAAAATTTTTTGAAAAAAATATTTTTGGAAGTTTTGGTTTTTGAAAAAAAAAAAAAATTTGTTGTAAATATTTTTTTCAAAAACTTTGTTATGAGTTTTTCACTTTGTGGTTTTTGTTTTTATATTTGTGTTTTTTCTTTTCACTTTTGCAATTTTTTCATATTGTAAATATTTTTTATTAATATTTCTAGAAAACAATGAAATTATTTTGTAAACTTGCATATTTTTTCATACATCTGCTTATTTTTTGTATGTTCTTATGCATTTTTTAAGTTGTGAGAGTGTTATTTCACTTAAAATGTTATGTATTTCATTAATGTAATAGGTATTAGAAAAATAAACACAACGATATATGCATATAAAAGAATATTTAACGTGAGCATTTAAAGAATACACTGCAAAATAATATCTATACATTCATACTGATTAGAAGAATCACAAAATTACTTTTCAGCAGTGTGTATGTCTTCCAAATTTTAAGTTTGAGATATTGTGGTAAGTGTTGTGAAAATATGATGGATAAATAGCCTAAATATCTTCCTTTATTTCTAAATTTTTCAAAAGTCTGACTAATTTTTGAATATCTTCGCTAAGTTTACATATATCTGACGATGCTTTATATGATGATGTGTGCATTTTTGATTCACGTCTCCTTGAAAACAGCATTTATGGTAATCTTTCCAAGTGTAAGGTTTTTCACCTGTATAGATTTTTGTATGTTCTGTTAAATTCCATTTACTTAAGAAGTGTTTGTAGCAAATAGAGCACATCTGTAATAGAAATAAATGGACACAGTTAGGATTCTCTTCAATAATATAGGTAAAAAGCACTTGTTAAAGTGTAAGTAGTAAGACAAATCATTTTGTATTTACTCTAATTACGTTTCATATACGAATTCTAGTATTTCTCATATAAGTATTCACATACGTGTTATTCGTTAACGCTACATGTGCTAGGGATGAATCATTCGGATCATTAATTTCTGAAGTTTGCTGCTGTTTTGGTTCATCTTGTTGAAACATCTGTATAATGAAAGAAATATATATTTAGTAAAGATTTAATGTATAAATAATCGCTTATTTATTTATTTTTATTAAATACATGTATATTGCAATCAATTTCGTGTACATTTAATATAAATTAAATTTTCTTCATTTATTCATATGATAGTAATTTCTCTGAGGGGTACATATCTGATAATTTTTAGAAAAGTGTGAAACACAAATTATTCTATGATAATAAGCATTGTGGTAAAATTCACATAGCTTGGTTTCGGAAATAGGTTATTTGAAATATGAAATGTTAAAATTAAAGATTGTATTCGTACATGCTATGTATAATCAAAAACTATAAATATATTATTATTAAAAAAAAAAAAAAAAAAAAAAAAAAAAAAAAAAAAAAACTCGATGGACGATAATTCAGATGCAAGATGAAATCATTAAGATCAAGTGCAAGATGAAACATATAATTTGATTAATACTATGGAAGTGCTAACTCAAGATAAACCATGTATACTTATATATCATTAAAACTATAAAGATAGTATTTATATTTTAAGCAACTTGATACACGATAATTCAGAAGTGCGAGATGAAACATCTGATGAATTGATTAAAAAATATGAGTAGATTAGTTTTAATACATTAGGTGATTATAGCAGTAAGAAATTTCGTGTAGGAGCAATGCGTACATGATGAAAATCGAATGGAATCAATTGACTTCAACTCCTGATCCAAGTTAGTATTTATCTCACGTGTGTAATGTGGAAATATAAAAGGTGAAGAATCAAGTTTGATGTAAATAAATATTGTGGTATTGGTTTAAAAACTAAAAACGTATTGAATTTTACTGAATTAGAAAGCATAAAATTTGATTAAATAATGTTTTATGTAAAATATTAAGTTTAAATGTGATAAAATTATGAAAATCAGTTTGTAAACTCTCATTTTTATAAGTACTACTATGAAAATATTCTTTTAATGTAGAATTTCTGCTTATTGATGAGACTAAAAAATTATATTTTTGTTAATTTTGAATATTTATTGAGTGTATGTAATACTAGGATTAAAATCTTACAAATTCGGTGATAAATTTTTCAAGAAATTGTGGTTTGTAATCCAGAAAAAGGTGTGATTTTAATAAATTTGTAAGTATGTTCATTAACTTTTTTAGTTATTTCTCTAACTTGTCATTCATTTGTTAATTTTTGTAACTTTTGCAGAAAAAACATTTGAATTTTCGGTAATCTGTACTATTTTTTTGTTCAACAGTTGATTTTATAGATAATTAGTATTCTTATTCGGCAGTAATTTCACGTATGAAGTTATTAAATATTAAATATCTATTAATTTTCTTTACTGTTTCATATGATAGTAATATTTCTGAGGAACAGGTGTGATAACTACTAGACTTTGATTGACTTATTTTTCTGATAAACGTTTGAAAAGAGTTGTAAGTGTGTAATGATGAAATATCTATATACTATCGAGAGTCGATATTGATGTAGATAAGTATTTAATAAGAATAATAGATAAGTAATAGTCAATTCTTTGTTGAATTTCAAGAAATTGTGTGAGAACATGGTTTTTTACATTAAGTTTATGTAATTTCAGATACAGTTTTTCGACAATCAACCTAAAAATGAATAATTATCATAATTAAAAGTTATGATGAAAAGATCTAAGCAATATTGATGTTAAAAAGTTCATCTAATGTTTGCTCTTATGATGTGAAAATTTCGAAAAGTTTGGTTTGAAATATGAAATGTTTGTAAAAATTAAACTTTGTATTCGTGTATGTTTTGTATTATTAAACTGTAAAGATAATATTCATATTTGGAAAATGTTGTTGGGTGTTTTAATAAGTTTCTGATAAGTAGATAAAAACAGATGTTAAAATTCTGTACTGTTAAAATATATAGGATCAAGAATAAAGTTTGATGAAAATAAGTATTGTAAAAATTCAGAAATTTTGAAGTGTAAGATAAATCATGTTCTAATTTGATTAATTATATGGGTAGAATATCTCAGAGTAGTTTTAATATGTCAAGTGTTTAAAGCAGCAAGAAATGACTTTTTAGGTTTTCTAGAATAATAATAATAATAAAAGTATACTTTTGTTGTAAGATTTCGAATGCAGTCAAGACGTGAAAAATATAAATATGAACCCTTTGTAAAGACATTCAAACTTTTTAAAAAGTTTAAGTTTAGTAATATATTGTAACAATATATGTAAACAAATGTATTTCAAAGTTGAAAATTTGTGTAAAAAATTGTCTTTTCTTGAAAATTGATATTTATTTTTTGTTTAATTAATGATACTTATTACATTTTTGTTCTTAAAAACTAATATATACGTTTAATTCTGTTAAAATTGATATATCCGTGTTGGAGATGAGAAAAAATAGTGTAAAACTAATAAAATTTGTTTAAATTCGTCTTTTTATTCTTAAAATTAATATTTTCTATTGTTTAGAATACATACTTTTGAGGAATGTATAACCGGAAAATGTTAAAAAATCTTAGAAAATTGGTGTTAAAAATATTAAATACAGTTGCTTCAATGATATCTTTTCGATATGTAAAGTGATTGTAGCATTTAGAAATGTACTTCTGAGGAATGTATAATCGGAAAATGTTAGAAAATCTTAGAAAATTGGTGTTAAAAATATTAAATACAGTTGCTTCAATATTTCAAAAGTAAACTCTGTTAAAAATTCTGTATGATTTCAAGTGAAAATAATCTGAACCTGAATATATGGTATTTAAAATACAAAATTCACGATTATGAACTAATGTTGAAAACATGGGTAACAATAAATATATAGCTAATATATAATTATAGATTAGGAAATTCTTAAAGTGTATCCAAATTTATTAAATATAGTATTGAATACAGTGAATAAGTGAAATATGTGAATAAGTATTGATATTTCCATGTTGCTTTTGAAAATACTAGTGTAAAATTATTCAAATTCGTCTTTTCTTTAAAACTGATATTTATTTTTGTTTAATTAATGATACTTGTTAAGATTTTGTTGTTAAAAACTAAAATATACGTTTAATTCTTCTGTTAAAATTGATATATCCGTGTTGGAAATGAGAAAAAAAAAAAAGTTTAAATTCGTCTTTTTCCTCTTAAAATTATTATTAAACTAGTGTAAAACTAATAAAATTTGTTTAAATTCGTCTTTTCCCCTCTGAAAAACTAATATTTCTATTATTTTGCTTAATTAATTACACTCATTATGACTTCCAAATTTTAATTTGGAGATGTTGTGGTAACTGTTATAAAACTATAATGGATAAATAGCTTAAATCTCTTCTTTTTTTCTCTCTATGTGATACTTTTTCTTGAACGTAATCATTTTGTTGTATACCTTTGTAAGTTGTGACGTCAAAATTCTTTGTTATGTTCCCCTACCTGGAATGCATGCATGGTGGGGTTGCAGAAAAAAGTTTTAGTTTAGATATGACGTAATAAGAAATGCTCTGCAGGTTCACATTTGTGTGTTGGGGATTTCTTTAAATTATTCGTTTATGTATTAAAATTCTACTTAGTTGGTATATATAAAGTACGATGAAATTTCCAATTAGAGTAAAAGTTAACCAAATTCGTTTAATTCGTCTTTTTTCGTTAAAAAATCATTAGTTTCCTTTGTTAATTGTTCAATTATCGAAATTCTTTGAGGTAGCGACTGTTCAAAAACTAAAAAATATGTTTAAATTTCTATTTTAAGTTGTGTATTCTGATTTTATATTAAAAAATAAATAAAAATATGAAGAAATCAGTTAAAAATTTAATATTTTCTGTTGTTTTGCTTAATTAATAATGTTCATGAAGGAAATGGTTGTCCAAAACTGGAATGCATGCTTAAATTTCTTTCTATCAAATTGATAGTCTGAAGTTTGAGTTGAAAAAATCGTAAGAAATCAGTCTTTTTCTATAAAACTTGATATTTCCCATTGTTTTTTACTTAATTAACGATACTCATTAAGATTATAACTGTTGAAAAACTAGAATGCATGTTTAACTTTCAAGTTGTAAGTCGATACACTGATGTTGCAGTTGATAAAAATCGTAAGAAATCAGTCTTTTTCTATAAAAATCGATATTTTCCATTGTTTTTTACTTAATTATGAATGCTCATTAAGGTTATAGCGTTTGAAAAACTGAAATGTGTGTTTAAGTTTTCTCTCTTAAGTTGATAAAAATCGTAAGAGATCAGTCTTTTTCCATAAAACTTGATATTTTCCATTGTTTTTTTACTTAATTAACGATACTCATTAAGGCTATAGCTGTTGAAAAACTAGGATACATGTTTAACTTTCAAGTCGTTACATTGATCATATAGTTGATAAAAATCGTAAGAAATCAGTCTTTTTCTATAAAACTGGATATTTTCTATTGTTTTTACTTAATTAATACTACTCATTAAGATGTCTATGAAGCAAAATTCAAATATATGTTTAACTTTCTTGAGTTAAATTGATAATCTCATCTTGTAGTTGAAGAAATCTAAATAAAATGGTTAAAAAGTGAGATTTTTCCAGTGTTTCGCTTAATTAATAATACTCATTAAAATTATGGTTGTTCAAAATTCAAATATAAATTTAATCTTCATCATATAGTATGATTCCGAGTTGAGATGTGATTGATAATATTTTTAATTAGGGAAGGTTGTTCACCTATCCTGTTATAATAGAATGTTCCTTTTTACCACTAGGGGGCGTTCGTGGAGGGGGATGCATGGAGGGGGCAGGAGGGATGGTGGCGGGACGGTGGTGGCGGGACGGTGGTGGCACTGGCGGCGGCACCGGCGGCGGGGCGGTTGCTGCGTGTTGCGGCGGGACGGTCCCGCCGTCCCGCCGCCGGCTGAGCCCGTACTGTTATTTTCCTACTACTAATGAGTAAGGACAGGTCAGTAAGACAACATTATATGAATTAAAAAATATAATGCCATGCAGTATACAAATATGGTGACATGCATTGAATGGGTACGGAATTTAATTTTAATGTTGACATTTTAAGCAAACATTCTTAAAATCAGAGTTCTTCAGCTGGAATTTTATTAACGCACTTGAAAATATATATGTTATTTATATTTTAAAAATCTATATATAAAGCTATATTGTTTTTTTTTCTAATGTAGCATACTGTTAGCTGGTTTTCTATCCTATTCGGAAATCTTTCTTTTATTTTCGGAAATGCGTGAAATTAGAAGATTCCAAAAGGCTAATTTGAACTAAAATTCCTGTTTCTTATAATTTTTTAAAAAGTTGTGAAATATTTTTAGAATGTTTTAATTATTTTTTTGGATATATTACTTAATATTTTTAACGTTGTTTTTGATAGCCTTAATATTTATAACTATTATTTAATATGTTTTAAATTATTTCCATTTAATTTTAGCTTTCTGCTTTGTTGAACAAAGGAAAGTTTACGCGAGAAATCTAAGAATTTAAAAGAAGAAAAAATGGAGAGATTTCCCTTTGATACCGGATCATAAAAACGAAGAAAAACCACTTTACATATGCTTGCCAATTACTTGGGTTTCAATAAAGCTGAGATTTACTTCGGTTTCTGAGTTTTCTGGAAATAAAGATTTTGGGAATCGAAATTATCTCGGAAAAATTTTAACTTATTTTCTCGCGAGATCAAAAAAGCTTCCATTTATTTTTACAATGTATATTATATTCATTAATAAAATAATCAGGATGAAATATTTGTACAATTATATATCCTAATCGATAATTTAATAGAATATAATTAACCTAGTTTTAAGAATAAAATATATTGATTTCTTCGGTTATGGCTGAAATCATTAAAAAAAAAAAAAAAAAAAAAATCTAGAATATAACAATTTTTCAATTTATATATAAATATTTTTGTTGCATTTTATTTACATTGACACCAAATTTTTCCTGAAATAATCTAAACAACAAGAAAAGGAACTAGTTATTTTTTTTCTCTAAAGGGAATTTAATTTTTTTTAAGATACACCTATTCAGTTAAATTTAATAATATAATACCTGCTTTCACTCCAATGTAAGGATTATGATAAAATGTGTTTAAATTTTTAAAAAAAAGAAGCTGTGTAGTGTACGGTTCTGTATCCTCATGTTGTGTTTTCTTGGAATGCACTGACCTGTGTATGTTCTATACAGAGGGCAGTGCGTGGATAAACGATTCCGCTTATGGAATCCTTTATCCTGTCTTCATCTGTTCTGTATGTCCAGCGTGTCTTGGGCGAGGACAGAACCCCTTAACTCACCACAACTTCAGCCCGCCAGACGCTTGCGTTACAGGACTACGCCACGGGTCCCGGCGATAAGAATAGTTTTTAAACCTCCTTGTATTTTGAACAAATCCGGAGGCAAAACTTCGGTTCCTAAAAACCACTGAAAAATTAGGTGACAATACTATTGCTCTATACACTTTTTAAAAATCAATATGGTGGCGGTGAATTTTGCTGCGACTTGCGTATTCTTGATTTTTTTTTAATTTGGTAAATAAATAAATAAATATATATATATATATATTATATTACATTTTATTATTATCGTGTCAGGGTTCATACAGGTCAGGAAAATTCCATGAATTAAAAAAAATAAATGCTGATATTTTATTGTAGCCCTATTATCATGTTCTCCTTTTCATAAGGTATTTAAAAAATATTAAATGCTTGATTATTTTTATATAAACTCTGTATTATTGAAACATATTCAATGTTGAGTGGTGTTTTTATTTATTTTGCTTTAGTACATATTTCGTTTGTGCCTAACAATTATTGTTATTATTTATTATATATATATATATATATATATATATATATATTTTTTTTTTTTTTTTTTTTTTTTTTTTTTTTTTGCAAAAACAGAAGTGTGAAGTTTGCAAGCAAAGGAAATTCACGAGATAGCAATGAACTAGAAGGAGTATTTAAACAAATATATTAAATACAAGGTTTCGATTGGATTTATTTACTGTGTTTGTTATTTCATTGATAATTTTTCATTTCCATGAAAACATAATAAATAATTCTAAAATGGCTTTTTGGTCAAAAAATAAGTCCCTAAAAAAACTGCATCGTCCTCTAATGATTTAGATTGAGCTCGGGTGTAAACGTATTTTCCATTTTTCAACATATTATTAAAAAACAAAAATGCTATATTCTTGCGTTACATGAAACATTTTAAGTTTGTGCTAAAAATAAAGAAGTAAAACAAGACTTAATACATGTTTGAAATTTTCAGTTTAGGTTGTTATTTAATAAATGCTAAAATGTAAGTAACAATTAACAGATTTATTAAAAAAAGTGTTGGTCGGAGGTTAGCAAACCATACTTGTACTGGGGTATGGGAAAAATGCATAGACCTTTAATAATTTAGATTGAGTTTGAATGTAAGCGTATTTTCCATTTTTCAATGAATTGTCAATCATTGAACACGTGCTATTATTGAAAACAGTACGATTATCTTTTTCGGTATTTGTACTTTTCAAACCATATACAGTATTATTTTTACTCATTAAAAATGTTCATAAAAACTTTACGTTTGTTATAGATAAAAAAAATGTAACAATCTATTTTTCTTTTAGTTTAATACATTCTATTTGTATTTTAAATTAGTATATGTGTACATAAATATGAGTACATGCTAAAATTTCATTTTATTGTAGGTCTTGTATCAATTCTGCTTTCCATAAGGTATTATTAAAAAAAAATTAAATGTCTTATTATTTTTATATTCTATGTTTTGTTGAAACATATTCAATGTAGATAGTGTTTTTATTTTTTTCTTTAAGACACATTGCGGTTTTTTTTTGTAAAAATTATTGTTATTATCTATTATTAAAATACATATTTTTTTCTTTGCTAAAAAAGAAGTGTGCAATTTGCAAGAGATAAATTCACCAAATAGCAACGAAGTAGAAGGAATTATTAAAGAAATATGTTAAATACGGGGTTTCGATTGGATTTATTTACAATGTTTAATATTTCATTAAAAATTTTTATTTTTCTGGAAAATATAATGAATAACACTAAAATTCCTTATATTTATATTACAATAAAAAATAAAAAGCAATATTCCCTTTTTTAATCAATACTTTCAAAGTTTATAAAGTGCATAAAAAGATATAATTTCAGCAGAAAGTTTCTCTATTTCCATTATTTTTCGACAGATGGCGCCAGTACAGTATTTAGCAGCTAAGAAAATCAATGTATTGAAGCTCTTTATTTATAATAGCGGTTACGTTATTTTTAATTTAGCACTCAAAATTTTATAGTTAGATATTTCTCAAAAATTTTAGAGAAAAAGAAGCAGAATAAAGGAGATTCAAAGCAGATTATGCGCATATTTAAAAAATTTCTTAATCTGAATACTTACACCTAATTTGGCCACGGTAAGTTCGTTTCTCTGGAGGATGAGAAGACCCAGACTCATCATATTGGCGTATTAAAATAGATAGATAATACTGGCAACGTGGTGGTGAGAAAGCGGTTATTTCTCTTTTTCCGACGACAACAAGTGGTATGTGACAGTATAATAATGACAATTTTCACCAATTTGCTAAAATGAGGAAAATTAATAAATACGTATATTTTTGAAAAATTCTGAGAAAATGCAATTTTCTTTGTCCGAATATCCGTTAAAAAAAACAGTAGGTGGTTTTTCTTAATTTTGGGGGGAAAAACTAACGGAGACAGCACGAAAATTCGGAGCGAAAAAATAGGCAAGGATGAGTATTAATTTCCAAGTATTTGACAATAATACAAGAAGTATGAAAATGAGTAAGGACAGGTCAGTAAGACAACATTATATGAATTAAAAAATATAATGCCATGCAGTATACAAATATGATGACATGCATTGAATGGGTACGGAATTTAATTTTAATGTTGACATTTTAAGCAAACATTCTTAAAATCAGAGTTCTTCAGCTGGAATTTTATTAACGCATTTGAAAATATATATGTTATTTATATTTTAAAAATCTATATATAAAGATATATTGTTTTTTTTTTCTAATATAGCATACTGTTAGCTGGTTTTCTATCCTATTCGGAAATCTTTCTTTTATTTTCGGAAATGCGTGAAATTAGAAGATTCCAAAAGGCTAATTTGAACTAAAATTCCTGTTTCTTATAATTTTTTAAAAAGTTGTGAAATATTTTTAGAATGTTTTAATTATTTTTTTGAATATATTACTTAATATTTTTAACGTTGTTTTTGATAGCCTTAATATTTATAACTATTATTTAATATGTTTTAAATTATTTCCATTTAATTTTAGCTTTCTGCTTTGTTGAACAAAGGAAAGTTTACGCGAGAAATCTAAGAATTTAAAACAAGAAAAAATGGAGAGATTTCCCTTTGATACCGGATCATAAAAACGAAGAAAAACCACTTTACATATGCTTGCCAATTACTTGGGTTTCAATAAAGCTGAGATTTACTTCGGTTTCTGAGTTTTCTGGAAATAAAGATTTTGGGAATCGAAATTATCTCGGAAAAATTTTAACTTATTTTCTCGCGAGATCAAAAAAGCTTCCATTTATTTTTACAATGTATATTATATTCATTAATAAAATAATCAGGATGAAATAGTTGTACAATTATATATCCTAATCGATAATGTAATAGAATATAATTAACCTAGTTTTAAGAATAAAATATATTGATTTCTTCGGTTATGGCTGAAATCATTTTAAAAAAAAAATCTAGAATATAACAATTTTTCAATTTATATATAAATATTTTTGTTGCATTTTATTTACATTGACACCAAATTTTTCCTGAAATAATCTAAACAACAAGAAAAGGAACTAGTTATTTTTTTTCTCTAAAGGGAATTTAATTTTTTTTAAGATACACCTATTCAGTTAAATTTAAGAATATAATACCTGCTTTCACTCCAATGTCAGGATTATGATAAAATGTGTTTAAATTTTTAAAAAAAGAAGCTGTGTAGAGTACGGTTCTGTATCCTCATGTTGTGTTTTCTTGGAATGCAGTGACCTGTGTATGTTCTATACAGAGGGCAGTGCGTGGATAAACGATTCCGCTTATGGAATCCTTTATCCTGTCTTCATCTGTTCTGTATGTCCAGCGTGTCTTGGGAGAGGACAGAACCCCTTAACTCACCACAACTTCAGCCCGCCAGACGCTTGCGTTACAGGACTACGCCACGGGTCCCGGCGATAAGAATAGTTTTTAAACCTCCTTGTATTTTGAACAAATCCGGAGGCAAAACTTCGGTTCCTAAAAACCACTGAAAAATTAGGTGACAATACTATTGCTCTATACACTTTTTAAAAATCAATATGGTGGCGGTGAATTTTGCTGCGACTTGCGTATTCTTGATTTTTTTTTAATTTGGTAAATAAATAAATAAATATATGTATATATATATATATATATATATATATATATTATATTACATTTTATTATTATCGTGTCAGGGTTCATACAGGTCAGGAAAATTCCATGAATTAAAAAAAATAAATGCTGATATTTTATTGTAGCCCTATTATTATGTTCTCCTTTTCATAAGGTATTTAAAAAATATTAAATGCCTGATTATTTTTATATAAACTCTGTATTATTGAAACATATTCAATGTTGAGTGGTGTTTTTATTTATTTTGCTTTAGTACATATTTCGTTTGTGCCTAACAATTATTGTTATTATTTATTATATGTATATATATATATATATATATATTTTTTTTTTTTTTTTTTTTTTTTTTTTTGCAAAAACAGAAGTGTGAAGTTTGCAAGCAAAGGAAATTCACGAGATAGCAATGAACTAGAAGGAGTATTTAAACAAATATTTTAAATACAAGGTTTCGATTGGATTTATTTACTGTGTTTGTTATTTCATTGATAATTTTTCATTTCCATGAAAACATAATAAATAATTCTAAAATGGCTTTTTGTTCAAAAAATAAGTCCCTAAAAAAACTGCATCGTCCTCTAATGATTTAGATGGAGCTCGGGTGTAAACGTATTTTCCATTTTTCAACATATTATTAAAAAACAAAAATGCTATATTCTTGCGTTACATGAAACATTTTAAGTTTGTGCTAAAAATAAAGAAGTAAAACAAGACTTAATACATGTTTGAAATTTTCAGTTTAGGTTGTTATTTAATAAATGCTAAAATGTAGGTAACAATTAACAGATTTAGTAAAAAAAGTGTTGGTCGGAGGTTAGCAAACCATACTTGTACTGGGGTATGGGAAAAATGCATAGACCTTTAATAATTTAGATTGAGTTTGAATGTAAGCGTATTTTCCATTTTTCAATGAATTGTCAATCATTGAACACGTGCTATTATTGAAAACAGTACGATTATCTTTTTCGGTATTTGTACTTTTCAAACCATATACAGTATTATTTTTACTCATTAAAAAAGTTCATAAAAACTTTACGTTTGTTATAGATAAAAAAATGTAACAATCTATTTTTCTTTTAGTTTAATACATTCTATTTGTATTTTAAATTAGTATATGTGTACATAAATATGAGTACATGCTAAAATTTCATTTTATTGTAGGTCTTGTATCAATTCTGATTTCCATAATGTATTGTTTAAAAAAAATTAAATGTCTTATTATTTTTATATTCTATGTTTTGTTGAAACATATTCAATGTAGATAGTGTTTTTATTTTTTTCTTTAAAACACATTGCGGTCTTTTTTTTTTTGTAAAAATTATTGTTATTATCTATTATTAAAATACATAATTTTTTCTTTGCTAAAAAAGAAGTGTGCAATTTGCAAGAGATAAATTCACCAAATAGCAACGAAGTAGAAGGAATTATTAAAGAAATATGTTAAATACGGGGTTTCGATTGGATTTATTTACAATGTTTAATATTTCATTAAAAATTTTTATTTTTCAGGAAAATATAATGAATAACACTAAAATTCCTTATATTTATATTACAATAAAAAATAATAAGCAATATTCCCTTTTTTAATCAATACCTTCAAAGTTTATAAAGTGCATAAAAAGATATAATTTCAGCAGAAAGTTTCTCTATTTCCATTATTTTTCGACAGATGGCGCCAGTACAGTATTTAGCAGCTAAGAAAATCAATGTATTGAAGCTCTTTATTTATAATAGCGGTTACGTTATTTTTAATTTAGCACTCAAAATTTTATAGTTAGATATTTCTCAAAAATTTTAGAGAAAAAGAAGCAGAATAAAGGAGATTCAAAGCAGATTATGCGCATATTTAAAAAATTTCTTAATCTGAATACTTACACCTAATTTGTCCACGGTAAGTTCGTTTCTCTGGAGGATGAGAATACCCAGACTCATTATATTGGCGTATTAAAATAGATAGATAATGCTGGCAACGTGGTGGTGAGAAAGCGGTTATTTCTCTTTTTCCGACGACAACAAGTGGTATGTGACAGTATATTAATGACAATTTTCACCAATTTGCTAAAATGAGGAAAATTAATAAATACGTATATTTTTGAAAAATTCTGAGAAAATGCAATTTTCTTTGTCCGAATATCCGTTAAAAAAAAAAAATAACAGTAGGTGGTTTTTCTTAATTTTGGGGGGAAAAAACTAACGGAGACAGCACGAAAATTCGGAGCGAAAAAATAGGCAAGGATGAGTATTCATTTCCAAGTATTTGACAATAATACAAGAAGTATGAAAATGAGTAAGGACAGGTCAGTAAGACAACATTATATGAATTAAAAAATATAATGCCATGCAGTATACAAATATGGTGACATGCATTGAATGGGTACGGAATTTAATTTTAATGTTGACATTTTAAGCAAACATTCTTAAAATCAGAGTTCTTCAGTTGGAATTTTATTAACGCATTTGAAAATATATATGTTATTTATATTTTAAAAATCTATATATAAAGCTATATTGTTTTTTTTTCTAATGTAGCATACTGTTAGCTGGTTTTCTATCCTATTCGGAAATCTTTCTTTTATTTTCGGAAATGCGTGAAATTAGAAGATTCCAAAAGGCTAATTTGAACTAAAATTCCTCTTTCTTATAATTTTTTAAAAAGTTGTGAAATATTTTTAGAATGTTTTAATTATTTTTTTGAATATATTACTTAATATTTTTAACGTTGTTTTTGATAGCCTTAATATTTATAACTATTATTTAATATGTTTTAAATTATTTCCATTTAATTTTAGCTTTCTGCTTTGTTGAACAAAGGAAAGTTTACGCGAGAAATCTAAGAATTTAAAAGAAGAAAAAATGGAGAGATTTCCCTTTGATACCGGATCATAAAAACGAAGAAAAACCACTTTACATATGCTTGCCAATTACTTGGGTTTCAATAAAGCTGAGGTTTATTTCGGTTTCTGAGTTTTCTGGAAATAAAGATTTTGGGAATCGAAATTATCTCGGAAAAATTTTAACTTATTTTCTCGCGAGATCAAAAAAGCTTCCATTTATTTTTATAATGTATATTATATTCATTAATAAAATAATCAGGATGAAATAGTTGTACAATTATATATCCTAATCAATAATGTAATAGAATATAATTAACCTAGTTTTAAGAATAAAATATATTGATTTCTTCGGTTATGGCTGAAATCATTTAAAAAAAAAAAAAAATTTGAAATATAACAATTTTTCAATTTATATATAAATATTTTTGTTGCATTTTATTTACATTGACACCAAATTTTTCCTCAAATAATCTAAACAACAAGAAAAGGAACTAGTTATTTTTTTTCTCTAAAGGGAATTTAATTTTTTTTAAGATACACCTATTCAGTTAAATTTAAGAATATAATACCTGCTTTCATTCCAATGTCAGGATTATGATAAAATGTGTTTAAATTTTTAAAAAAAAGAAGCTGTGTTGTGTACGGTTCTGTATCCTCATGTTGTGTTTTCTTGGAATGCACTGACCTGTGTATGTTCTATACAGAGGACAGTGCGTGGATAAACGATTCCGCTTATGGAATCCTTTATCCTGTCTTCATCTGTTCTGTATGTCCAGCGTGTCTTGGGCGAGGACAGAACCCCTTAACTCACCACAACTTCAGCCCGCCAGACGCTTGCGTTACAGGACTACGCCACTGGTCCCGGTGATAAGAATAGTTTTTAAACCTCCTTGTATTTTGAACAAATCCGGAGGCAAAACTTCGGTTCCTAAAAACCACTGAAAAATTAGGTGACAATACTATTGCTCTATACCAAGGGCGGCGCCAGAATTTCCCCGACGAGGGGCACTGTATCCCCGACAGGGGGGCCAAGTTCATTATGTATTAGAGGTCCTCGCGTACTGGTCCGGGGCCTAAAAAGCTGCGTGGGCAAAAATTTTAGGCATATGCCCGACCTGGTTTGTACTAATAGATTAATGGCCGGTCGGCATAAAATTTAAAAAGTCGGCCTGTTTATACGATCTGGGAAATACATACATATATGTATATAATATTGTCCCGACAAAAAAAAAAAAAAAGTTAAAATCTCGGCCCGATTTGACTCTATTTTTACAAAACATTAATTTTCACTTCGATATGGTTATAAAGGAATTTGCAATAAAAAATAATTAGTCTTTTATTTTTTTCCTAGAAATGTTCTAGGCGGCAATATTTATTTATTACTTTCTTCTATCTTCAACAGAAGAAAGTATTGTAATCAAAATTTTTTTCGACTTCCGTTTTTCGACAGATTTACACGTTTTAGGGGTCAGAGATTCCAAAAAACCTGTTTTTTACTTTCTTCTATCTTCAATAGAAGAAGGTATTGTAATCGAAATTTTTTTTTCGACTTTCATTTTTCAACGGATTTACACGTTTTAGGGGTCAGAGATTCCGAAAAACCTGTTTTTACAAAATGTCTGTCTGTCCGTGTCTCTGCGTGTGTGTCTGTGCGTATGCCGCCATTCTACAATGAAAAAGTGTATGGAGGTATGCATAGAAATGAACCAAATTTTTTGTGAATGTTTCGGGCTGTGGCAAGCAAGTCCTCCTTCAGTTTTGAAATATTCCGCCGGAAGGTGGCGCTGCAATCGCGATTTTTGTACCATTTTCAATATTGTACCGGCCAAAAGTATATGAAGTTATGTATCGAATTGAATCAAATCTTTTGTGTAAGTGTATGGCTAGTTGGTCCTCCCTGAATTTGAAAAAAATCCGCCGGATGGGGGGCGCTGCAATCGCAATTTTTGTGCCATTTTCAATATTTTACCGACCAAAAATACATGAAGTTATGCATCGAATTGAACCAAACTTTTTGTGTAAGTGTATGGCTATGGCTAGTTGGTCCTCCCTGAATTTGAAAAAAATCCGCCGGAAGAGGGCGCTGCAACAGCCAATTTTATGCTATTTTCAATATTGCACCACCTAAAAGTGTATGAAATTAGTCCTAGAATTGAACCAAAATTTTTGTATATAATTATTTTTTGGTAAGGCAAATAGGACCTCCCTGAATTTAAAAAAAAAAAAAAAAAAAAAAAAAAATCTGCCTATCATTCTATTGTTCATCGGCTCGTGTAGAGACGGAAATTCATTTTTACTCCGATTAATTGACTGAAGCAGAAATTTAAGATGCAAACCAAAGTTCGTATGGTATTGAATTAAAATTATTAAAATGGGTAACTATTTTTTAAAAATATTAAAACGTACGTATGAGATAAAAGCAAGCTTTGGGATTGGCACATCCAACTAGTGTTTAATGAATATCTATTTGCATGTAAATTTAAATGTTTCAGCTATCATTCAGTTATTGTTAAAATTTATTTCATATATTGAAGACTTAAAAATCAGAAAAATGCCACAGTAAAATCTTCTAAAATGAAATCGCATAGGAAAAAAAAAAAAAAAAAAAGAGAGAGAGAGAGAGAGAGAAAGAGAGAGTTATTGTCAAGTTGCCGTCGTAGCAGGTGTTATATCAGTTTCTATGAGTACTTTTGTGCATAACTTTGTACCAATTTTGCAAAAAATTAAATTTTAATTAAAAAACCGTTATTTTTACTAACCCGTCATTAAATACGTCATTTTCAATATGCTAAAATATGCATTACCACAGCTGCCGTCTTAAACCCGGAAAAAATGTGAAGGGAAGTTACCTAAAAACAATGCCATATGCGTTTTTTAAAGTTGTCCTATTTTCTGTATTTTTCATTACCCGGATCGTCCCAGGTCCCGACCGGTCCGGATAATCAAAGCTCTACTGTATGTATTGCTCAAAGCAAAAATATAAATGAAAAACTTCCATAATTGTTAACGTAAGTTAAATTATTATTATCAACAAAAATACGAATTCTCGTATAAAGCAGTTTTAAAATTAAAACATTCGGGTAAAAATATCAATCATATATAAACGCAAATGAATAAGAAATTATTTGGACTTCCTATTATAAAAGTCTCGAAACTTTTTATATAAAGCAGAGGTATATTAAAGTTAATTTCTCCGTAAAAAGAAAGAACTCATAAAACATTTGCAATTAGTAGTAACGATAATTTTAATGCAAAATTTTTGCAAGGTCATAAATTCTAGTTTTTTATAGAATTCGTTCAAATTCATTCGTTCGTTTCAAGAATTAGTTCAAATTCTTTCTTTAAAAGTTCATTGTAGCATTGTTTTTACGGTTACTGTCTGATTAATTACATAAATTTTGTAAAAAATGAATTAAATAGACGAATAACAATTAAAAAATTTTATTTCGACATTTTAAAATAAAAATACTAGATTAGGAAAAAAAATTTAATCCTTATATCTGTAATCAATGGACAATTGTCAAAAACAGAGTTCTGCATCTATGTAATT
Source organism: Maratus speculifer (assembly GCA_964019185.1). Lineage (NCBI taxonomy): Eukaryota > Metazoa > Arthropoda > Arachnida > Araneae > Salticidae > Maratus > Maratus speculifer. Next base: position 280,491,452 of record OZ025300.1, on the reverse strand, counting down.
AACTCTGAAATATCCTTCCGTTCTATCGCAATACAGGTGTCCTTTTTGCTATTTCTATAGCAACATTAAGATATATAAAGGTAATTTTTACAACCAAACAGCAAGAATACGTCACATGAAGCTAAACCACAATATTCATCAATCTCTTTATCATTCCAATAGCCGAAATGTTTATTTTATATTAACTTACACAACAGAATTTGAAAACTAGTCAATACAGACAAGCATGTATTTCCTTTTAGTGATTGGCAGCTGTTCTCTGCGGTTTAAACTTGGTACATTGAAATATAACTAAGACTACAAGTATAAAGAAACAGATTACTTGCTAAGAACAAAATTTGTATAAAATTGAAATTTCTTCATATCCTTTTTCGTTCCATGTGAACACATTGCTGTGAAACATTAGTTTTATTTATTTGAATCGAATGTATTTGCATGGAGTGAAATTAATTAGTCGAACTAAAATTTTTGAAATACTTACCTTATATTTCTTTATAATTAATGCGTTTTATTATTATTTTTTATTATTATTCTCTATTTTTGTCATATTTGAGAAAATATAATTAATATTTCATACAGTCTCAAAAAAATATTTTGCCAAAAATAAAATATACAGACAATAAGTTGCCGGAATGCACATGTTAATGCAATAGATTATTCAATTACTTGAAGAAATTTTGATTATAGAATTTAAAAAAAAACTTGATATTCGGTTTACGCACTTTTCATTATTTTGATAGAAAATAGAGATACGTAAAAAAAAAAAAAAAAAAAAAATCTAGTGCATAGCGTTGCTGCTCAGTAAACTGAACGGTCCTTTAATTCAACAAAAAAGCAACTTTAGATATTGGAGGATTCTATGATAGTTTTAACATTATATTGATGAATTTTCTGAATTTTTGAAAAAAAATGTGTAAATTAAAGCAGATTTTTTTTTTAAATATAGAAGTAATAATAAAAACAATGGGGAAAAATCTTCAATTTCCCTTTTGTTTTAGAGTGTATATTGATCAAATGCAGAAAGTGCGATGTTTCTAATTTTGATAAGATACAAAATTTAAATCTGAAACATAAACTTAAATACCCAAATTAAAAACAAAACATAAATGTAAATGAAGTGAAAACTTGTAAAATAGTTGGAAATCTAAAAGTGTGTTATTTTAATATCAGCGAAAAGCGACTCGCAATTAAAAATATATCACCAATCCGAACCACGAATTATACAGGAGGTCTAATCGCGCGTTAGAAGATCTGCGTAGGCCAAATTTTCTCGCCTTGAGTCCGTCGCGACCATGCCGAAATATCCCTGTGATTTGAAGAGATTTTTCTATTATTATAAGCTATTTCTGCCTTCTGATTGGACATTTAAAAAAAATTTTGATCTTAGATTTCTGGTTTTTATGTATATTTAGATAAAAGGGATTTATAAATTCCGTTTCTATAACGAAAAAATACTGGGCAGCACAGCTGCCGGAACACCCGTGTAATTTGACGAACATGTTGTTTTAGGCGTTAGTATTTCAAGTAATTGGTGTTTTTCTGTATTTTTTGCGGGGGAGAGGGGGTTTAGAAATAGCAAAATTAAAGTGCATAAAAGCAAAATTTAAAGCAAATTTTTCTGTTTTAACGGAATATAATCAAGAGAACAAATAGTTCAATTCACGGAATATTTTGCAAGCATTGCGTTCTCCGCGGATTGGGTTATACCTGATCTGAACTAGTTAATTCTATATTCATTCAACCTGAACCAGTTTTTAAAAAGTAGATAACCTGAACTCGACAAACTTCAACCTTAAAGTATTCAATTCAAACCCAATCCCAACACGAAACGAAAAAAAAAAATCTATCTTGTAAAACAATAATTTAAAAATAGTCTACAGTAATACATCTAATATCAATTATATTTTTTATGTAGAAAAAATAATGTATCTGCATATGCATTCGTTGACATTCAAATAATATAATTTTACATTTTACAATATATTTCGGAGATACTTTTGAGAAATGAGATAGAATCGAACCCACACTCTTAAATGAAAGAGTAGATTTTGCTTCTAGAAGGAAAGAGCTGTAATTTATTGAATCGTGAATGAGTTGTCTTTTAAACGTTTTACACATCTTGATTTAAATCGCTTAAAAACAACTCGTTCACTCGAGTTTTTTCAACTCTTCACGAGAAGCGAACTTTCAAATCGTGAGATGAGTGGATTTCGGTTCAACTTGAGTTATTTTGTGGCTGAGATTTCAAGAGAGCATACGCTAAAACAGTTAGAATTAACCCGACTCGAAAAATAGAAATCAATCCGAACCTCTCCTAAAAATATTAACTTAAGCTAGATCCGACTGAAGTCGCCAGTCGAGTGGGGTTTAATTTCTCGAGATGATGCAGGACTTTATCCGAAATGCGATCTGAGCCCGTTATCTGCACATTTCGATCTGAATCAGAAAATTTTTAACTTCAACTAGACCCCAACTGTAACCGATAAAAATATATCCATACTGCAATGCAATTATGTAAAAACGTACCTACAATTACTCCTCCAGTATCAGTATTAACTTTTAAGTAAAAAATCAGTATATATAAACTCATTAATACTCAATATATAGTTTTTCGTCTTAAAATAAATTTTGTAAATTCTTTTGAGAGATCTATTAATCTTGAATCAAGAACCATAAATGTCAACATCCAGTCTGAACCTGAAGCAATTAAAGTTAACCTAATTTAATCCGACCCACAACGACAAAAGATTAGGCTCAACCCAATCTAATCCAGATTGTGAGTCGTGTCAGGGTCAGTTTGCCCGACCCGATGCAGCATTCTACTTGTCATCCAAGACAGCCCCGACAAAACTTCAGTATAAATTTTATATATTTTGTTAAAAAATAAACATCTACAGAGTCATTCATATATCATCCTGTATAGTCATCTATATATATTTTTATTCTAAAAAATTCGTTTTATATATATATATGTATATATATATTTTATTATCTGAGCATAATTTTCAAAAATAAAAAAAAAGCTCCATATTTAGACTTCACTTGATGGGGCCGAAATTTAAAAGTCAAAATATTTTCCCCGGCGAAATTAAATTTTGACCCCGATGGGGGGGCCAGGTATGCCTGATGGGGGGGCATATGCCCCCCCCCCCCGGTCCCCCCTCTGGCGCCGCCCTTGCTCTATACACTTTTTAAAAATCAATATGGTAGCTGTGAATTTTGCTGCGACTTGCGTATTCTTGATTTTTTTTAATTTGGTAAATAAATAAATAAATATATGTATATATATATATATCTATATATATATTATATTACATTTTATTATTATCGTGTCAGGGTTCATACAGGTCAGGAAAATTCCATGAATTAAAAAAAATAAATGCTGATATTTTATTGTAGCCCTATTATCATGTTCTCCTTTTCATGAGGTATTTAAAAAATATTAAATGCCTGATTATTTTTATATAAACTCTGTATTATTGAAACATATTCAATGTTGAGTGGTGTTTTTATTTATTTTTCTTTAGTACATATTTCGTTTGTGCCTAACAATTATTGTTATTATTTATTATATGTGTATATATATATATATATATATATATATATATATTTTATTTATTTATTTATTTATTTATTTTATTTTTTTTTTTTTTTTTTTTTTTTTTTTTTGCAAAAACAGAAGTGTGAAGTTTGCAAGCAAAGGAAATTCACGAGATAGCAATGAACTAGAAGGAGTATTTAAACAAATATATTAAGTACAAGGTTTCGATTGGATTTATTTACTGTGTTTGTTATTTCATTGATAATTTTTCATTTCCATGAAAACATAATAAATAATTCTAAAATGGCTTTTTGTTTAAAAAATAAGTCCCTAAAAAAACTGCATCGTCCTCTAATGATTTAGATTGAGCTCGGGTGTAAACGTATTTTCCATTTTTCAACATATTATTAAAAAACAAAAATGCTATATTCTTGCGTTACATGAAACATTTTAAGTTTGTGCTAAAAATAAAGAAGTAAAACAAGACTTAATACATGTTTGAAATTTTCAGTTTAGGTTGTTATTTAATAAATGCTAAAATGTAGGTAACAATTAACAGATTTAGTAAAAAAAGTGTTGGTTGGAGGTTAGCAAACCATACTTGTACTGGGGTATGGGAAAGATGCATAGACCTTTAATAATTTAGATTGAGTTTGAATGTAAGCGTATTTTCCATTTTTCAATGAATTGTCAATCATTGAACACGTGTTATTATTGAAAAAAGTACGATTATCTTTTTCGGTATTTGTACTTTTCAAACCATATACAGTATTATTTTTACTCATTAAAAAAGTTCATAAAAACTTTACGTTTGTTATAGATTGAAAAATGTAACAATCTATTTTTCTTTTAGTTTAATACATTCTATTTGTATTTTAAATTAGTATATGTGTACATAAATATGAGTACATGCTAAAATTTCATTTTATTGTAGGTCTTGTATCAATTCTGCTTTCCATAAGGTATTATTTAAAAAAAAAATTAAATGTCTTATTATTTTTATATACTGTGTTTTGTTGAAACATATTCAATGTAGAGTAGTGTTTTTATTTTTTTCTTTAAAACACATTGCGTTTTTTTTGGTAAAAATTATTGTTATTATCTATTATTAAAATACATTTTTTTTTTTTTTTTTTTTTTGCTAAAAAAGAAGTGTGCAATTTGCAAGAGATAAATTCACCAAATAGCAACGAAGTAGAAGGAATTATTAAAGAAATATGTTAAATACGGGGTTTCGATTGGATTTATTTACAGTGTTTAATATTTCATTAAAAAATTTTATGTTCAGGAAAATATAATGAATAACACTAAAATTCCTTATATTTATATTACAATAAAAAATAAAAAGCAATATTCCCTTTTTTAATCAATACCTTCAAAGTTTATAAAGTGCATAAAAAGATATAATTTCTGCAGAAAATTTCTCTATTTCCATGTTTTTTTCGACAGATGGCGCCAGTACAGTATTTAGCAGCTAAGAAAATCAATGTATTGAAGCTCTTTATTTATAATAGCGGTTACGTTATTTTTAATTTAGCACTCAAAATTTTATAGTTAGATATTTCTCAAAAATTTTAGAGAAAAAGAAGCAGAATAAAGGAGATTCAAAGCAGATTAAGCGCATATTTCAAAAATTTCTTATTCTGAATACTTACACCTAATTTGGCCATGGTAAGTTCGTTTCTCTGGAGGATGAGAAGACCCAGACTCGTCATATTGGCGTATTAAAATAGATAGATAATGCTGGCAACGTGGTGGTGAGAAAGCGGTTATTTCTCTTTTTCCGACGACAACAAGTGGTATGTGACAGTATAATAATGACAATTTTCACCAATTTGCTAAAATGAGGAAAATTATAAATACGTATATTTTTGAAAAATTCTGAGAAAATGCAATTTTTCTTGTCCGAATATCCATTAAAAAAAAAAAAAAAAAAAAAAACACAGTAGGTAGTTTTTCTTAATTTTGGGGAAAAAAACTAACGGAGACCGCAAGAAAATTCGGAGCGAAAAAATAGGCAAGGATGAGTATTCATTTCCAAGTATTTGACAATAATACAAGAAGTATGAAAATGAGTAAGGACAGGTCAGTAAGACAACATTATATGAATTAAAAAATATGATGCCATGCAGTATACAAATATGGTGACATGCATTGAATGGGTACGGAATTTAATTTTAATGTTGACATTTTAAGCAAACATTCTTAAAATCAGAGTTCTTCAGCTGGAATTTTATTAACGCATTTGAAAATGTATATGTTATTCATATTTTAAAAATCTATATATAAAGCTATATTGGTTTTTTTTTTCTAATGTAGCATACTGTTAGCTGGTTTTCTATCCTATTCGGAAATCTTTCTTTTATTTACGGAAATGCATGAAATTAGAAGATTCCAAAAGGCTAATTTGAACTAAAATTCCTCTTTCTCATAATTTTTTAAAAAGTTGTGAAATATTTTTAGAATGTTTTAATTACTTTTTTGAATATATTACTTAATATTTTTAACGTTGTTTTTGATAGCCTTAATATTTATAACTATTATTTAATGTGTTTTAAATTATTTTCATTTAATTTTAGCTTTCTGCTTTGTTGAACAAAGGAAAGTTTACGCGAGAAATCTAAGAATTTAAAAGAAGAAAAAATGGAGAGATTTCCCTTTGATACCGGATCATAAAAACGAAGAAAAACCACTTTACATATGCTTGCCAATTACTTGGGTTTCAATAAAGCTGAGATTTATTTCGGTTTCTGAGTGTTCTGGAAATAAAGATTTTGGGAATCGAAATTATCTCGGAAAAATTATAACTTATTTTCTGGCGAGATCAAAAAACCTTCCTTTTATTTTTACAATGTACCTGTAATAAAATAATCAGGATGAAATTGTTGTACAATTATATATTCTAATCGATAATGTAATAGAATATAATTAACCTAGTTTTAAGAATAAAATATATTGGTTTCTTCGGCTATGGCTGGAATCATAAAAACAAAAAAAAAAAAAAAAAAAAAAAAAAAAATCTAGAATATAACAATTTTTTAATTTTTATATAAATATTTTTGTCGCATTTTATTTACATTGACACCAAATTTTTCCTGAAATAATATAAACAACAAGAAAAGGAACTAGTTATTTTTTTTCTCTAAAGGGAATTTAAATTTTTTTTAAAGATACACCTATTCAGTTAAATTTAAGAAAATAATACCTGCTTTCACTCCAATGTCAGGATTATGATGAAATGTGTTTAAATTTTTAAAAAAAGAAGCTGTGTAGTGTACGGTTCTGTATCCTCATGTTGTGTTTTCTTGGAATGCACTGACCTGTGTATGTTCTATACAGAGGGCAGTGCGTGGATAAACGATTCCGCTTATGGAATCCTTTATCCTGTCTTCATCTGTTCTGTATGTCCAGCGTGTCTTGGGCGAGGACAGAACCCCTTAACTCACCACAGCTTCAGCCCGCCAGACGCTTGCGTTACAGGACTACGCCACGGGTCCCGGCGATAAGAAGAGCTTTTAAACCTCCTTGTATTTTGAACAAATCCGGAGGCCAAACTTCGGTTCCTAAAAACCACTGAAAAATTAGGTGACAATACTATTGCTCTATACACTTTTTAAAAATCAGTATGGTGGCGGTGAATTTTGCTGCGACTTGCGTATTCTTGATTTTTTTTATTTGGTAAATAAATAAATAAATATATGTATATATATATATATATCTATATATTACATTACATTTTATTATTATCGTGCCAGAGTTCATACAGGTCAGGAAAATTCCATGATTTAAAAAAAAAATAAATGCTGATATTTTATTGTAGCCCTATTATCATGTTCTCCTTTTCATAATGTATTTAAAAAATATTAAATGCCTGATTATTTTTATATAAACTCCGTATTATTGAAACATATTCAATGTTGAGTGGTGTTTTTATATATTTTTCTTCAGTACATATTTCGTTTGTGCGTAACAATTATTGTTATTATATATATATATATATATATATATATATATATATATATATATATATATATATATATATATATATATATATATATTTGCAAAAACAGAAGTGTGAAGTAAGCAAGCAAAGGAAATTCACGAGATAGCAATGAACTAGAAGGAGTATTTAAACAAATATATTAAATACATGGTTTCGATTGGATTTATTTACTGTGTTTATTATTTCATTGATAATTTTTCATTTCCATGAAAACATAATAAATAATTCTAAAATGGCTTTTTGTTCAAAAAATAAGTCCCTAAAAAAACTGCATCGTCCTCTTATGATTTAGATTGAGCTCGGATGTAAACGTATTTTCCATTTTTCAACATATTATTAAAAAACAAAAATGCTATATTCTTGCGTTACATGGAACATTTTAAGTTTGTGCTAAAAATAAAGAAGTAAAACAAGACTTAATACATGTTTGAAATTTTCAGTTTAGGTTGTTATTTAATAAATGCTAAAATGTAGGTAACAATTAACAGATTAAGCAAAAAAAGTGTTGGTCGGAGGTTAGCAAACCATACTTGTACTGGGGTATGGGAAAGATGCATAGACCTTTAATAATTTAGATTGAGTTTGAATGTAAGCGTATTTTCCATTTTTCAATGAATTGTCAATCTTTGAACACGTGCTATTATTAAAAACAGTACGATTATCTTTTTCGGTATATGTACTTTTCAAACCATATACAGTATTATTTTTACTCATTAAAAAAGTTCATAAAAACTTTACGTTTGTTATAGATTGAAAAATGTAACAATCTATTTTTCTTTTAGTTTAATACATTCTATTTGTATTTTAAATTAGTATATGTGTACATAAATATGAGTACATGCTAAAATTTCATTTTATTGTAGGTCTTGTATCAATTCTGCTTTCCATATGGTATTATTCTAAAAAAATTAAATGTCTTATTATTTTTATATACTATGTTTTGTTGAAACATATTCAATGTAGAGTAGTGTTTTTATTTTTTTCTTTAAAACACATTGCGTTTTTTTTTTTTTTTTTTTTTTTTTTTTTTTTGTAAAAATTATTGTTATTATCTATTATTAAAATACATTTTTTTTTTTTTTGCTAAAAAAGAAGTGTGCAATTTGCAAGAGATAAATTCGCCAAATAGCAACGAAGTAGAAGGAATTATTAAAGAAATATGTTAAATACGGGGTTTCGATTGGATTTATTTAAAGTGTTTAATATTTCATTAAAAAATTTTATGTTCAGGAAAATATAATGAATAACACTAAAATTCCTTATATTTATATTACAATAAAATATAAAAAGCAATATTTCCTTTTTTAATCAATACCTTCAAAGTTTATAAAGTGCATAAAAAGATATAATTTCAGCAGAAAGTTTCTCTATTTCCATGTTTTTTTCGACAGATGGCGCCAGTACAGTATATAGCAGCTAAGAAAATCAATGCATTGAAGATCTTTATTTATAATAGCGGTTACGTTATTTTTAATTTAGCACTCAAAATTTTATAGTTAGATATTTCTGAAAAATTTTAGAGAAAAAGAAGCAGAATAAAGGAGATTCAAAGCAGATTATGCGCATATTTCAAAAATTTTTTAATCTGAATACTTACACCTAATTTGGCCACGGTAATTTCGTTTCTCTGGAGGATGAGAAGTCCCAGACTCGTCATATTGGCGTATTAAAATAAATAGATAATGCTGGCAACGTGGTGGTGAGAAAGTGGTTATTTCTCTTTTTCCGACGACAACAAGTGGTATGTGACAGTATAATAATGACAATTTTCACCAATTTGCTAAAATGAGGAAAATTAATAAATACGTATATTTTTGAAAAATTCTGAGAAAATGCAATTTTTCTTGTCCGAATATCCATAAAAAAAAAAAAAAAACTATGTAGTTTTTCTTAATTTTGGGGGGAAAAAACTAACGGAGACAGCAAGAAAATTCGGAGCGAAAAAATAGGCAAGGATGAGTATTCATTTCCAAGTATTTGACAATAATACAAGAAGTAAGAAAATGAGTAAGGACAGGCGAGTAAGACAACATTATATGAATAAAAAAATATGATGCCATGCAGTATACAAATATGGTGACATGCATTGAATGGGTACGGAATTTAATTTTAATGTTGACATTTTAAGCAAACATTCTTAAAATCAGAGTTCTTCAGCTGGAATTTTATTAACGCATTTGAAAATATATATGTTATTCATATTTTAAAAATCTATATATAAAGCTATATTGGTTTTTTTCTAATGTAGCATACTGTTAGCTGGTTTTCTATCCTATTCGGAAATCTTTCTTTTATTTTCGGAAATGCGTGAAATTAGAAGATTCCAAAAGGCTAATTTGAACTAAAATTCCTCTTTCTCATAATTTTTTAAAAAGTTGTGAAATATTTTTAGAATGTTTTAATTACTTTTTTGAATATATTACTTAATATTTTTAACGTTGTTTTTGATAGCCTTAATATTTCTAACTGTTATTTAATGTGTTTTATATTATTTTCATTTAATTTTAGCTTTCTGCTTTATTGAACAAAGGAAAGTTTACGCGAGAAATCTAAGAATTTAAAAGAAGAAAAAATGGAGAGATTTCCCTTTGATACCGGATCATAAAAACGAAGAAAAACCACTTTACATATGCTTGCCAATTACTTGGGTTTCAATAAAGCTGAGATTTATTTCGGTTTCTGAGTTTTCTGGAAATAAAGATTTTTGGAATCGAAATTATCTCGGAAAAATTTTAACTTATTTTCTCGCGAGATCAAAGGGAATTTATTTTATTTATTTTTCTTCAGTACATATTTCGTTTGTGCGTAACAATTATTGTTATTATTTATTATATGTATAAAATATAATTTTACACTTGGACGTAAGATATTTAACTACAATAAATTTTCTAAATTTTTAACCAATAATACTAATTATCCATGTTATTGTAATGATCCCTGTTATAGTAACTTCGTAAATCAAGATCATGGTCACATTATTACTGGGGATATTAATATCGTTGACAATGATTCTTTACGAAATTTAATGGCTAATGGTACTAAATATCGTGTTCCTTCATGTACTAATATCAAATCAATCATAAAACAGTTTAATTTAGATTTAGATCTTTTTATTTATAAAATTTCGATAGACTACAATAAGCCTCTGGAATACTTCACTGAATGGAAATTAATGTTTTAGATAAATTAAATATTGAACTTTATAGGAATATCGATACCTTCAATTTAAATTTTAAACAATTAAATGATGAAATAAAAAACTTACAAAATAAATTTATCATAACATATGTCGATAAATCTCCTAACAACTATGCTTTCATATGTAAACATTATTACTCTACATTATTAAATCAAGCAATAAATTCTAGTTCAAATTTCATTAAAACAGATATTGATACTATTATTAAAAATAGACATATAGCTCAATATTATAAATTACTAAAAATAAAAAATCATAATTATAACTATCCTTACATTGTGGTTATTCCAAAATTCCATAAAATTCCTATAAAGTTTCGTACTATAACTATTGGGTGTAATACTTATAACAATAATGCAGGTAAAGAATTATTAACAATACTTACAAAAATGCTAGATATTGCAAAAACTAATAATAAATTCTATAGTATAAAAAATAGTTTACATCTTGTAAATAATATCAAAAATTTACAAAACATTAAGTAAATCAAAACATAGACTTTAATGATTTATTTAATACAATTGATATTGCAGATATGTTCAGGATCATAAATTTATTATTCAAGGAATATAGGAATTCTCTTAACATACATGTATCTTTATCTTACTTCAAATCTTTAACCAAATTTATTCTTTATCATAATTATATATTATTTAATAATACAATATTCAAACAAATAGTCGGTCATCCACAAGGTGGGATTGTATCATCCATTTGTGCTGATCTCAACTTACATTATTATGAACGTAATACTTCTATTGTTAATTGTTTTCTATACAGGTATCTTGATGATATAATAATTTTATATTCTAAAAAGTCATCTAACTATTCGCTACCAATCAAATACCACAAAAATTTAAAATACAGTTATAATGATATGCATAATAATACAATTAACTTTCTTGATCTTAATATTACGCTTTCTGATAATAAAATTCTATTTGATATTTATGACAAACGTAATGACTTTCCTTTTAAAGTAAACTTCTTTACTCATTATAATTCTTGCCTACACCTGTCTATGTCAATATATTACTTAATTTTGCCCATAGAATTAAAAATATTTGTTCACATAATTTTAAAATGCATAATTTAAAAACTGTACAAGAAACTGCTATAAGATATCGTTATCCTTTACATTTGGTTAAAAAAATATTATCTGTATAAACATTTATTTAGTATTAACTGTCTATTTTCTCTTCAACCAATATTACCATATGATGTTATTGATAAGAACTACTAGTCTTTAATATATAATAAGTTATTACATGATCTTAATAATAATTAACACATTGCGTAAAAAAATGTTTAAAAAAATTATAAAAAATAAAAATAATACAAAAAAATAAAAAATAAAAATTTGAATAATAGGATGGTTGGATGGGTTAGATGTTAGATTACGGAGGCGGGCGGTGTTGTCTGGATAATACGCAATGGTTAATTATTATATATTTAATAATAATAATAATAATAAAAATTAACTTTACACATAGTATTAAAGTTTATGTTTTCCTAAAAACTAATATGCATAACTTAAAAATGATCAAGTTATTGAGATAAGATATGGTTGTCTATTGTATTTGTCTTAAAGAAATTATTTGTAAAATATTAGAATAGAAATTATTCTTGGAAATTCTTAGCTAATAAATAATTTATTTCTTTCCTATAATAGAGGGCAGCACCATAAGCATGTAATTTAATTAATATATTAATCCTTTAGATGGCAGCACTAAAATAATTTTCTGCTAGAAGCTGTAGTAATATATTCTAGTTAATTAATTAATATAGTAATATTAATAATTGATAAAAAATAAAAATATAATATTTCTAACAGTAGCATCTATTTTTTTCTAAATATATTATGAATTATATAGTATAATATATGTTTTACTAATTTTTATAATTATTGTTACAACTTTATTTTATTATCTATGTGATTTATACTACGACCATAACCTTGACTGTTAGTAAGTCACATGTAGTTTGTATCTGATTGCACTACAAATCTTGCTAGGATATGGGTAATGGTAAATATCTTCGTATATATATCCTTTTTTTTAATGGAATAATGTATTATTGTTATTTTGTCATATTGATTTTATTTTCTTCTATGTGTATCTTTCTACTAATTTGTCGTCTGAATAGCTTCCAGCCAGTCGGGTGTATTGTGAGTCGAATTCTTAGCTTTCAGCACGACTCATAACAGAAACTGGTTGGATGTTTTTGCTTTTTTGTTAAACTATACACCCCTGAAGAAGTAGTTTAATAGAAAAACCTTATACTGCCTTTTTATCCATTTATCTTTCATTATTTTGGTAATCTGCCTTCTATTTCACTTCAAACTTCAAATGTTTTCAATAAGATGATTGTAAAAATACTGGTTTCTTTTGTTTATTGTATGGTAATATGTGAATTACTCTGGTTATATAATGTCCATTTATCCACATATTTCTTAGTAATTTGGTAATCTGCCTTCTATTTCTCTTCAAACTTCAACTATTTTTAACAATATGATTGTAACAATACTGGTTTCATTGGTTCTTTTATTGGTATTGTCTGAATAACTTTGGATGTATTTATAAAAGTATTTATTTATATATATATATATATATATATATATATATATATATATGTATGTATATATATATATATATATATTTTTTTTTTTTTTTTTTTTTTTTTTTTGCAAAAACAGAAGTGTGAAGTTTGCAAGCAAAGGAAATTCACGAGATAGCAATGAACTAGAAGGAGTATCTAAACAAATATATTAAATACAAGGTTTCGATTGGATTTATTTACTGTGTTTATTATTTCATTGATAATTTTTCATTTCCATGAAAACATAAAAAATAATTCTAAAATGGCTTTTTGTTCAAAAAATAAGTCCCTAAAAAAACTGCATCGTCCTCTTATGATTTATATTGAGCTCGGGTGTAAACGTATTTTCCATTTTTCAACATAGTATTAAAAAACAAAAATGCTATATTCTTGCGTTACATGGAACATTTTAAGTTTGTGCTAAAAATAAAGAAGTAAAACATGACTTAATACATGTTTGAAATTTTCAGTTTAGGTTGTTATTTAATAAATGCTAAAATGTAGGTAACAATTAACAGATTTAGTAAAATAAAAAGAATATTGCCCAGTTAAACTGATGGCATTGAGCTCACAGGCTACGCATACTAATTGTACATTACAGCCTTGTATTTTCGTTACTTCCGTTCGAAAAAAATTAAGAAGGGGAAACAGCTCTCCCCTTTCCTCTTTGTTTTATACTTAATCATTGAACCTCCTAAATTATCAAGGACATGCTTTATCATATAAAAAATCTATATCCAAAATTCAGAGCAAATCGGATAATTCTTAATAAAAACCCATTTAGCATTTATGTAATTTAAGAGGAGTTCTTCCCCTCTTAACCATTAAACTTCAAAAACTATCAGAGATTTAAACGAAATCTGACGATTCTGCTTGAAAAATCCATTTATACAAGTTAAGGGGAGGAGGCATTAGAACCCCCGTTCCCCCTGTTTATACTTATTCAATGAACACCTAATAACAACCACGGACTCGCCTCATCAGAATGATCCTATATCTAAATTTTGAAGGAAAACTGTTAATTTTGTATGAAAATCCCGTTTATATCAATTAAGGGGAGGGGCATGAGCCCCCCGTTTCCCCTGTTTATACTTATTCAATGAGCACCTAATAGCAGTCACGGAATCGCCTCATCAGAATGATCCTATATCTAAATTTTGAACGAAAACTGTTAATTCGGCATGAAAATCCCGTTTATATCAATTAAGGGGAGGGGCATGAGCCCCCCGTTCCCCCTGTTTATACTTATTCAATAAACACCTAATAACAGCCACGGAATCGCCTCATCAGAATGATCCTATATCTAAATTTTGAACGAAAACTGTTAATTCTGCATGAAAATCCCGTTTCTATCAATTAAGGGAAGGGGCATGAGCCCCCCGTTTCCCCTCTTATACATATCGAATGAACTCCAAAAACTAATCAGGGAAGCGCCTTATCAGGATATACCTGTATACAAAATTTCAAGTGGATCCGATATTTTTATCATGAGTTATTGCGTTACGCACGAACGAACATACGAACGTACATACAGAACGGACGGGCACATAAGCTCTCAGGCTATGATAGCCTGTGAGCTAAAAAGTGTTGGTCGGAGGTTAGCAAACCATACTTGTACTGGGGTATGGGAAAGATGCATAGACCTTTAATAATTTAGATTAAGTTTGAATGTAAGCGTATTTTCCATTTTTCAATGAATTGTCAATCTTTGAACACGTGCTATTATTAAAAACAAGACGATTATCTTTTTCGGTATTTGTACTTTTCAAACCATATACAGTATTATTTTTACTCATTAAAAAAGTTCATAAAAACTTTTCTATTTGTATTTCAAATTAGTATATGTGTACATAAATATGAGTACATGCTAAAATTTCATTTTATTGTAGGTCTTGTATCAATTCTGCTTTCCATAAGGTATTATTTAAAAAAAATTAAATGTCTTATTATTTTTATATACTATGTTTTGTTGAAACATATTCAATGTAGAGTAGTGTTTTTATTTTTTTCTTTAAAACACATTGCGTTTTTTTTTTTTTTTTTTTTTTTTTTTTGTAAAAATTATTGTTATTATCTATTATTAAAATACATTTTTTTTTTTGCTAAAAAAGAAGTGCGCAATTTGCAAGAGATAAATTCGCCAAATAGCAACGAA
This sequence comes from Maratus speculifer, assembly GCA_964019185.1. NCBI lineage: Eukaryota > Metazoa > Arthropoda > Arachnida > Araneae > Salticidae > Maratus > Maratus speculifer. The sequence continues at coordinate 280,475,956 of OZ025300.1, read as the reverse complement.
GTAGAAGGAATTATTAAAGAAATATGTTAAATACGGGGTTTCGATTGGATTTATTTACAATGTTTAATATTTCATTAAAAAATTTTATTTTTCAAGAAAATATAATGAATAACATTAAAATTCCTTATATTTATATTACAATAAAAAATAAAAAGCAATATTCCCTTTTTTAATCAATACCTTCAAAGTTTATAAAGTGCATAAAAAGATATAATTTCAGCAGAAAGTTTCTCTATTTCCATTATTTTTTGACAGATGGCGCCAGTACAGTATTTAGAAGCTAAGAAAATCAATGTATTGAAGCTCTTTATTTAAAATAGCGGTTACGTTATTTTTAATTTAGCACTCAAAATTTTATTGTTAGATATTTCTCAAAAATTTTAGAGAAAAAGAAGCAAAATAAAGGAGATACAAAGCAGATTATGCGCATATTTCAAAAATTTCTTAATCTGAATACTTACACCTAATTTGGCCACGGTAAGTTCGTTTCTCTGGAGGATGAGAAGACCCAGACTCGTCATATTGGCGTATTATATAAAAAGATAATGCTGGGAACGTGGTGGTGCGAAAGCGGTTATTTCATTTTTTCCGACGACAACAAGTGGTATGTGACAGTATAAATAATGACAATTTTCACCAATTTGCTAAAATGAGGAAAATTAATAAATACGTATATTTTTGAAAAATTCTGAGAAAATGCAATTTTTCTTGTCCAAATATCCTTTAAAAAAAAAAAAAAAAAAAAAAAAAAAAAAAAAAAGAAAAGAAAAAAAACAGTAGGTAGTTTTTCTTAATTTTGGGGGAAAAAAACTAACGGAGACAGCAAGAAAATTCGGAGCGAAAAAATAGGCAAGGATGAGTATTCCTTTCCAAGTATTTGACAATAATACAAGAAGTATGAAAATGAGTAAGGACAGGTCAGTAAGACAACATTACAGCTTGGTGGAGCAGTTGTCAAATAATAATAATAATAATAACTGAGAGTGTACTCATAAATGAAGGTAGAGTTATGTACACTGACAGATATTTCCCTGTAGTGAAAACAGCTGAACATCTTATAAAAAGAATTCTGTGCTCTGGGACAGTCATGGCTAATAGAATGGGTGATGTTGCAAACAAAATGCCAGCTGTGGTTGATTGATTTTTGACGTCCGATTATCTACGCTAGGGATATAGGACCAGGGGGGAGTGCCCTTCGTGGGGGTCTTTCTAAGGGAACCTAACCCGTATTTACGCAGGGTTCGAAGAAAACCACGAAAACTCCGAACGGTTAGGCCGACAGCCGCGATTGGGTTCGAACCCAGCACCTGCCGTAAATGCCAGCTGTGAAAGACAGTGCAATGAAACGTGGTGAGTGGACTGAGTTTGCTAGATCAGATAATAAAATTGTGGTGTTGAAATGGAAAGACAAGAAATATGTGCATATGATGTCCACCACATGTGGAATTGAGTCCAGTGATACAAGTGAGCGCTGGTGTAAAGGTAAAAAAAGGCAAGGTTGGTTACAAGCCTGGTTACAAACAGACCAGCTATAATAAGAATGTATAAAGCACATTTGGGTGGAATCAATCTAAACGATAGGTTCATTGATGCGAACACGTAAATAGCCAGTTCAGATCTCTTCTCACGTTCTCGACTTAATTACCGTAAATAGCTGTGTTTTGTGTATAAGAGATTATAGATCCTTCAATATTCCGAAAAGAGATCAAATGAGTTTACTCGAATTTTGTCTTCACATTGCTGAAGTCCTTGTAAAATGTGAAAAGGAAAAGTCTGCTGTTGGAAGACCACGAAAATCAGAGCAATCATCTAATGAATCTACATCTTCTAAAAAAAGGAAGAATAACCATGTCTACTCCCAAAAATGAAATTCTCTATGATGAATTTGGACATTGGCCAGAATCTGTTGTTAGGGTATATCAATCTCGGTGACGCATGGAAGGATGCAAATTAAAATCAAGAATAAAATGCGTGAAATGTAATCTATTTCTTTTTCTTCAGAATAATAACTATTTCAAAAAATTCCTTAATAAATGGTATATTATTAAAAGATTATTTTTACAAGGTATGCATGATATTTCAAGATATGTATAGCATATGTATGGTATATATAGTATAGTAGCAAGATATGTATAATATTTTGGCACAATACATAACTTTAGGTAAAAAATCATTTAAGTTGTTTGAATTGATATAATTTTTTTAATAATAAATAGGTCTATTTATTGTAAAACAAAATTGGTATTATTTATTGAAAAAGTGACACTTTTACTCAACTGTGACCTGATGTACCCATATGGGGACATCAATTTTAACTATTTTAAAATTTAAAAAATAAAAAAATAAATGACTAAACTTTAACTAAACTAAAATTTATTTTCTTTTTTCTAACCCTAAAAGCGTCATAATTTGCTAATAAAATAATTTTTCTATGCAGCAGATTTTTCTCGAGACTGAAGAGGATATGGTAACCCAGTTATATTTATATGGTATAATACGGTTAACAGTTGTAAACTATATGGACATTTCCATGCATGACTGCAATGTCAGTTACGAACTACGAATTTTCTATATAATATTTTCATCGGGGATACCTCATTAATTGAATAAAGCCAAGAAACTTTATTGAAAATAACGGTGGACAACAATTTCGCAGTTATAATCTTCGTGACTGACGTTACAAAACCTCATGGAATGACCCATATGAAGAAACCAGAATAATTAGGAACAGAACTCTTAGATCAGGAGAGGCGTTCAGCACAGACAATATACCTCGAGTTCATGGAGTTAAGTCTAAGATTAGTACAATCTCGATTCACATATTAAAATGCAATGCAATTGGTCTGCCAAATCATATCTTGGTGGAAAACACCCCAAAACCCAATTTTAGAAGTTGACTCAAAGGTTAACCTTTATATTTTCCTACTTCCAATTCTCCACGTTTTCATATTTTTGGGTGCAGGAAAATACAATGGTTAACTTGCAAGTCAACCGCTAAAATTGGTTTTTTAGGTGTTTTCAACCAAGATATGACTTGGCAGACAGACTGTTTTAAAATGCAGATCGAGATTTAACTAATCTCGATTTTCATCCATGAACTCGATGAGATGGTTGTCTGTGCTGCCATCTCCTGGTCTTTCTGCAATTTAAAATCGTTAGAGTTGTTGAGCAACATGTTTGGTAGTCCCCGTATGAGAGGTAAGTCAATACATTTTACTTTCCCTCAAGAAGATGCACGCATCAAGAATTTTTTAATCAACACGCATCAAGAATTTTTTAATGATTACAATAGATTTTTTTTTTTAAACTGGAAGAATATGGGAATTTATTCCAAAATTTTGTAGTAATTCTGGAAATTTTAATGGCAGCTAAGTTCTGCGAAGTTTTGAAAGTAAATTTCATGTCTAAACACAAAGTTAGGCGGACACATAAATAAGAATTTTAAATGAATTTAATTAAATCAATCAAATACAAAACATATCAATACATTATGGGAAAAACTGTTGAAATTTTTAAACAAATAAATAAGTTATTAAAACTATACAAAATACAAATTTTAAGAAGATATTGCAATTTTTTTTCTTTTAAAGTTCTAAGCAGTACTTTAAATATTTAACAAAAAACACAATGCTTTATCATATACCCAAAACAAGAAAAATCGTTTTAAAATGAAATTATTGCACAGTGATACTTTTATTTTAAACAAAAAAAAATTCATCAGTTGAAAGTATTAAGGGTGTTGGTGAATGAGAGGCCGAATCCTCCTCCGCAATGTTAAGTCTATGGTCGTTTGATGCATTTTTATATTCAAAATATCTCTTCAGGAAATTAATATTTTTAACTTCTTTTTTTTTCAGTATTTTCTTCTTAAAGGATGTCACTTTTTTTCTTAGTCTTCAAAATATATCTAAAATCTTGGCATAATTTTATAGGAAGTGTTAAAATTTTACTTCCAGCTCGTCAGTTTCTAAAACATAAAATATTAAATTTAGTATAAATTTTAGAAATATTTTTACAACTAAGAAAAATTGGGACACCCTTTAATAAGAGAACTCTCATAAAAGAAGTTAAAAATATTAATTCCCTGAGTACATATTTTGAATATAAGAATCCATCAAACATCCATAGACTTAACATTACCAAGGGGAATTCGGCTGCTGGGAGACCAGCCACCTTAACACAATTTCACCATTTGAAGCAATATCCAGCTACCTACAAGTATAAACCCCTTGCACGTGACGTCACATGCTTCATCTGGCGCCCAAACATAAGGCAAATGTGGTATTTTCATATTTGTAAACAGTGATTTGCGCTTCATTTTTTAAATACTTAGAAAAATAATGCAAGAATAAGAAAAATCAAAATTAAACAGAAAAACCACACACATGCTTTAAACGGCAAACGGAAAGTTGTGATGCTTTGTTACATTATCAGCCGTTGCTGTGACGTCAAAGCCAGGGGTCTATAGTTTTCTCAAGTCATCCAAACTAAACTATCTTCATTACATAAGAGCATAAATATATGCATGAAAAAAATGGGCCATATTCTGAAAGAGAACGACTTTTCTTTTTCAAACACTACATTTCTTTCTGGAAAAGAAAGAGGTCTATGGACTTTCTAGAGTTATGGAGAAAACAATTTCAAAAATAATTTATAAATGAACGGCCTTTTATAAAGGCATATCCACCAACAGGGTGTCCCAATTAGAGGTCAGCACGGGCTGGAATTTCCAGGCCCGAGCCCGCCCCATTCCAAAAAAAAAATTCGGCCCGGCCCGAACGAAAAAAAAATATTGGCCCGGACCGTTATTAAAGTTAAAATTTCGGCCCGAGACCGGCCTGTAGAGAAAATTTAGTGGCCCGACCCGGCCTAATATAATAGCTAAAAACAAAGCCCGAGCTCGGCCCATCCCGGAAAAAAAGTTAAAATTTTGGCCCGAACCCGACCTGTCCCGAGGGAATTTCTGCAAAACATTGACCTTTATTCTTACGGCAGAATTCTGACCAAAAAAACTTATCTTAATCTTTTTTTTCTTGTTTATAATCTCCATTTATGCAGAAGTACCGTATGCTGCGATATTTATGCTTTTAATGAACCTTTGTTTGTTGTATGCAAATGTTTCAGTTATCCTTAGTATTATTAATCCATATTCCATGTAATGGAGATATAAAAATCTAAAAAAGGATATATGCAGAGTTACCAAGTCTCCGGCTTTTTGCGCACCGCTATTATCTTACAGGAAATGTTCTTATTTTAAATCATCGAAATGTTCCGATTCAATCAAATAACTTTTTTTGTATAATTTTACTGGTATTCAAAAAGCCGGAGACTTGGCAGCTCTGATATATGATAATAGTAAAATCTTCTAAGACGGAATTCCATTGGAAAGAAAAAAAATACGTTCCCTTTTTAATTGAAATAATTAATCTCGTCAGACCTGAGACAAATTTTGCTTGGCACTACACAAACCAGTTTAAAATTAGTATAAAACATCCCAAAGATGCATCAGTCTATATATCGATGCTTCTTATATGCACACACTTATTTAAAAAGTCTAGATGTAGATTTAACAATTCTAAATAAATGCAAATTAATTTAAAGGGTGTATTTTAGTGTTGCCCCCAGGCGACATCAGGACTGAGGATGTTAAGCACTGGTTTAGACACAATGCAACTGTCAATGCCTACACTGGACATGCGTTAGTTCTATATTTATGTCAATTTAGCCACGGCTAGTACAATACATTTATGCTCATCTTTTTCTCAGCCATATCAACTGAAAATGGTTCACTTTTTATTGGCTTACAAGGAAGGTCTCCATACGGGCATACTCAGAAAATTCTGAAAAAAAAAATACAGAATGTTCTTCTCACGTGGATATATATGTTTGTAAAAAAAATTTGGCGGAACCCCGATAGAACGTTCTTTAAAAAATAATGAACATTCTTTTATTTGGCGATTTATCATCGGTTGGCGACAAAATAACATTTCAAAAAATACTTTCTTTATGTTGAATTATTTTTAAGGTAAAAATGCTTCATGTTGAACTTGTTTAAAGAAATTTTATTTATATAGCGTTAGTTTTGTCAGCTTTAGATTTTTTAAACTATATTTTAGTCATAATATATTTAGAATGAAAACTAACTACAAAATTTTATGAATTAAAACAAAATTTAAATCAATTAATATTGTTTTCAGTCTCAAAATTAACTTTAATCTAATTGAGCTCGGTCTATTCAATTTTGTTGCTATGGAAACAAAAACTCCTCCGATATTGAAATGCATTACATCATTTTTCATCTGGCCTTTATTTAGTCATACGCTTAAATGTATAATGTAGTATTTTTCAATATGAAAATATTTTTTATATAAAAAAAATTATTTTTAAAGGGATAAAATTAAATAACTGCAGCAAAAGCAACAGAAATATGTAATACAAAATATATCTATCTGTCAAACTCTCCTATTGTTCAAATTTAAATTCATTAAATACTATTTACACGTATTCTAAAAATTAATTGACGAGAAATTTTCAGGTGCATTAAAATCGTTTGCTTTTGGCGAGGGAAAAAGCTGCTCGTCAAAGCGCGTGATGCTTTCATCTTTTCGCGCCAAATATTTGAAAGTATTTTATTTCTTTTACAGAGTTTCTTCTGTAATTCCGCCGCTAAATTTGACTGATCCTTTATTACATACATGAGTAGTTTAATTAATAATTTTTGAAACAATTCTGAATATGCCCAGTATGGAGACCTTCCTTGTTAGCTTAATACTTTTAAATTTTATATTGGGCATTTTTTTATCAGCTTGGCCTATCCCATTTATTTATTTATTTTTTAATAATCCCAGTGGAAATTTCTCTGAGACAGGTAAGGACCTTGGGCCAAACCTGACAGTCTCTAGATTGACTGGCACTTTTTAAATGAGTTGCCTTATATGGCTGACTACTAAATTATGCCAAAAACTTTTTGACATTAGCACATGCACAATTAAAAATTACTTCATACGAGCATTCATTTTTAATCAAAAATTTAAGATATTAATATTCTAACTGCAGTATATTATTTTTAATGCTTTTTGCCAAGTTTTTTGAAAATGGCATTAAATTTGGTGTAGAATATCCTGCATACTACATATGAAAAACATGCAGAATATGTTTGGATTTTTCAAAGAAACTTTTATATTTCTATGAATATACAAGATATTATTCTCTAATAAATTTTGTACAAGACTTATATAGTTAATAGATACAGCTACAGATAATTTTATTTTGCTGGATGATCATAATTTTTTTTTTCAATTTGTTGTTGGGCCCCTGCTTGCCTTCATAACTCAACTTTCACCGAAAAATATGAAACCAAGCAAGTTTTTTACATCCCTGGACTTCCAAAAGAATTTGGAAAGTATTTTTTTTTTATGTCTGCTGACTTTTGGACACATAACATGGATGTGAAGATGATTTAAATAATATTGCTTAGATAAAATCCTATGAAGTACACTTTTTAAAACTATGTATTGTCTTCTGCAGCTTCAAGCCTTTTTTCAGAAGATTCTACATGAAGTCCAAGATGATTTTCTGGAACATATGTATTGTCTTCTGGAGCTTCAAGCCTTTTTTCAGAAGATTCTACATTAAGTCCAAGATGATTTTCTGAAACATATGTATTGTCTTGTGCAGCGTCAAGCCTTTTTTCAGAGAATTCTACATGAAGTCTAAGATGGTCTTCTGGAACATAACCATATTGGGTAAATAGATTGTAACACATTTCACAATCGTAAGGTGTTGTTTCTTTTGTATGTTTGAGAAGATGTGCTTTTAGATTATGACTTTGAGAATATTGTTTTGAACATATGTCACAAACATAGGGCTTTTCATTTGTGTGAATTGTGAGATGTTTTGTTAGAGAACTACGAACAGTAAATGCTTTTGAACATATTTCACAAACAAAAGGTTTTTCTTTTGTATGTACTCGAATATGGATTGTAAGAGAACTTTTCTGAGCAAATTTCCTGAAACACACATCACAATTGAAAGGTTTTTCTTGTGTATGAATAAGCAAATGTTTTTTTAAATTGCTACTTTGAGAAAATCCTTTTGAACACATTTGACAAACAAAAGGTCTCTCATTTGTGTGTGTTCGCAGATGTTCAACAAGACTACGATTTTGAGAAAATCCTTTGGAGCACACACCACAAACGAAAGGTTTTTCCTTGGTATGAATAAGCATATGTATTTTTAGACTGCTGCCTTGAGTAAATCCTTTCGAACATACTTCACAAACAAATGGCTTGTCATTTGTATGTGTTCGGAGATGCTTTTTAAGATATTGTTCTAAACAAAATCTTTTGAAACATATTTCACAAACAAATGGTTTGTCATTCCCATGTGTTCGAAGATGCTCATGAAGATGTCCATTTTGAGAAAAACTTTTAGAGCATATCTGACAAATGAAAGGTTTTTCACCTGTATGCGTGCGAACATGGATTTTCAGAACACATTTCAAAGCAAATCTTTTCGAACATACATCACAAGCATAGGGTTTCTCATTTATTTCTGTTTGGAGCTGAGCCTCTGACATTTTAAAAATATAAATGTGTCATTTCATGTAATACAAATTACTCTTAGGTTATGTGCATGGAAAGCAATTCTTTCTTCACGTATGAAAATGATTAATATTCTTCAATAAGGAGGGCTGCTGTGATGGAATCCAATTTTTGATCTGAAATAAATATAACGTAATTGATTTAGCATTTTGTAATGAACTGAATGGAATCTAGACTATTCTATGCAAATCTCTGCAATTTTGAAACGTCTTCCTCTTAAAAAGTAATTATTTGCTTTTCTCAGATTTTGACCAAGTTTCTATTTAGCTAAGTATTTTCTCTTTAAATTACACTAATGAAATGACAGCACTAAAGCCAATTTGTTATTTTCATTTGACTTTAGTTAAAATGCATTTAAAGCAATTGGTTAAAAAATATCCAAATAATTTTCACTATTTACAGCTTTTATTGTTATGTTATTACAATACACCCAGTTTTACGATTTAGAGAAATGATAAATATGCAAGTATCTAAAAGTCTTGTTACAGAGAGTTGAAAATTGGTTGGAAAAAAAAGTGGGATTTCATTTATATAAACACTGGTAACAAATTATACACACTTATTTAAATATCAATTTAAATGAGCTGGTTTGATGAATAGACACAGTATTACATTTTAATTTGCCCATAAAATCATCTGACCTTGATCATACAATAAATGTTCGTAAACATTTTTTGTATCATATACCCTTTCGTCTATTAAAATAAAGTGAATTAATAATCTGCGCTAGAATTTAAACTTGTTTCAAAATAATTTGTTCTCATTTTATAAATTTATTTCTAAACAATATTTACTTGTGATAAAATACTGAAGTTTGAGCTTCAATATATGTGCCTAACAAATGAAGTACATTTGGATGATGTAATGAAATATGTAAGAAAGGTATTTTATTAGTAAAAGTGCATTACAACATATACAGGCTGTCCTTGAGTTCATTTTGCAATCTTTAAGGTAAAATATACATAAAGAAGCATTTTTGGAAAAGCAAAATGAAAATCAGCGGAGCAGAATATGTCCGATCTGGCGATAATAGGATCGGAGGGAATTTTGGCCATCAAGGGAAATGTTGCACAAAAATATATAATTGATTTTGATTTTAACAATGAATTACATAATTATTCAAGACAGAAAAATTCCCACTACAATTAAAAAGATCCGTATGGTAACCTTTACAGAATTGATCTCAGAATAATATATACTCGTGCATATATCAAGAAAGTTTTGAAGAAAAATCTAAACCTATGATAACACAGAATTTATGTAAGCCTATAACATATCGTAAAAGTTCTGGAAAACTGTTATATGAATTGGGAGAAATGTGTGGAGTAAAAACATTCTCTGCACCCCTGATGAAAACCAGCCTTTTATTGACATAACAATTACGGTAAGTGCTCAAAAGTGTCACCAATATCAGTACATACCTGGCACTGACAGCATCTAGTAAGTGATTGACATACCCTTTTGAAGGTTCTGTATGTTTCATATATGAGAAACCAATTGCAAGATTGGACCTCATTGCAAGACTTCCATTTGTTGCGGCAAATGTTCATAATTTACCTGGAATTTGCAAAAAGGTACACCAGTTACTTTCTAGATGCTGCCAGTGGCACATTCTAGAATTTTTTGTAATTGTTATGTCAATCAAATGCTCGTTTTTATTTCCTCTGCATTTCTTGTTTTTCCTCAAAACTTTTTATCTTATTACCCCATATTTTTGTACCAAAATTACTTCATTATGTATACTTAATCTTCTCTTACAGTTTGGCACAGAAATTTGAAAACAACCTCTATACATAATATGATATAAAGGAAAGTATAACCATTACATCATAAGCAATTACATAGACAATTCCTAGTAAACAAGACATAACAAAAAATTAAAGTTACACACTGACACACTGGTAATGGGATCAAAACTTTTCCAGTTTATTTAACCAAATATAATTGACAGGCATGAAAGTGCAAGTTGGCCAAAAAATCTGAACTCTACATGATGCAAAATTATCAGAATATGAAGGTGGATGCAACGCATATCTGCATGTGCGACATAAGTTCAGGGTTGGGTTTTTGCCGGCAGAAAATAGTTTCTGCCGTGCCAGTGGCAAAAAGTGGTTATAACCGGTTTTTACCGGCAGAAACTGGCAACAACTGGCAAAAACGCATCTTGTGACATAATCTGAGACTTTTTTAGTAGTATTAAATTGCTTATATATATTTTATTCAGAATAAATAACAAATAAATATTGTGAATAGTTTTAATTAAAAAATAAATAAATTTGTATTAGAGTTTTATGGTTTTGAGTCTTTCACAAAGAATCAGCCATATTATTTGCAGATTATTGAAAATCATAAAAATGATATTAAGGACATAGCAGTTGTTAAAATTATAAATAAATATCATTCATTATGAAGAAGTTAAATACTTATCACAAATGTTAAAATCTATTTTTGTTGTTTTAGATGAAACCAAAAAAGCAAGAAAATTGCTTTTTGATATTAAACTAATTTTTGTGACGTATGTAATAAACCTTTGTTGCAAAATAGATTCCTTTCCCAGAAACATATTTCTTCCTAAAAAAGTCCTAGAAAATGTCTTGTCTTCTGTGGGTTTAAAAACAAATTGGGCCTTTAAAAACAAATACTGGTGAAAATGAGAATTTTTTTTAATTTACATCCTCAATAATGACATTACCAGCAAGTAATGCTGGTCTTAAAAGAACATTTTCTAACTTTTCTTTCATTCAGAACAAATTAAAAAGTATTTAAGGTTAAGAAAGGTTTGCAAAATTAATCCTATATTATGGAATACTCTTATATATTATTACCTTTTCACAAAAATAATTTTGTTCTTTTAATATAGTAAAAAAAATGTACAAGATATTTGATTAATTTTTGTCTGATATTTTTGTGCTACAATTATTGATTTATACTTTTACAAGAACCATTTTTCTTTGTATATAGCAGTAGATCATTTTTAAATTATCACAATGTATTATTTATTTAAAAATGCTCTAAAAATAATATTAAAATATCATAGAATTTTTTTATGTTTTTTTTAACTTTTAAATAGAAATTTAACCGTAAACAATAATAAACTTGTACAGCATCAGATTGCTATTATGAAAATTTATTTCTGTTTAAGTGACAGAAAATTATTATCTAAACAAAATATATTTATATAATCCTTTTGAAATTTTTTGCTACTTTGAATAACATTCATAAACTTTATTTTAATTTTTTAACTATATTCTTTATACATTAAATACCTGTGTGAATTATGAATCATTGCAGGTTAAAGTTCTTATTAGTATTATTTCCTAAGTTTCTGCCACTTACTGGCAGAAACTAGTTTCTGCCGTGCCGGTTTTAACCACCTCGGCAGAAACTTGCCAGCCCTGCATAAGTTATTAATTATAATTATTTTAAGAGATTAATGCAGCATATAAAACATAAAATTAAAAAATGGTATCTTAAACATATTACTTTAAAAATTAATAATTGTTACCTTATTACAGGGATGCCCCTCAGAAAAAAAGTAAGTAGACTTGAAATAAAGTTTACGAGATCTATGTCTAAATTTTGTGAACTGCATTGCATAGAATATAAATAAAATACATTAAGAAATTTAGTATGTTAAAATATTTTATAAATATTTTCTATATTTTCTATATTACATTTCTATAGTCAAGCTGATGAAAACGACTACCTGTAAACATGTAATTTTACATAATATCAACATTCTTCGACCCAAATGTAGAGTTTGGTTTCAAATATTTTAATCAGAAGCAAATAATACGAATATCAAGTAATTAACTACCATTTTTATATGTACAGAAAACCATAACTTGGTTCTAATTTACGGCACTTTCCACAATCCATTTTTTTTAATAGGATTTTTATGTGACTTCTAGACGAAATTAGTCATTTTTTCACAATCATTTGATGAAATAATTCATTATTTTATTTCTGCGATCGTTCGCCGCAATTCGCAATTTTTCCCGATCATTTAATCAAATTTATTATTTTAATCCGCGATCGCTCGATGAAATTTGCAATTTTATAATGAGATCGTTCGAAGAAATTTACAATTTTATACGCAATCCTTCGACAAAATTTACGATTTTAATCCATGATTGTTCCACGAAATTTGCGATTTTATTCCGCGATCGTTCGACAAAATTTACGATTTTATTCCGCAATCATTTGACGAAATGTGCAATTTTGTTCTGCGATTATTGAACGAAGTTTGCGATTTTATTTTATGATCGTTTGACGAAATTTGCAGTTTTCTCACGACCGATAGACGAAATTCGCAATTTTTTCGGCGAATAACGAGATTAACGACCGCGAACATTCCTGAAATTTACAATTTTATTCCGCGATTGTTCAACATTAATTGCAATTTTATTGCGCCATCTTTCGCCGAAATTTGCGATTTTACTTCGCGATCTTCGGCGAAATTTGCTGTTTTATTCTGCAATCGTTCAACGAAATTTGTTATTATATCATGCGATGGTTCGACAAAATTCGCAATTCTATCGTCAGACGGTTTGGTGAAATTCGCGATTTTACTCCGCGATCGTTTGGTGAAATTTACGGTTTATTTCACGACCGATTGTCGAAATTCGCCTTTTTTCGCCGGCAGTTGAAGAGATTAGCGACCGCGAACGTTCGACCAAATTTGCAATTCTGCGATTGTTCAACGATTTTTTTTTTATTCCACGATAATTCAACGAAATTGGCTATTTTATCACGTGATAGTTTGACGAAATTTACAATTATTCCTGCAGTTTTTTGACAAATACTGATTATTTACGTGACATTTTAACGTGACGAAATACGTGACGAAATACGGGTTCAATTTCTCCAAGTATTTAAGAAAAAATGCTGTTATTCCACAGGATCTCTTAACGAAATTTACGATTAATTCCTGCGATTGTTTAATGAAAAAGTGTTTTTTTTTTATGCGCCTTCTTGAAAAAAATCGCGATCATGCAATTATTTGACTAAAATTGAGATTTTTTTTACACAATTTCTTGACGAAATTGGCGCTTTTATCTCTCCATAGTCCGATGAAAATTGCGATTAATTCCTGCATTTGTTTCACAAAAAATGAGCTTTTTTACGAGGCATAACGAAATACGCGATCAATTTCTGCAACTGTTTGACGAAAAGTGCGATTTTTAACGATACTTCGAGAAAATTAGCGATCAATTCCTGCAATCGTTTAACGAAAATTACGATTTTTTTACGCGACTTCTTGAAGAAATTTGCAATGTTATTCTTTAACAGACCAACGAAATTTTCGATTTTATTCCGTGATTGGTCTCCAAAATTTGCTCGATCCCCGGTTTGGACTTTTTTCACAAAGTTGGTTCTAAGCTTAGTTAGCAATGTAATAATTCACGTGTTAAATATTCAAGAATTTCAAGCGTAATTTCACGGCTGAAAATTAATTAATATATGTGATTTACCGATGCTGAGTTTCTTGTGTCTCATGTTACGCCGCAGGATTGTGTGCTCATGAAGATGGTTCCATCTCGTGCTGCGAATTGCAGCCTAACCAACATGAGAAATGCTGAGCTGGGCATCGTCCAAGAAGTTTAAATGGTAGAGCACTTGGAGCGCTATTCCAAGGGTTCCGGGTTCGATCCCCGGCTTGGACATTTTTCCCTAAGTTGGTTCTACGCTTAGTTAGCAATGTAACAATTCACATATTAAATATTCAAGAATTTCAAGCGTAATTTCACGGCTGAAAATTAATTGAAAAAATTTTAAATATACATAAATGATTATTTTCTAACAAAGTTGTAAATAAGAGATTATTTAAATTAGTTTGTCTTTCATTGGCCTTTTGAATTAATTATGTCCCACATAATTATTACCTCTAATTTAAAAATATAAGCTTTAAACAGAAAGCTTGGAAAAGACATTTTGCTAAAAAAAAAAAAGTTACTGCAAAAAAATTGTTTACAAAAGACACAGAGTAGCAGTTGAAAATTTCATTTATACCTGTTTTGACTGAAAATATAAAAAACATCTGGCACAGTGAGATTTTGAATATGAATATCAAATATATGGCAGTAACAAATATCTTGATTTTCTGAAAATAAACATTATATATATATAGGGTGTCCCAGAAGTAATGGGACAAACTTAAAGGGGAGGTAGGGGACATCACAAGGATTCAGAATTGCATAGCAACCCATGGTCGGAAACATTTTCCTAGCACGGCAGTGACAATAAAAACATCAGAACGACAGGACACGAATAAAGGGGAGAAAATATCTTTATTATCCTTAATACAACAGAAAATTATGAAAAAAGAACATTAAAAAGACAACGATCGTCATCAAAGTAGATGTTCAAAATTGCAACCCTGGGCCATGATGCATGGAGGCGCATATCCGGTGCATGGAAGCTCTAACATTCTCTAGAAAATACCTCGAATGTTCCGAACTTCCCTAGCAGCTGCCACAATGCGTGAAACAAGTTCCTCAGCATTTTCCAGCGTTGTCACGACATTTTTGCAGCATTCAGAATAATAAACGTTTTCTCTCCCTGCTCGTATCCTTTCTTTTCTTCTGTGTCGTCACTACCACGCCAGGAGAGCATTTCCGTCCATGGGTTTATATGCCATTCTGAATCCTTGTGATGTCCCCTACCTCCCCTTAAAGTTTGTCCCGTTACTTCTGGAACACCCTGTATAAACGCTGGTGACTCTTTCTACCATTTTGTATAATATCATTGTATTTTTTATAAAATAATAAATAAAATAAAATAAAAAATAAAGGTAAGTCAGCTGTGAATTTCTTAAATATTTAAAGAATTATCAACAAAAATCTATTTTTAGTTAGAAGTGAGATGCCATGTATTTTTAATTAAATGGATTGTGGTCCTAGTTTTCTGTGCATAAAAATTGGTTGTAGTGCTCTTTACACCTTCCCCCAAAAGTGTTCAAGAACATCCTGCACACCATAATCTATGTGTTTGGGAATTCCAAACATACTTACTACGAACTTTCATATGAACTACTGTATTAGATTCCATTGTATGAAACTTAACACGCGGTACCTAATAACAAAAAATAAGTACAATTAACAGCTCTAGAATGAAATATCATCTACGCTATCATGGTTCATATACTTGAATACAAATAAATTTCAAGCAATTTTCAAGGATTTGTTCAAATATTTTTAAGGTTTGTTTAGATATAAGAAAAGAGCCTGTTCAGAAAAAGACACTTCCAGAAACCAGTCTACTACTATACTTTTGCCCAGGCACGGATCCAGCGGGGGGGGGGGGGGGGGGTCGTCCAAAATTTCCCCTCCCCCCCCCCCAAAAAAAAAAAATCAGAGTTTGATTTGAAAAATTCTCGAAATGAAAGGGAAAATGAGATTTTTTTTAAAAATAGGTTTTATTTTTTTGAATAATTTCTTTGAAGTTTAATTCACTTCATCCAACAATGTTATTAAGTCATTCGCCATCACGAAAGTTCGATTTTTCAAGTCCTCCAAAATAGTCGTCGACAACTAATTTCACTTTTTGTAACAGGTCATATTTCAGTTCATTCAATTTCCATATATAGAAAGGGCAGCTGAGGATACTGTAGGTCAACAAGAAAAACGTATTCATTATTTATGACTTCTATTGTACATGAGTCCGGTAATTTGATTGGTCTATGATTAACAATTATCTGATATGATTAACCTGCGTTGCCAAGTCGATACCCTGCAATGATCGCTATGACAGAAATGTAATGATAGATTGAATGACAGAAATGTTTGTTTGTAAACTTTCTTTATTGCTATCACTCTAACAGCGAACGGTGCATTTTCCAGATAGAAAATTATCTTCATCTTACTCTATAGTATTTTATTCGCATTAATTAATCCATATCCATTTAATAATTAACTGAAAATAATGACGTAACTAATAGAAACTATGAATGTATTGATTACATGTCACTTGAGATCGCCCCCCCCCCCCAAAAAAAAAAACTAGTCTCTGGATCCGCCACTGCTTTTGCCTTAGTGATAGATCATCGCAAGAATCAGCATGACAATGTAGGCCAACTGCATAATAGGCATGTTAGCTGAGCACTACTTGATTATCCTCTCGGCCAATTTTTCAAAATTATATAAATGGTCAAACTACTGTCCAAGTCACACAAATTCACATAATTGCTTGCATTAAAATAACAAAAAAATTAGTAAAATATTAATAAAAATGTAAATAAAATGTTGAATTAAAGAATAATTGATGTGTAACAAACACATGTAATGTGCTTAATGTCAAGTGAATATGATATATATGATCTGTCATTATTGGAATTTAATCTTATAGTTTGGAAATAGTTTTTTGGTTGACTTGATAATCAAGTAGTACTGTCAATTGTCTCATAAATTGAAGTTGTGCCAATAAATCTATAAACAAAGAAATAGACTTAATGAGATTGTCAATAAACTAATAATGTTGTGCAAACATGTCAAATTTTACATGAAAACTAAATAAAATAAGTTTTATAATCATTCATTACTTTTTTTAACCAAGATCAATATACATATACTGTGAGAGGAAATCCCCCAGTGCTTAAATTATCTTTTTTTATTATTATTCTTTTCAGCATTGTACATCAATACAGTAGACTCCCTCAAATCCACATAGCTTGGGACCAGGTTGTGCAGATTTTAGAATTTTGTAGATTTCTGGTCATTGCTTTGTTTACATTTTTTAAACAATAATATGAATGTAATTAATAATGCAATCAAAATTATAATGAATGCTTACAATCAGAGTTGGCAAGTTTTTGACATGCGACAGTTTTTGACAGTTTTAACCATGGTTTAAACCGTAATGTCAAAAACGTCTTTGTCAAAAATGTCAAAAACTGTCAAAAACCTATATTTATATGTAAATAAAAATATTTATTTACATACATGTATATCTATCTATATTTATATTTAATAAGTAAAATTTATTTATTTTTAATAAAGAAAATGTTTCTAAATACAATTGACTCTCGTTAATTTGAAACCGGATAATTCGAATCTTCGCTTAATTCGAACTAAACATGAAGTCCCGAAATTTTCAATGGCAGAATAACGTTAAAAATTTTCATTAATTCAAACTCATTTTCTCTTGACTTCGTTTAATTCGAACTAACGCGAATTAAGATTTTTCATTTTTCTTTTCTTTCTCACGGATTTCAGATCCTTTGAATAACTTTCTTTACTTGATTTTTGTGAAAATTGTTCCGAAAGAGTATATATATAATCCAATGCATTTAATATCCACTTTCTTAGTGTCCCGTCTGTCCATCAGTGACGCTTTAAATTTTTCTTCCATTGTGCTTGTTTCTAATCCTTTAATTGGTTATTGGTTTATGTATTTATACATTCTAATTTAATATTAAGTCTTATTCTAATGATAACAGATGAAATATTTTTTTTTTAAACCACTATAACATTAATTCCTTTGTAATAGCGTCATATTAAGCATGTTTTCATATCATATTTTCCATAATTCGAACTTCGAATAATTCTAACATTTCTTGTGGTTCCGTCGAGTTCGAATTAACGAGAGCCGACTGTATGTTGTAAAAAAATAAATTTAAATTTTTGAAAAAAAAACATATTTTGAATATTAAACAAAATCTAAGATTTTGGAAAACTTATATTTTGTAATATTATTTATTAAATTTTAATGTGTTATTCAAAATATGCAGGGATATTACATTATGAAGAAATTTATTTATAACCAAATTTAGTATATACAGCTCATATTCAAAATATTAGAATAATTGAGAAAAAGTAATAAGAAAAAATTATTTGTCATTTATTTAATTTTTATACTAAGTAAATGCAATTAAATTTCTTATAAATTAAATCTGGAATGTTTAGATAAGATTTTAACATTTATAAAATATAAAATACAGCACAATAAATTAGGTATACAGCTTCCTTAAACACACCAGAATATTAGAATAAAATTTAGATTGGTTCAAAATATTAGAATATTTTATTTTACGCAACAATATTACCTTATGAATATGAAGTAAATGGTAGTTAATATTTTGTAGCATCCCCTTTAGCTTTCATAACAACGTACAATCGATCTTGCATACTATATACAAGGTGTTTACAAACATTTCTATCAATATTAGCCCAAATAGACTTTATACGTGCCACTAACTCAGTTTTACTTGAAGGAGGATTTTCTTGAAGTTTTTTCTTCATTATACACCATAAGTTTTCGATGGGATTAAGATCTGGTGAATTTGGTGGCCAAGGAAGTACCTTAATGTTGCGTTGGCGGAACCAATTCTTAGTTGACACCGAGGTATGCGGGGACGCTAAATCTTGTTGAAAGATGAAATCATCTTCAAATAAATCTTCTGATGATGGAATCATGTAATATTCCAAAATTTCTTGATATATCAGAGAGTTAACCTTTTCGTAGACGATGCAAAACTTTCCAGGTCCTTCTGCACTCATACAACCCCAAACCATGACACTAGCAGCAAATTTTTAAGGCAAAACGTTTAAGGCATTCTTTATCAAATGCTTCTTGCTTCATTCTCCAAACTCGAATACCTTGATTACCATATGAAACACAAAACATACTTTCATCACTGAATAATATATTTTTCCAATCTTCATTGCTCCATAAACGTCTTGATTTACACCAATTCAATCTTATACGCTTTCGTCTTGCAGTCATGAGAGGTTTTGTTTTCGGTACACGAGATTCAAATTTAAATTTATGGAGACGTCTTAATGTTTTCGATGTAGAAACTTCAACTCCTTCTTCTTTCCATTTTCGGTGCAAGAATCGCACACTTTTAAAACGGTTTTTCTTAACTATACGCTTCAGTTTCCTGTCATCTCTAGCAGATGTTTTTGGTTTTCGGCCACCATTTCGGCGATTATTTTGAAATTTTCCAATTTTTGAATATAGAGCAGTTCACATCACGTGACTTTTGCCGGAGAACAATGAAGAAAGCTGTAGGACACACAAACACAAAAAGCATTGATAAAGGCAGCGATGGTTGTCCTACAGCAGCAGCAAAAACCTGTTCGTGACGTCACCTTGCACAGCTCTATTGTGTTAGTATTTTACTAACGCTCGATTGCGAACAGTGTAAATAATTCGCTATAAAACATTGATTTTTACCGTGCCGATACAAATCAACTATACGAAGTTTAGTAGATTCAGGAATATCACTCACACGGCCCATTTTAAGACGAAAAAGAAACAAACTGCAAAAAAGAATACTGATTTTAAATAAAATAGTCTGAATTTAATCAATGATGCCACCAGTTAAGAATTGGTAATAATTAAAGGAGAATTAATGTGAAATATTCTAATATTTTGAACCACTTGAATAAATATTCTAATATTTTGACTTTTCAAAATAATTTTTTTTGCAATTAATCTTTTCAAAAATGATATTAAATTTAAGATAACAAGTAAGTTTAATCAACAATAAGTTCTTAATAAAAATATCGTTTGCATATTTTCATTAAAAGACATTAAATTACCAAACAATATTTTCAATTTCTAAAAAAAAGGTAATTATTCTAATATTTTGAATATGAGCTGTAGTTAAAAATAACATGAAAGGTTAAACATGTTCCGTAATTGATTAGGAACAGAAAGATTTTCAAAACTGATTATGTGCTACCGTGTACTATGTGGGGCAAATGAATTGGACTATAGAACTAAATTTCTACTTTGATAATTTTCATTTGGATTGATTTCGATTACGTAATCAAATTAATTGGAAGTATTTAATGAATGTTTTATTTTTTTAAATTATATATTTATTTAGATAATTAAAAAAAACAATACTACTAGGTTTTCCCGTCGGCCAAAAAATTATCGCCAAACTATAAGATTAAATGCCATTCATAGATGATCGTGAATATCGCATTCAATGACATTAAATACGATTCACGTGTTTAAAATGTCATTAAGTGATTTTTATTTCAATTTTTTATTTGTATTTTTATTAATATTTTACTTTTTTTTTTTTTTTTTTTTTTTGTTATTTAAAATAAAAATTATGTCAATATGTATAATTTGGCTGTTTGTTTGGCGATTTGTATAATTTGGCGAAATCGGTCGACGGGATAACAGAGTAGTACCAAAAAAACTACATAATATTTTATGTTTTAGAAGTATTTCAAAGATCAGTGTAATATTCTTTCTATTTTGACTTTTACAATTGTTATTTGGTTTTTCAGAAAAATCAGTAATTCTAAATTTTAAATCGGCCATTTTTTGAATTTATAATTAATATAAAGATTATAAAAAAATAACTCCTTTCTATAAATATCTGAGTATCTATTTACAACATTCAGCCTATTTATTTACTATGCTGAGAAATTTGCTTATACAAATACTTATGATTTTTTCCCCCTCACTGAATACTATAAAATTTTGTTAAATATCTTAAGTATAAAGTTTTTGAATAATTATTTTGTCTTACCTTGCTATCAAAGTAAACATTATTTGTATTTTTAATACTAATTAGTGTGTGTGCTGTGGGGTGGGTTAGAGATAAAAATGGTTTATAATGATGTGTAATAATTATACATATAATAAATAATATGCATTATATTTAAATTCAAATTAACCTACTGGATATTATCTATATAATGTGTATAGCATAAAAAAAATTATTAAACATGTGTATCAAGTTCCACACTTTTGAAAATCCTGCATTTACAACATTTGACTCATTAACACTTATAAATATTAGCTATGTCAAAATACATACTAAATAACTGCATACTAAATAACTTTAAATTTTTTAAAATATTAAAATAATAAATAAACAAGATATTTAAACATAATTTTTGTGCAAATATTTCTGCATGTCCATTTCGAGATAAATTTCTGAGATTTGTCATTTTCACCTTAATTTTTATTAATTAAAAATATTTAAAGACCTGCTAATACCCATAATATAATTAAATTTCAACATAATGTATGGCATATGTTGCTAGTTTTAAAATTTAACAACAAACTCTAGTGCACCACAGCAGATTGTGACTATCAGTTTTTGACAGTTTAAACATTTGTCATGTCAAAAACCCCTTTTTGACATCAAAAACCCAACCCTGCTTACAATATAATAAAATATTAAAATAAGTAATAAATAAAAATAATAAAAATTTAGATATTTCACATGATTAAAATATTAAAAGCAAAGATCAAGTTAATCAATAATGCATGATTAAATATTTATCATTAAGGATGAAATGTGTTTTTCCTAAATTATTCAATGGAACTTGCTTCATAAAGGGATATTACTAATTAACATCATAATATTAAAATTATGATGCTTTATTTCAAGTTTAGCTAGATTTAATGACCAAAAAAAAAGCTTGATTAATGCATAAATATATTTGGTAAGAAGATTGTGATTACCAATGATATCAGGAATATATTCAACTTTTACAGAAATAAATTTATTATTTCTTCATGAAAAAAACATGAATTCAGTAATATTAAACTAAATTACAAATTAAAATACATTTGGAATTGATATAAAACTTAAAAAGTCAAATTTTGTCCCTCTATCTGAACTGAGTGTTTCATAGTTTACATCCATAAATTATGTGCAGATTTTAAGGTTACGGATTTGAGGGAGTCTACTGTATTCTTTAGATTTAATTCCATATTTTGTTTTGCGAGAGTGCATTATATAGATAATATATTTCTTGTCATTCATTGGCATATTCCTTCATTTCTTCTGCTAATCACCTATGAGTTTTCCTCTTTATGATGGCATGTTTTATGGTATTATGTCATTCCGTGTTCATTCCTCCTGTCCATAATGTAATCGTTATACAGAGGCTCGCCTCTTTAAGAGACGTTGTCTTTGGCCCACACTACAGCAAATTAGAATTAATTCTTTTAAATTTAATTTTCTGGATTTGTTCAGTAAGTTATTGTTATAACTTTTAATTTTCAAATCAATTTAAACATTCACATTTAATTACTTTGTTAGTCCTGTTGTAGCTATTTACAGGCATAAAAGTGGGAAGCAAGAAAAAAGGTTGAATATTTTTCCCATCTCTACAGCAAAGCAAAACTCTTATAATTGAAGCATCATATTAACAGATACTTAGGCAATAAAATTAAATATAATTGCGCATATGATTGTTATTTTTTTCTTACTTTAGAAAATATTAACAATGCTAAAGGGGTAAATCCAAATATATCTGATTAATTTATAAAGTACAGCCATTAATTTTCCAAAACAAATGTTAATTTGGAAGTTTTAAATGTTAAATCCCCCAATTTTTTTCCCAAAAGAAAACAGTCTCCCTGTAAAATGACCTTTGCTTAAGAAATGCATCTCGAAAAAGGTATTACGGAAATTACCCAAAAGTGTTGTATAAGTGATACAAAATATTTCCATAAAGAAATTTCTTTTCACTTTCAATCTTCAAAGTCTGAAAAAAATAAATTTTTGAAAGATATTTTAAACAACTTTATATATATGTCTTTTAGATGCTTATATGATATAAGCTCACTTTTCATTTTATGTCTCTTTTGCACAACAATTCAAGAACATACTCCAAGGGTCAGAGTAGGTAAAATGCCGAAATCTAAAATTTTCAGGCACCCCTACCCCTTTCCATTATTATTCAAAATTTTTCTTTGCATTTTTGCATTAATCAGAGAGGTGTCCAAAATTGCTTTAAAAAAGGTGAAATTCCTCCTTTAGGAGGAACTCTTTCATACCTGCATTTAAATACTAAACCCCATAAATTTTAAAACTCAGATAATTAACTCAATAACTCAAATTTTGAAACTGTAGGGATGCACCAAATAGTGATTTTGGACGAATACCAAATATTCGGCCAACAGGTGAACTGAATACCAAATATTCGGCTAGCCGAATAATAGCTGTTAGGCCGAATACTGAATATTCGGCCAGCTCAATAGTAACTAATCGGCCGAATACCAAATATTCAGCTTTCCAAATACTTTGTATATTTCAAAGTTTAAAGATATTAAAATACTACTTTTTGAAACAATTTTACATAATATTTAATTTTTTTAAAAAAACTTACATATTGATAAACAAGAATTTTTTATAAGAACACTTAGTATTGAAAAAAATCTGCCTTGAGTTATTTAAGAAACACAATTATGAGACTTTTTTAATTAATAAAATTTTAAATTTCATGGTTTCTTCTACTAATTAAAACAAACATTTTAAAATCAAAGAGAAATGATGAAAAAATGGTCGAAGAAACACTTTATAGTCTCTTAATTGTTCTTTTACAATATAAAGTACAAATACTTTCAACTTAATTCTGAATAAAGGAATATCTAGCTCATAGTTTTTTTTCTTATGAATGATGGCATTTTCCACCCTTCCCATCATACATATTTTACAGAAATCAAAGCATATCAGTTGAAAATATAGTTATGTTATCTTATTTATTGTTAATGCAACAAACGAAAACACAAATTTGACCTAGAGTGAGATGAAATACAATGCATTTATGACTCAACAAGTTGATTATGATTATGGTTACATGAACAAAAATTGCCTTGATAGCTATTACTATTCTCAAAAGTTTTTCTTTCTTGTTTACGACTTTTATTTGGGAAAATCAAAAAACAGATCATTTACTAAACAAAATTTAGGAATTTGCATTTGCACATCATTTATTCCTAAGGAGAATCCTAATAAATCACCATTTTAATCCTTCTCATAGTTAATTTTCTTAAGTTATACTTTACAAACAACAAATAAATAATGTAAAGACATTCTATTTTACTTAAATATGATTTTTTAAAATTATTTTAAATATACAGTAGACTCCCTCAAATCTGCAACTCTCTAAAATCCTTTTAAGATAAACATAAAACATAATTTACAGATGTAAACAATGAAACATTCAGTTCAGAGATAGGGACAAAATTTGACTCTTTAGTTTTATATCAATTCCTACATATTTTAAATTGTAATTTTTGTTACCGTATTTTTGGGGTGTATAGTTTGCGGCTTATACAAGAAAAAACTTTCCAAAAAGCCGCTGCGGCTTATACATGGTGCAGGTTATACAAAGATTTTTTTTTTTTTAATTTGAAATCGCGTTATTTTTTCTACAGTTTTTAAACCTCAAAAAATTTGAAAAAAACATCAAAATTTGTAAATTTTTTCGCTGTGCCGTGAAATTTGGATGTTCTCCAATGTTTGTAAAAGCTTTTTTTTAATGCTTAAATACAGTTATTTCTGGGTTTGGAAGAACTGTCGCCAAGTATTGCACTGATAGATCTATAATAGCCATTGTGTTTGTAGAGTACAAAATCCAAAATCTGGAACCCTTCCAACCTCGACGATTGTGAATTTAAGATCATTTTTAGTTTATTTTTCAAAAAAATAATCTACCCTACCCTGTTGAAAAGAACAAAAAAAAAGTGCATGATTTATATCATTTCGGAACGATTCAGAGCAGTCGCTCTTTTTCGAAATGATTCCAAGGAATCGTTCTTTTACAGAGTCGTTTCATTTCGGAAGGAGTTCAAGGAATCGAACTTTTCCGGAGTCGTTTCATTTCGGATAGAGTCTGAGGAATTTTTCCTTTTCGGAGTTGGTACATTTTGGACCGATTCCGAGGATTCGAACTTTTCCTGAGTCGTTTGATGTACATTAAGATAAAAGAATGTAATGCAATTTTATAATTTTTTTGTGTTAAAATAAATGTTTCAAATTTAAAAATACATTTAAAAGCACATTTAAGAGTAATAATTATTAATGAGCTCCTATTTTTTAAATTATATATAATTAAAATTTATTTTCTTTATTGGAAAAAAAAAGTTGATATTCGGCCGCCGAATATTCGGTATTCAGCCTAAAATTTGGCCGAATATTCGGTATTAGGCTATTCGGCCAAATCGCTATTCGTCCCATCCCTACTTTTTACCAAATATATTTATGTATTAATCAAGCTTTTTTGTTTATTAAGTCTGGCTAACCTGAAATAAAACTTCCTAATTTTATGATTTTGATGCAAATTAGTAGTGCACCTTTATGAGGCAAATTTCATTGAATTATTTAGGAAAAATATATTTCATCTTTATAATAAATAATTTATCACACAATAATGATTGTTAACTTGATTTTTGCTTTTAATATTTTAATCATATTAAAAATTATCTAAATATTTATTATTTTAGTTTATTACTTATTTTAATGTTTTATTATAATATAAGCATTCATATAACTTCGACTGCATTATTAATTACATTAAAATTGTTGTTTTAAAAATGTAAACAAAGCAATGACCAGAAATCTGCAAAATTCTAAAACCCGCACAACCTCTGGTCCCAAGCTGTATGGATTTGAGGCAGGGCTGCTGGCTTTTAGCCGAGCCGGTTTACAGCGGCCGGCCTTTTTCTGGTTTAAACCGATTGAAAAAAGGCCTGCTTTTACTAAAACCTTTTTTTCTTTTACAAAAACTATTATTAAAATGAAATATATTATTAATTAAGTTACTTGTTTAATTACTGTTGTCATAAAAATGAACTGTCTAATAAATTGTCAATTAAAATATAAGTGAATTGATAGTAGAAATATTCTTGTGATCAAGAGATGGGAAGAATGTTTATTAGAAAATTTGTGCATTTTTTTTTTTTTTTTTTTTTTTTTTTTTTTTTTTTGAAGTAGTTTAAATGATTTTTACCAAATATAATACTAATCATTTGACTTACATTTTAAATATCAGTACTACACTGATCTTGTTCCAAACAAAACCATTTGTTGAAATTTTATTTTAAATTCCCTCTCCCATATTCTGTACTCCTTTAGTGTAAATCATTTTAGTTCCTGAAATCTTGCTAATCCAGTAACATATTAGACTAAACACTAAACCTCTCCTAATATGAAAAATTTGCAGATGGGAAAGTTTGCTAATTGACCCAAATCAATTCCTCTCTTTTTAATGTATGGAAAGATTTGTGAAGGAACAAAAACAAAATATTTAGTCAATATATATAGAAGGAAAGAGCATGTTTACAAATATTTCCATCAACCCATTTACCACACTACTGCATTTTTATCGTAGTGATCATTGCAGGAACATTTATGGCAATCTAGGCCAATCATACCATGTATCTGTTAAACAGAGACCAATCAGATTGGCTGAAGTCGTGTACGGCAGGAGATATAAACAGAAAGGTGTCTCTTACCATTGCTACTCTGAAGTAATTCAACCCACACTATGTCAGCAGCTGTTTCCTTATAAGTAAAAACAAATGAAGAAAAAGGGATGTGCAGTAAATTCTGTATAAGTCGGAATCAATCAGGACCGAGAAAATTGCTCACAGTAAATGATATTCTGCCTTAGACAAATTTTACACTGTCTATGGATTGACAAGGACTTGAAAAATCTTTTTGAGCTAGAGAAATTTCCATCTTACACAGGCTGGCTTACAGAGAATTTACTGTACTTTGAAAGATAAATAAATATAAAACCTATGACAAAATTATTTATATTTTCTTGTATTTTAAAGTGGAATACTGCCTTGTAATTTTCTTATACAAATAACTGACTATATATGCCAGGAGCCATTGTTTAAGTCAAGTATTTTATAAACAGTATCATTTTGTATATTATTTATTTGAATATAATTCTTACCTATAATATCATGAAAATAACTTAATTAAGCATAGGAGTGCTACTGGATTTATAGTATAGATACCTGTTAATCATATTGGCTATTTATGAGGTTTTTGTGATATATTATTAACTGGTTATAAAAGTGGACATCTGAAACATGATTTTAAATGAATTTCATAAGATTTTAGTTTTAATTTACATAAAATAACCATTAGTAAGTTAAATTAACAAAAGTAATTGTTGAAAATAAAAAGTAATATATGCACTGGAAAAAAGCCAATAAAAGCCGGCTTTTTTCAATAAAAGCCAGCCGGCCTGGCCTTTTTTAGAAAAAGCCGGTTTTTTTGCAGCCCTGATTTGAGGGAGTCTACTGTATTCATAAACTGACAGTTAAAAGTAGAAATTGAGAAAAGTTTTTAAAAAGGATTCGGCTGAACACTTTGACATTCGGCATACCGAATAGTTTCCTATTCGGCCAAGTCAAATATTTGGTTTAATCGGATAGTTTGATAGTTGGCCTAACCAAATATTTGGTAACACCAGTACAACTTTAGAGTAAAATTTGAATTATTTAATTGAATCATTTTCTTCATTTAATAAGGCTAAATTCTGTTTTTAAAAATCAGTTCCAAAAAATAAAAATTTCATAAAAGGTTCCCATCGTGAAGAGGTTAAAGACCTGGGACATGATAACATCATAATGTAATGCATTTTAAAGGAAAGGATGCATATAAATAAAAAACAACTATACAAATTGTAAAAAATACTGATTTATGAAAGAAAAATTATGAATCATGCTTACCTTTTCATGGAATCCAAGTGGAACAAATATCGATGCAAGTTATTAATCCATAAAGCAAGTCACACTGTTAAAAAGAAAATTTAAAGAATAAAAATTTTGTACTAAAAAAAAAAAAAAAAAAGACTGGACAATTTGAAAAAGTTTAGGAAAATATTTAAATATGATGGATTGAATCAGACATTCAAATGTTAAAAAGTAGACTACCTCAAAACAGCAACTCTTCTCGCATATTATACGCTAAATCCGCACATATTTTATAGATGTATACAACGAAAAATTCAATTCAGATATAGGGACAAAATTTGACTTTTTAAATTTTATATCAGTTCCATATATATTTTAATTTAATAATATTACTGAATTTATGTTTTTCCATGAAGGAAGAATAAATTTTTTTTCTGAAAAAAATTCAAGACATTATTGATATCATTGGTAATTACAATCTTCTTACCAAATATATTTATGTATTAATCAAGCTTTTTAGGTTATTAAGTTTGGCTAAACCTAAAATAAAGCTTTCTTATTTTATGATTTTGATGTTAATTAGTAACATACATTTATGAAGCAAATTTCATTGAATGATTTAGGAAAAATACATTTCATCTTTATAATGAATATTTAATCATACATTATTGATTATTAACTTAACCTTTGCTTTAATTATTTTAAACATTTTTAAGATTATCTAAATTTTTATTTTAGTTGGTTTTTAATATTTTATTACATTTTAAGCATTCATTATAGTTTTGATCGCATTATTAATTACATTCAAATTACTGTTTTAAACAAAGCAATGACCAAAAATCCTCAAAATTATAAAATCCACACAACCTCTGGTCCCAAGCTATGTGGATTTGAGGGAGTCTACTGTATTCATAAATTGACTGTTAAAAGTAGAAATTGAGAAAAGTTTTTAAAAAGTTTTATTAAGTACTGGATTCGGCTGAATACTTTGACATTCGGCATGCCGAATAGCTTCCTACGGCCAAGCCAAATATTTGGTTTAATCGGATAGTTTGATAGTTGGCCCAACCAAATATTTGGTAACACCAGTACAACTTTAGAGTAAAATTTGACTTATTTAATTGGATCATTTTCTTTATTTAATAAGACACAAAATTCTATTTTTAAAAATCAATTCCAAAAAATAAAAATTTCATAAAAGGCTCCTATTGTGAAGGGGTTAAAGACCTGGGACATGATAACATCATAATGTAAATGCATTTTAAAGGAAAGGATGCATATAAATAAAAAACAACTACCGTAAAATCCCGTTAATCTGCCCTTCCCGATCAAACGCCCCCTCTCCACTTTACAAAAAATTTTAAATTTTCAAAAAATCCCGAGAAAGCGCCTTCCCTCCCCATTCTCAAAGTCGATTGAGAATGGTATGAATCATTATGAAATGAATGAATCATGAATCTTTGATAAAATGTGCGTTTTTTCGAGATTTTTTAATTGATTTCATGCTTGTTTTGGCTTTTATTTTACAAATTTCTTCTTTTTTCTGCGCTTTTTCGACAAAATTTACGTTTTTTTTTTTTTAACCCAAATTTTATAAAGTATCAAAATTTATGATTCATTTAACAATTCATTCATTTCATCATGATTCATTTCTGTAAATTTTGGTGAACGATCGCGGAAAAATCCCGTGCAAGCGCCCCCCTCTAACTATTGTACGATTTTTCGTCACGTTTGGGGAGGGGCAGTGCTTAATTTGCGCCGGAGCTCAGCTCCGGTACTTTTTTGTTTTTGGTGGATATTTAAATATTTTCAGAATTCACCGGAGCTCATAAATATTGCGCTCCGGAGCCCTCGACTTCCCCAAGTATTGACTCAATGGTTTCCGATCGGCGGTGACAAAAAACTGAATACCGCCAGAATAAACTATAACCGTATCTACTGCTCACGTTTTTATTTACACGCGGTCGATTTGTGCAAGTTATTTTTCGGATTAATTTTGTAGTTTTCTGATTTATTGTTATTTTTGCTTATTTAATGTTAAGTTTTGTTTTATTTATTGTTAAGTTTTAAATTGAAATATGAGTAAGCGGAAAAAAAATCATTGATTATTTTAAAGTTTCTCCTCTTTCTAAAAATTCTTACTAAGTAATTAAAATTATACATACTAACAATCTATGAATTAGGTCCAAATTTGTAATTTTTGAAATATTTATTTTTTTTTAAGTCAAATTAGAGCCGTTTTCTTCTACAGCTCTGCAAATAATGTGTGAAATACAAAAGGTCTACGGGAAAAAGATGGAGAAATATGCTTCGGTAGTTACTATACTACAAAATATTAGAGCTCCTGTACTTTTTTTTGTTAGAAATTAAGCCCTGGGGGGGGGGGGCAGATTAATGGTATTTTACGGTATACAAATTGTCAAAAATACTCATTTATAAAAGAAAAATTACGAATTATGCTTACCTTTTCATGGTATTCAAGTGGAACAAATATCGATGCAAGTTATTAATCCATAAAGCAAGTCACACTGTTAAAAAGAAAATTTAAAGAATAAAAAATTTTATGCTAAGAAAAAAAAAAAAAAAAAAGGCTGGACAATTTGAGAAAGTTTAGGAAAATATTTAAATATGATGGGTTGAATCAGACATTCAAATGTTAATAAATAGACTCCCTCAAAACAGCAACTCTTCTGAAACTATTCTCGCATATTATTCTCTAAATCCGCACATATTTTATAGATGTATACAACTCGAAACATTCAATTCAGATATAGGGACAAAATTTGACTTTTTTTGTTTTATATCAGTTCCATATATATTTTAATTTAATAATATTACTGAATTTATGTTTTTCCATGAAGGAAGAATAAATTTTTTTTCTGAAAAAAATTCAAGACATTATTGATATTATTGGTAATTACAATCTTCTTACCAAATATATTTATGTATTAATCAGAACCGTAGCTAAGGGGGCGCTATGGGCGGCTCAGCCCCCCCTGGAAAATATTCCAAGGTCACTAAATGAATTTCTGTTTTGAAAATTCAAATGAAATTCTGTTCAAAAATCTAATCTAGTTTTGAGATCCTTTCACAGTTTTGCAGAATTGTATCTAAATTGCATCTAAAATATGTAAATCGATACTCCCTCATCCTATTTATACATATTATAAAGTTAACATGATGTTTAATTTTGCACCAGTTATACATTCAAAATTTTCATCTTTATATACTTTTCTTAGTATAAAATGAAGTTATTACAACAGTTTAATAAGAAACATAGTACAGTCAAACCCCATTATAACGAACTTCAAGGGATCAAAGTTTTTGTTCGCTATGTCCGGTGGTTCGCTTTATCCGAACAGTTAAAAAATTTTAGAATTTACAAAATATATATATTATTACCTCATACCTATATGCAGGGTTGGAAAAAAACCAGGTTTTTTTGAAAAAAACCAAAAAAACCGGTTTTTTTGGTTTAAACCGGGTTTTTTTAAAACATCCTTTTTTATTACATATACATGCATATTTATTGATAAAAATAGACATTGTTGAATTATAAGTAGTATAAAATCATTTGAAAATAATTTAAATTAAATAATTATAGTTAATTATGTAGAAAATTTAAAAAAATCATACTTTAATTTAAATAGATATTAGTAAAGTTATATGTTCAAACTTCAAACAATAAGCTACTCTACACAGTGAAACATTGATGCTTTGAAAATGTTTATATATAATCTTTTTATTACTTATAATAAACATTTGATGTAGTTTGATGAATATAATTCTTTTCTACAATTAAAAAAAATAAAAAAAATAAATTTGAGATTGTTCTTGGGGGTTTTGTGTTTTGAGAGACAATTTAAAATCAACATTTATGGTCATTAGATTTAGCAGATAACTGAGGAGAAAAAATAATTTGTAATTATGAAAATACAATAACTAGCCCCCAATTTTTGAATACTCATTCAACGTCATATTTTGATTTTAATTCTTAAAGATAATCTCCCCGATAGAAAAAAAAAATTCTTTTATACTTTCACCAAAATCTTAAAGATTATCCAGTTATGTAGCTCCATATTCAAAAGCATTGTGCATGTTATGATAGATTGCTTAAAATAATCTGCATTTTTTAATGAAAATATTTTTTACTAATTATGGAATATTTTTAATCCATTTTATCTTTGATCAGTTCACATATTCTAAGATTTTTCTTTAGAGCAATGGAATATGTTCACCAATGCATACTGAATTTCATCCTATACATAAAAAATAACCTAGAATCACTATATTTAATACTTTTTGCTGAAATAAAGTGTTAAACATAGAAAATATTTATATCCTGCCTATATGTTTAATAATGATGTATTAAAGAAAAAAATGTAAAATCTATTAGATATGGTCATTAATGAATTAAATTGAATAAAATAAATTACATTAAACTGGCACAAAACTAAATAAATTAACTAAAAATAAAGACAAATAGAAATACAGTAAAATGCCTATTAACTAAACATTTGACACCAACCCTAGTTCAGATAAATGAGCAAACAATTTAAGGAATGATCCTAACTATACACTTTAAACTTTATGCAGGTTTAGGATGATAGCACTAATTATTGGCGTGTTACAAATCGTTTTATTTTTATTTTGTTTGTTTACTTTTTTATCATTTAAATTATCATTTTTTTTTTTTTTTTTTCAATCATTTTGTGAACTCTAGAGAATATAATTTGAGTGCTTCCTTCAAAGAAGACATTCTTTTCAATGCTGCCATCTAATTATGCTTAAATACATTAGTTAAATAAATTAGCTTAAATGGGTTACTGAATTGCTGTGACAGGAGTAATGGAAAATAACTGGTGTATGGGCGTGATCACACCTGCAGAAGGACTACCATAACAGAGAAAGAATACAGGTCTTACTACACCTTAATAATAAGACATCGTTAATTTGCTGGGTTGCAAAAAAGCCGACTAAAATTTAAAAAAAAACAGGCTGGTTGGCTTTTATTGATTTTAGCCAGCTTTTTTTGGCCAAAATTGGCCTTTTTTGGCCATAATTGGCTTTTATACAGTGAAGCCTTTTAATTAAAATCCATACATTTTTAAGTGTCTTTTAAATAATTTTAATGATGTTTAATTTACTTTGACTTTAATAAATTTATTTATTAAAATGAAAAATTGGGATTTTAATTATGATTCATTATGAGAAATTGGGTTATGTTTAACCCAATTTTTCAATAATGAAGATATTAATACTAGAATAACACATTGATGGAGTTACCAGTGGTTTATAGCCAGAATTGCAAATATGTCAGCTAAATTATAAAATGGCCATACCAAGTGCTTTTTCTGATTTACATTGACCATTAATCCTACCCTTGTTTTTTTATTTTTACTGCTCTTTATAAAATTAAAGAGGGCTATAGTTACTTGTTTTATTACTTAACTAATTTTAAGAGTTATTAAAATGTCATGTTTTATTCTCTATAAACATTTAAAATCATACATATAAAAAAAACACCATTTCTCACTATTGAAAATAGTATTTCGAGTTATGCATTATTTCATAATATATTCACAATTTATTCTCAATTAGCATATGCATGAATATATTAATTCATGCAAGTGGGCATATATGCACTATAAAATAACAAAGAGCTATTCAAAATTTTAATTCAACAAATTTTATTAGAACATTTTTTGTTGTTGTTTTAATTTTATGTAATTATGTATTAAACTCTCCTCAAATACTGAATTCTTTCTAATTTCTCTTTCAACATTGTTCATTTTATGACTTAATCTTTACATATTGACCTGTAAGAACGTTTCCATGAATGCTTTAATGTGTTTAATTTTGTCATAATTGAATTAAATATAATTCTTAAGAATGTGTAATATAAGAACTAATGGAATATAGAAGTTTAAAAAACATTTTTTAAGTATATTTTCTTTTTTCCAAGATTTATATTTTTCAGACATAATGCCTTCACAGTTGACCTCTGGCGGTTATAAAGGCATATTTATTTGAAAAAATAAATAGAAATGTATCACTTTTTTAGTAGTAAATAATTAAAAATGTATTAAAAATAAATCAGTCCATGTTTAATATGGATTCGATACAAATTAACACTTTAAAAATAAAAGCCGGCTTTTTTTAAGTGGATAAAACCAAAAAAAGCCGGCCGGCTTTTTTTGGCCTGGCTAAAAGCCGGCAACCCTGTTAATTTGCACCACGTTTTACCAGTCAGAATGCATTTTCTTACAAATTAGAGTCGAAAACCTTTTTTTCACATCAGCTGAAAAGTAAAAAGCAGGGATGCCACTCAGAAAATAGCAAAAAAGAGGAAATTATGCGTAAAGTAAAATTTACGGCATTTTTCACAACTTTATGTGTGAATTTTGAAAATTATATTGTTTATAATAAACTAAATAAAAAATTACAGCTTTTCTTTTGTTGTAAACTTTTAATTTATAAGAGTAAATTAAAATAATTTTTCTTTAGTTCACAGTATTTTACATCAATTAAGGTAACCCAGCAAAAGGTTCAGTGAAGAATTTTATGTATCGCATCATTTTAAACCAATTCAAGTAACCCATTTAATATTGCGATCGTTTGACGAAAATCGTCGTTTTACATTGCGATTGTTTGACGAAAATCGCCATTTTACATTGCGATTGTTTGACGAAAATCGCCATTTAATATCGCGATCGTTTGACGAAAATTGTCGTTTTACATTGCGATTGTTTGACGAAAATCGCCGTTTTATTTAGCGATCGTTTGACAAAAATCATCGTTTCACAAAAATCACTTTCATTTCGCGATCGTTTGACAAAAATTGCCGTTTTATATCGCGATCGTTTGACGAAAATGGCCATTTTATTTAGCGATCGTTAGACAAAAATCGCCGTTTCACATTGCGATCGTTTCAAGAAAACCACTGTTTCGTTTCGCGATCGTTTGATGAAAATTGCTGCTTTATATCGTGACCGTTTGATGAAAATTGCTGCTTTATATCGCGACCGTTTGATGAAAATTGCTGCTTTATATCGCGACTGTTTGATGAAAATAGCCTTTTTTTTCGATCTTTTAACGAAAATCGATGTTATATTTCGCGATCGCTTGACGAAAAAGACTGTTGTATTTCGCGATCGTTTGATGGAAAAGGCTGTTTTATTTCGCGATCGTTCGACGAAAATCGTTATTTTATCTTGTGATCGCTTAACAAAAATCGCGAATTCTTAAAAATTAAAAAAAGCGGAAATCCGCCAAAAGGCGGAAAAGTGGCATCCCTGAAAAAGAAAACAAAAATCATGGTTGACTAGAAAAAAGTTTGTTATAACCGATTAAAAAGATTCCGGAAGTCCGCTATAAAAGCATAAAATAGCATTAAATATAATAGGAAAACGGCAGGACCAAAATTTTCGTTCGTTATAAACCGGGTTCACTATAGCGGGGTTCGACTGTACCTACAATGTGAATATGCACTAATTTATCTTTCTGCATCAGAGAGAGAAAAAAAATTATGAGCCCCCCCCCCCCCCCCCATAGATCACTTCTAGCTACGGCCCTGGTATTAATCAAGCTTTTTAGGTTATTAAGTTCGGCTAAACCTAAAAAAAAGCTATCTTATTTTATGATTTTATGGGTCATTTCCATGTCAAATCAACCAAAAAAATTCAATATTCAACCTGACCCTTTCCGATTTCAATGAAACTGCTAGGGATCATTCTCTATGAGATATAAATAAGAGCATATTTTTATTTTTTGTTTATTGCTTTAAATTTTTATACAATTAATTATTTAAATTTTGAAAAATCATCATTTTTTGACTTGCATAAATATTTTTAATTTTGAATTTCTCAAGTTCTGTCAAACATAGAAAATTTTATGACCACTCATTTCAAAGAGGAGTTTATAAGGTTTAATTTGATATGCAAGTCGACTATGTATAATTAAAATTTTTAATTTTTTTAAATTTTAAGTTTGAAAATTTTTTAGATAGTCATTTTTAAAAAATTTGAAAAAAATGTATGTTTGTTGTAATATTATAAGCTTTAAATTCTGAAATTTTTAGAGTGGGACCTTAATGGGATCAGGAGTTATGAAATAAAAGCTGAAAATTACCATACAAATCATAAATAAATAACAAAATAGACAGAATTAAATTGCTATTTTAATGGTAATTTTTGCTTTTATTTAATAATTCCTGATCCCATTGAGATCCCACTCTAAAAATTTCAGAATTTAAAGCTTATAATATTATAACAAACATGCAATTTTTTTCAAAATTTTTAAAAATAACTATCTTAAAAATTTTTAAATTTTATTTATTTTAACTATACATAGTCAACTTGCATATCAAATTAAACCTTATAAATTCCTCTTTGAAATGAGTGGTCATAAAATTTTCTATGTTTGATAGAACTTGAGAAATTCAAAATTGAAAATATTTATGCAAGTCAAAAAATGATGATTTTTCAAAATTTAAATAATTAATTGTATAAAAATTTAAAGCGATAAACAAAAAATAAAAATATGCTCTAATTTATATCATCATAGAGAATGATCCCTAGCAGTTTCATTGAAATCGGAAAGGGTCAGGTTGAGCCACTGATTGATTTGGCATGGAATGACCCTGATATTAATTAGTAATATACATTTATGAAGCAAATTTCATTGAATAATTTAGGAAAAATACATTTCATCTTTATAATGAATATTTAATCATACATTATTGATTATTAACTTAACCTTTGCTTTAATTATTTTAATCATTTTTAAAACTATCTAAATTTTTATTATTTTAGTTTGTTTTTTAATATTTTATTACATTTTAAGCATTCATTATAGTTTTAATCGCATTATTAATTACATTCAAATTACTGTTTTAAAAATGTAAACAAAGCAATGACCAAAAATCCCCAAAATTCTAAAATCTGTGCAAACTCTGGTTCCAAGCTGTGTAGATTTAAGAGAGTCTACTGTATATTAAATCTGAGATGAACAAAAATTTATTAGAATTGAATGCATTACTTACTTATAACAATACATGGAAGAGAAAAAAAAAAAAAAAAAAAAAAAAAAAAGGAAACCTATATACTGTTTTTTTTCCTTCTACTTACAGAATAAAGTTTAATATCAACTAATCGAAAACAATCACAATTTGATTTTTATTCTCACAAAGACAAGCAATAGGATTTGATATCAAGTATCAAGAAAATTCGTTTGATAAATTTGTTGTAATTAAATATAAAATATTGGTACTACATGGTTATCCTGTGGACCAAAAAACTATTGCCAAATATAATAGGATTAAATGCCTATAATGGATGATCATGAATGCCACATTCGATGACATTAAATGTGATACATGTGTTTAAAACCTCATCAAGTTATTTTTATTTTGACTTTTATTTGTATTTTTGCTAATGTTTTACAACTTTATTTTATTGTATTTATTGATTTTTTTGTTGTTGTTATTTGAAATAAAAATTATGTCAATATGTACAATTTGGCCATTAGTTTGGCGAATTGTATAATTTGGCAAAATTGGATGATGGGATAAGCAAGTAGTATCAAAATATTTTGTTTTTAGTGGAAAATGCAAACACCAATGTCCGTTTTTTCATTCTCTAACCTGTTGTATAGCTTAAACTGAACTAAACAAAAACCAGAGAAATTTGCTCTAAGAAAGCTGTAATTAACTTTTCTAAATTAGACAATTTATCTTTCAGTAGTTGTTCTAAGTAAATATTGTCCCAACACATAATTATTGGTTCTACATTTAAAAGATTCAACTTAAAATGTAAAGCTTAAGGGTCCTGTCCCTGTCCGTTACGACACTGCCAAGTTAATGCTATTCCTATGGGGAGGCACTTTTCTAATAACTTTTTCGCATTTTGACATTTTTTTTTTTTTTTTGCATTGGATTGCTGAGGTCCCTTTCAAGATCCTTGATTACTTTTTCGATTTTGGTCGCAGGTATTTTTTATAAAGTTACTTTCACTTTCTGAACCGGTTCTGTAAAGAATGAACAGACAGAAAGAAATAAGGAGTGAACAAACTTTACTTTAAAACATAATGATTAAAACAAAATAAGGACAGATGTGTTAATTTTTTACATTGGAAAATAAATATTGAATTTTTAATGAGCGAAAATCCTGCATTGCGAATTTTCAGGGGGTGATCCATGAGATTCGTTAAATAGAAGTTCAATTGACACATTAATGGCAAAGCAGAAGATAATGAACATTGTACCCAACGCCAAAAGCGAAAGAATAAAAAATTACTTTGTATGACTAAGTAGAAATCTCCAAAAAGAAATCTTTCTACAAGATATATTGATATTCATAATCATATAATATTGTGCATGATTCATTCGAATTCCCAGTGTTTTTAATTAGAGTTGGCCGAGGAGTCGAGGAGTCGACTCTAAATCTCGACTCCTTACAAGTGAATCGAACTGTCGACTCCTATCTGGCTAACGGAGTCGACTCAAAAGAGTCGAACTTTCATTTCAACTCAGTTTGGGATTCGGAGTCGAAGAGTCGAAAAGTCAACTCACTCACTAAAAGAGTGGTTGGACCAGTTTAACAGAGTCGGACTTGGAGAGTCGAGAGTTGAAGATTGGGTGGTCGACTCTTCGATTCTTCGACTCCTTGAAAACCACTCTTTCGACTCGGTATCAGATTTCGACTCTTCGAATCCGCGCTGGGCTTTTTAGCAAAAAACAAATGTCTTGGTTGGGAAAAGCGGAGGCCGTGTAGATGTGCATTTCACGTGTAATTAGGAAGATACCGAATGAATGAAAAGAGTGGGAGGGGCAGAGAAAAAAGGGCGTTCTGCTGGTTATTTCTGGAAAGATTAATTGAATTTATGGAAAAAGGGCCGTTCAGCAGGATATTGTTGGGAAGATTAATTGAATTTATGACAAGCTTGTGCCGATTTTCGTATTGAGGAAAGATCGAACGATCAAACAAAGCAGATATTATGTTTGTATTTTTTGCTAAAAGAAAGTAGAACTGGTTAGGGAAATATTTTCAACTGTCTTTATCTGATCCAATATAGAAAAAAAAAATTGAAGAGAGAGAAATAAAATTTTACTTTAATAGCAAATTGTTTAAAAAACAGTGTTAAATTAAGACATATTTTTTTCGAGAGGAGATATCTGTGGGTGTAGGTGGATGTTATAAAGAACTTTGGGTGGGGTAAAGACTGCACTATTTTACCATTTAAAACACAAAATGCCTGATATTTCAGGGGGGAGGTCTCATTGTTCCGCGGGAATGCCTGACCCCCGGGCCACTTTCCGAATTCACCACTGCTAAAAAGTTTTATGAGTTTATTTTATGATTGATGTATTTTAGATAAAGTGTTGTCCTTCATTTGATTACGAATATATATATATATATATATAAATGATAAATATTTGCAGATAATGTAAAAATGGATATAATTTTCATATAATTTTTTTAAGTTTAGATGGTCGATTTTATTAAATATTCCTTTTTTCAAACCAGATTCGGATAATATTTCCTGTTTATTTTATTTTACTTATTTAATTTAATTTTTTTTTTTTTTTTTTTTTTTTTTTTTTTTTTTTTTTTTTGGTAGCGCAAGTAAGTTTTGAGTGTCAATCGGGAGGAGAGGGGATCACAATGTCATAACTGCCAAATTTTACGTTTATTTTTTACAGTTATTTTTTATGAAGGGAATTTGCTTGTTTTCCTAAATTTCCAATGATTTTAAAATACATTTATTTATTTATTATTATTTTTTTTTAAATAGTGGTAGAGTAAAAACATAAAACCTGGCAGTTATTCAGTATAATATCATGATTTTATAAATAGAATTTCCAAAGGAAGTCAATTATAAAAACTGTAAATATGAGGCAAAAAATTTAAAAATTAGTCTGCCCGCCGCTTTTTTATGATCGCCTAAGGGGTAAATTATGTCCCAGACACTGAACATTTTGATAGATTTGCAAAATAAAATTTATTAAAATTACAGAAAACTTGCAAATATTCATAATTTATTTAGATGAGCTCACAGGTCCAACCAGGCCCGGTACAAGCGAAAGCTACCCCAGGCTAATGTAAAATAAAAAGTTCTATCCGGTCCCGACCCGTACAAATAAATAAATAAATAAACTTACCCGGCCCGGTTCAATTTCTACAAAAAAATCCGATTTTTCTTAGCACACAATAATTTTCTTAAGAATATTTTATGCACATTCATGAGCAATATTTTAGTTTAGTATGTATTCGCAAGACAGAAAATACACAATATCAACAGCAATGTTATCGTTTACTTAGATTTTAAGACTCTTCAACATTCGTTAAAAAGAAAAAAAAAATGTAATTTGGAATAAAAGAAAAAAAAGAGGGTTAAAAATGTCGTAGCTTTTAAAGCTGTATAATATAAAGTAGATTTCTGAAAATATTTCTCTGAATTTATTAAATCTGTTCCTAAATTCAAAAAAGCTACTTTCTTACACATTTCTGAATTCATTTTTAGTTGGAAAAGAAAACTGGTTAAATTAAAAAGTTTTCTTATTCAGAAATTATGTAATTGATTGGCGCTTTCCAATTTTTGACAAAATACATTAAAAAATTACTCTTAAAATTGAAGTTTATATTGCAAGGAAAAAGAGAAAAAACTGTCGTTTCATGACAAGAATACATTTTTTCTTCATATGTAATGTATTTATTAAAAAATGGAAATGCTGTTTGATTTTTCATCTCCTCTATAGCTACCGGTCAATTTTTAAAGTTCTAAATAAAAATGTATCAGAAATTATGTCAATGCTGAATTTTTTTTCTAGAATTGAATCTTAAATTTTCTAATATCTTTTCACCTCTTCAAACACACTACAACAGCTCCGTTTTTTCTTTTCGTATTTAGTTTGATTAGCAGTTCATTTATAAAACAAATGGAAAACGTTATTTGATTCGAAATCCCCTCAATAATCAGGCTATCAATTTTATAATTGTACATTAAAACATGCTGACATTGAGCCCTGCAATATAAAGCTTATGTGAAACGAAAAATGCAATTTTCTACAAAACAATGAGACTCAGGATAATCGCTATTATTTTCCAGCAAAATTCGAATAAACTACTGTTGTCTCCTTTTTTTCATAATTTTAGTTTTAATAAATTCAGAAATAGACTAAACTGGGGGAGGGGGAGATATATTTTTTGCATTATATTTTCTACAGAATCTAAACGTAAAGTAAT
Organism: Maratus speculifer; assembly: GCA_964019185.1. NCBI lineage: Eukaryota > Metazoa > Arthropoda > Arachnida > Araneae > Salticidae > Maratus > Maratus speculifer. The sequence goes on along the minus strand of OZ025300.1, from coordinate 280,434,690 downwards.
TAATTTCTTTTTAATTCGATGATACGATATATTTCCAACATAACCAACACGACATATATGTAAACGCACACGTATTAGAAAAAATTTTTAAAAAAATCAATCAACTTAATTTGTTTAATTTCTCTAATATTCTCCAATAATCTCTAATTTCTCTAATATTTCTCTTTTTTTTGGAGAGGGGATATTTGTGAATAACTAATAATCTATAAATATAAAAACATAATGAACTTAAAGTATCCGTTTTAAATTTTTAAGTAAAGAACCCCCCCTCCCCCTCAGAAAAAAACGAAAAAAAGGAAAGAAAACAGTCGAATAATTTTAAATGCTGTGATTGCCGGATCCTGGCTCGAAGCTCCGGCCTATTTTTAGCGGCACTCGGGTCGGATCTTACTTTATTTTACAAGCCTCGGATTGGGCCTTGTCATGGCATTCTCCCAAGCCGAGCTCGAGACTTACTTTTTACTAAAAGACTGGTTCGGGACTAACCTTTTTTTCCTCGTAGCGATCGGAAGGTAACTCGTATATAGCGAATTTTTATTTAATGTTATTCCGTCTTGGAGGATTTTACTTTGTAGCATTTTTCAGATTTTTAAGCCTCTAATGCGTAGAGTAGCACATAATATGTGGATTAACAATATTAATATCAACTGAAACATTTACATACAAATTAACATTAATTAAAAAATGAATATCATAGCATAGGGTTCTTCTTTAAAAATAAAGATTATAAACATAAAAAAAATCTAAAATAATAATTTTTGATTAGAACTTCTCAAACGGAAAAATCCATGATTTCTACAAATTTAACTATGCCGGATCAGGCTAAGAAGAAGATTTTAACTTTTTTCTTGTCGGGTTAATAACTGTTTTGTACGAAGCAAGTTGGCCGAACATTTATGTTTTTTACCAACCAGGTCATTATTTTTTATACGTTCTGGGCCGGTACAGGACTGAAAATTTCTGCTCTTACCACAAAAATATAGCTTTTATCTAAAAACTAAAGCAAAATAATTCGAGCATACGTTTAAAAATTCTCTTTTGTGCGATATACGTGATAGAAGACATAAAATTGCATCATTTTTACAACCAACCAACCAACCAATCGTAAGTGAGTCGGGAGTCGACTCACTATCTCGACTCATTAACCAAGTGAATCGAGTCAGAGTCGACTCCTCAAGATGAATCGAAATGCCCAACCCTATTTTTAATTATTACTGATACATTTAAGTTTATTAATCATCAAATCAGACGAAAATGCAGTTGGTTGGTTGATTTAAATGTAGAGCAAATTAATCAATGTATGGAAATACTGGGTGCGTTCACTACAGATGGCCGGTTTAACCGATTACTCGATCCAAAGTAATAAGTGTAATAAGCTTCACAAATTACGCATGCATGATTTATGTATTAAATACATGAATAATGTGCACGAATTAACTCTTTTTTTGATGAGAAGAACAACTTTTTAACGAGTACCGTTTTCATTTATCCAGCGCCCTTTACCTCCATTTGTTTGTTGCATAAACAATCAACCTATCAACCAATCATGTTTATGAGCAATTTGTTTGTGTTTTAGTTTTAAGAATAGAAATAATAATAATATCTTAATAAAATGTTCTCCAATGTATTAAAAAATGTTTTTTTATGTCAGACTCGTAACTTCAATTTCAAGTATCCATATCCCAGGGAACTTCAGCCAAAACCACCTGAAAAAGAAAGTAAGTACAGCAATCCCTTAACATTAGCGAGGGTTAGGTTCGCGGAAACATCCGCAAATGTTGAGATTATTTTCCCGTGTAAAAAGAAAAGGTTATATTTTAAGATTTTGCTATAAAGAGAAAAGTAATTGAAATGATAAAATATATAAAAAGGATTACTGATATACTATTGTTTGTAAAAACATCTCTTGTTTATGAATTAGCAAATAAAAAAAAGTTGCGGTCTCGATTTCTCTTTTAAATTTGAGACACCTCACCAGTCAAAGATCGCATCATCCTTTTCTCATCAAGTTGACGTTAAAATTTCTAAATGTCCATACAATTTTTGCAAAAAAATTTTCAGTTTAAAAAAAAAATATTAAATTTTTAGAAAATTTAGGCTTTTTTTTATTTTTTTTTGTTTGTTTGTTTGTTTCTTTTTTAACATAAAATTATGTTTCGGATTCCTCTGAATTATTGACCTATGTTTTGCCTCAACGTAAGAACTGAAGTTCCCAGAACTTTGACTATACCGTACAAAGCTGCTATCTAGTATCAGAGTTTCCCCCAGAGGGTTTCAGGGGGGCGCTCCGCCCCTCCTGCCCTTTAGTTTATAAAATAGCGCCCCTCTTGCCCCTCATCCAAAAACTAGCGCCCCTCTTGTCATTCATTCTAAAAAATAGCGCCCTTCTTGCCCCACATTTGAAAAAACGCAGCCCTCCAGCGATGATCTGAATGCGCTATAGCACGTAAATTACACAAGAAATTGGCGACGGAATGCAAAAATAGTCTCATACGCGTCCTGTGGGATTTTTAATTTCGTCATAAAATCGCTAAAAAACAGCAATTTTCGTTAAAAATTGCAAAATAACGACTAATTTCCGGCAAGATTTGCAAAACAAAATGGCTAATTTTGTCAAAAAAGTCACAAAATGGCAGATTTTTCCAAAAGATCGTGAAAAAACGACAAATTTCTTCCAAAAATTGCAATAAAACGGAAAATTTTGTTAAATGAGTCACAAAAGACGGCAACTTTCGTCAAAAAATAGTGATAAAACGGCAGATTTCGTCAAAAGTTTTGCGAGCGAAACAGCAAATTTCTTCCAAAAATCACAATAAAACAGAGAATTCTGTGAAAAGTTCTGTTTTTTCGCTATATTTTCACGAGATTTGTTGCTTTTTCTTGATTTTTTTAGCAAAATATGCAGTTTTTTTTGCGATCTTTTAACAAAAACTGCTGTTTTTACAATCTTATAACAAAATTGGCCGTTTTTTCAAGATCTTTTATCAATATTTGCCGTTTTTTCGAGATCTTTTTAAAAATTTACCTTTTTTTCAATTTTTTGATTGAATTTCTGTTTTTTCGTGATTTTTTGAACTGCTAGATTCTTGATTCAACTCTACAAAAGTGCCCTTAAAAATGAAAAAGTGCGCCAAAAAATGTAAAAAGTGCCCTTTTCAGAGCAGTAGCGCTCTGCCCTTTTTTAAACCTGGGGGATACTCTGCTAGTATCAAATAATTTTTTGTAATTTGTAAAACAAAGCAAGTTTACTTTGTAAAAAAATATTCTTTATGAAACAAAATTTGTGATTAACCAAGCGAATACTACTTAAGTAGTATTTGCCAATGTTAAAATTTTCTTCATTTTTATTTTGAAAATAATCAAGACTTATGAATGTTAAGGGATTATTGTATCTAAATTATCCATATTAATCTAATCTAGAATTTAGAAAATCCTTTTATTCTTTGAAAATATTTTTTAAAGTTTCTTTGTAGCATATTTTGTGCAATTTTTTTCCTTCTAAAAAATTATTATTTATTAATTTGAAAGTAACAGAGGGAGCAGTTTGTGATTTTTTTTTCAGATTTTATTTCATAAATTATTGGCAAAACTTGTGAGGGCTTATATATATATATATATATATATATATATATATATATATATATATATATATACATATATATATATATATATATATATGTTATCAATGGATGAATTTCATTATTTTTTTTCTTGTAACTGACTAAAAATTTTTGTAATTTTTCTCCCCCCATAATTGACAGACAAATCGCACAATAAATTCACAAATATTGCAATACTTTTCTGTGATCAAATGTCAAATTTAATTATTTGTTTTCTGCAATTTATGGATGCATTTCTAGAATTTTTTTCTTCTGAGATGAGAAAAAAATTTAAGCAAAATCTTACATGACAAAAATGGCAGTTATGATCCACCATTCAAATAAAATAATTGTAAAGAGCTGCTGAGTGCACAAAGTGGTTTAGAAGATTAGCAGAGAAATACAAATGAAATGGTTTTGTATAATAAATTTATGAAATTACTAATATCAGGTATCTGTTACAGAAAATTAGAAAAGATCCTTCTCAAAATTTTTAATTATAAAACTGGGCCCTTCACAAAATTGTCTTAAAAATAAAACTTTTTTATTACTTGACTATCCCATCAACTAAAAAAAGTACTGCTAAACTGTAATATTAAATATAATAATGACTGATCGTAAATCACATTACTTGACATTAAACACACCAGCAAAATTAGCATTTTTTGCATCCGAGGAAACAGATTTTGTACCCTTCCCCTCTCCTTCTCTGCAAAGTGTATTTACAAAGAAAATTTTTCTTAATAGCCGATTTTTCTTTTTTTATTTAAAAAATGTAAAACTGAACAATGTAATCTACTTTGTTAAATATTGATTCATTAAAATCTTGTAAATGGAATCAAAAAGAATCGAAAAAAGTTCTGCTTTATACAGTATCCTTCTGTCATATCATCCTTAGATTCTTCTATGCTTTGTCATACCCCATACAGGACAATTTTCACAATCCCATGTTAGGCATAGATGTGAAAAAAATCAGCACACAAAATCTTCATTTGGTGTTCCTTTGCTCTTGTGAACAAGGTACTATATGCCCCCTCACCCTCCACTTAGTTTAGGTCCTGATTAAACATGTTACAATTTTTATTATGTCATTAAGTGATTTTTAATTTGCCATTTTATCTGTATTTTTATTAATTTATTTGTTTTTTCATTATTTAAAATAAAAATTTTGTCAGATTGCATAATTTGGCAAAATTTTTTGATATGATAATCAAGTAGGACCAGAACTTTAATAAATTTAATCATTAAAAAAAAAAGTTATGTGTCAGCCTTACAAAATTCATTACAGAACACATGACTTAAGCTTTTTTATAGGTAAAGGCCCATGTGGACAAAAAGTCCATAAAAACTTTAAAAAGTCAGAAAAATAACTGAAATAAAAAACAATTAGCATCTATAGGTAACAGGATTATTTTAAAGACAGCAATAAAAAAAAAAAAAAAAAAAAAAAAAAAAAACATCAGACAGGTGGCATTTGATAGAAACTTTCGACTTCGGTGGAAATATATAAATGAGATGATTATAAAAACTTTTGCTACTAATCCACAATTTGTTCATGGTTGAGAGCCATATCCTTGATCTAGGCTACTAAGTGAGAAGGATTCAGCTTTATTGGTAAAGTTGCTTTACATGAAACAGGAATCACCGACAGATCTTTGATTAAATACATAGCTTTCAATCTTGAAATAATTTTGGACTAGCAGTGCAATTTTCTTATAACCGTCTCATTTGCATATTTCCATTGAAGTCAAATGTTTCCAGCACCATCTGTTGGGTGTTTTTTGAGTTATTTTTTATTACTATCTTTTAAAAAATTCTGTGACCTATAGACGCTAACCCTGCAAACAGTTTTTATTTTGGTTGTTTTTCTATCTTTTATGAATTTTTTTAATTTCTTTGTATTTTTTGCCCACCCGGTATGTTGTACAAGAACCTGAATACATTGATTTTTGTGAAAGTCCTAGTCATAATTTCATGATTTTAATCATGAAATTATGACTAGGACTTTCACAAATTATTTAAAAAAAAAAAAAAATCGTGATCTTACAGTTGGGTTCTTGTAAAAAACATCTGGACAGTTCCCTACTAATATATAAATTTAAATATATGAAACTCTGAAATTCATGGTTCAATAATTTTGATAGACAGAGTGACATTACAGACCAGAAAACAAAGTTTTGGTGTTAGTGTAGGAGCAGATCCTCTAATATTTTATGTGTTATTTACATGATAGAATAAATTTAAAAAAAAAAATCAGTATAATATTAGCTTGAATTTCTATTTAATTGTTGTAATTGTTAAGACATATTAATTGGTGTCAAAATTGAGTGCTTTTCTAGTGTAAAAACATTGCAGTTTTTTTTTTTCTAAGTTTTGCTTTAGAATGTACAATTTATTGTCTAATGACGTAAATAGCCGTGAAAACAAACTTAATGAAAATTTATACTCATTTATATATTTGAAGGCATTCATAGGCACATCAATTATTATTATTGATGTTTTATATATTGCATTAGTTACAATCTACATATGAAAATAAATGGTACTACTTGGTTATCCCATCAACCAAAAATTTATCTCCAAACAATAAGATTAAATGCCAATAATGGATTATTGTGAATGTCACATTAAATATGATACACATGTTTAAAACGTCATTAAGTGATTTTTATTTCAATTTTTATTAATATTCTACTAATTATTTATTTTTTCATTTTTTAAAAAACAAACTATGTCAATGTGTATAATTTGGCTGTTAGTTTGGTGATTTGTATAATTTGGTGAAATTAGTCGACAGGACAACCAAGTAGTACCAAATAAACTAATGGTCTATTTATATCAAACAAATTTGATGAATATTGAAAATTTGCTTGTAAATATGAGACAGTGAATAGATTACCAGAAAATATGCATGAAAATTCCCTTCTGTTCCCAAGTACATTATTTCTTCTTTATCTTCTCAAGACCCCTATACTGGAGAATTATGCATAATTTACATGATATGCAAAATAATTTTTTTTTCAGTGTTGTTTTTTAATATGTAAAATAATTAAAATATTTAATTTTAATTTATTTATACTGTGAAATAAATAAATAAATATTTATAAGTGTTAATTTTAATTTCATTCTGCAATTTAATTTTTGTAATACTTCATATCAGAAAATATATTAAAAGTAAATTTGCAATGCAGTGTTGATTTGTATTCCTTTTTACAGTGATCAAGCCTGAAAATGAAATTGTACCTGAAGATGCCTCAAGTGAAAATGATAAATTTAACACAGAATACATCAATAGAAATCCTCGCAACTTAGAGCAGATGCTTTTAGAAATCAAACCTAATGGATTCCCTATCGATGCTCCTGATGTTGTCTTTTGGAATAAGTAATGTTTAATTTTTTTTCTAAATTTCTAGCTTACTATATTTTATTTTATTGCAGCACTTGTCTGCTTTTGTCCAACCTGATAATGATAAGGAGGGGAAAAAATCAGATGTGTTTTAAATTATTATTAAAGTGGCCAGTTTTTTTTTTTTTTAATTTAAAAAATAAATTAGAATTTTTAGAATGAAATTACACACTACATGTAAATATAATAATTAGATCAAAAAGTTTATATGTTGTATTGATTTTATATGTTTTACAGACTTTGATTCTGTTCATCCTGCTGGAATGTAATTTAATTTGCATTTGATCTTATTTTTTCAAGATTAGACATATTTATAGAATATATTTAAATTTCTATGAAAAATAAAATTGCAAAACTTGATAAATGTTTTTTATCAGTTATATAATATATTGTATATTCTTTAAATTGTTTTTGAAACTTTAGTTTTGAGAGAAAATTTTGAATATAGAAATCTGATAGTGAAAAGAATACATATGAATAAAAATACATATGAAAAAGAATACAGAATAAAATAAATTAAAAAATATGTATGTATTATTATTTTTTTATTTATTTAATGCTTTTTTAATCACTAACTAGGGAACTGCAAGAAGTGTAAGTCACTGATTTTGACAAAGGTGGTATCGTTGGAAAGATCTCATCGAGAGCAATAAAAAACTCAGTAGAACTGCCCGTCGCAAATCAGCCGTTTTCGAGATATCCCACAATTTATTTCACGTAATTAGTGCATACTTAATGTGGAACTCTCGATTTTAACGAAAGTGGTATCGTTAAAAAGATATTATCATGAGAGGGAAAAACTCAATAGAACTACCCGTTGGAAATGAGCTGTTTTCGAAATACCCTATAATTTAAGTCATGTAGCTAATGCATACTGTTCTAGTGCACACTTAATGGGGGACCGCAAAATTTTTTTCTCTATTTTGATTAAAATGGTGTTGTTGCAAAGATATCATTGTGAGAAGTAAAAAATTCAATGGAACTACCCATCTGAAATGAACCGTTTTCGAGTTATCCCACAATTTATGTCACTTAATGCTGTTTCCCAGCAGTGTGCATTAGCAATGTGACACAAATTGCCGGATATCTCAAAAACGTCTCATTTCTGACGAGTGATTCCATTGAGTTTTTTACTTCTCACAATGATATCTTTGCAACGGCACCATTTTCATCAAAATCGAGAAAACAATTTTTTGCGGTCCTCCATTAAGTGTGCACTAGAACAGTATGCATTAGCTTTGTGACATAAATTATAGGATATTTCAAAAACGGTTTATTTTCGACTGGTGGTTCCATTGAGTTTTTTAATCCTCACAATGATATCTTTTCAACAATACCACTTTCGTTAAAATCGGAACTAAAATTATTTGCGGTCCCCCATTAAGTGCGCACTAGCTACATGACATAAATTCTTGGATATCTTGAAAACGGCTGATTTGCGACGGTTAGTTCCATTAAGTTTTTTACTGCTCACGATGAGATCTTTCCAACGATACCACTTTCGTCAAAATTGGTGACTTACACTTCTTGCAGTTCCCTAGTAAAACACTTTTTTTTTCTTATGAAGAATTTAGTTGTTTTTTATGTTTATCAAGCTAATTGAAAAGTTTGAATAGCTTTTATTTCTTTTTCATCTAATCTCTATATAGTTTTTGAAGCTTATGTATTTTTAATTATAATATATGTATATATATATTTCCTTGTGTATTTTAAAGCTTTAGTAAATTTATCTGTATAAATAATTTGCATTTGTATCATGCTAAAAAACGTTGTTTTCTTTGAATTATAATATTTTTTAAGGTACAGTTTGCAATGAAGAAAATTCTTTATTTCATAGTAAAATATTTTCTTTGTTTGTTCCTTGTTATGATAAATAAAGTACCATCATATTGTAAATTTTCTATTTTATTTTGTGAATTGACAGAGCTATGATGTAAGTAAATATGCATTGCTTTACAATTTCAGAATTTCATATCTTAGACTAGTTACTATTTCTTTTAAATTTGTATATGATTTTGTTTTCAGCCATTAGTAATAAAATATTTCACTCTTTCTTCTTAATATTTGGAGATTGTGTTCTTAACTATATAGTTTGATTTGGCTATTTCAAAATTTTAATTATATTTATTGATATAAATTCTGTATATTTATTAATTGATTGATTTTTGTTAAGGGGTCATTTCATGCAGGTGAAAATACCTGTTCACTAATTTAAGATAGTTTGCTTGCATTTCAATATTTAAAAAAAAAAAAAAATTGCATTGAGTAGCTGAAGTTGATCTGTAAAATGGCTGTTTTCTTTACTTTTTCAATTTTCTTTGCTTTTTTTTTTTTTTTTTTTTTTTTTTTTTTTTTTTTTTTTAATGAGAATATTTTTATTTTCAAAATTGGTTCTAAAAATATTTAAAAAAAACTTGTAAACAAAATCTAAAAAGTAAAAATAAAAAAATCTTTGTACAGATCAATCTCAGCTGGCTAGTGAAAAAAAAAAAAAAAAAAAAAAAAAAAAAAAAGTTATTTAATTCTATTGAAAGGTAAATCAGATATCTCAAAAAATTACTTCCTTGGTATTAACATAGTGCACAAGTGTTTTGGCTTGAGTGAAATATTTATGCTCTGTGCAGAAAAAATCGGCTTTGTGAATTCAGATTCTCTGATCTATGAAATTTCTATAATGTACAGGGTGTCTATAAAAGAACTCTGGGGTTTTGAGGCAAAATATTTTAATGAAATAAAAAACATACATACATGTTTTATACATGACTGAAAAGCTTACATTTTCAAGTTTTTTTAAACACTTAGTAAAGTTCTATATGAGCCCCGTTAGTGGCATGGCAGACGTCTAAATGGTATTCTACCTCTTCCCATGTCCTGATAAGCATGTCTGGGAGGACGGTTGCCACACAATTGACTATTCGTTCCCTGTTGATCTTGGTAACCCCAACTCCAGGTTACGTCTTGTCAACGATTTCTTAGGGCTTCGAAGGCATGAAGTTCGGATTCTGTCCACTTTCTCTTGAGACACACTTGGCCTACCCGGCGACTTTTGCTTCAAAACACTTCCTGTTTCCTTAAATGCACTGAACCATTGACGAATGGTTTTGTCAGAAGGCGGGTTAACACCATAGTTACGTCAAAAGTTTCTTTGTATGGTAACTACAGACTTCGTTTCTATGAGCCAAATAACACATTGAGCCTTTTGTTGCGGATTTGCCTTGATTTCAAGGTCAGCGCTGCCAACAGTTGATGCAAACATTCCCAATTCGTATGAGTAAAACTTTTTAAGCTACTGTTTTCAGAGAAATCGACTAAATTTTGCTATCTTTTATAGTTAGTCAGATATGAATTTTTAAAACCCCGGAGTTCTTTTATAGACACCCTGTATTTTAACCTGGGAATTAGTGGGTTTTTTAGACTTTTTTTCAAAGCTATGTTATAATATGTATTAAAAATAATATATCTTTTTAGCATTTTTAGGATACTTTTTTCCTATTATGTATCAAGCAAACCTTATCTTGATTTTGCCTCTATTTTCTTGTCAGATCTAAATAGAGGCTTAAATTATACAATACAGGATTTAAATATATCATATTACTCATTTTAGTTAAAAGTGAATAGATGATTTATTAGCACACAGTTTTTCAATGTCTTTTTATTTGACGTCATAGCTTGAGTTTCTATTTTATTCTTAAAAAATAATCTCCCCAATCAAGGAAATTTTTTATTACAGTTTAACTGAAATCTATAGGTCATTTTATCTTATTAATCTGCATTTTCTCAAAAGAAAAGTTTTATTCTAAATACTGAATATTTTTAATCTATTTTATTTTGCTAAATTCACACGTTTTAAATTTTCTCTTTAGAGCTTCAGGTATGTTAATCAGCACATGCAATTTGTATTCTACAAGCTACATTGCATATAAACATGACCTAGACTCACTATGTCTCATGCTGACTATTGAGATAAGACTTAAAACTTGAAATTATTTATATCCAATAATTTAAACAATTACAAAATGCCCAATCCAAAGTTGCGGGTGTGACATTTACACAACTTAATTTAGTCACCAGCAAAAAAATTTTTGAACATTGGTTACAATTTCTATGAATTTCAATGTAGACCACTTACACATACATTTATCCACATCTAAAAATTGTCCAATGTATCATTTATTTATTAAAAAAAATAATTTCCACCTGTTGCGGGTGTGACATAAAAAGGACATGCATTTTCATCTTTCAGTGTAAAAATGCAAAACTCTGTGAATTATGACAACTGAGTGAATTGATATTTTTATATATTAGACAGTAATACTTAAATAATTATTCTATGAAAAAATTAAATTACTTACTCAATTCTTGCTTTTGTGAAAAATATTCAAAATTTTCGTTGCGGGTGTGACGCCCTGTTGCGGGTGTGACTTGTATGGCCAATAAAATAATGACATACACAAATATTTTCAAGGCAGATTTTTTAAATTAAAGAATTAATCAATATTACAATTATAATATCTAGAGAGGAAAATATAAAAAAATTTCATTTCCAATCTTGAATTTATAATTTCTGGTGGTGGTAGCTTTTTTTTTACAGAAATGCTCTTTTTTTTCCTAGGATGCATTTGACTGACTGGGCCAAATATGCACGTTTTCTTAATTTTTTTTCAAAAATTCTAATTCTATATCGTCACCATCCATTTGTCTTATTTGTCCATCAAAGTTTTCACTTTTTTAATGTCGAGAATAAAACAACTTCTACAAAATCTCCAACTGCACATTCATCGTTGGATATTATATCCTTGTCAAAGTATGGATAACATCTAACTGACTGAGCTAAATATACACATTTTCTTGATTTTTATTCCGATACTCTTATTCTATAATATCCCCATTCATTTGTCTCATTTGTCCATCAAAGTTTTCACTTTTTTTTTTTTTTTTTTTTTTTTTTTTTTTTTTTTTTAATGTGGAGAATAAAACAACTTCTACAAAATCTCCAACTGCACTCTTATCATTGGATATTATATTTTTGACAAAATATGGTAACAAAGAAATTCTCTTGTGATCACTTTCTGAAGTTATTGCTACATTAATTGTTCCTACGTCAATAAAAACAACATGATGTATCGATTGAATGTAGAGCTCCGATTGTGCTTGGTGCCAGCATTCATGAAGCATTTTCACAATATCTTCTGAAATTTCACATTCAGCAAAGTTCTTTTATATATTTTAGGACTTTTTTTACACACATGGCAAAATTTGAAGCTGAATTTATAGTTGCAGAGCGTTGCTAGTGTTACCATTTTCTTGGTAACTGCACCAACCCCATCGACAACTCCTTTACAATGAGATGAAATGCAAAAGGATTGCCATCCTTTACCACGATTTTTTAAAATAGTCTCCTCTTTTCTCTCCTTGCTTTGTCTCTTTCCTTCTCTTGTTGTAGATATGCTTCATATTTAAAAGGGTTTTCCTTAATCTTTTTTCAATGATATCGTGATCTTTATGTACTCTTCATTCTCTGCAAAAGAGAAGAAATTAGTGTGTAAACTGAATAAATATAGCACTTCCAGTCCAAAAATATAAGCTTAACAAATTTTTAATAGTTATCCCTTGAAATTTCTAATCTTACATAAAGTTAATTATGTTAAATTGTGGTTAATTTCAAACAGACTATATACATTTTATGCTAATTTAATAAACATTTTAACAGTTTCTATTATTCTTATAGCAAAATTTAAAAAAGTATATAAAAAACAAAACAAAATTAACAAATTTAAAGAAAATTGCTAAAATATTGTTTCGTAATTTTCTTTTTTTAATTTCTATAAAAATGTTACCTTTTAAAATAATTTCTTAATCATATATCACTAATAAAATTATTTTCTTGCAGTAAAGCAACAATTTTATCAATCCAAACTGAATAAATCAACTGCACACAGTGTCATATGCTCAGATGATGCCAATTTTTATTTATTAACTGGAATTCCCTCTATTAAATCAAAGGGTATAGTTAAAGCTGCCAAGTACATGTTTTCCAGCATATTATTGTTTTATAAATTTACATATAATTTGTTAAAATATGCATTTGTAATCAATTTTAAAAGACGTTGCGGGTGTGACTTTAATTAAATGTCACACCTGCAACAGGGACATGTCACGCCCGCAACGCTCAATAATTATAATTAAAATATTAATTAATTTCTTTTGTGTCTGTAATTCAAAGTATCTTAATAAACTATTTTTGAATATAAAGTTTCATTACTTTAAATCAAAAATATTTTTCTGCAGAGATAAAAATGTAACTTTTTGTTGCGGGCGTGACCCAATAATTAAGAGTAATTAAATATGCTTACCTTTTATAATGAAGATTAGTGAACACTTCTCTGCAGACAAAAACTCTCAATAATAGCTGTCATATCATATATATCCAAGTTTGGAGATTTTCAGAATGTTTGTTCAGCTGTACGAGACCATGAAATGCAAAGATTTTTGCCGCAGTCTTTTACAAAGTCATAGTGTCACTTTATTAATTAAAATAAGTATGTTAATGACAAAAATTTAATTTTTTTCTGATAAAATATGAAATAGTACACTCTTAACAGTTAACATGCAAAATTTCAATCATATTTAAAGAAATTTAAATTTTCATCCTCATGTCCGTTTTTTCGTGGATTGGGCGAAAAATGAGAAAATGTTAGATTTGTTCTTAAAACAAAAACAGTTGGTACTAATTGGTTTAAACCATGTCAGTCCTGCTGTTAACAGTAATAGAATAAAATCATAATGCAAAAATCCCAATCTCAGTGTAGGAATGCAAGGCTTACTAAATCTATTAAACAGGGTTGGGGAAATACATCATTTTACTTGTCACTGGTGAGTGAATCTTCTAAAAAGGAGTGGGAATTTTTTAGATGTGCGTGAAAAATTGCAGGCTATAGAGATATGCCAAAAGCTTTATTTTTTTTATTTTATTTTATTTTTTTTTTTTTACTAATTAACTATATTTTGTAGTATTCCAAATCTATGCTATGCAAACATAGTAATAAGTTAAGCTTTTCTCTATGCTATATATTTATCATTTTTTAGAGAAAACTACTAAAATCTTGCATTTATTAATAAAAATTAACTAAGATTGCCATCACATATATTTTCACATATATCTTAATTTTCAACTTTGTTATATCTTGCTGGATGGTAAAACAAAGTATTCACTGGTAAGATTTTCTGAAAATTTCCCCTTCTCTGCTAATAGCCATAAAGTTAAGAAAATCCATAGCCAATCATTCATTAGCATACAGACAATTGGTGATTAACAAGATTTACTTATGATTAAGTCATCATTGAGGCTCTGAGCCTTGATTTAATCTTTAATAAATCTTAACTAATCTAGCAATCTAAGTAGTAAAAATGTATTGTTAGCTTGAATCTGGCATTTTGGCTATTTTTAAAAATAAAAGCCTTTAAAAAACAGAAGAAAGAAACTAACAACTTGTTTTTTCTCACCAGCTAATTTTAGAAGAAAAAAAATATTTATTCTGCAATGCAGATTTATAGGTTATAAGAAAGGTTGGATTGATTAAAAATGTTTGTCACTTTACAAATTTATTAATTAATCATTTTTCTAAGACTTTGCTTGTAGCTTCTGCATAACATGAATTTTTCATTTTTCAATAATGTGTATAATAAATGTAAACTTTAGGGAAAAAGAAAAAAAAAACATTTGGTTTAAACCAAACAACTCTCTCTATAGTTGTATTTCATTTAGTTTCTTTTGTTGCAGTTTTATAGTGCCATTGTATTGCTTCTGTTTGATTTGTTCTATTTGTTTGATTTGATTTGATTTGTTCAACAAAGAACTTTTCTAAAAATTATTAAATTTCGGGCTGATAGGATCCCGCAATGAAATTTTTTTGGATAAAATAATGATTTGAAATCATATGTGATTAAAGTCTGAAATTCAGAGTAGAGTGATCTTGAATAGTAGAATCTTGTTCACACTCAAAATAATTTCACATGTATGATCCTCTCCCACAAACCATTTTATTAATAGTTAGAAAATTTGCTTTTTTAAATGCTGCATAATGACCACTATAAAATTACAACAACTAAAAATACATTTCTGTGTCATAATATTCATAAAGTTTAAACATAAATTTTTGAAATTGTGAATTTCTTTCAGTGATAATTTCACAATTTTATTTAAATAGCATGTTAAAATAAATGCAAAATTAAAGGCAATTTTTTTCCCTTCCCAAACATTTCTACTTCTCATCATTTACAGATGTTAGAATCTCTTCCCAGAAGAAATATTTGACTATAATTTGGTCGCATATACATTAGATTGGACCAAAAAAATGCAAAGATTTATTTTCATTTCGCAATACTGTGGAAAAGTTGTGAATTGGCAAGACTAAAAATTGGGTAAAAAAAGAAATAAAATTAATTAATATCTTCTGATTGTGCATGCACTATAAAGTTTGCTAAAATGTTTAAAAATTGTCATCATTACAAAAAAATTTTTAATTAACCATTTCACAAATGTAATAATAGTTGAAATTCCTATGTATTATAATAGCCAGACATAATGCTGAAATCTTATTTAATTTTATCAGCATCTTTCGGTCACGCTAAAATTAGCTTTAAAGGTTGACAAGAATCACATTTTTATTCTAATCTTTCATCTTACTTAGCTTCTCAATATTTAAGTATAATAACTCCTTATAATTCTAGGTCTCATACGCAACTGGAAAATGTTGATGGATTTAAGTAATATTTCAGCATTATGTTTTGTTATTATAATACATAAGAACTTCAGCTATTAATTCGTTAAAATGCTAATTTAAAGAATTTTGTATTAATGTGAAAATTTCAACATTTTGGCAAACTTTACAATGCATGTGTGACCGGAAGATATAAACCAATTTTTAGTCTCTTGAATTTACAAGTTTTCTGCAATATTGCGAACTGAAAATCAATTTTTGCATTTTTTCGGCCTACCCTAATATCATAATTTATTTATCATATGTGATTGAATGCCATATAACTTGGCAATTCAGCTCCATTTTTTAATGATTCATATTTCTTTGTTGTCTGTATAAAGGATTTGTTTTATGTTATAGTAATTTGACTTTTTTTTTTCTGTGCCTAAGATTATTTTTAGTTTTTAAGTTCCTTTGTTTATGATTGAATAAATGTAGCAGATATATCTAGCAATATAATCACTTATTGTAATATGAAAATTTTTCAGACTTCAATTCGAAAAATCCTCAAAGCATACTACAGCCAAGGTGGTTCATAACAGTGGTCGTACAGTTATATCTGCATCCACCAAGGAGTGGTCCATCCGAAAACATTTAAAAAGGTAAAGTTATTTAATTTTTATTAATATAAATTGGATAAAAGTTTTATTTAATATTGTAACAAAGACAATCAACCATTTGATTTTTGACTGCAATCCATTTTAATGCATTTTTATTATCAGTTTATTAATGCTTTCATAATACAACTGACACAAAAGATCTGAAATTAAAAAATTGAGACCATTAAGATATCTGCAATGATCCATTATAACATATTCTTGCATGTCATTGTCTTGTGTTTTACTTACGCGTTGATTATAAAATAATCAAATATATTCTTAAAATGCCATAAAATTTCGATTGTAGTTAAGACAAAGTGTTTTTTAATCATTGAATTTTAAATATATAGCTAATATGCCTAGTTACCTATAATTATTATAGCTAATTATCTATACAGGGTGAGTCATAAATATCGAAACAATAGGCTATCTCTTTAAATATTGTCCCTAGACCCATACTTCCAATTGCAAAAATTTATTTAAAAAAAAAGGGGGTAAAATTTTTTATAAGATAAGTAAGATTAAAATATATATTCACCAACACTGGGTTTATTTGTGTCTCATGTTATGCCACAAGTTTGTATGCTCATGTAGATGTTTCTATGTTATGTGCAGTTGCAGCATTACCAACAAATGAGAACGAGAAATGCCAAGCTGGGCATTGTCAACATAGCTTAAATGGTAGAGCAATTAGAGCGCTATTCCATGGGTTCCAGGTTCAATCCCCGGCTTAGACATTTTTCACTCTGTTGGTTCTACACTTAGCTAGCAGTGTGATCACTTATTGAATATTTAATAATTTCAAGTGTAATTTCACTGCTGACAAGTAATTTTAATTAAAATATGTATTCACCGATGCTGGGTTTATTTGTGTCTCATGTTATGCCACAGGTTTGTGTGCTCATATAGACGTTTCCATCTTGTGCTGCAATTGCAGCCTTACCGACAAATGAGAGTGAGAAATGCCAAGCTGGACATCGTCCTTGTAGCTTAAATGGTAGAACACTTGGAGCGCTATTCCAAAGGTTCCAGGTTTGTTCTCCAGCTTGGACATTTTTCACTCTGTTGGTTCTATCTTTAGCTAGCAATGTGATAATCACTTACTAAACATTCAATAATTTCAAACGCAATTTCACTGCTGATAATGAATTGAAAAATTGATTACAATTTATATATATACAGGGTGTCCGAAAAGTGGAAACGGTCGAATAACTCGAGAAATACATATGAGATTGAAAAACGTAAATATACGTGTTAAATATTTTTAAATAAGCTACTCAGTGATACTAAATTTGACCTTCGTAACCGACCCCCTGGGCGTCAGAGGGGGTCCAACTTTGAAATCTTAAATTATAACCCCCATTTTTTATTGCAGATTCGGATTCTACGGACAAAAATACGTAACTTTTGTATTTGATGTTTATTTCGAATCCTCGTTTATCACAGTGTAATCGAGCGTATTAAATCGATACATATTTCGGCTTTTGCAACGGGATTTTCCCTAATCAAAAGTAATTGGGGAGAATTTATGACATCAAATTCCTCATCTTTTGCAAGAATAGCATTTCCTGAAAATCACCCATGCCGATTATTTCGATAGTGCTACACTGTTAAAAATTTGACCCATTTGCTGTAGCGTCACTCCACAGCTTTTATAGAATATCTCTTTCATGACCAATGAGAATGTTCCATAACACAGTAAAGTACACTGTAAAAAAAGTGACCCTTTTGCTGCATCGTCACTCCACCGCTTTTATAGAAAACGATGACACTTATAAAAATTTGCTGCATTTTGCTGCAACGCATTCCCCTGCTTGTATAGAAAATGGTTACTTGGCCGTGGCATGAAGCTTTCTCATTGGTTGGAATAGAGATATTATATACAAGCGGTGGAGTGCGTTGCAGCAAATTTTTATCAGTGTACTTTACTGTGTTATGGAGCATTCTCATTGGTCACAAAAGAGATATTCTATAATAGCTGTGGAGTGACGCTGCAGCAAATGGGTCAAATTTTTAACATTGTAGTACTATTGAAATAATCGCCACGGGTGATTTTCAGGAAACGCTATTCCTACAAAAGACGAAGAATTTGACGTCAAAAATTCTGCCCAATTAGTTTCGATTAGGGAAAATCCAGGTGGAAAAGCCGAAATATGTATCGATTTAATATGCTCGATTACACCGTGATAAACGAGGATTTGAAATAAACATCAAATACAAAAGTTATGTATTTTTGTCCGTAGAATCCGAATCTGCTATAAAAAATGGGGGTTATAATTTAAAATTTCAAAGTTGGACCCCCTCTGACCCCCCAGGGGGTCGGTTTCGAAGGTCAAATTTGGTATCACTGATTAGCTTATTTAAAAATATTTAACACATATATTTACGTTTTTCAATCTCATATGTATTTCTCGAGTTATTCGGCCGTTTCCAGACTTTTTGGACACCCTGTATATATATATATATAGTTGAACCTCGATTTAACAAATTGGTTGGGACCCACAAATCCGTTCGTTAAATTGAAGCAATTCGTTAAAACGAATATCAATTTTTGTAAAGAGTATGGTATAAAAATATCGATACAAAATACCCTTAGATATGCAGATTTAAAAAAAGAATGATTATTGTTTACTAGGAACTTAAAAATTATAAGTTAGGAGATTAACTTTTAAATTATCTAAATTCTTTAATATTATTTGCTTTTGAAACTTAATACATAATACATATATAGTTATTGGCCTTTGGAAAGAAATCTGTGCTTGGTTTTGACTTTCCGAAGTTTTTTGTCGATATTTTCTAACTCCGTAAAAACAACACCATTAACCTTGTGATATATAAAAAAAAAATTAAGTGCAAATCGATTCTTGGAATGTCACCTTTTTTAATTGAATTTTCGTTTCTTCATCATCTTGACTACTATCATAATTTTCATTCTTTTTCTGTTCAATATCGCAAGTACTTAGCTCTATATATTTGTCTAGTTTCCAGTTGAAAATGAGAAAAGACTGTCTTTTGAATCCACCAGAAATGAGAAAAAAAAATGTAACACTTGGATTAGGATGTCAAAGATTGAAAGTTTTATGTGCAAAAAATTCAAAGTTTTAATTTTATCTGCGAATTTTTTTTCGTCGATTGTTGTTCGTTATATCAAAGCTAAAAATTCATTAAATCAGAGAGTTTTAGCATCCTTTTTGTCGGGACAGAAAAAAATATTCGTTAAATCGGAGAATTCGTTAAATCAAAGTATGTTAAATCGAGGTTCGACTGTACATATATATGTGTGTGTGTGTGTGTATGGTGAAATTGTTGTTATCAGTTTTGAAGATATTTAACTCTGAATTCATCAAGGTTTTTTTTATTATTATTATTTGTGTGGTTGAAATCAATTTTGCTGACTGCACATATTAAATCAGCTCTTTTAAAGTTTGTGACTATTAAAAATTGAAAGAACTTATATAAAATAATCTTGAAAAGTAATTTCTTATAATTGTCTTTATTTATTTATTATTATTATTACTATTTATTATTTTTAAGAGTGTTTGACATTTTATTAACAAAATGACCTATATATCTTAAAGAATATAATAGCCAAATTACAGAATTGTACCGTTAACTTGTGCTTGCTTGTGTGCCAGAACTAGTGTGTAATTTTTTGTAGTGTAAGCAAAAACTTGTCAACAGTGTTGAATTCAAGGTGTGGCTGGGAAAGAGGACATTCTCCTTGGAAATGTTTCTTGTCGGAAAGTTTGAGATTTTATGTTTTTTATAGGCCAAAATGCATTTTTACTGTTGTTTCTCCAAAATATCCTCCCAGAGCCACATATACCTTTTCTAGAGGTAAATGTCTGAATTCAACACTGCTTGTAAATCATCCTTTAAAAAGTGAAAAAAAAAATAATATTTTTCATGCTATTTACAAGTTTTATAATACATTCCTAATGTATATATTATAGTATGTTTATCTTTACTTAGCCCTAATTATTTTTAACCTGTCTTGGTAATATGACAATCACTTGTTTATGTTATTAGAAGTTTGTTACAGAAGTTATTAAACTTAACTACAGTTGAAAAATTGCTTTTTACTATGTTAATAGCAGTTAAATAAGAAGTAGGGCTCATACTTGAAACTAAATAAATGTTATTCTTCTGGTTTTAAATTGCTCTGCTTAGCAGCATTTTATACTAGTTCTCTCTTTCAAGTTTTATTTTCTGACACTTTCTTTCAATCCTTTTGTTTTTTTAAGAAATTTCTGAATTTTTTTATTTCCATATCTGATAAATGAATAGATCTTATGCAATTTATTTTTATCTAATATCTTTATTTATTGTTGTATCAGAATGACATATATTGTACTATTAATGTTTTTCTTGATTCTTATGCACTAAGATTTAGTAGATATTTATACTGAATTTGAGTATTATAATTTTTGTTCATATTTCTTTGATATCTAATTTAAGTATTTTACGTATATTTGTTTCATTAATTTATTGTTTTTATTAATGAAAACTATTTAGCTCTTATAAAATAAAATAATAATAAATAAAAAAAAAATTTTAAATTATATATATATATATATATATATATATATATATATATATATATATATATATATTTTTTTTTTTTTTTTTTTTTTTTTTTTTTTTTTGTAAATTGTATAAATTTTGTGAAATTAGTTCCAATTATAAGCTAATCATTATAATTTTCAGTCTGCTAATATGGAGGGAAGGAGGGGGGGGGGTTACTTTCGGTATTTTACGGTTGTTATATTTGCAATCCACATTAACTTTTCTAACTGCTGATTTATCCACTCAGTGGACATTATTAGGATTTAATGCTATGAATTATTTTTTAAAAAATGCCTTTTATGGCTTTGATTTTTTATTTACTGTATATGAGTTCAACAGTAGAAAGCATTTTTCCATTTTCTATTAAAGTAGTTGTAACATTATTTTCTCATGCAGTTATAAAAAGGAATTAGTGAAAATACAAAATAATTCCCAACAAATAGAAAAAACTGACATATAAGCCATCCTAAATATACCAGTATGTATATGTTATTAGAAAAATATATAAATTACTAAGAAAATATTCTGAGGTACATATTTGGAAATAAATGCACAATTAACATGCTTCCAAAATTATTCCTATCTGCAATTCTTAAATTATCAATTAGATTTATCATGAGAAAGTCTCATTTTTTTTCTTTTCCAAAAAAACTTCACCCAGAGTTACCCTCACTATTGATGCATCGAAAAACTATAAAATAAAAGAATCAACATACCTGTATAATTCTTTGACAAAGAGGAAACACATAAAGAAAAAATATCTCAAAAAAAAAAAATAAATAAATAAAGACAAATGTTTTTCTTTTGATAAATTTGAATTTATTTTCACCTTTAAGGTGAATCAAAAGTTTGACAGGGGGGAAGGATGACCGAAAAAAAAATTAAAAAAAATAGGGAAATAAGCCCAAAATTATAAAAAAAAAAATCCTTTTAAGGAAAAGAAGTATTAATAAAAAAAATCTTTAGCAAAAAAAAAAAAGGTTATTCCCATTTTTTTCTCCATGTTTAACAAAAAAAAGAAATTTGGAGCCGAAAAAAAAATCGACGTCTTCAGGCTTGAGAATCGGACACAAAACTGACCATCGGACGCGAAAAAAATCTCCAACGGAACTGCTAACGGCCGCCAAAAAAAATTCCAACTTACGATCTGGTACATATTTTTCACCTATGCAAAGCTTGCACCAATCCAGCGCTAAACTCTGCCAAGCAGTACCGCAACGAAGTCTAAAACCGCGCCAAACATGACTCATCGGCAACCCTCTGCGCGTCCCTTTCTCCAGGAAGGAAGAGGAGAGAGAAAAATCAAGCGCTTAGTTCAAAATGGCAAAAAAAACGATCGTTCGTTTCTTTCAAAACATAGAAAGTATATTAGAATAATTAAAGTTCACGCTATCTTAAATTTGCATTGTATCCATATTTAAAATTTAAAAAAAATCTCAGACATCGACATTTCACTTTAAAAATGAATCCCAATGATAAAATTAAATTCAAAGTATTTATTTATTTAAAATAAAATTTTTGTTTTTAACTTACAAAATGGCGTGCAATCGTATATTTTTTTTTCTTCTTTTACCAATAGACAAAAGAATGCGTTGTGTTTATTTTTAAAATCCAAAATAAATAAATAATTTTCAATGGAGCAGATTTATTCATTTAAAATGAGATTTTCCAATAAAAAAAAACGATGTTTAAATTTTGTCATCTATATTTTCTGACACAATAGATTTCCTAAAATTATTTTACTTTTGTTTAAAATTATTATTCACTAAAACTTTTTTTTTTTTTTTTTTTTTTTTTTTTTTTTTTTTTTTTTTTTTAAGAATTTATAATTTAAGGGACAAAAAAAATTAAACTAATAACAATTGTTATTTAAATTTAATGAAGAAATTATGCCTTTATAATTCATTATTGCTAAAAATAAGGCACAGCAATTTTTCTTAGAGATTTATAAAAGGAATGTCATACTTTATTATGACATTTCTCCCAAAAGACGGGGAAAAAATTTTAATTGTTCAGGAATTATGAAAAGGAAAAACAAAATAATTCGGTCAATCCTTTTACATGGGGTTAACAGGCATGGTGTACAATAACATCATGTTTATTCTAGAACAAAATGTTTAAACAAATGATTTTTACAGCTGAAAAATAATCCATGACAGATCAGTGATTTATACAATCATTGAACACCTGTAAAAAAAAATTATAAACCAATAAACATTACATACAATGTATGTGTGTAGCTTGTAACCCCTTTTCTTCAATCCCTCCTCCCCCAAAAACCAAATAATAGGTGAAGTCGACTTCAGAGAAAGAAAAAAAAAGGGGGGGCCCCGAACTTAGATACACAAGAAAAATCATTTCCAGAGACAAGTATTGTGCACATACTTGTCACTGGAGAGAAAATTAATAAAACTACATATACGTTGGCAAACCAAATGCCTCCCAAAATACACTTGACACATATTTAAAAGTAATTTTCCTTTAACATACAACCTTTATAGTATATAAACAAAATCTTTGGTTTAAAAACAAATTGTAAAGCACTAAATATGAACACAAAATACACAATATCAAATGTAAAGTTTTTGCTAGATTATATGTATAAGAATAGTGCAAGCATACATACACAATACTAAATGCAATATGAAATTGAATTGTTTTTATGTATAAACATATTTGCATAACACAAACAAACGTAAGAACTAAATGTTTAAACAATTATGTTCAATCATTTGACTATATTAACACACAAAAATTAATGCAGTTGTGTAAATATTGCCATGCATGAATAAAATTGCACTATAGACATAATTATCATGTGAGATACAAAATATATACCAGAAACACATATATAAGAGAGAAAAAAAGGTAAAGAATGAAAGAAGGAGTTTAGGAAAGTCGAGAATAAAAGATATATATACATATTTACAAAAAAGATTAACAAATCCTTACAAAACAATCTAAAATTGATTTTTTTCTTATATATATTTTTTAGAATATAAGTAATATGCTATGTATAAATGGAAATTTTTAACGTTTACATATAAATTTTGTTACTGTTTAACATTCTTAACATAAAAAACTAACCAACCAGAACAAAAACAATGTTTTGATCACCTTGATAAAAAAAACATCAATACATCAAAAAAATTAATATTCTATCATGATACCTTAAACTTCAACAATGAATGATTAAATGTACTTACATACCCTGACTACTTGCAAAAATAATTAAAAGATGATGTTTACTCAGATTTACAAAATTATAGCTGCAAAACAATAATATCACTGATGATAGTCCATAAACAAAAGGAATCTGATGATCTTTCTATCTGGAAAAATATAAAAGTAAAATGATTAAAGACAAACAGTTCATTAAAAAAAGTGTAGAATTTTTCCTCTAAAGTTCTTTTACTGCCTGCAGCAAAGTTCAGATAAAAAAATTGAAGTAGACTTGATGTTAAAAGATTGTGCGCACATAAGAGAGTCTACTTAGCTTTCTTCCTGACTGATTGTCTTAAATTGTATCTACTATTATTGGATGAAATTGGCTGTTTAGAGGTTTGAGTTTTTAGTTTCGACTGTTTAGTTGTAGGTTCATCACTGGGGATTTTCATTGAGCCTGCATCATGTGATGTCTGATAAGGATTTGAAAGAATCGAGATATCAGCTGCTTCGTTTTCTTGTGAAGTAACTTCGTCGGTCAGATACTTCCGCCTTTTCGCAATAGGAAGAAGTCTATTGATATGTACCTTCTGTATTCTGGAATTTGGTTCACCCTTTAATTGAATTTTAAAAATAACATCTGAACATTTCTCGAGTATTTTGAAGGGTCCTTGAGATGCCCTTTTAAACCTATTAGAGTTGTCCAAGTATACTTCATCTCCGACTTTTGGATGTCGTAATTTCGCTCTTAGGTGCTGTTTAGAATTTTGGATCGCTTGGTGGTACAGGAGATTGCTGTGTACTTGATCGTACAATTTTTGAAGGTTCTGAACTAGTGTGTAATAGTCATTGTGGACGTCCAATCTACTCTGATATGCACTTGGGTTGAAGGTGTCAATAATATTAGGTAGCTCTCTGCCAAATTGAACCCTGTTTGGTGATGTTTTAATTGTACTATGGAAAGAACTGTTGTATATACTCACGTGAATTTTGACTGCTGTGTGGAAGTCGTAACCCTCGGCCATTAGTGTTTTAATAGTAGATTTAATTGAAAAGTTTATTCGTTCAGACACCGAATTCGCCTCGGGATGGGCTGTTGTTGTGTTCTTTAGTTTTATACCTAACATTCTGTTGAATTCGTCGAAAATGTGGGCTTTAAATTGACTTCCGTTATCTGACAGAACCATTTCTGGTCTGCCGAAGGTGACGATATAATCGAAAATTTCATATACCACTTGCATAGCAGTAATATTTTTTAGTGCATATAACTTCAAATGTTTACTGAAATGATCTATGACTGTTAAGATATGTTTGCCATTACTGAATGGACCCACAAGATCGAGAGATAACAATTGTCCAGGTCTGGTAGGTATTAGTGTTTTTTGTAGAGGAGCTACAGGTACTCGCTGAGGCTTCAAAGTTAAACATTTGTCGCATGATTTTATGTAGTTAACAACATCAGCAAACATGCCTCTCCAGAAAAATTTTCTGCATAAGTTTTGGTAAGTTTTGTCTATTCCAAAATGAGTAAGATGACTCACTCTTATACACTTTTCTTTTAAGCTTGATGGAATTACTATTTTGTTATTACATTCCACAACATTCGCTTTAGGTTTCGTAGTGTATAACAATAACTTTGTGCTTGGGCAAATGGAGTAATTTTTGTATTTCACTCTTGCTTCATTTGTGTTATTTCTTAAAGCGTTGAAAATGATTTTTATGTTTTTATCTTTTTTTTGTTCTATCAGTATATCTTCTATATCTATATCTAAATTTTTTTTGTTAGGTTGTTTTTTCATTGCATTGCAGACATGCTCGTTAGTGTTTTTAGTTTCTTCTATTGTTGCTTCAACTATTGGTAATACTTCCTCAGAATGTATCAAATTTGGATCAGCCAACTAATCTATGGAATTTTTATCTAAGGGAGTTCTGGATAGATAATCTGCTAAAATATTTTGTCGTCCCGGTATGTGTCTAAAAAAAATGTGTATTCCTCTAATTCCATCAACCATCTTGTTACAATGTTTGCTGGTGAAGTGGTTTTCTTATACTTATCCAATGGTTTACTATCAGATAAGATGATAAATTTTCGACCATATAGTATATGCCGAAATGCCGCTATTCCTTTTACAATGGCCATCAACTCTTGTTGTATCGCTGGGTATTTTATTTCGGCCTTTCTTAGAGCCTTAGAAAAATAGGATACCGGGAGTAAATGATCTCCATGCTGTTGTAGTAGCACTGCGCTAATCGCAAAGGAAGAGGCATCAGTGTTTAAGATAAAAGTTTTGTTATAATCAGGTTGTCTTAAGAATGGATTTCCAAAAAATATTTTCTGTAATTTTTCAAATGCTTGATTTTCAATGTTGGTCCATACGAATTTTTTGTTACTTGAGGTTAATCTGACAAGAGGATCTGTAAGCTTTGCATATGAAGGTATTAAAGTTCTATAAAAACCACAGAGGCCAAGAAATTTTTTTAGTTGCCGTTTAGTTTTAGGTCTAGGAAATCCCTTGATTTTTATTATGTTCGATGTAACAGGGTAAATTTTTTGGTTTTCTAGTCTAAAACCTAAGTAGTCTATTGTCGTTTGGTGAAATTTACATTTTTCTAAATTTAGAGTTAGATTATGTTTTTTAAAAGTCTGGAGTAATTTATCTAATTTAATTATTGTTTCTTGAAAGAAATTTGCACAGATAACAAAATCATCGATGTAACTAATTATGCCTGGAAGATTAATTTCTTCCACGATTGAATCAGCTAATGCTTGAAAGTGTCCGGCAGATGTTTTTAGTCCTTGTGGCATTCTTTTTAATTTGTATGTACCAAACGGACTCGTGAAGCATATTCTGTCTTGATATTTGTCTGGTAAGTTAACCTGGTGGTAAGCTGAAGGCATGTCTAAAGAAGTGAAGAATTTATACCCAGCCATTTTAGCAATTATTTGCTGAATTTTTGGGAGAGGATAACTGGAATGCTGGATAACCGCATTTAATAATCTGAGATCCAAAGTCATACGGTAAGTTGTTTTTTTATTGTCAGTTGCCTTTTTCTTGACTAGGAGCATGGGGCATGCCCAAGATGCTACGTTTTTTTCAATGATGCCTGCTTCAATCATTTCATCAATCTGTTTTTTCGCTTCGGCCTGTAGGGCTTGCGGTATTGGGAACGGTAAAGTTTTTATTGGGTAATCAGTAGTAAAATGAATTTCAGGTTCGATAATGTCAGTGTGCCCAAGACTTTAATGAACTGGAAAACGCTTGGAAGTTATTTTCTAAAATCTTTTTTAGATCCTTCTGTTGTTGTACTGTTAGGTGATCCAATTTTATATTTGCCTCCTTGAATTCTTTTTCTCGCAATTTTATTGTATCAGTATTTGGATAAATGACGTTAATTATTTCTCTTTTTGTGGGTGGAGGAGTAGCAAACATTGTCCTATTTGTGACATCAAATGGAATTTGTATGTCATCCACAGTTTCTATCATTCCTAATTGACAATTTTTCTTCATTGTTATCGTTTTTGGTCCGTTATTTTCCGTTAATATATATATGTGTTCATAATTTTTCCTTTTAGATTTATTTTTGCAAGGACTTGTGAGTATTGTGTCCTTGTCATCCTCAAGCCTGAATGAATATAATGCTTCATGCATTTTACACTTGTTTTCATTTAAATGGGGGGAAAAAACTAGATCCCTATTCCTAAAATCCTTTGTTACACTTAACCTGGCTTTGATATAAGATTTCTCCCCGGGCCTTAGTTTTACATTATGTGCAAGTTTAACTATAGGAAAATCCTGCTCAACCTTGATTCCTTTTGGAAAGAATGGCTGTGCATTAATAAATTTTGAAAGTTCACTCCCCTCCAAAATTTCCTCTGGTTTAAGATCATTTGATTGAATGCAATTCTGGTTATATGTAAACATGGTTTCTATGTTTTTGTTTATGTTGCCTAGTGGGTGATCTGAAAAATGTATGAAATCATTTTTAATTTTGCAACATCCCATTTCTGGGAATATAAGTACGTTATATTTGGATATGAAGTCGTACCCTAGAATGATAGTGAAAGGTGAGTTTTCTGAAATGTGTGATACGTAAAAGTGGTGTCGAAAAAATTGATTTTTGATTTTGAATGATGCACTAATGCATCCACTAAATTTTACTTGGGAATTTATTGTTGAAATCGATACCAATCTGCCTAAGCTTTTGTATTTAAGTTTACTTTTAATTGATTCAAAAAAAGCTTTCGATATTAAAGAAATTGAACTACCAGTGTCCATTAAAGTTTGGATACTTTCCTCTGCTATTTTTATTGTGATAATAGGGATGACTGGATTTTCCACATTTACATTAGCTATTATATGTTCTTCTATGTTATTATCTTTTGCCGGAAATTTATTATTGTGAAGATCCTTAGCTCCAGCTTCTAAGACCTCCCCAATTAGTTTGGGTGGTTGATGATAGGGTTGTTGGAAATTGCTGGAAAGCTATGTGTTGTTGGGTTTGAATAGTTTAATGAAAAATTTCTGTTTGCTGTATTGTTTTGGCAAAAGTTTTGAATGTTATCACAATATCTTGCAGAATGCCCCCAAGTGTAACAGAGTTGACATTGAATATTGTAGTGATCGTTCTGTGTATTATAATTTTCCCTCTGAATGTTGTTGCTATTTCTTCCTCCCCTGAAATTTCTGAAGTTTCTTTTAGCCCTGCCGTTAAATCGGCCTCTTCTAAAATTTTGTTTAACATTGCCTATGTTACCTCTCTGCTTACTATGAAAGTGATTGGAATTTTTTTGAGGTTTATTTTTCTTTTCTGGTTTTTTGTTATCATTGTTTTTTTTCAAATTTATCTATTGACGATTGTAATGCATTTACTTGATGTGTCAAATCGTCAATTTTTGCTTGTTCATCAATGCCATTTAAAATTTTGTTATCAACCGAACAATTCTGAATTATGTCTGCCTTCTCAACAGCCTCCGTGTATGTATTTATGTTATTCTCAAGTATTTTCACTCTAATATTGGAAGGTAGTATTTGTAAAAGTTTTACAAATTTGATTTTTTCTAGACTAACAGGGTCTACCTCTTTGTATACTCTATGTGCAATTAAATCTAGTCTGTGAGCTGTGTTCTGTATGCTCTCGTCAGGCAAAATTTTAAAGTTTTGAAAGTCATTAATGTTTGCAACAAAAGATTGTGTTTTAAAGAATGTTCTTAATTTATTGAATAGTTCCTCAGCTGTTAAGAATGTTTTTATTTCCTGTGCCTGTGTAATTAGCGCTTGTGCTTTCCCAACCAGTTTGGATTTAGTGTACATTAAGGTATATTTTTCTGTCCAATTCTGTGCTTTCGCCAAATCTTTTATTTGCTCTATAAAGTAATTTACTTGCATATTGTCACCATCAAAGTTTTGTACATTAATGATGGGATTTTGTGTGTGATTACTGTTGTAATTAGTGTTGTTTATATTATTCATTGAAGAGTTAGAAGTTAATGAAAGTTGAGAATTAATTGAAGTTTGAGGACTTAAATTTGGCATGGTTGTTGTAGAAGGTGTATTACGCGTTTTCCCTTTTCTGGTTTTTGGAGCCATTTCCAAAATAAATCAAATTACCCTAACAAAGATAATTTAGAATATAAATTTTCGAAAAGAACTAACAAAATAAATATAATCCAGAATACAATTACACATAATATAAAAAAAATTACATAAAAATAATGCATCTGTGAGCTGGTGTTAGGCACCATATGTAACATTATTTTCTCATGCAGTTATAAAAAGGAATTAGTGAAAATACAAAATAATTCCCAACAAATAGAAAAAACTGACATATAAGCCATCCTAAATATACCAGTATGTATATGTTATTAGAGAAATATATAAATTACTAAGAAAATATTCTGAGGTACATATTTGGAAATAAATGCACAATTAACATGCTTCCAAAATTATTCCTATCTGCAATTCTTAAATTATCAATTAGATTTATCATGAGAAAGTCTCATTTTTTTTCTTTTCCAAAAAAACTTCACCCAGAGTTACCCTCACTATTGATGCATCAAAAAACTATAAAATAAAAGAATCAACATACCTGTATAATTCTTTGACAAAGAGGAAACACATAAAGAAAAAATATCTCAAAAAAAAAAAATAAATAAATAAAGACAAATGTTTTTCTTTTGATAAATTTGAATTTATTTTCACCTTTAAGGTGAATCAAAAGTTTGACAGGGGGGAAGGATGACCGAAAAAAAAATAAAATAAAATAGGGAAATAAGCCCAAAATTATAAAAAAAAAAAAAAAAAAAATCCTTTTAAGGAAAAGAAGTATTAATAAAAAAAATCTTTAGCAAAAAAAAAAAGGTTATTCCCATTTTTTTCTCCATGTTTAACAAAAAAAAGAAATTTGGAGCCGAAAAAAAAATCGACGTCTTCAGGCTTGAGAATCGGACACAAAACTGACCATCGGACGCGAAAAAAATCTCCAACGGAACCGCTGACGGCCGCCAAAAAAAATTCCAACTTACGATCTGGTACATATTTTTCACCTATGCAAAGCTTGCACCAATCCAGCGCTAAACTCTGCCAAGCAGTACCGCAACGAAGTCTAAAACCGCGCCAAACATGACTCATCGGCAACCCTCTGCGCGTCCCTTTCTCCAGGAAGGAAGAGGAGAGAGAAAAATCAAGCGCTTAGTTCAAAATGGCAAAAAAAACGATCGTTCGTTTCTTTCAAAACATAGAAAGTATATTAGAATAATTAAAGTTCACGCTATCTTAAATTTGCATTGTATCCATATTTAAAATTTAAAAAAAATCTCAGACATCGACATTTCACTTTAAAAATGAATCCCAATGATAAAATTAAATTCAAAGTATTTATTTATTTAAAATAAAATTTTTGTTTTTAACTTACAAAATGGCGTGCAATCGTATATTTTTTTTTCTTCTTTTACCAATAGACAAAAGAATGCGTTGTGTTTATTTTTAAAATCCAAAATAAATAAATAATTTTCAATGGAGCAGATTTATTCATTTAAAATGAGATTTTCCAATAAAAAAAACGATGTTTAAATTTTGTCATCTATATTTTCTGACACAATAGATTTCCTAAAATTATTTTACTTTTGTTTAAAATTATTATTCACTAAAACTTTTTTTTTTTTTTTTTTTTTTTTTTTTTAAGAATTTATAATTTAAGGGACAAAAAAAATTAAACTAATAACAATTGTTATTTAAATTTAATGAAGAAATTATGCCTTTATAATTCATTATTGCTAAAAATAAGGCACAGCAATTTTTCTTAGAGATTTATAAAAGGAATGTCATACTTTATTATGACAGTAGTTTCAGTACTTAACATTTTGATACAAATTAGATTAACAATTTGATACTATTTTTTCATTATATGTGAGCTGGAATTTAATGTTGTACATTTGTTAAAGAAGAATGAGAGAATAATAAATTCCTCTCATTAAATGAATGATTATCTTATGTTTATTGTGCTCATTTTATGGAAATTCCATTACTCTTAAGCAATTATTTTGACAATATAAATTATACAATTAAATATCAATTTTAAATTAAATGCTTTTACATTTGAATTTGATTAAAATAATTAGTATTTACAAGATTATTGACTTTATTGTTTACAGGCTTAAAGAAATTTTGTAAGCTTCTCTCATTTATTTTCATGATAAAATATCTTAGGAGCATTGCAACATATGTTCATCATAGGTTTTAAGATTTATATCATATCATTTTAAAATTTAAGAAAATTTATTTTAAAATATCATCTAATTAAAATCGTGATTTAAACTATCTTATTAAATTGTTGACACCCTACTATAAGGTGAGCAAATATGATGTTTAAAAATCCCATTGCATTTAACTTTTAAACTATTAATTTAATACAATCTCATTAGAAAAGAAAGGCTACAAATATGCCTGGCAAAACTCCTTGTCCTAAAATTAGGCTTCACCTATAGTAGCAGTGCACAACCTTTGGCCCGCAGGCCACAAAGATACCACTATTTTTATGCAGAATATTTTTCCTTATAGTTATGACGAAATCTTTGCTATTAAATAAAATGAACAACTCTTTTCAAATATTATGGTGGGAAACAATTTTCTGGCAAAAAGTTTGTGCATCACTGACCTATAGTGTATTCTTTTGTTTAATCAAAAGGACCCTGTGCTTGATTCTAAACTTTAGCTGTATAAATTTTTCAATTACTATAATTAAAGAAGTTTTCGAGTAAATATGAAGATGAAGACTATTACATTATTTAACATTTGACTGTATAAAAAATTTCTAATTTCTCTCAAGTCTTAAAAGAGTTGCTCAGTTCTGGAAAAAACAAATTTATCTTAAAATTAACATCATTCCTGTTTATCATAATTTATCATTGATTATTTATATGAAAAGCATATTCATCCTAAAAAATAATTCAGGATGTAATTTCTAAATGTTTACATACATCATTTAAATAGCAGGTTATTACCCCAAAAATCAACTAATACATCCTTGTTCTGATTTGTGCTATTAGTGTTGTGACTGTTATATGTGTGCTGTATTGTGTGATATAAAACATATGAAAAAGAAAGCAAAGCTCTGTCTTCAATCTTAATTACATGCATACAATCTTCTGCTGCACAATGTAATAGTGGAAAATTTTATCCTAGTGTGTATGACCTAATGGGTTAAATATAGAGTAACATGTGGGTTAATTTCTGTTTTTTCGTATTAGACTAATCAAGTTAAGTATTTTTGTTACATCTCTCAAGGTATATTTTTAAACAAATCAGTTACCTTAAAGAAATGTAGACAATTACTCAATGTAAAAGAAATTAATTTATCTCAAAGCTGTTAATCAATCAACTTATCAATTCCGGACACTAATGTTAAACTTATAAGTGTAAAATGCATTCACTGTGTATTTAAAATATCTCCCCAGGAAATTGATGTTTTTTATTTCTATTTTTCTGTGTTCGCTTCCTTAAATATGTCTCTCTATTTCTTAGTTCTCAAAATAATTCTAAAATATATGCTTAATTTAATATTTTATGTCTTAAAAGCTAATTGGCTATGAGTCAGATTTTAACACGTTATACAAAATTAAGCATGTGTTTTAGAAATATTTTGAAAACTAAAAAAAGAAGAGACATCTTTTAAGAAGAGTACAAAGAAAAAATAAATTAAAAATATTAATTTCTTGGGAAATGTTTTAAATAATAGATTTTATACCCGTAGGTTTAATATTAGTAAAGGAAATTGGGAGTTGAGACTAACAACCTCAAAATTGATGATATGCATTAATATTTTTAAAATATCTCCTCAGAAAATTAACATTTTTAATACTCTTCTGGGAAGATGTCATCTTCTTTGTTTAGTTGCTAAAATATTTCTAAAACAAATACTTAATGTTATTTAAAATGTTAAACTCTTGTTGAATTTCACTAAGATTATAATACATAAAATTATAAGTTAGGTAAATATTTTACAATTATTTTGACAACTGGGGGGAAAAAATAAAAACAAGTTTTAGAAGCATCCCAAAAAAAGTTTAAATATTGACTTTTTAAGGAGATATTTTAAAAATACAAATGCATCACACAACTACTGATTTAACATTGGCAAAGAGTGTTTGATATCTTAATGACCTACACTTTTAAAGTTAATCTTGACAAAATTGTTGATATTTTAACATTCTAATTGTTCATCATTTCTCTGTTACTACATAGCAATACAAATTTTTATCTTAAACATTTTACAGAACTCCTCTTGTAGGCCTTGTATTAAGCATTAATTTTTATTTATCCATTTATTATAGCTACCAGGGTTGGTAAAAGAACTGGGTTTTAAAAAAAGGTTTATTTGGTTTAAACTGGGTTAAAACCATTCGTAATCATGTTTTAAACCAACTTGGTTTAAACTAAACAACCCTAAAATCTACAAAAAAAAAAAAAAAAATCTTAACATTTACATATTTGAAAAACTCCTATTGATACTGTTAATAAAACAGTTCACAACTGTATAGCACTTTACAGTTTTTATTGATTATCTAATTCCTTTTATTCTTCTTCCACAGCACTATCGACAATAATGCTGTCATTAATATTGCTCGAATATTAGCCTACAGATGTTTACAAAGTGGAATATTGTTTGTTCAGCAAGAATTTACTCCTCAAGATTTAAATAGACCAAAGGTAAAATATAACAACTGTTGGTAGTTTTCTTTTTTTCTTTTTGTTTGTTTAAGAATATTACGCTTTTTGAACATGAGTGTTTAAACAATTTTATAAAATTTCATATCTCATTGATTATTTTTACTATGTGATTAATGAGCTTTGCCCAGTACACTGATCAGTTTCTCTGAATGAATCTTTAATCAATTGATATATATCAGTGAGATTGATCTGGTGTTTTACAGCAGTGTGAACCTTTATCTGCAATGTCTTTCTGCATTGCTGAAAATGATATGACATGTGTTTTGCTACTATGTTTTTTTAATATGTAGATAAAATTTGAACTGTGAAGAACCAACTCTTTTAGTTGATAAAACCATAACTGATAATTTATCTAACTAACAAAATGCACTCAGTAAAACCTTTTTCAGAAGGCTAATCTTTCATAATCAGGCTCATAATTTTGCAACAAAGAAACATAAAATAGTATGCAAAATACTAAAACCATCCCTAAAAATTGTTCAACAATGTAAGTCTCATCAATATTCAGTCTGTAGAAAATAAATAAAAATAGTTTTTCATAATCCAGTTCACTTCATTTATATAACTTTTCTCTGTATCTTTATAACTAAGCAATCAAGAATTTGTTTTTTACTCTAAAACCTTTCTTGGAAAAATATCTAGCAATAAACAAACAAAATCCTGCAGGAGAATTTTTTTAAAAACTAATCTTTCACAATCAAGTTCATAATTCTGTAACTAAAAAACATAGAATAGTATGCAAAATACTAAACCATCCCTTATAATTGCCTGACAATGCAAGTCTCATTGATATTTGTTCAACAGAACTTTAAAAAAAAATAACTAATTCTTCATAATCAGGATCATTTTATTTATAGAACTGTTCCCTGTAGTTCTATAACTAAGCAATGTAGAACATTGTGTTTTATGCTAATATTTTTCAGAAAAATTATCAAACAGTGCAGGTGTCATCAAAATCCATTCCACAGAACTCAAGTTATATGAAACAAGAATAAGAATGAAATTCTCATTAGTATAACACCTGTCAATTATCTTCAATTGTAAACTAAATGTCTTTATCTTAGAGAAAGGGAGGGGGGGGGGAGGTCTCTAACTCACAGGGTAACTGTAGTTTTAACTTCTAGAAAAAAGGCTTTATATTTGGGATAAAAGAATTCTACTCATTAAAAAGAGAATTTCTGTTCCCCTCCCTCTCTCTCTTTTTAGGACAAAAATAAAGATAAAATCAACAAGTTGGAAATTGCACATGAAGCGTAGAAAATGAGGTGCGTTCGTACGATAACGAAGTTTTAAAAATATTCAGATCTTGATGATATAGTAGAGCGTACTCTGGATACAGTATAGTAGTCGAAATCTTTGTGTTTCTGTAAATATGCAGGAGGTAATTTTTATTACACATCAGCAACATATATCTTATTCATAAAATGTGAAATAGTTGAATATAATTAAAACACACCCCAAACAATGCTTCCCCGTATAGCATTATGTAGTGGAATACTTTTGTCTGGCCCTGTAATTTAATAATAAAAATTCTTAGCATCACAGATTGTACAGAATGCATATTTTAGTGTATACTTCATAGATTCATGCCAATTCTGTTATGTTCGAATGAGTGTAACATGATTAAAATGCATTTGAAACTTTTTTACCATTGACCATAATGTAATGGAATACTTTTGATTGTCCCTGTAAATGATCTATGCATCCGACTTTCATAACATTTGAAATGACTCAAAAAAATTACGCAATAATTATATGTTTTAAATTTCAAACGATTAAAATGCATTTGAAACTTTTTTCCCCATTGACCGTAATATAACGGAATCCTTTTGATTGTCCCTGTAATTGATCTATCCATTCAATTTTCATAAAATTTGAAATGACTCGACAAAATTGTTATAATTATGTATTTTAAATTTCAAACGATTCAGTTGGGTAGTTTTTGCGTTGTTATATGTGGACAGACAGACGGACGGATGGACTGAGCGACAACAATAGGTGCTACTTATTTACATAATTACGAACGTACCTAAAAATGAAAATTAGTTGATGCCAATTTAAAACAGTAATGGCAGGGTCAAGTTATTTTTTTTTCTTTCATCTATGTCAGATACAGAGAATGTAAAAACAACACTAATTCAGCTTTAACATTTATTTATAACTATTGCACTTAGTTTTTTATTTTGTATGTAAAGTCTCAGTTACTAATAGATTTAGTGTTGTCCCATGTTGTTTCACTTCATTTGATTGGACCATGCCCAATAGCAAAAAATTCAAAATGGGAGATGGGTGTCGCAACTTTTCTTTCTCTTTTGCTAATTTGTGTCGGAGAACTCTCATCCCTGAACAGTGTAGGGCAGAGTGGGACTATAGGTTTTTCTCTTCATGTGTCTTTCTGAAGATTTCATCAATCACACTCAAAATGAAGCAATGGTAACCCAATCTTCAGTTGAAAAAATTTTTTTATCTGTATAAGCTTACTATTGTATAAAGGAAAAGATTATTTCAAGAATCAAAAGTAAATTTGCTTTATGCATAGATGTAATAGTTTCCCTTTTTATGAAAAATTTTTATTGTATATTATCTATAATTTAAATTAAGTTTAAAAATAGCGTTTTTGTTTATACAAGGAGTTTAACACAAAAAAAAGGATGTGAGAAGGAAATTGAGATGCCAGTAAATGGAGAAATGGGACAAATCCAACTCCTTTTTAGGTGCGTTCGTAATTATGTAAATACGTAGCACCTATTGTTGTCGTTCAGTCCGTCCATCTGTCTGTCTGCATATAACAATGCAAAAACTACCCAACCAAATCATTTGAAATTTAAAATACATAATTATTACATAATTTTGTCGAGTCATTTCAAATTTTATGAAAATTGGATGCATAGATCAATTACAGGGACAATCAAAAGGATTCCGTTTTATTACAGTCAATGAGGAAAAAAAGTTTCAAATGCATTTTAATCGTTTTAAATTTGAAATATATAATTATTACATAATTTTGTTGAGTCATTTCAAATTTTATAAAAATTGCATGCATAGATCAATTACAGGGGCAATCAAAAGTATTCTGTTACATTATGGTCAATGGGAAAAAATAGCTTTTTCATACATTATACTACAATGACATTTTAATGATGTTAAACTCTTTCAAATATAATATAATAGAATTGACATAAACCTATGAAGTATATGTATACTAAAATATACATTCTGTACAATTTGTGATGCAAAGAATATTTATTATTAAATTACCGGGCCCCACAAAAGTATTCCACTACATAATGCTATATGGTGAAACATTGTTTGGGGCATGTTTTAATTATATTAAAATATTTCACATATAATATATGTTGCTGAGGTGTAATAAAAATTACTTCCTTTATATTTATAGGAACACAAAAAAAGATTTTGATCGCTATACTGTATCCGAAGTACTGTCTACTATAACAGCAACATCTGAATATTTTTAAAACTTCGTTATCATACGAATGCACCTCATTTGCCATGCTTCATGTGCAATTTCGAACTTGTTTTAATATGTAAAAAGATAAATGTAAATTGCTAACATGCAAAATTTTTCAGAGAATAATATGTTAATTATAATAATAATTTACTTCAAATATTTTTGAATATAATTTTTGAATTGATGATTTTTTTAAATGTCATCTATAGCTGTCAATCCTGAATTTTCATTCCAGCCATGAAGATACTGGAATTTTATATTGCTGCATATACATTATCAACCAACAATCTTTGTTTGATTCTATATCTAGCTAACACTAGAATATTTATGTCCTATAGCTTTGTTTTATTGTTGTTCCACACCTTTCTGTTACTGGGGTGGTATGTGACATATTTTGAAACTTACAATTTTTTTAATTATAAAACAGCTTTTGCATGTTATGTTTCTATATTGTTCAGTGAAATTAAAAAGTGTTTCACTTTCCACTCTACAGGTTTAAATTTCTGTTTTTGTGTCAAATAAAGCTTCTTATTTTTATATAAAGTGCCCCACACCACCCCATTTTCTGCTATAATTACATTACAGAACCATCTATCTAGAATGGTTGGTGTCAGATGTATAACTGTTTTTTCTTGTTATCTGTTTGAGCATTAAAGCAAAATCCATTTGATAAGCTTTGTGGGAATATATGGGATTGTGGTATTATTTCTGATTTTAAATTAATTGATAGATTACTTTGATTAAGAATAATCAGGTGCAAGAAAGATCAAAAGCTAACCAGAGTTTGAAATAAGGTAATTTGTGGGAATCCCTTAGAAACAAAAATCGTTTCTGTTTCCTCTGCATAAAAATTAAATTGTCTAAAATGTAATTAAATATGTTTCCATTTCAGTACTACATGCTGTCATCAAATTCATTGGTAGAATTGATTTTAAAAAGTTACTGTCCCAAGGATCAGTATGCATGAGAGTTTGCTGGACTGCAGTCATCATCACTGTCCTACCACATAAAATCCTATTAAGTCAGGGCTTGAAAATTCTGAAAATTTTAAGGTTCTCGGCTGG
This sequence comes from Maratus speculifer, assembly GCA_964019185.1. Classification (NCBI taxonomy): domain Eukaryota; kingdom Metazoa; phylum Arthropoda; class Arachnida; order Araneae; family Salticidae; genus Maratus; species Maratus speculifer. The sequence continues at coordinate 280,395,837 of OZ025300.1, read as the reverse complement.
GAACCTACATGAAAAATATAAGTTGCCAGATGGAAAGTATAAGTTCCCAAAAAAATTTATGTATGAGTATTTTAACAAAATTTTCTGTTTTATCGCGATTTTTAAAAAGAAATTTGCCGTTTTTTCACGATTCTTTGACGAAATCTGTCGTTTTATCACAATATTTTAACAAAATCTGTTTTTCAATTTTTTTTTTTTTTACGAGATTTGCCGTTTTTGTGATTTTTTTAATGAAATTTGCGCTATTTCGCACGATTTTTTTACGAATTTTGAGCATTTTCACAATTTTTTGACGAAATGTGTTGTTTTCTATGATTTTTAAACAAAATTTGCTGATTTTTGCGATTTCTTAATGAAATTTGTCGTTTTTTCCGATTTTTTAACGAAATTTGCCGTTTTTTCGCGATTTTTTGAAGAAATTTGCTGTTTTACGGATGTTTTACGGAAACTTGCCATTTTATCGCGATGTTTTAACAGAGCCTGTTGCTTTTCAAAAGAAAATCTATACAAAATTTGCCTTTTTTGGGATTTTTTAATGAAATTTGCGATGCTTCATGCAATTTTTCAACGAAATCTGTTGTCTTTTAGATATTTTTAGACGAAATATGCCGTTTTTCCCAATATTTTGATAAAATTTATTGTTTTCCATAATTTTTTTAACGATATGCCACTTTTACGCGATTTCTTAACGAAATTTGCCGTTTTTTTGCAATCCTTTAATGAAATTTTCGTTTTTTCTGCGATTCTTTTGTTGAAATTCGGGCTTTTCCCGTAATATTTCGACGAAATTATGCATCCCCGGGCCACTTAAGAGCTATTTTTTTTGCCGATTTTTTGCTTAATTTACGCGTTATATTGTGTCCATGGCATTGCTAGCGGACACAGCAAAAGGTTAGGTTCCCGGCCGGGAACCTTAGTGATAAAATATGCATTCCCGGAAAGGATTTCTGGGTTCCCCGGGATCCCAAAAACGCTATTTTTCGAGCCCTGATTATGTACCTTTAACCCTTTGAATGACATACCTCCTCCCCTCCTACTAGAATATAAACGAAACTTACTTTGCAGTTACCCAAAATTTTCGGCATAATAAAATTTAAAATTATAATTTGCTAAATAAAAAGTATACAGTGCTTTAAAAAAGCTATAAAATGATTAATTATGTATATTTTATTTCCAATCATTTATTTCATCCAACTGTAAAAATTAATGCTTTTTTTTTTTTTTTTTTCAAATAAAATAAAATTTTGTTATTTGTGTTTTGTTCGGTTTCCTTAGGGACGGGAAAAATTACGTTTATATGTCACAGAGGGAAGAAAAGAGTTTCTGGTCCTGCAGACCACTAAATTTTTTAAGTTAGTAGTGTGATTGAGTTTTTGATAGTCTGAGACCAGTGGACCACCAAGGAAGGCTGAAATTAAACAATTGTTTCAAGCAATGCATATGTCAAACTGGCAGTGTATGACACATTTTTCTGCAACAATTCTGAAATCAGTCTATTAGACATATCATTCTGAATAGCTGTTTTTTTTTTTGGGGGGGGGGGGGGTAAACTGGTTTCAAGATAAACAGCTCTATACTGCATCAATTAAATGATATTTTTATTTAAAATGGAATTACATTATCATTGGAATTACATGTTATCATTTAATTTTTTAAAAATTTGTTATAAATGTATAAACTGATTAAATTTAATCTATTTTTAATACTTTCTATATTTACTTTTATGTGACATTTCAGAAATTATCAATCATAATAGGTCATACTAAAAAGATAAATAAATAAACTGTACAAAAACAAAATTCTCAATCAAATTAGAAAAAAAAAAAAAAAAAAAATAGCATTATAACAACAATTTTATTTGACATTTTAACATTGTCAGCATGGGACATGATTAACAGGAACTTCCTTATTGAGTATTTTAAATATATGTGAGACTAAAACTGTATTGATTTCTTCTCATGTGTGCAGAATAAAATAAGAATAAATGTTGCTCACTTTTTTTAACCTCCTCTTCCCTCCCTTCCCTCTCAATAAAGTTGAATGAAACCCTTGTTTGGTAATTTTATCCTCAAAATGACTTTCTGTGCCTCTGACTTCTAATTTGTATGTGAAAAAGAAAAATTATAAGTAATCTATCAATATCACAATTCCTAGTTATAAAAATGTCATCTAATTAAAAAATGTTTTAGATTACATGGCATGTTTTACCTTTTATAATTTTTTTTTTCTAAATAATCATAAGCTGTTTCATTCTACTAACTGCCCTTAACGACCAGTTTGGTCTCCCTTGAATGTATACAAACAAGGAAGGTCTCCATTGTGGGCATACTCAGAATATTTTGAAAAAAAATACGAATTAAACTACACTTGTAGGTAATAAAGGATCAATCAAATTTAGCGGCGGAATTACAATAAGAAATGTGTAAAAAAATAAAATATTTTGGAATAATTGGTGTGAAAAGCTGAAAGCGACGCACGATTTGGCAAGCAGCACATTTCCAGGCCAAAAGCAGACGATTTTAACGAATCTGAAAATTGATTTTTATTGACTTGTAGAATGTGCAATATTTAATGAATTTAAACTTAAATGATGAAAGAATTTATTATTTTTTTTAATTATTGTTTTGTATTATGCATATTACTTGTTGCTACAGCTATTTAATTTTGTTATTGAAAAAATATTTGTGTATACGTAAAAAATATTTGTGTAGGTCTTTATGTTTTGCAAATATCTATTTTAAGTTATAGGCAACCTGACATTTCTTTTCAATTATTCAATTTATTTCTTTTATATTTTAAAAGTTACAAAAATATACTTTCACTTTCAGTTAACTTTTAAGATTTTGTTTTAGTATCTGCAATATTAAATCGTTGTTTTCTCCTTTTGTTTAAAATAACGGTTTTGACAATGAACACATATAATGTTGTTTGGATGCTATTTAAAAAAGATTTGGAAAGGAATGTAAGGCTGACAAATGCTACAGAAAGTGCCGCATATCTTTTGAGAGTACAAAATATGGTGCATCACAGCTTGACCTGTAACCTTTAAATTTAAAGATAGAAAAGTGTTAGTAGAACCTATTAAGGAAAATAAACAAACAAAGATCATTAACAGTGCCATGTTAAAGAAGGGGCGAAGGATGCGGTCACCCCGGATGAAAAATTTAAGGGGCGTCAAATTTATATATCCAACATTTTTAGCCTGTCGCAAGAAAAAGTTTGGGTAGGAGGGGTGCACCAAATTGAGACTTTGTCCCGGTTGCAGTTTTTCTTTGCACGCCCCTGATCATTAATGTATAATTCTGTATCAAATTGTTACGCATCATACTTATTTTTAGTGTTCCATACTTAAAAAGTAAAAACAGAACCATTATAAAATCACTTCTGTGTCTGTCTGTCACAGTGATTTTACTCTTAAGCTATGAAACGTTGAAAGTTCAAATTGGGAAAAGTAATAAAGATTGTAGACTCACATATTTACAAATTATTAAACATTCGCAAATATATTTAGGAAAAATGCATAGAGTCTAATTATTTTACTGGAAAAAAAAAAAACTTTAGAGTAACTTTGGAGATTTCAAAGTACATTTCCTACTCTTATTTCTCTTGATTTGTTAATGGTAATTCGTATTTCTAAAAAAAAAAGGGAAAAAGTTCCGCATAATTTTTTCTTAATCTGTATCAGTCATATGGTGAAAAGCACTCTCACATACAATTCAGAGGAAACAAAGTGAAATCAGATTAGAAATGGCTAAAATGGATTAAATCTAAATACTTGAGTGCTTAAATTTAAATTATGCCAATGAGATTTTTGTAAAGTATGATTTTTCGTGAAAATTTCCTTACTATTTGTTATAACTCCTCTTATTCAGAATAACTTCTACTTTTTTTGTACAACATTTTCATCTTTCTGAACATTTGTAGTAATATTAATTAAAAATGTTCTATAAAGAAGGTTACATAAATATTTCATCTTCTTTTTTCTTTTTATTACCGATTTGAAAGAAATTTCGCCATTGTTTTATTCTCCAACTCACAATTTTTTTTTTTTTTATTTAACAGTCTTTACCGGATATAAAAATCACTGTTAAGGAAACTGTCGTTGTACATTTCCAATTCCAAATAAGAGATTTTCATAGTAACAATGTCTAATCGTCTGTGTCATATTTTTCAGTTTGGAACAATTTTCATCAATTTAAATTTTGTTTTAAATCATAAAATATAATAGTTAAATTTTGTTATAAGTACATATAGCAAACAATATGACAAAATTATACTTAAAGCAAATTAAAAATGCAAATCTAAAATTACTTAAATAAACTTATTTAAACAAATTGAACATAGAAAGTTTTTTCTTTAAAAAGTATTCAAAGCGTAAAAGCGTATTTTTAAAAAATTCATTTTTCCTCCAACTGGAGATAAATCCCCAAATAACGAAATTTTCATTATTTTTTTTTTACAGCTGTTGTATGGAGGTTCTGCCAAAATTTTTTTTATAAACATATATACCCATATGAGAAGAACATTCTGTAATCTTTTCAGATTTTTCTGAGTATGCCCGTATGGAGACCTTCCTTGTAAGCATTAAAACATAATGTTTTTATTCATTATTTATTTTAATTGCTCAATTTTTTGCCAAATTAGAAGATTCTGCTAGTATAATAGACACAGATGTCATATATGTACCACATTGGCGCAGTTGCAAATAAATGGCAATTATATGTGCCATACATGGTAACCCGGCTATTGTTATTTATTTATTAATAACTTTGTTTACTTTTAATTTCTTTTTTTAAATGATATAAATTGTTTTATTCTATGATTATTAACTAACTTTTTAAAAATTAACTATTTGGAAAAAATAGTTGTTCTCGGTAGAGAACTGGGAAATCTAAAGCATCTGAATCTGAATCTTTTTATTGGTTGAATTCTGCAATAAAGTTGGTTTATTTTATTCGTTTCCTGATTGGTCCAAGTTTAATTTCCAAATATGGAATACTTCTGTGCCACGATGACAAAAAGAGTAATAGAAACTTTTAAAAAAATTCATAATTTAACAACAAATTGTGATAGAGATTTCAAACAAATTCCATTAAAAAGTGCTTTTTTTATCTCTACGCAACGGTGTAAAAATTAAAAATGTGCGATATTTTGAAGTTGAAAAATTTGCAGTTCCGAAAATTGTAAAACTGACATTTCATTTAAAATTTGTTTGTGATGAGTCCAGGAATATTAATGTTTAATCCTTGTTGTACGTAATAGGAGGCGTTTAGAAATCAGTCTGATTAACTCCATCAAATAAAAATTCACATTTTAAACAGTTAAAGTTGTCTATCTTTAATCTACTGTTTTTTTATCATAAGTCTAATGTTAATGTTTAATGCACAGCGTGTGTAATATGTGACTTGTTATAATCATCCTAAAAATGATGTTTATTATTATTATTAATTTAAATATAGAATTTATTTATAAGTCTTTAAAAATTTGAGTTTTTGAAAACATCATTTTCCAAATAGTCGTTTTAATTTGTTAAATTATACTTTTTTTTTTTTTTTTTTTTTTTTTAATAGTTTATTTCTATTATAATTTATACTTTTATTGTTTATTGTTTTTATTTTTTATAGATTATTTACCTTTTTTATTACAATTTTATATTATTTATTTCTTTTATATTATTTATATTATTCCTTTTTAAAATAACAGAAATTAGTTAAAAAAAATATGTATGTAACTGGTATTTGAAAACAAAGTTTTTGCCAAATTGGCATCAGAAAAATAACACGCCAATGTGGTACATGTATGACATCTGTGCTGATAAATCAAGAACTCAGGATTTTTATGCTAGGGTGGTGCAGATAATAAATTGCTAAATATTGTAACCGTGGCATTTTTTCGTGTTTCATTAATTATTTAAAATATAATAATATAATCCTTTCACTTATTTCATTTATAATACATAACTTTAATTTGAAACTGAAAAAATTCATGACTATTACTTTTTTTTTAAGCAAAAAGAAAAGAAAAAAATATCAATAATAATAGTTTGAAGCTCCATAATTTCAGCGAAGGAACAAAACATAAATAAATCCAATTTACCACAGCCTAAATCTTACCAAAGGACTTTTGCACAGTAACTAATAAGATGTGTTTCATTTGGACGTTTCCATTAAACAGTTACAAATAATCATGATTTTGTACCACATATGATAGCGTAATATATAGGGTTGAAAAAAAAAAAACAGGTTTTTTTGGTTTAAACCAGGTTTTTTTTTAAACATTCTTTTTTATTGCATATACATGCATATTTATTGATAAAAATAGACATTGTTGGATTATAAGTATAACTTTAAATTTGAAAATAATATAAATTAAAATAATTACTTTGAATTATGAAGAAAATTGAAACAATTCATATTTTAATTTAAACAATTGTTAGTATACAGTTTTATGCTCAAAGAATAAATACTCTACACAATAAAATATTGATACTTAAAAAAAAAAAAAAAAAAAAAAAAAAAAAAAAAAAAAAATGTAAACAATCTTTTAATTACTAATAATAAACATTTGATGCAGTTTTAATAATATAATATTCTTTTCCACAATTTTTTAAAAAATAAATTTGAAATACCTATTGGGGGGTTTTGTTTTTTGAATGACAATTTGAAATCAACATTTTTGGTTATTAGATTCAGCAAATAACAGGGGGAGGGGGGGATTAGATTGGTATTATTAAATGCTATGACTAGCACCTAATTTTTGAATACTCTCTTATTCAACTTCATATTTTTATTTTTATTTTAATTCTTAAAGCTAATCTAACCAATCAAAAAAAAGTTTCTGTTACAGTATGACCAAAATCTTAAATATCATTAAATTATGTAGCTTCATATTCAAAATCATTGTGCATATTATGATAGATTGCTTTAAATAATCTGCATTTTTTTTCATAGAAAATTTTTTATACTAAATATTGAATATTTTTAATTTTTTATATTTAATCAATTCACATGTTCTAAGCTTTTTCTTTAGAGCAATAGAATATGTTCATCAACGCATACTGATTTTCCTCTTATGCATAAAAAATGATCTAGACCCACTATATCTAATGCTTATTGCTGAAATAAAATGTTAAGAGTAGAAAATATTTATATCAAATAATTTGTAAGTCTTAAATTTATAAAGAAAATAAGAAAATGTCATTAGATTGTTTAAAAAAAAAAAACATTTTTTTTTTTTTTTTTTTTTTTTTTTTGAGAAAAAAACCAGTTGGTTTAAACCGTGCCAACCCTGGTAATATATATATATAGATACTTTCTAAGATACTTTTCCAGTTCTTTGTCATCTTTCCTTAAGCATGTTCAAAACACATCTTTGGTTCCAAACTAAAAATTTTCTATTGTTAAGTTTGTAGCTGTTGGTGAGCATGTGAAAAGCATCTTAAAAATTTAGTCACGTTCACATTCCTTGCTTTATAATTTGCACTAACATCTTCTTGAGTAAATGAAGATAACTGATAATTATAAATAATATCAGATGATCATAGCAATAAGGGTCTCATTTGAGAAAATGCTGTTCAAATTGATAAGTAATGTGGAAAATTTCCAAAGGAAAAAAATGAGATTTTAGGAATACAGACGAAATCTACACAGGACAGGTTTGGTCCTTTTTTTTTTTTTTTTTTTTTTTTCCTGGAGTATTAAGCTACGCCAGGCCTAACTTGTTTTTTCTGTACCGAACCAGGACTGGTTTCAGTTTTCCTAATCTTTAAGGTTCAAAATTTTCAGTCTGCAGTTTTGACCTAGCCCATATTATAATGGAGATTCCATTATATATAGTTTTTTTGGGGTTAAAATTTATTCCTTTTAAAAAATTGCATTTTTAGTTAATCTTTATAATTTAGGAAGTAGGTATTCATTACGCCCTTTTCCCACAGTTTAATATTCTGTTAAGCATGGAAAAGCGTTCATTAATTCTTTTCTCTTACATGAATTTTCTGATGTAACGGCTAACTGAAATAAAATAAAAGAAAAGCAATTTCTTTCAATCTGCGCTTCTCATAATTCCGTTGAAAATTATCTTTGCGATTTCAATAACTAAAATAAAATCTAATCTTTGTACAGTTGCTAACGATTTCCGTTCTCTTCATAAACATTTTGTCCTGCAAATTATTTCGTGGGTGCGTCTCTTTGATTTAGAGCATAATATGTAAATGTAAGCAGATGGTTTCGCATCGTCCGTTGAGAGTTGATGCAGTTCTCACGAATTTAATCTATTAACCCTTTTGTGCCTGCTCCCATAATTTACAGGTTATCAATTGGCTGTATACTTAACAATGTGTTCTGTCTCTCTCTGCATAATTATCGCCAAGGTCGGCAATTATACAAAGAGTTTTGGCGAAAACCGCAAGCCAAATCGCTAATCAACATCTGTACTGATTGTAACTTGCACTTGGATTTGAACTACTATCCAGTAAGGACCTATTACCTCATGTAGTCTTCATAATTGTGTTTCCAAGGGGTCACTCCCTGAGGAGTATAAGTCTCCGCTCATTCCTGGATATCATAATAAAGAACTTCAAAGAGACATTACTGATGTTTTATTACTTGTGCGGACCTGTCTTATTGCAAACACTTCTTGGAATTTACAGCATAACTTAAATGCTTTCTCCTGAAAAGGTATTTATACGAGCGGTCACCATACGCCACCCGAAAATCTACTTTATACATATGAAAATCATTGTCTCGGCGTGGCCTGGTGTGTTCAAAGATCAATAGAATTTGGCTTGGCCAAAGATACTGTAAAACATTTGTACACTTTTGAATCTTTGTTATTCTACAATTAAACATAAACTAAAAACTCTGTGATATTTTATTTGCTTTTGAAACTTTATATGCTATGATCATACTTGCAATTTTAATTTTTAACTCTTTGGGGACAAGCAACTCGTATACATGCCATTTAAAATTCTCAGAATCTCTCATTATTCTCACCATCGATTTTTTATTGTAAAATTTACTTTATTTAAACAAGGCATTTTACGATTCAAATATGAAGAAATTTCAGTTTTCAAAAACCGATGATAATAGATTATAAAAATTAGCTAAGTGTTCTCATTGCAAAGGGGTTAAACCATGCAAAATATATATATATATATATATTTTTTTTTTCATTATTGAAAATTTATTATGATTGTTAAAATATTTTAGAATATAATTATTCTTTGTGTTTATGGAAAAACAAAACTTGCTTCTGATATTCTTTTGTTTATTTAAAATCATGTTCAAACATACTAATTATCATTTTTTTAGTTAAAATTCTTTTTGTGTGCAAAAAGTATGTTTGCATACTTTTTTTAGCTTTTCTGTTGCAATTTAGCAGTTAATATTTGAGCAGAATGATTTTCAGGACTGTAGTTTGTGCCAGTATTTTTTCAAGCAAATTGGCAATTTACAGAATTTTTAATTTAGTAAGTGAGCGATGACAAAGGTTGATATAAGTTAATGTTTTTCTGGAAAACCTTTGCTACTGAAAACTCTTTTACTGTATTCTTATTATCCTCTTTTTTAGCCACATTTACATATGTAAACTTTGCATTTTTCTGGTACCAAATCTAGAAGGGATAAAAGTGGATACATTTTGATTGAAAAGCAGTGGATGATATTAATTTCTTCTGTGATTTTTAAAATAATAGAAAATTCAAAACAAGAACAGCTATTAATTCAAATTCATATTTTTCAAAAAGTAGAAATTTTTTTTTAAACGAACAATGTTTATATAGGAAGACAACTAACATTCTCTTCTCATAACAATGACAAAGAATTTTTTTTTTTAACTGTCTTACAGCATACTTTAGTTGTACTTTTACTCTTTTTAGGTGTGGGAAGGACAAATGCTGTTTTTGTTGTATGTTTGAGTTACTTGGTTAAACAAGTTTTTCATGCATCTTACAAAAAATTTACAAATTTGTATATAAGTAATTTTGAAAATTTTACTATAAGGTATGCCTGAAATATGATTATTCTTTCTTGTCTCTAGATTCAACTTTTGCTGAAAACGTTAGAAGAGGAAGGACTGAAAACAGAAGAACTTAGTGCAATTAGACCAAAAGATCAGTTTTATTTGTAAAATTTTCACTCATTAAACTTTTTTAAAACTTAACAGCTGTGTTATAGATTGCAAAATTATTTGTTTAATAAAAATGTTTTTTTCCCTCAGTTATAGAATTGGAGGGTTTAATTTTTTTTAAACATTTTAGAAATCATTTTATCTGTTCAATTATTTAAGTTCAGATTATTTTGAATTTGTTTTTGAATTTTTCATAAGTTCTTCAAGGTTATACAAAATCGAATAAAAGTGAATTATTGTGTTGTGATAATGAAACGGAAAGAAATTACTTAATGATTTATTTCCATCACTAAAAATCATCAATTATTATACAAGTGTTAATTAAAGAACTAATAATTTTAAAATTCACTGTCATAAACTGTAAAAAATCTGTTAAATTTATGGCAAAAATAGATGTAAAAAATAATTTACATCTAATTTTACTGCAAAAACTGCTGCTTATTTGCAAATATATATACAAAATCTTATAAGATTTTGGAAAGGAATTCTGGAATAAAATGAAATTATTTGTGCATGAAGCAATAGAGTTAGTTTTTTTTTTTTTTTTCCTTTAAGAATGTGAAATCTTATCATGGGTGCAAGTTTTCTGTCTTTCAAAAATTCCCGAGGACGGAAGTGGGACGGAAAAATCTCCGACGATGAAAAACGATCGCGAAAATGATGCATTTTTTGCCAAAAGATCACTTAAAAAGACACGATTTTTCGTCAAAAGATTATGATTTTTGTCAAATGATCACGGAAAAGGGCATTATTTCTATCAAAAGATCGCAGATAAAAGCACTATTTCATTCAAAATATCGCAAAAGGACGCGCTTTTTGTTAAAAAATTTTGGAATAAACGTGATTACTGTCTACGGATCTCAAGAAAAATGTTCTTTCCGTCAAAGAATCTGTCAAGGAATCGCAGAAAAGATGCGATTTTTCTCAAATGATCGTGGAAAAAAGCTATTTCTGTCAGAATTACAGAGAAACCGCGATTTTTCTCAAAAGATCGAGAAAAATCTGTTTTTTGTCGAAAAGATCGTGAAAACAGACACTATTTTTTTTTTTCAAAAGATTGCTGATAATAGGTGATTTTTGTCAAAAGATCACGGGAAAAAAAATACTTTTTCTGACAAAAGATTGCAAAAAAGACGCGTTTTTTGTCAAAGAATAGCAAAAAAAAAGCGATTCCTGTCGAAGGATCGCGAAAATGACGCAGTTTCTTTCAAAGAATCGCGAAAAAGATGCGATTTTCGTCAAGTGATAGCACAAAAAACGTTATTTTTTCAGAATTGCAGAAAAACACTATTTTTTGTCAAAGGATCGCAAAAAAGTCGCAATTTTTTGTCAAAGAATCGTGAAAAAATCGCGAATTTTCTTCAGAAGATCGTGAATTTTCTTCAAAAGATCGTGAATTTTTGGTCAAAGGATCGCGATAGAGACGCAATTTCTGTCAAAGGATTGCTAAAGAGACATGATTTCTGTCAAAAGATCGAAAAAAGCGTGAATCATGCACATGTATATTTGTTCCCTTGGTGGGGGGGGGGGGGGGGGGGGGGTGATTCAAAATATTTTCAGTCCTGGCAAAATTTCCAACTTGCACCCATGAATCTTATACGGAATGGTGTATCTAAATAAGATATCACCAGGAAACAAAAACCTACCTATCCAACGAGTGGACAGCAAAAACAAATTTTTTTGTAGAAGAAAGAATTTTCTTTTACATACAGACACTACATTGACTTATGCGGACTATGGGTTAAATGATGAATCACTCCTGTGTTTTTTATGCACAGTGTTGAATTTAGGGGGTGGCCTGGGGTTGGGAGCATTACCCCCTCAGAGTAATAAAATGTCTCCCCCTCTGGAAAATTTAAAATTTTGCATTTTCAATGGTTAAGAAGTACAATTTCTCTCCCTCTGTCCCCCTCCGGAGCTACTGAAGTTCCTCCTGGAGAAAAGTGCCTGAATTCAACACTGTATATGCAGGAGGATAAAAGGTAAATGAGGAATGATATGCTCATTTGTTATAATAACGTGGAAATGTGACTGAAAAAATATGATGGATCAGAAGGTGGGTGACACCATTTACATCCGTCCCGGGTGTCACCCAGCCTAGCTATGACACTGATTCCTAACATATTTTGTTTTCTTATGAACGCCCCTTTTTACTTTCAAATTCTCTGAAAGGGGGGGGTCTAAAATTGGCTTTCGTGTCTCTTTACACATCCCCCTCTCTCCGCTCGCGTCTATTCGTACAATAGAAGCATGTATACAGTCAGACCTCACTATCCCGACACCAGGTTTTCACGTCTCTCCGCTATTTACGTCCACTTTCAAAGTCCTGATTTTCTGTACATGATTTTAATGTAAATAAACTCCGGATTTTACGTCGTTGAATAACTTTCAACTCCGGATATCCCAACGGTTTAGGAAAATTATTCATATTGCACCTTACATTATAAGCACAGAAAATAAGTGGTAAGAAATGTTTTTTTCCAAACTTTTCACAAAAGTATCTAAAATATCCATTGACATAAAGGAGGAACCTTATTTTGAAAAATACACACAATGAATCCAGGGGTGATTGTCTTCATGTCATATACCTGAATTCAAATATTTTTTTAATTTACAGTACCGAAATTCCAGTTTTTCTAATAGCTCAATTCATGAAATAAGATTAAAATATCAATTTCATATGATTGCTAAACATAATTAAAAATTATGTATTATGTAATTTGACCTCCCTGTAATAAATTATGTTCTCCTCCCCTCCCCCCCCTTGTACCCATACAGAAATGTTTTCTTGCTAAAATTTCAAGTGTTTTTTCATGAACTTACAATCACCCCTGTTATGAATGACGAATCCGTGAAGAAGAGATTTATTTTTGCATGTTCTCTATCCTCCAATCCACGATTACTCACCCACTGTGTTTCACACTGAGAGTGCTAGTGCAATACATATTCATTTAGGGAATGTTAAACATTTCATTTCCACACTTCATTCATAATGTTTTAAACTATATACAGCAAAGTGACAAGACAGTTCATAACTGTTTCAAACATGCTGGTTTCATTTAAGTACATCAGATCCCGAGTGTATAAAAGTGTAATGAAGAAGACATCCTTTTTCAAATATTGTTTAACCCTTTCCAGCATGGGCAAATTTTGTTAGTAAAATGAGTAATTATCGACTGCCACCGGACTTTATAAACAACTTTTTTAGATATTATGAACTCCTTAAATTAAGCTTTCATTGTAAAAGCAAAATTTTACTAAAATATTATTGGTGCTAATTGCAAGATCGGAATTAAAATTAGATGTGCCCAGACTAGGCACAGTGTGCCGGAAAGGATTAAAAAGTTGTTAGATCATGAAATAGATATAACGAGTGACAATAATTGATTTTGATAAAGATGCCACTATATCACCATTTTCAATGATTTCTAAAATTGCAAAAGAGAAAAAGACAGAAATTTCTTCAGACTCAGGGTTTGAAAGTGATATGGATCTAGAACAAAACAAGCTTCCAACTAAAACCGAAGTATTGCATTGAAACGATAAGAAATTATCAAACATCCATTTCTGAAACAACATATATTGTTTTAAATTCATTGTATTCTAAATTTATTATACAGAAAAAGATATATAGGAAGCATATGCAGCGCTATGCAAACCTTAATGCATGTCAATAATAAATCATGTAACAATAAAAAAAAAAAGCCATCTAAAATCTGATTTTTATTCTTTTCGATTTTATTTAGCAAAAATATTTTATTGCTTAAAAATGCAAAAATAGTTCTGAATTTAAAATTGTCTTAAATTAATTAAAAACACAACTTTTTATAAGCATATTTTTCTCCAACTCTGGTTACTGCGACGCTCCATTTATAACGACACTTTTTCTAGTCCTGAGAGTGTCGGGATAACGAGATTTGACTGTACATGCAATAATTTCTATATGTACACTGATGTGCAAAATTTAAGGACGGAGTCCCAAAATGCCAATTTTCAAGGGATTTTCAAGCGATATTTTTTACGCGAATATGCAAAAGGAAGTAATATAATTTGAATAACTACTATCCCTACATAACAGCTAGTCCATATAACCTCTCATTCAGGTCACAAGAGTCACAGTCACTACGGTGAAACAAAAAAATAGGAAATTTCATACATCTCTTTTATGAGTCTCAAATGACTACTATTTGTGACTCCACTGTCAGGTCACTGCGACTGCTGCTTTGTGACGAGTCACCAGGTGACTTTACAGTGTTGTTTTATTGAGACTCTCATGTGACTGTCATTTTGAGGCTCAATTTCAAAGTCATTGTGAATGTTGCATTATGATAAATCACCTAACAATGTCCCATTAAAGTCACATGGCGAGTTTTCATCACTTTTCACAGTGGTTACTTCAGAGTAGGGTCTCTGTTACCGTTTGACAAAGTCTTGTGACAGAAAGTCACCATGTGTCTTTAATGTGTCATTATTTGGTTATTTATAATAATGCAACATTCACAATGACTTTGAAATTGAGCCTCCAAATGATAGTCACATGAGAGTCTCAATAAAACGACACTGTAAAGTCACCTGGTGACTCGTCACAAAGCAGCAGTCGCAGTGACCTGACAGTGGAGTCGCATATAGTAATCATTTGAGACTCATAAAAGAGACGCATGGAATTTCCTATTTTTTGTTTTGCCATAGTGACTGTGACTCAGTGTGACCTGAATGAGATGTTATATGGACTAGCTGTTATGCAGGGATAATAATTATTCGAATTTTGTTACTTCCTGTTGAATATTCACATGAAAATTATCGCTTGAAAATCCCTTTGTCCTTAAACTTTGCACACCAGTGTACTTCTATATATAACTTTGTACCAACTTTATAGAAAATCAAATTTTAAAAAATGCTTCAATAAATAATTTTTAAACACGACATTTGTAATATGCTAAAATGAGCACTACTACAGACAAGAAAGTAAAAATCATGTGTCAAGCATACATTTCTGAAGCACTTTCCAACACATTGAGAATAATGTAACTAAATAGCATCGTTTAAAAAATTAAAATATTACATCTTATTTCACCATATAGAAATGTGTAATGCTTTTTAAACCCGAATTTTCGCTGTTCCCATCTAATATTGCAAAATTTTTCCAAATTTTTTAATAGCCCTTTAATATGATATAAAAATTTGTATCTATTAACAAAATGCATTCAAAATTTAGTTTATTTAAGGCCCCTGTCCTCGCTCGAGGAAACGCTCACGAGCTAATGCTATTCGTATGGGAAAGCATTTTTCTAATAACTCTTTCGCATTTTGACATTTTTGAATAATTTTCTTTGCAATGGATAGCTGAGGTGCATGCCGACAGCGCGCCTTTTTTACTTTTTCAATTTTGGTTGCAGATATATTTTTTTTAAAGCACTTTCAGTTTTGAAACCGGTTTTGAAAGTGAAACTAACTTTGCAAAAAATATCTGCAACCAAAATCAAAAAAGTAACAAAGGTGCACTGTCGGCATGCACCTCAGCTTTCCAATGCAAAAAAAATTATTCAAAAATGTCAAAATGCGAAAGAGTTATTAGAAAAATGCTTCCCCTTAGGAATAGCATTAGCTCGCGAGCATTTCCTCGAGCAAGGACAGGGGGCTTAAGCGATACATATATTTCAGTTAAAAATTCCCCTTCAGCTATTTCCTCTGATAAATAGAATTGTATTCGAATACTTTTGTGCAGCCTTGTATAAGAGATATAGAATTTATATAACATTTAAAAATGCATACCGAATTTTAAAACATACTCTCCAGCATTTATTACACAAAGACTGTACTGTAACCGATTTCTTTTTTGTGTCCCCGTAACTTAATAAAAAATGCTATGAATGCTCTGTTTTAACGTGATCGTAGTAAAATTCAGTGATCTATATCAGTTTCAATGTATTTGAAATAATGTAATGTCATTAAAATATTTTCCAAATGATTTTTCTCCATGTACCATAATGTAATAGAATTCTTTAGAGTGTCTCTATAAATGAACCATTAATTGTACATACCTTCGTATGCATTACCAAACATGCTTTGGTAACCCTAAACAAGCCTTATCAATTGCATGAAAATCTGAGTATATTTAAGGGAGTTAGAACATGGACAACCGAATTCATAAGCACTTTTCAACTTTGATGGAAAGTGGTCTAAAAAGTGTGAAGGGAAGTTACCTAAAAAATATTGTCATAGGTAATTTTTAAAGATGTCCAATTATCAGAATCGCTCTCGGCTCCGACAGTTGTGGATAATCGGCGTTCTAATACTGTATTACTAGATATTACTAGACTACTTTGGTCAGTCAATTACATTCTCCCACTAAGTGTCTGATAAAAACTCATCTCTGTCCATAAATGTCACATTTTTTTCAATACTTTTAACCCCCTCCCTAACTAATGGGTCTGTCCAGCCCACAGAGACATGTTTTTTGTGAAATTGTGAATTTTTTTCTGATACTTGTGAAAATTCTATTAAGAATTTTGTGAATTTTAAAGTATCAATGTCTTCAGATTCTATTTTTCATTTATAAAAATCTAAGTAATATGCTCTTTGGTGAGTTCAAATGCTTATTTACAAGCCAGATTTTATTATTAAATGATTAAATTTGTGAAAAGTTCAATTTGAAGGCGTAAAAAATCTGTGAAAGTTCTATTTAAGAGACAAATTATTTTGTGAAAGGTCCTGTTCGGGAATAAAAAATTTTGTGAAGGGTCCTGTTTTAAGTAGAGATGTAAATTTTCCGGAAAAATATAAGTGGCAGAAAAAACTGGTTTTTTACCGGTTTTTTTCGGAAAAATTGATTTTTCATGACTGTTTCTCCCAAATAAATTATATTTTCTTAGAGAATATTAAATAATAAACATGTTTTCTCATTTATATGTATTAAATGAAAATTATTTTCACTTTATATTACTAAATAAAAAGTAGCAAAGCCTGCTATTAAAAGTTTAGTTTTTTTTTTTTTCACAGCCTAAGAATTTTGATTAAACGCTATTGTTTGTTATATCATATCTCTGTTGAAATGATTTTTCATTTACATGTTTAACTACCAATTGACCTAATGTAAAAACTTGAACCAATATGTCTGCAGTTTGGAATGAAATAAATTATACATTTCATTTACATAAGTATAGTTTTTAAGTAAATGATACTAGTTTAAAGAAATTATTGCAGTTTTGTCATTATTATGAATATCATTATTCAAAAATTCCATTGTTTGTTTTAAAAAAAATATTTTTTTTTACAATTACTTTTTTTTTTTGTTAGAATTATAATTTTATTTCCTTTATAAAATAGGTTTAGTTTTGGTATAACTTTCCAATCTCAACTCAAAAAAGCTTTGATTTAGTTTTATTATCTAAATTCAAACAAAACTAAGTTTTACTTTGGCTTACTCAGGTCTGCAACTAAAAAATAGCATAGGATTTATTGACTGTTAGATTTTTACTCACTGAAACCAGAAATTTTTTTAAGTTTAATTAAATGTAATTTTTTTCTTTTTACCCTGAAATCTGATATTCTATTCTTGAGTAAGAAACCATATTCAATAATGTTTCCACATGGTAATTTTATATTTCTAAGAATGGAACTCAAAAGTTATGAAAACAGAACACTACAAATAGAAAATGCTCACTATTTGAGGAATTAACAAAAGCAGTTACATACAGAGATAAATTTCTACTGTGCTTTAGAAAACTACAAAAATTCAAAGTCTAATCAAGAGGTAAAGTATAATTTGGAACATAGTTACTTGTAATAAAATATAGGGGGTTTTTTCATCGCAGTTGTACTTTTCTAATGCAAACTGCCCATGTTTTTGCAACTTTACTGTACATTATGGAGGTAAAATGGAGGTCAATTTTAGATTCAACACCTTGAAAAAACATTTAATTAATCAGCTATAACGAAATCTTGAAAAATGCAGCATAGTAGTGCCTATAGGGCAATTTACACCAAAAACTAAACAACATTAATATATATCAGAAACTGTCTGAAGCTGTAGTTTGATTGTTTAAAAAAATCGTCCTTGAGGTAAAGCTATTGCGATAATCATTAATAATGCAGCATAGCAGCGTCATCTGTTGAGCAATTTACACCAAAAAGTAATGAGCACGAAGTTATGTCAAAGATTAACTTAATATGAAATTTTATAAAAATACATACATTAGTTTGAGATAGAACTATTGTGGAAATTATGAATAATGCAGCATAGCAGCGCCATCGGTTTGGCGATATACACTAATAACTAAACATAGAGTTTATATCAAGGTGTAGCTGAATCTAAAGTTTTGTGAAATTATGTGCATCAGTTCTTGAGATAGAGTGCCCATAAAATTTGTCACATACAGACTCACAGAGTGACAGATATTTTCCAAAAACCACCAAAACGTGTTCATGACCTTCTAAAACGTTTAAATACACCAAAAACTGGAAGTCAAATTTTTCACAAATTCAATACTTACTTCTTGAAAAGATAGATTAAAGTAATAAATGCATACTTCAAAATTTTATGTTGAATTTTTAATTTTATCATTTCCAGTAATCGGCATATTATTGCAATATTTTTACACATGAATTAATTTTTAAAAAGAGAAGTTGCATTTAATTACATATCTAGATTTTTTTCATGTAATCAAGTCTTTGTGAAATTGTGAACTTTTTGTATATACTTGTACAAAATATATTCAGAATTTTTGAATAAGAAATTATTACTATATTTAGGTTCCTATTTAGACATTTTTAATAAAGTTATTTACATACAAATATGCAACTTAATAAAATTCGGCTGCTGTATGGCATGAGATTTTTTTTTTCTTCAATCACTGCATTTGTGACAGATTAAATTTGTTGATTAAACTTTTTCTGAAATGTCTATTTTCAAGAGAAATTTTGCAAAGGGTCTTGTGTTTCAAACAAGAAAAAAATTTGAAGGATCCTTTCAAGTCTTCTCAAACAGATTTCTGCTCAGAGATCAGATTACCCACATTAAAATTTTCATGTGAGACACTCAACATAAAAATAAATAAAATAAAAAATATGAGAATGTAGCTATTACAAAATTTTCACTATATTATTTCATAAAAAAAATTTCAATTTTTCCAGTTCGGAAAAATTAAAAAATAAGCCTTCGGAAAAAAAACGAAAAAAACTGGTTTTTTCCCAATTTTTCCGAGCATTCCCATCTCTAGTTTTAAGATAAATTATTTTGTGAAGGGTCTTTAAAGGACCTAAATTTTCCTAAACATATCCCTGCTTTGTTACAAAGAGTCACACTTCACCATACATCCCCTCTTGTCACATTATATTACATAAACGTATACTTGCAATTTAGAAACAAAGCAATACGTTATAGATCATGCTTCATATTTCATTTTAAAACTTTAACTATGTGTTCTAATGACATTTATGAGCATAACAATAAAAATGATTCATGTACTTATTTTGTATGAAATAAAATTAAGGTTTATAACAAAATAAATAAATAATAATGTAATACAATAGTAATAAAATATTAATATGAAGGAGCAATTGAGAACACTGATATTTTAAATGGGATTTAATATATTTAACTTTAAATCTTTTCTTTATAAACACAAAATAATTTAATAAAATATTTAAAAAAATATATTTTTAGTTTTAACCAAAATGTGTGATGTCACATTTCTTCTTACCCCCTCTGACTCTCTTGTCGCAATTTCATGAACACCCCTCTCCCCTCCCCTGCAAGCGTGACATCATGTATGGATGGCCCTTTATCCAAAACCCCAAAAAATCTTAGTTTTCTCTATATCAATCTATTCTTTTGGTGAACCTGCATCGAAAATACTCTATACAATTTGAAACAAAAAATAAAACTAGTTTTATTGTACATTTCTAGCAATGTAAAATCTTGATTTACAATGAAAACCAATAGACGCAATTACAGGTTTATTGCGTTGATTCTCTGGATAAGCTGAGTTTTGAAATTTGCCCGTTTTCAATTCTACCTGTGGCCCCACCAAAGGCCGAGAGGTTCTGATCTCTCAACTGGTAAACGGCAGGTCTACCACTTCGTACGGCAATCCACTTCTTATGGCAATCGTATTGCAAGGCATTGGTAAAATCGTATTGCAACGCAATACGGCAATTCACTTCGTACAGCAATCGTATTCAATACTTCGTACGGCAATCCACTTCGTACCACTTCTTACAGCAATCGTGGCCATCGGCCTAACTGTTTGGAGTTTTCTGTGATTTTCTTCAAACCTTGGATTTCCTTGTGTAAATACGGGTTAAGTTCCCTTAGAAAGACCCTAACATGTATATAATCGGCCGACATAAAATAAACCTAAATCAATTCTACCTGCTTAGACGGAAACTTGTCTAAAACGGATTTATTTTGTTCTTAGCTATTCTGAGTTTATAGGTCTTATACCTTCTTCACTAAATTTCTGTAAATATAACCTGTTTAAAATGGAATTCTATATTAAAAGTAAAAATTTCATTGTCCTTACACTAGGAATATTATACAATTACACCTACTAAACTGAAATTTTGAATCAGTCTCTATTGATTCCAATACCACAGGATTTTCTGCATAGTAGTGTTGTGTCTTTTAATATAAAAAACTGCTAAGATGAAATCTCAAAAGACTGGAGGTAATTCCGTTTAATACAGGTTTAGAAATACAACATGTTAAATGGAATTCTATTTTTGAAGTAAATCTTTCATTGTCCTTATGCTAGGAATATTATACAATTATACCTACTAAATTTTAATTTTGAATCAGTCTAACGATTCCGATACCACAGGATTTAGTGTATGAAATTGTTACTATATAAAGTCGACTCTCGTTAATTCGAAATTGGATAATTCGAATCTTAGCTTAATTCGAACTAAACATGAAGTCCTGATATTTTCAATGGCAGAATAACGTTAACAATTTTCATTTATTCGAACTCATTTTCTCTTGACTTCGTTTAATTCGATCTAATGAGAATTCCGATTTTTCATTTTTCTTGCGGATTTCAGATCATTTGAATAACTTTCTTTCTTTTATTTTTTTTATTTATTTATTTTTAAAATTGTTCCAAACAAATACAGTGAAACCTCTAAATAAGGGACACCCATGGGACCGCAACTTTCGTCCCTTAAATAGAGGTGTCCCTTATTCGGAGTTCCTTACATAGTGAAACCTCCAAATAAGGGAATCTTTGGGACCGCAACTTTTGTCCCTTAAATAGAGGTGTCCCTTATTTGGAGGTTTCACTGTATACATATAATGTAATGCATTTGATATCCACTTTCTTAGTGCCCCGTCTGTCCATTAGTGACGCTTTAAATTTTTCTACCATTGTGCTTGTTTCTAATCTTTTAATTAGTTTATATATTTATACATTCTAATTTAATATTATGTCGTATTCTAATGATAACAGACGAAATAAATTTAAAAAGCACTGTAACATTAATTTATTTGTAATAGTACTATATTAAGCAAGTTTTTAATTTCCTATTTTCCATTATTCGAGCTTCAGATAATTCGAACATTTCGTCTGGTCCCGACGAGTTCGAATTAACGAGAGCCGACTGTATATATATATTAAAAAAGCTGCTAAGACGAAACCGCAAGAGACTGGGGGAATTCAGCTTTAGACAGGCTTTTATATTAGCAGATTTTTTAAGTTTAAGGAAGCATTCCCTTATAGACAGTTGTTTCAGCTTCATACGGTTTATTGCATTTTTTAAGTCCCTATTTAGAAGCTGCTCTGTGGTTCACAGGCTTAGCTGCCAAAGCCTTAGAGCTAATGTGTCTGCAGGTTCTGTATGTGATACTAACTCCTCAACAATATTGTAGTAAAAGTTTACAGGTCCAAACGATTGGAAATAAAGCCTTCTTTTAAATGATGTATATAAAATTTGCTTAGGGGGGGGCATCTACATTTCAAAATGAAAACAAACTTTTTTTTTTTTCCCCAGTAGCAATACTCAATTATAAAACGATATTTCAAATTTTCGGTTCAAACTCATTTAAAGTCATTTGAATGATAAGTTTTTGAATTATAAACATACAAAATATAGTGCTTCTTATGTTAAATTACATTTTCATACTTTGATTAATATCTCCTGAACTTATGCTCCTAATGTGCTATTTTTTTAAAGTAGCAATAATACTAAAATAAGTTGAATTAATTTTTTTATATGAATTATTTAATTAAAACTCAAAAAAATTATAAAAAACAATCTTGTGATGGATTTAGATTTATTAAGTCCTATTTTATGGAAATCCAAAACTTCAAATTTTTCTTCCAACTAGTTTTCACATTATGCTTAAAAAAACGGTAAAATGATGGTTTAAAGGACCATCAATCATATAAAGTGACTAGACATTTTGAAACTTCTTATACTATGCTGTAATCTAGCAGTCTTGAATGACTGAGTGGTGCCTAAGATGTCTTGATCAAGAAGGGGGCTCTCTCGGTCAACAATCGAGTACCAATTTCAGTTTTAATACAGCCCTTAAAATATGCTTGTTTAAAAACAATTTCTCGGAAATTTATCGCACACATTGCATGGAAATTTGTTTTTAAGTTAATTGAAGTTTGTAGAGTTCATTTATCCCGTCATAATTAGATACTGCCATTGAAGAAAAAAAAAATAGGGATCGTTTTATTTTAAAATGTTGATGTCCCCCTAAACAAATTTTATATACATCATATAAAAGTAATTTATTTTCTTCATTTGATACCGATAACTTCTATGATTTTTTTTTTTTTTTTGCAGAGTTAATTGGGGGTGTTTTTTTTCAAACACGACTGTACGTGCATACGTAAAAAGATAACTCTCGGTAGAAATATCAGATTTGCTTTTAAAAATTTCTAGGCAGGAGTGATTCTCGGTGAAAATCTTTTGTCAGAAATTCACATTGCATTTTCGGAAATCGGCGGCGGCGGGGGGGGAGGGGATTCTGCGAGTTACTTCCCCCCCCCTCCCACGAGGGCGGGGATTATCTGGGATCTTCAGACGAAATCGGCGTTTTCCCGCAATCTTCAAATGAAATCAGCAATATTTTAGCAAAATCGGCAATTTTTTGTCGAAATTGGCGGTTTTTTCCGCGATATTTTCTCGAAAACGGTGATTTTTCCGTAATCTTTTGATGAAATTGGCTCGTTTTTTTATTGATCTTTTGACAAAATACAGTGGGTTCTCTCTATTCTGAACACTCATGGGACCAGCCAAAAATTTTTTTATGGGAGTGTTCATTATAGAGGGAGATTGGAAATGGTTTACTTCTTATACTATGTGAGATGGCCAAGCCAGTAGTTGATCAAATAAGGTCAGTCTTCTGGGGTTTTTAATATACTTTCTCCCTTTTAAGTTTTAGAAGTAAACTAACATTGTTGTTACAATCTTTTATGAATATTTTATCATGGGCAAAAAGGAAATCTGAAGTTAAATACCAAAAAAATTATAAGCAGTTTATTTAACCACTTAACTGATTCTTTTTTATGTCCAATAAATTGAAAATATGGGATAAACATTACTTTTTTATTAAATCGTATGAAATTGTATTTAAAAAATTTAGTGGTGACACAAAGCTTTAAGGCCCCACAATAGTCACAGAAAAAGTACTCAAAAAGACCCGGATGATAATGTAAACTCTATGGGAGTGTTCTTTTCAAATATCTCGCACAAATTTTAATATTTTACATTATTTTTATTTTTTTTTTGCATAGGATAGTTGAGGACGATCCACAACCGGCCTAGTTTTTACTTTTTCGATTTTGGTTATATATTTTATAATATGATAGTTTCAGTTTCAGAACCGGTTTTGAAAATTAAAGTAATTTTTTTAAAAAAATCTAAAACCAAAATTGAAAAAATGAAAACTAGGCCAGTTGCAGATCCTCCTCAACTATCCTATGCAAAAAAAAATCATGTAAAAATATTAAAATTTGAGTGAGATATTAGAAAAGAACGCCCCCATAGACTTATCATTAGCATTTGGCTATTACTGTGTGCTCTTAAGCAATGGTTCAGGCAAACTGTTCTTGCTCATACGACATACCGGCAAATCAATTAAGTTGTTAATTGCCATTTTCTCAGTAGAGGATCAATCGATGAAATTGATCAAATTTTTAAATTAATCTTTAAAATGTCATGCTTTAGCTGTGATTAACAATAATTCATATAAAACTATTTGAAATAAGCAAGATGGAAGTGGATTATTTTAACTTACCATTGTTTGCAACTATTCAAATACTAAATGTTTACTCTTTCTAATAATAATAAGAATCGTAAAATGGCTTCACTTACAGCAGACAACTGACAACAATGTGACAACAAGTGCTCCAAACTTTTAACTGGAGATTTTATCAGAACTATTCAAACAAATTGCAACTTCAAGTACATGTTTAAAATTTAACACTGATTTCGTTTGTTTATTTTTTAAAAGAGTTCATTAAACTTTTTTTTTTTTTTACAGTTTATCTGAATTTCCATGAAGAGAAAATATGAACTCCGATTGCAAACACATGTTCAGTTTACAGGGAGATGGAGTAGAAATGGAGACCAAAAGTAGCGTTCGTAATACCGGAATGTTCAGACTAGAGAGTATTCAGAATACGGAGAGTTCATCTTTTGTTAAATCTATGGAGTTTCGCTGGGACCGTAGAAATGTGTTCAAAATACAGGGGTATTCACATTAGAAAATGTTCAGATAGAGAGAGTCCACTGTATTTTTAATCTATCTTTTATCGAAAACGGAGTTTTTTTTTTCTGCTATCTTTTAACGAAATCGGCATTATATCCGCAATTGTTAGATGAATTCGACGTTTTCCCATGGTCTTCAGATGAAATCAGCGTTTTATCTGGGATATTTGGTGATTGTTTATTGCCAACAATTTTTTTCCGTAGTCAATAAACACTCATTACTTCTTGCTCCGAGATGAAATTTTGTTACACAAGGAAATGAAAATGTTTATATCTAATTTAAATATTTATTCATTGGAAAATTGATAACTGAAAAAAAAAAATGTACATATAGCGTAAATTTAACTTTATGAATTTAACCGTTAGTGACATTTTTCATTATTTACATTTCAATGTGGATCAGCAGATTTCACTGAGTTGACGGTACATAACAGTAAAATAAAATATGAAATGCTTCCATGATAGAAAAAATTAAGTTTGCATCATAAAAGATATTTTACTGTGTTACCTATTAAAAAATTATACTTACTTAATTGCTGTGTTAAATAAAAACCTTGAAAAACAGTTTTATGTTAGTAAACTATTTGCATGTTTCGACTCCACAGAAGCCATTATCATAATACATAAGAATATGCTATAGTTGTGCAATCTATAATACAGTTTACAACATCATCATTTACCTAAATACTCTCTCAGGTTAGACATGTTATTTTATTTTTAATTGGATGTTTATTTCCATACTCATAACCAGAAATGTAGTAGAGGGTATACACTGTATACCTTCTGGTTTTTTAAAAGGAACACATATATCCTCTGTTTCTCAAGAAAGCTATAGTATAAACAACGCTAGGGTATACCTTCTACCTTGAGCATATACACTCTGCTTAGAGCATATATTCTGTTATTTTTAAGACTACACCTGCTCATAACATCATAACCATAAAATAATCTAATAGCTTTGGTGAAGCCAAAACATATAGTTTTTTGAAACTGATTTTATAGTTTTTAATTTAATATCTTCTAGCAATTAGAAGGTTCAGTTTTTGGTGGTGTGATTTGCTATACAGTAATTTCTATGATGCAAACCTAAAAATTTGAGGTTTTGCAGAGAGGTATAGCCAGGGTTCTCACTGTCACTCGCCATTGCACCAAATTGCATCAGAATGCTTCATTTGGCGAGTAGATGAACAATCAGACTGGCCAAACTGAGAGTGCTAAATTTCTGCTTTCTGTCTCTGTGTGTGTGTGTATGGTTACACTTGAGATTCTTGCCCACGTTACTGTATGATAGATATCGCTTTTGATCTTCAGTTGCACCATGCCATTTACATTATTTATAGAGATATTGACTCAACACAAATTCAGTTTAGCAACAGCCAAAGACACAGAAAGGATTATATGATAAGTATTTCTCTGCTGTCAGTTTATCACTTTTTATGTGACAGTAAAATTACAACCAAAATTACTAGCATCAGTAACCAAATTGAGAAAAGTTTGCTGAAATGCGCCGTTGAGTTTGCCATTTATCAAGTGCAAAATATTATTGACCAATCACCAGTTTTTTCTGTTGGTTATATAATAGTCAAAATCTCATAACAATTTACATCTAAAAGAATGTTTGAAACATTTAGAATGTACTTATTTTTAATAGTTTTTGTAGCATATAGTTGAATTTCTGTATTCTCAGTAATGACAAAAAATTATGGTGTTTTAGAACACATTGGGAAAAAAGAAGGATATAATAAGGGTTAAAGGTAGATATTTCAGTGTTTCACACCAAATCTATTTTGCTAACATTTTTTTCATTTGGCTACTGTTTTTTACTTGTTATTCGCCAAATTGCTAGTGTTGCTCAAAAGCCAGCTAGAACCCTGGGTATAGTGTAGGGTCATTTTCAGCCACCTTTCTCTACAGCTTAATCTTTCAATAGTACATCTGAGTAGCTTTAAAGACAATATAATGTAGAAAACATTCAATGAGTCTATTAATTACTTGTCACATAAAATATTTTTCTAAAAATCACATTTAGGAAGAACAGCAAAACAGTCAAAACTCTACACATTTTTTAAAATGGTTATTTTCTCAACCTTGCCACTAACCAGGTATGAGTTTTCGGTACTACTTGGTTATCCCGTTGACCTAAAAACTATCGTCAAATTACAAGATTAAATTTTAATAATGGTTGACCGTGAATGTCACATTCAGCGATATTATACACGAAATGCATTTAAAACATCATCAAGTGATTTTTATTTCAATTTTTTATTTATATTTTTATTAATGTTTTACTAATTTATTTGTTCTTTTATTATTTAAAATAAAAATTATGTCAATATGCAAAATTTGGCGATTTGCATAATTTGGCAAAATTGGTTGACAAGATAACTAAGTAGTACTGTTTTTTCTTATTTTTAAAAATGATACAGGAAAAATATGAAAGTACAAAAATCTTTTATTTACAAATAGTATCACAATACATTTATTTACTTTTTACGTACATATTTAGAAATAAAATAAAAAATTTAGGCATTGTACTTTTTACCAGCCAAAACTAATTTCAAACAAGACATTGCTCAAATCTGGTATTAATAATCTAAAACCAGTCAAAATTAGTCTTAACTACTTAAAACTGATTGAAACTCCGTATTTAACAGTGCAAAACTGACACATTTTTCAACTGTTTATTTGAAACATAAAGCATTAAAATTGGACGGGTTGACTACTTAAGGTATTTGGAGTCAAAATGCGTTTTTCATTTTTCAATAAACAAATTATTTATCAAGTTATAAGATATTTTGACATTGTGATCAACAGTTTTTCTGCTCTCTTGTGGCATTGCATCCTGAAACGTTAATACTATCTTCCAAAAAGAAAAAAAAAAAAAAATAGTTTTTGGATCACATAATTTGTGAATAACAATACCTGTCCTATTCATGTGCTTCTGAACAAAAGTGAATTTAAAAATGTGTCTAAAAGTGTTTCATGTGGGATTTGAGGACAGTCTTAAACAACTTTAGTTTACATAAATTGCTCAAACCATACATTTTTGTCATTATTAATGTCATACATTACATACATTTAATAGAGTTTATCATAGGTTTAAAAAACAACAGGATGCTGCAGGTGAGAAAAGGCTTTTTTAATTCTTAAGAGCATGTTTTGGATCCTTAAACATGCCTTTTTTTATTATTCTTAAGGGCACTTTATTTTACTTTTAAAGGTATTCTTTTGATGGATTAAAACTGCCTTTGGTTAAAACAATACAACCATGACTTGAAAAGACTTGTAAAAATTCTATAAAATCCAAAGTTTTAAAGAATTTGTAATAACATACAAATCTTGCTATAATACATAGAATTAAAAAAGAGGGACAAGAACTGTAACATAAGGTGGAGTTGTAGTATCTAATACAAAATTCTTTGTAGGAGAAATCAAAAGAAATTGGAGTTATAAATTATCTAAGAGAAATCAAATTACCAGATAACATAAGATAATACTTAAAAAAAAAAAGCGAGAAGAGAAATAAAGTATATTTCATGAATACTGAGAATAACTTTATCAGGATGTGCCTCTGAAAATCATTCATATTAGTATTTAACATACTAAATGACATTAAAACATTTTCTTGCAGAATTTCATCCCATATTTAGCACACTATTGGCGATTCAAGCGCTCGAATATGCCATCTGGTGGAGAAAAGATGTAATTTCTCCATTCAGGATAACGCCGTGTAATCTCATTGCATTATATGCGTTTTAAATTTGTTCAGAATAATTATTCTTTTGCACAATTTCAGATTTCCTGTGACATTTGTCTTCTGTCTTATATGACAGAGTAAATATTATACGAATTTGAATATCTAAAACTTTTAAGAACATTTATAATAAAGAATTGTTTCAATGGGACTTTAACATTAATTAAAGGGACAGTTATCCTTTATTGAAGGCTGCGAGCAGCACCTCTATAGGCCGTTTTAGTTCTTAATTATTAGCTACTATAGCTCACTGAAAATTAAAAGATTTTTAAATAAACATAAGGGCTGTCAATTTATACAGTAAATTTTTAAAAACAGTTTTACACTTTTTTCTTTTTTGACAATTTTATAAAAAATAAATTAATAAATATCTGTTTAAAAAAAAAATTAAACATTTGTTGATAAATATTTTAATTTAAAATTTAACAAAGCAAAATAACAATTACACTTAACTGATAATTTAATTACACACATTAAACATTTCATCGAATTATATTTTTTTATGCAAAGCAAGTATTGTTGCTCTGGCAATAATGAAGCTTTGGCTGTCACCGATTGTAATCAAAGTATATTACAAAAGTTGCCAATTTGAACATGATTTTATTTATCTGTTTTTCTTCTTAATTTTGAATAGATTATAGCAACACTGGTGCATTTATATTAGCTGTCTGCAAATCTCGGCAAGCTTTTTTTTTTTTAATGATTTTTAATGATATTAGTTGATGATATTATTTCCTATTATTTTCCTTATTTATATATAAAACAAAGTAAGTTACACATTTTTAAAGAAATAAGGTTTGTCTTTTAAATTAAAAAATGTAATGCAATACAGATGTAATAATGTAGATGTTCCTATCATCATCTATCACATGCTCATCTTTATACATAAAAATCTTCTGTGCGTGTGTATGTAATTGAACTCCTCCTAAACGACTGGACCGATTTTGATGAAATTTTGTGTGTGCGTTCCAGTAGATTTGAGAATGGTTTAGATTCACATTTCGTCAAAATTGATTCAGTACTTTTTTAGTAACTAGGCAAAAACTAATAGTTAGGGATTTTTCGCTAATTAAAAGTGCTATATATATTAAAGTCAGTCAGGATTTCGTATTAATCATAGCACAAAAAAAATTTCCGAACCAAAAATTTTGAAAATGGAGTAAAAGTACTTCTTATAACATCGAGTGCCGCTAAAAATGGATTTTCAAAAATTCCACCCCTAAGATGAGTAGAAAAAAGAACGAACTTTTAAAAAATTCCATAAAAATCGGCTTTTGTAGTTATTTTTCAACTGATAACATATTTTAGTGCATTTTTTCATTCTGAATCGAATGGTACTAAGCATATTCGTTTAAATCCAGTAGTTCGTGAGATAATTCACATTTTCCTAATTTGGCGATGTCTTTGGCACAAAAACCTGAAATTTTCAATGCTTATCTTTATATATAAAAATCTGTGCGTGTGTATGTAACTGAACTCCTCCTAAACGACTGGACCGATTTTAATGAAATTTTGTGTGTGTGTTCCAGTGGATTCGAGAATGGTTTAGATTCCCATTTCATCGAAATTGGTTCAGTACTTTTTCAGTAATTAGTTAAAAACTAATAAGTGATTTTTCGCTAATTAAAAGTGTTGAATAAGTTCGATGAATGGAGTGCGGATGGAATGTCGGAGCGGTCTAAGGCGCCAGATTTAAGCTCAGCTTCTTGAAGAAAGAGATCGCGTGTTCAAACCCCACTGCTGACAAACGTGTATGTTTTACAATAATATTTCCTGTATTATAATTTTGATTAACTGACTTCAGATAACCGTTAACTTTTAACTAAAAAGAGAAAAATAAACTTTTCTATCAAAAATTGAACCGACTTCAAAAACTAATGAAGAGTAAAAAATAATTTCCTTACATAATTGTAATAAGAAATTAAATTAAGAGCGTAGTGTTTATTCTGCATATTACCATAATTACGTACATTTATTTCATTTTCTGGAGTCGGTGCCAAGAAGGACAACGTCTGTCGGGTGCGCTAGTTTAATATAAAAATACAACATTCTATAAGGCACAAGATATACAGGCTTTTGAGGGTATCCAAAATTCAATACATGCTTTGATATCCTGCCAATAGAAAGTCCAGGATATACTGATAGTCCTATAAAACAATATTAAAATGCATTGTTAGCTAATGATCAGGATAAATACTCAGCAAGTAGTGGATTCAGAAGTAACAATTGGTTTCGGCCTTGATCTGAAAACTATTCTTTTTTTAACTAGTGCTAACAATGAGTATGAAGTCCTTTTTTCTGAAGAACTAGAAACTGAAGTCTTTTCACTGGAGTGTTTATGCTTTTGGAGAACTGCTATATTTGGATTATTATCCATGATCTTGCCATATAAAATACTGTATCCAATGATAAGAATAGGCTTATCCTATAAGAGAGAAAAAAAGACAACAAATTTGCTTTTATAAGATATAAAAATATTAATTTTAATGAAATATATAAAACTCTTTTCACTAACCATTATTTAAAAAAAGTCACAAATAAACAATTGCAATCTTAATCTTTATAAATGGATTTTTCAAAAAATTATAAAAAGGGATTTTTCTTTTTTTAAATAGGTTTTTATGAAAACAACATTAAAAAGCTGTTTATTTGGTTTAAACTAAGTTTTTTTTTTCTTTTAATATACATTTGCCTATTACATATGCATGCAAATTTATTGGTTTAAAAAAAAAAAAAGAAAAAAAAAACATTGTTGGATATATAAATAATATAGCTTCATTTAAAATAATTTAAATTAAATAATTACAATCAATTATGCAAAAAACGGAAATTATTTAAAATTTAAACATTTTTAGTAAAAATACCTTATGTTCCATGAATAAAATGCTCTACATAGTGAAACACTGAAAATTTTAATAAACAATCTTTTGATTACTAGTACTATAAATAACATTATGATGTAGTTTCATAAATATAATAAACTTTCACATGACTCAAAATAATTTCTTTCATAAATTTGTTAATTGAGATTTCTAATTTCCATGAGTAATTTTTCCATTTCTTCTACATGAACAATTATCTTTTATTGAAAGTAAAGCTTTTTATAAAGAATTTCTGGCATGATTTGAATTTAGAAGTAGTTTCTTTACACACTTCAAGAAGTATTGTGCATTGTCATTTGATACTTCTCTTCTGAAACTGCCTTTAACTAATTAGATATGCCAATCCCAAAACTTTCTTTTATCTCACATGTACATTTTAATATTATATGTAAAAAAAAAAAAAAAAAAAAAAAAAAAAGTTATACATGTTAATATTTTAATATTAATAGTTCAATACTATACCAACTTTGATTTTCATCTTAAATTTCTGCTTCAGTCAGTTAATCTGAGTAAAACAAGTTAATGTGGACCATGATGTTAATTAAAATCAATAGTTTTTCCTTATTATGTTGTATATCAGCTGTTTGTGAACAGCCGTCTTAGCAGGATGTGAAATTTCTGTCGCTTCATGAGCCATTGATGTACAATAGAGCTAAGAAGAATCAAAATAGATAAAAATTAGAATGTTGGTCCTGAAAGAAGAGTCTGACTCAAAAATTTTGCACTGAGAAGGTGAGAAATTTAGGGAGTGAAAAATGTTTGGCACACAAAAAGATCAAGGGGCCCTGGACCGGGCCTATGATTACCTAGAGGGAGGCAGTTTCTTATATAGAATGTAAAAACTTAAAAATATCTAAATACAGTAAAACCTCTAAATAATGGGCAGCTCGGAAGAACTGAAACTGTCCACTATTGGGAAAACCTCGGCTATTCAAAAATTGATAAGAAATGTGCATGTTTCCTTTTTTTACTCATATATGTACTAAATACATCGGGGTGGGGCTTGTTTGGCTTAAGCCAATTGGTAGGCCTCCCCACCCTGCCTGAACCCATGTCCTAAATATATAACCGTAAAAATATACCACCATCTATTATATAATTAATCAGAAATTAAATTTTTTTAAGCAATAAAACTGTAATGAAATTGTGCACACCTTTTGCTTTTGCAAGCGATTACATGTAATTTGCTTTTCAGTGTCAAGTTCTAGTCAAGGTGGTAGTTTTAATTCTTTTGAATCATCATTTTTTTTTTTTTCTTATAAAAAAATTGTATAACTGCTCATTATATTTTTCTGCTTCTTAAAAGCATAAAATCTCAAATTTTCGACAAGGAAGGAGGCATACCAATGCTCTGGACATTTTTTCCCAACTAACCCCCTGAATTCAATACATAGCACGGGAAGGGGATTATCAGTGGTCAGAAGAATTATGACACACTGTTCCGATAAATTTAGAGATTTTTTTACTCTTTTTTTTTTCATTTTTGTTTCACATTAAAAATAAAATTCTCAGCCTCCATCGTCAAAATTAGTGTCTGCTATTCGGAATGTCCGTTATTCAGAGGTTAAACATATAAAAATTAAGGTTTTGGAAGTGGGGATTGGAAAACTGTCCGTTAAATAGAGCTGTCCGCTATTCAGGAGTGTCCGTTATGGAGGTTTTACTGTAGTAGGTATAGGTATTCCATAAATGAAGAATGAATTAAATGGAAGCTATTTATTAACAATTTATTATTACAAATTTAAATTATAACAAATTTAAAAACTTCAAGGGACCCTGTACTCGGCCGCAAGGGGACAGGAATTTATTTTACATGTAGTTGGGTATAAAAATATTTTTTGTAGTGATTAAAATGATGAAGGACACTAAAACTATGTTAAATAAAACTGAAAGCAATTCGGTTTATTTTTAAAGAAGCTGCAACAACGGACCCAAGAAAGCGATTGATAATCAAAATTAATGGTAGCTGAAGTCTGAGAATTTTTTTCATGTAATAGATAGAGGACCTTAAAAAAAGCTGGTAATTTGGACCATTTTTAAAGGAGCTATAGTAGAAGGCCCCGTAGAGGCCAACTGACAGTTAAAACCTGGGCCTTAACATGAAAACATGTTAAAATGTTTTAGTACATAGCGCTTTAGATCTTTAATTAGTCAAAATTAAGTATACAGTATGAACTATTCATTGGGATAATATATATATTTTTTAAATGCACCAACTTATTGGGTAAATGTTTAAAAAAAGGGCTCTAGGGCCTGAATAAAAATATCAAAGTATTGTTCCTGGAAGAAGAGTCCCAGGCAACTTTAAAATTTTGCACTGAGAAGATGAGAAATATAAAAAGTGAAATATGTTTATCCTACAAAATGTTCAGCGGCCCTAAACTGGGTCCTATGATTCCACTGGGGACCATAGCGTCTCTTAAATTAAAATGTTATGAAAATTAAAGTATAACATCAAGTAAATTATTTGCAAATACTCCTGAATGTTTTATTAAATATTGTTAAATGCTCTTTTGATAAACTCTTTTGAATGTAGCACCAAAATTATCATTTAACAAAATAATTTTCAATTTTTTATTTCAATCAAAGTGACTTTTGACCACTAGTGGTCAAAATCTACTTTGATCAGAATGGTTAAAACTGGTTTTAACCTACTCCTGGTTAAAACCAATACAACCCTGGGCGAAAAGTGAGCCCAAATTCATTTCTAATAACTAAGATGGCAAAATATTGCAAACTGCAAGGTTGTGTTATAACTAAAAATCAGTGTATAACAGAGAATGCAAATTCTTTTTATATTTTGCTAAAATAGGTTATAGAGTGATGCAGTAAAACTTGTGAAAATGGAACTTGTTTACAGTACAATCCTACCTTAAATGAAAATTTTTCATAGTTGTGACAAAAAGAATACCATGTAATTATACCTACTAAAAATAAATAAATAAATAAAAACTATCAACATATTTGTTTCCAGTTCCATGAGTAACATTTATATCAAATGGCATTAGGTCTTATTTTTTTCCTGTACTAAATTTTAAGCAAATAGCTGTTAATTTTAAAAAAATATTTATTCAACAAAATGGATAGAGTCCATACCACATTCTCTTTGTGGCCATGATACTGCAAAAATTAAAAAATATATACATACTTCCGATATGGACACTAATTTAGGAATTTCCATGACTTTATATTTCAGTATTAAAACAAGCAATAATTAAAACTGATACAACTTGATTATCCCATCGACCAAAAAAATTTTGTCCAGATTGAATGTCAATAATAGATAATCGTAAATGTTAATTTTATTTGACATTAAATGTGTTACAACTGTTTGTTGTGTCATCAAATGTTTTCAATAATGTTTTATTCATATTTTTATTGATGTTTTACTAATTTATTTGTTCCTTTGTTATTTAAAATTACTGTTTTGTTGTTATTTTAATTTTTTCTAAGCATATATTTCATTTACAAACATTTCATAGTTATAGCCATCTATGTTTTTTGACTAAATAAAGAGCATTAGGTTCCTTATACTTTTATCATTGATATTTATTGGGTCTTTTAGAATTTCAATTATTACATTTAAAATGGTTAGATTTTAATCACAAAGGAAATATCTTACAAAGTCTGTTTATTTTTTTTTAATTTAATAATTCTGCATTTAAATACATAAAGTATTTATTATTAGTATTCTTTAGTTCTAAATCAAACAATCAATTGCAAGTTTCCCATTCGAATGATTTGGCAAAATTGGTTAACAGGATAGCCAAGTACAGCATAGGATTTGTTATTCAGAATGTATGGGACTTCAGATACTCTGGATAAGGGGTTTTTCTGTAATTCAGAACACTTTACTATAAATTTAAAAATAGTAGAAAATAATGGTATATGAAGTGTATAAAATATTAACACAGCTTCTTTAACATAGCATCTTTTGATTTGGGTTTTTTGAAAATTTTTATTAAGATTGGTTGCTTATAGTGTGTCACTGACTGCTCCTGTATCCTGCATTACGACATGATTTACTGCAGGGTTGGGTTTCTGACATCAGAAACTGGTTTTTGACATGACAAGTGTCAAAAACTGGTTTAAACCATCAAAAACTGGTTTAAACCGTCAAAAACTGGCTTAAACCGTCAAAAATGTGTAATGCGCTTTAAACATTTTAAGAACAAGAGATAAACATTGAATAAGTCTTAATGATTTAAGTAATTTTTTATTTAAAATTAATTATACTGTAATTTAATAATTACAAAAAAAAATTAAATTACTTTAACTGCAATAAAACATTGTTTTTTAGAATGTTCAAACAGAAGAAAATGATTTTGTACAGTTAATAATCTGGATCAATTTTACCTCATAGCATATCCTATATTCCTATAGCACATAACCAATTTAGCACATTTATTTACATCCAAATGGTTTCTGAGTTTAGAGTGTATGAAGCAAAAGTTACAAAATACTCTCTCAATTGGTGCTGTGCTAGCAGGGCTTGATAGCAGAAGCATTGCTAGTTAAACAAGTTTGGAGGCAGGCTAATTTTCATATTTATGACAGATTTTTTTTCTTTTTTTTTCCGGAAGTGATAATATACAATACAGTAAAAGTGAATTTTTAATATTACATCTAAAGTTCATAGGCGTAACTAGCGGGGGGGGCGGACCCACCCCAGACAACCCAGTGCCCCCCCCTAGAATTTTAAACTCTTGTGGTAATGTTAGAAGGTAAAAATTTTATTTTTTCGAGAGATTACACATGTCTCAAAGTGGGACGCTAAACTGGTTTTTTTTTCATTTGTTTTAAGTCTATATTTTTCAGATTTAGTCTCTTTTCTCGCTTTTTTACAATTATTTCTTACTCATCGATCGCCCCCAACAGCACATGGTAACACAATCTGCTGTTAAAGAAAACCGATCACTCCTTTTGAAAGAGGGCGGAATTCATTTGTACTATTGGAAATCAGCCGCAGGCTAAAAGGAATGGTCATTTCCTGTCACTGTCTCGGGTTTTTCAATACTGCACCATTGGGGTCTTAATTAGTTACATCTATTTCTTGTTTGGTTTTTTTTTTTTTTTGTAAACAGGGCTGGACACTCAAATACCAGGAAAAACACATGTTCGCATGCTCTGAAGGGCAAATTTAATTCGTCAAACATTCTGTTGGTTGCTGTAATGCTAAGGTATTTTTTCTTTTATTGTGCGTTTCGCTATGACTGATATTAAATCCTCTTCAGAGAAGAAAATTATGAAAAAGGTGGATGTATGAGATCATTTTTTAAAATCTTCAAATTCCTTCAAGCACTCACTAAATCCAGGTATGTTTGGAAAATATACTATAATTCATCTATATTTATGTTTCTGGAAAGATATTAACTTAAACGTTACAACTTTTGTATATTATCTTTTTGTTACGTTTGTTCTCAAATCCAAAGGGACTACTTTCAAACAATTTTTAGGTGCGTTCGTAATTATGTAAATACGTAAGACACATATAGCTGTCCTTCAGTCTGTTTGTCTGTCCGTCCATCCGTCCGCATATAACAACGCAGAAACTACCCAACCGAATCGTTTGAAATTTAAAATGTATAATTATTACATAATTTTGTCGCATCATTTCAAATTTTATGAAAATCCGATGCATAGATCAATTACAGGGACAATCAAAAGTATTCCGTGACATTACGGTCACTGGGGAAAAAGTTTCAAATGCATTTTAATCGTTTGAAATTTAAAATATATAATTATTGCATAATTTTGTCGAGTCATTTCAAATTTTATGAAAATCGGATGGATAGATTAATTACAGGTACAATCAAAAGTATTTCGTTACATTACGGTCAATGGGGGGGGGGAAGTTTCGAATGCATTTTAATGATGTTACACTCATTCGAACATAATAAAATTGATATGCATCTATGAAGTACATATTATAGTATACATTTTGCATAATCTGTGATGCAAAGAACATCTGTTATTGATTTACAAGGCCAGACAAAAGTATTCTATTACATAATGGTATAGAGAGAACATTGTTTGGTGCGCATTTTAATTGTAATTAACTATTTAAAATTTTATGAGATTGATATATATTGCTGAAGAATGTTACAAGTTATTTTCTGTATAAAAGAAAGCAGATAGTATTTACAGGGACACACAAAAGATTTTGTCTACTATACCGTATCCGAAATACTGCGTACTATTACATGAAGATCTAAATAATTTTAAGTGCGTCCGTAATTATATAAATAACTAGCACTGATATTCGTCGTTCAGTCTGTTAGTCCGTCTGTCCATCCGTCTTTACAATTTATGGTACAAAAAATATTCATTATTAATTTACACGGCCACTCAAAAATATTCCTCTACATAATGATATACGAGGCTTTATTATAATATATATGTTTTAATTATATTCAACAATTTCACTTTTATGAATATGGTATACGTTGCTGAGGTGTAATAAAAGTTGTATGTCCATGTATATTTAAAGGAACACAAATGAGAAAAAAAAACAGATTTCGACCAATATACTATATCCAAAGAGCTGTCTACTATAACATCAAGATCTGAATATTTTTAAAACTTAGTTATCGTACGAACGCACCTCATTTGCTACGCTTCACGTGCAGTTTCCAACTTGTTTTATTAAATCTTATTTTAAAAACCCACGAAATAGGCAAGTGGGTAAACGGAAAAAAAGTTACCGGAAAAAAGTGACATAAACACAAAAAGCGGAAAAAAGTGACTGAAAAAAAGTTACAGGAAAAAAAAGGGACAAGGAAAAAAATTACCGGAAAAAAAGTGACAACCAATTGATTTTGGTTATTCATTGGTTAAGTATATGGGAGATCGGGGGAAAGGAGGCACTTAATTTAGGTAAATGTGTTTTTCATGCTGAATTAACTGTTATGTTCAATTTTTGGACATATGATTACCACCTCCCACCCCATCCGCCCTAAATTAGATAAACGGGTTTTTATGCAGAATTATACATGTGTCTTTTTCACTTACCCATCATACGTAGTATAGGGTAAGTCTTGCAATCGTTTTAAAAATCGAAAAAAAAATTTATGACGATTTTACACGTTTCAGAAACTGGAGTTTCCGAAAAACATATTTTTAGAAAAAAAAATTTGCCGTCCGTCCGTCTCTGTGTCTGTCTGTCTGTCTGTCTGTCACCGCTCTATTTCCCGAACAAATTGAGATAGAGACTTAAAACTTTGTATGTGCTTCATATGTAAGAATGGGACGAAGCCTATTTAATATCAGTAACCTCGATTATCCGGAACTATTTTTTTCGGACTCTCGAAAAGTTTGTTCTGATGAAAGGTATACAAAAATTTTCGAAATGTTTTGTTTTAAGGAAAGGATGTAAGAGGCAATAAAATAACAAAAATTTTGCATAAAGAACGAAGTCGATCGGATTATTAGTTGCCGAGATATGTGTAACCCTGTTTTCCACATTCTTCGATTTTTCATGACCCTGTATTTCATTCAAATTTCAATTCAAAGATATATTTCAATTGGAAATGAGACGCTTAATCCGACGCAGTAAATTGTTAGTTAATATGATTATTATTTTTGGAGTTATAAGGATATTTCTTTGACGCAATACGGTACTACTTGCGTATTTTGGAGTTTTATATAATTTGTCAAAATCGACTCGTCAGCAATTCATTGATAAAGCATTACTATGTATATTAAAACTATTTAAATATGCGTTTAAACTTTATTTTGAAATTGCGAAGCATTTTATAAATAGTTTACATGCGTTTTATTTTCATATTTTATATTATGCGAATTCATGATGGTTAAGTATTATGGTGGTCCCCAAATGACTAGTTTGGATATAGGTTCTTTCTGATAAGGATTATACACAGTATATAATGCCTGAAGAGTTTTGGGAGTTTAATTTAGGTAAATGTGGTTTTTCATGCTGAATTACCTGTTTTGGTTCAATTTTTGGACATATGATTACCACCCCCACCCACCCCATCCGCCCTAAATTAGATAAACGGGTTTTTATGCAGAATTATACAACGTGTGTCTTTTTTTGGATATAGGTTCTTTCTCATAAGGATTATACACAGTATATAATGCCTGAAGAGTTTTGGGAGTTTAATGAAAAAAGGAGACAGGGGAAACCTCTCTTAAATTAAATTAATAGTTTTTTTTTTATGCAGAATTATCCGATCTGCTTGGAATTTTGGACATTGGTTCATTATGATAAGATGTATCTCTGATTATTTATGGGGTTCTTTTGCTTATTATAAAAGGGGGACGGGTAATTATCTCTCCCTCAAATTAGATAAATTGGTTTTTAGCCAGAATTATCTAATGTATTTAAAATTTTAAATATAGGTTCTTTCTCATAAGGTAAATCCCTGAATAGTTTTACGGGTTTAATGGCTAAGTATAAAGGGGGGGGGGGAATCCCTCTTAAGTTAAATAAATGCCTTTTTACGCAGAATTATCCGATTTACCTCGAATTTTAGTCATAGGTTTATTATGATAAGACGTATTACTGATTAGTTATGGGGGTTCTTATGCTTATTAAAAAGAGGAGGGGACAAGTAATTATTTCCCCCTTAAATTCGATAAGTCGGTTTTTATTCAGAATTATCCGATGTATTTAAAATTTTAAATATAGATTCTTTTTGATAAGATGAATCTCTGAATAATATCAAGGATTTAATAGCTAAGTATAGAGGGAGAAACAGAGGATAATCCCCCTTAAATAAAAAAATGGCTTCTTACGCAGAATTATCAGATTTGCTTCAATTTTGAATGTCCGGTACATATCGCGGGCGGCTAGTCTCTTAGGAAATTTGACGATCAGGGGATTTCTCGGTAAAGATTTGCCGCAAAAATGCCCAAGTAAATTAAAAAGCGAGTTGAATGCAACCGAACGCAAATAACAAATAAAAAGAAATTTTCTTTATTTTTTAATTTAATGATTGAAAACAATTACGCCAGAAAACATAACACATTTTACCTTTTTCCTTATAATTATTACAATTCAATTTGCATTTAAAACTGGTTTATTTATTTATTTTTTTACTTGTGAAAAAAAAATAATATGCTAAATCATTTGTTGTAATTGTCATTTTAATTTACGCCGAATGCATATCATTTAAAACTGGATTTTTACTAATTAATGTCCCATATTACACATCACAAAATATAATATAAAACATTTAAAAAATATATGTTAAAAAATTTGAATGTACAATACAAACTATGTTGCATGTCACGAACGAATGAACTAGTGAATTCATTAATTTGTAGTAATAATAACAGTTTTTTATTACTAGCTTATGTTAGTAATTAGAAAGCTAATTGTTTAAAAATCTGTAGTTCTTGATAGATCTTCAGTGTTTGAACGCTTAAAAAAATTAAAAAACAAATTTAAATTAAAAAAGAAAAAAAAGAGATTTTAATAAAAACAGGATATTTTTTTCTTTGTTAGGATATTTATAGAGTACTGAAAATTGCTATGCAGAAACATAAACCATAGTTTTAAATGCAAACAGCTATTGAGGATATATAAACAAACCCTTAAAACTATTCAGGGATTCATTTTATGAGAAAGAACCTATATCCAAAATTTGAAATACATCAGATAATTGTGCATAAAAAACAATTTATCTAATTTAGGGGGGGGGGGGATAATCGCCCGTCCTCTCACCTTTTAATTAGCAAAAGAACCCCATAACTAATCAGGGATACCCCTTATCATAATGAACCTACATTCAAATTTTTAAGCTAATCGGATAATTCTGCGTAAAAAGCCATTTATTTAATTTAAGAGAGGTTATCCTTCGTTCCCTCTCTATACTTTACAATTAAACTCCCAAAATTTTTCAGGCATTATATACTGCAACGATGTACTGACAACTTTAATCTGGGCAGAAGACAGATAGCGAAGTCCCATAGTGAAAAGATATACAGGGATGAAAGTATCTTCATTCAAAAGCTGAGAAGAATAGTTGCAATTGACTTCAAGGAACAAGTCTAGAAAAGGATTTCACTGGTCTAGTGGCAATGAGCTGAGGGATGGAATTATTGAGCGTAGAGAGGGAAGGAAGGTAGTTGGAAGAGAGACGTGTGCTGGTAATGCACTAGAGAATATATAAATGTAAGGTGGCTTAGACGTGCTAAGCGACGTGCTAATATTGGAGTGTGGCTCCTAAGTAGTTGTATTGTCGTTTGATTTTTTTTTATTAATTGATCTATAGTTCTAATAAAGAACTTGAGGAACTAAAAATGTGTTATTGATGAACTTAACAAATAAACCAACTGAATAAAGAGAAACTGAGTACACGACACCACAATACTATATATAAGCCTTATCAGAAAGAATCTATATCCAA
Source organism: Maratus speculifer (assembly GCA_964019185.1). NCBI lineage: Eukaryota > Metazoa > Arthropoda > Arachnida > Araneae > Salticidae > Maratus > Maratus speculifer. The sequence goes on along the minus strand of OZ025300.1, from coordinate 280,353,985 downwards.
AATTTGACACACGTTGGATAATTCTGCTTAAAAACCCATTCATCTTATTTAAAACAGAGGGTAATCGTCCATTCCCAAAACTAATCAAACAAGCGCCTTTTCAGTATGAACGTATATCCAAAAATTGAACCAAAACAGTTAATTTAGCATGAAAAACCCATTTACCTAAATTAAGAACCTCCCCCCGACCCCCCTTTCATACTTAACCAATAAATCCCCAAAATCAATAATAAATCCCCAAAATCAATTTCTTGTCACTCTTTTTTTTCCGGTAGCTTTTTTTTCCTTGTCCCTTTTTCCGGTAACATTTTTCCCGTGTCACTTTTTTTTCGCTTTATTAGTTTGTCATTTTTTCCGCTAACTTTTTTTCCTAGATTCAGGATTAAAAAGCTATGTAAGTGAGAAATGTTCTTCATTCTTTGATAAGATTTTTCAGAAGACGATTCTCACAGTGGATGATTTGAAACGAATTTACGACGTGATAGCTACAAAAAGGAGGAAAAATGGTTGTCATGCGATCAAAATTGCTTATAACTCATTAACTAGTTTATTTATTTATTTTAAAAAATGGCGACTCTGTTGTTTATCAGCAACTCTATCTCCCCCTCCCTCCAGAGTCGAATTTTTTCTGCGCCACTGCATTTCAAGAAATTTTTTCTCCCTCTCTCCCAGCCACTGTTTTGAATCGAAAACTTGATGTATAAAGCCACTATCAGATTCACCAACATTTCGAAAGATGTTTGAGCCAACATTTGATTTCCTCCAACTTTTTGCGAAATATCCTCCCAACACGCAGTGTGATAGCAAACAGCAATGTCCCACAACTTTTATCTGCAGTTTCAGAAAAGTCTCCGCTAGCCGAGACTTTTCATCGAACATTTCAACGATAAGCGATTGATAGGAATAGGCGATAAATATTAACGGCTGGTATTATTAGTACTGCTTTTCCTCCGATTTTTTTTTCCAAGGCAATTGTAACCTTTTTCTCTCTTTGAACGGAAAAAATTTGGGTTTAAAATCGGCTGAAAAGTTTGTTGCTCGTAAAGTTTGTGAATCTTACAGTCTCTAAAGACAGAAGAAAGTTTCATCCAATTAGTTTCTTTGATAGATTACACGTTTTCAGGAATGTATTAACAAGTGAGCTTTCCTTTGAGTATTATCAGTTCTAACAAAACTATTTTTACTTTCTTCTATCTTTAAGGAAGAAAATATTGGATTCGTGAAAATTTTCGAAATCCGGTTATTGACGGATTTATCCGTTTTAGGGATCAGATATCCCTAGTTTTTAGTATGAACAAGTTTTTACAAAATATCTCTCTGTGTATATGTGAATCTGTGACTCTGCCTATATGTGATATAAATTTTGTGGACGGTCTATCTCAAGAACTAAAGCACGGAATGTAATCTGTTAGTCCCTGATACAAATTGATACTGATTAGTTTTTGTTGCAAATCACTCAACAGATGGCGCTTCTTTTTGCGCTGCTTTTTTTACGATTAACGCAACAGCTATATGTGAAGAACTAAGGCACGGATATCAACCAAATTTCAGATTCAGTCAGTACTTAACATGAATTGATATTGTATTCGTTTCTGTGTAAATCACTCAACAGATGGCGCTAGTATGCTCCTTTTTCAGGATTTTTGCAATAGCTCTATCTCAAGAACTATCGCACGGAATTTAATTAAAAATTATAATCAGGTAATTCTTGATATAGACTGATAGTCATTAGTTTTTGATGCAAATCGCTCGACAGGTGCGCTGCTATGGTGCATTTTTTACGATTTACGCAACAGCTATATATCCATAACTAATACACGGATTTCCTTTAAACTTCAAATTCAGTTATTTCTCAACATGAATCGATGTTGTTTGCATTTTGGTGTAAATTGCTCACCAGGTGGCACTGCTATATTGCATTTATCTTGTTTTGCGGAATAGATTTATCTCAGGTTCTCAGGTGCACGAATTTCCACCAAACTTTAGATTCAATAAATCCGTGAAATGAACTAGTTTTCTTCATTTTTTGTTGTCAATCTCCTAATATGAGGCGCTGCAATGCTGAATTTTTCACAATTCCTGCAATAGCGCTATTTCAAGAACTAATCAGCAAACTTCACCAAACTTCAGACTCAGGTATAGCTTGATAAATATTGTTGCTGTTTCAGGTTTGGTATAAATCGCCCAACAGGCGGGGCTTTTATGTTGCATTTTTTCACATTTCCGCAATAGTCTTATTTTAAGAACTAATGCAAGAAATTTCATGTCTTTAAAATCTTCACAATGATCATTAATTGCTATTTAATTTTGGCACTGAGGTAGCAAATTTTGACGCATTAAGGATGTATTCGAAAAAAAAAAAATTTCTCTCTCAGCAGCTCAAAATTTTCCTATATATTTTCAGATTCATTTTTAAAAATAAAAACATGAAACTTGCTATGAGATAATTTTTGAAGACATGCTATAACATGCCCTATGACTTCATTTTTCACTGAATTCATTAGAATTTGATTTATCGACAATTATTTTCTCAGCATGACCCTTTTTTTCGTTCCCAGATCTCCCACTTTGGAAAATTCGGTTCAAAAGACGAACTTTGACTGTGTTTTTTGTAATATTTTTTGCATTTATCAAAAAATCGCAGTCATGGACCAAATATAGTTTCTAAAGAAGAAAATTTCCCAGTTTGGTGCGAATGAGAGCAAAAGTGAATCCTTACTAATATTATAAATTGGAAAGTGAGTTTGTTTGTTCCGCTTTCACGCCGTAACTACTGAACCGATTGCTTTGAAATTTTGCAGACGTAAAGTTAGAAGTCCGGATTAAATAATAGGGTACTTTTTATCCCGGAAAAAATTGATATTCCCGAGGGAAAACAAAAATATAGTTTGCCTGATGGATGGATTAGAGATGGCGCTGTGTGTCGTTTAAAACAAGATAAAATATTGCAAACGAATATAAACATGTAAATTTAGAAGCTAAATTATACGATAATGAATCCCCGAAAATGAGGAATTCCCAAGGGATGACGTACAATTTGTTTTATCATCTAAACTGTTTTTTTACATCTACTTATATATTGCAAACGAATATGAACATGCAAATTTAGAAGCTAAATGATACGATAATGAATCCTCGTAAATGAGGAATTCCCGAGGGATGACGTACTATTTGTTTTATCGTCTAAAAATTTTTTTTACATCTACTTATCCTGAAATAACTATAAGTCAACGAATTACTAATTGGTATAAGTATTAGTTACGTTATTTAGTTCTTGAGGTATGCGATTGATGGCGCTGGGTGTTTTCAGAACGTGGTAACGATGTGCAGTAGCTGTATAATAGTTAGGTTAGGTTAGTTTAGTGCTTTTTTTCTAGGTAGATATCTAAAGTAGTTATTGTTTTTTCGATAGGTAATTACGCCGCTTTGTTCATCGTTTAGATTGTTATACAGTAGAGGACCTATTATTCGGAATTCCGAAATCCGGAAGGATCCGAAATCCGGAAATGAAGAAGATTGAGAACGAGAGTAATCATGATGAAATGAATGAATCACGAATCTTTGATCAAATGCGCGTTTTATCGAGATTTTTTTAGATTTCATGCTTTTTTGGCTTTTTTTTTACGAAATTCACATTTTTTCGACAGAATTCACGTTTTTAAAAAAAAAAAACGCAAATTTTTTCAAGTATTGATTCAAGTATCAAAATTCATAATTCAATCAAAGATTCATGATTCATTCATTTCTTCATGATTCATCCCCATAAAAAAACACAAATTTTTTCAGGTATCGTGAAAATACTCTGCAAATTCGTCAAATATCGCGATAAAACCCTGCATATTTCGTCAAATATCGCAATAAAACCCTGCAAATCTCATCAAATATCGCAAAAAAATGCAAATTTTGTGAAACGATCGCGGAAAAATCCCGTGTAAGCGTCCCCCTCTAATTATTTTACGATTTACGTCACATTTCGGGGAGCGGATTAACGGTATTTTATGGTTATATACATATTCATATATGTAAAGCCAGTTAGCAAAACGTCCGAATTTTGAAGTTCTCTGAATTTTGGATGTCCATATATTTGACTTTGTACTATAGTACAAGAGTCAAAGTTGTAGCTTAGTGTTTTTTCCACAGACTTCTCATACAACACACTTTTCATTCATATTCTAGATATCAGTGCTATAATTTTGTTGTTATTTTAAAATTTTCCGTGTTTTTTTTGTTTTTTTTTTTTGGAGGGGGGGAGGGGAGTGTCGTTTCGAACGGACCCGAAATCCGGAAAATTCCAAAATCCGGAAAGCCCTCGGTCCCGACGATTCCGGATAATAGGTCCTCTACTGTAGTTTAGTTTGGGATTTTAGTTTAGTTTAGGTTTATAGTTTACTCATATTTTCACAATGCCTCGCAAACGTAAATCTAATTTGTCGAGCACCTCATCTAAAACTCGGGCAATGAAAATTGCCCGATCTCAAGAATCGTCTCTCCATGCTGAATTAAGAAGGCGCGAACAAGCAGAGCGTCAGGCTGCTTCTAGAGCTGCTGAGCTACCATCTCAGCGGCAGCAAAGACTTGAGGAGCAAGCCGCTCGCCAAGCTTCTTTGAGGGCTTCTGAGAATGATATTCGTACTCAAGTCTATTTATCGCAACAGGCTCAACGTCAGCATGGTCAGCTCTATGTAGCGTGTTCCCGGATTTCCAGTGCCCAAAATCTGCATGTTTTTGCTCCACAAGGGAAAACATATAATATAGTGTACCATTCAGTTTTGGTTTAACAACTACTCGTATCCAGCGTTACATCGCGCTTCTTACATTTTTCCATGGAAGTGAGAAGTTTTCTTATAGTTGTGCTTTATACCGCAATATAACCGAATTCCACGCGGGCGAAGTACGCGGGCGGAAAGCTAGTCTTAAAATAAATCAGAAAAAGAAAGTTTTGGGATTGCCACATCCGACTAGTTACATACTATTATATTTTGGAAATTATCAAACATTTTACTAAAAAACAACATTGTTACACTATTATTGTTTTCCAAACAATAATATATTTTACAATTATTGTTTAAAAATTATCAAATTGATGGGGCCGTGGCCCCCCCTAGAAAAATTCTCTAGTTACGCCTATGCTAAAGTTGTACATGTGTGACAGATGTTTAATGTGAAATTTTACAGATCAGTGTAGTATTTGAGGTTTCTGACGAGGTTTTTGACAAGAGGTTTTAGCCACGACGGTTTAAACCACGTTTTTAACCGGATAAAACCGCACACTGTCAAAAACTTGCCAACCCTGATTTACTGTTCATGGAAGCAGGCCCCAATTATGACTAATTAGGGCCCTGGGCAAAGATAAATTAGGGGCCCTTTTTGAATCATCGCAACTTTGTTCAAACAGAACTGATGGTAACTCATATGTATAACTCATATGTATATGTGTAATGCATAAACATATTTTCGCACCTTGGATATAAATAGATCAAAATTCTTAGCTCTGTAAATTCTAAATTAAATATCTTATTTAACAAAAGTATACTTTTTTTCCCCCTTTGTCCAAACTCTTTAATATAACTGGTAATTTGTTACATTACTTTAACAAGGAGAGGGTACGAGGCTTGTGTCACCGAATCTAGCAAGCCTTTGGATATTTATAGAGTGTAGTTAGTATATAAACATATCACAAGGATAAAGTGCAATATTCAGGGGGGCCTTAAAAAACGACCACCAAAGTTCACCCATTATTGACGCAAAACATGTAATCAAATAAACTGAACTCCTTTCCGAGGGCTCGATTATACGGTTGGCAAGGTACCAGACATTTACTTTTCGCACTTTTCTGCAGTCAGCTGGTTCAAATCCTGCCCAGGCCTTTTTTTTTTCACAGACAAAATTAGGATTAAATATTTTCGGACTATAATATCTGATTATTTACAATGACAAATATTAATAAGAACATACTTCTGCACTCATATACACACACACACACACATATATATATATGTACTTATTTATTTACAGAGAGATTGCACTTTTATGGATTGAATGAAAATCAGTCGGCAACATTTTAATTTTATTCATTCTTATATATAGATATTTCTACAAATATATCACTGTTCTTCGCAGCGGAGTAAATTAAAATACACTACATAAAATTAAAATATGCTTTTTCATTTTTGTCTTGTCATTATCCATCAATTTAAAAGATTAGAATTTTTTTTTTTTTTTTGGAAAATGTAATTTTTTTTTTTAATATTGACTCTCATGTTTTGATTAAGAATAACTGTTTTTGGTTAAAACCGTTTTCGGTAGGGATGCACTGAATAGTGATTTTGGCCGAATGCCGAATATTCAGCTGACAGGTGAACCGAATACCGAATATTCGGCTAGCTCAATAGTAATTGTTGGGCCGAATAGTTAACTATTCGGCCGAATACCGAATATTCGGCTTTCCAAATACTTTTTATATTTCAAAATTTAAAGGTACTAAAATGTTACTTTTTAAAACAGTTTTACATAATATTTAATAAAAGAAACATTTTGATAAACAAGAGCTTTTTATAAGAGCATTTAGTATTGAAAAAAATCTGCCTTGAGTTATTTAAGAAGCGCAGTTATGAAACTTTAATTAATAAAATTTTCTACAAATCAAAACAAACATTTTAAAATCAAATAATGAAAAAATGGCTGAAGAAAAATTTTACAGTCCTTTTTAAATAACTGAAGGCAGATTTTTTTCAATGTAAAGTACAAATACTTTCAACTTAATTCTAAATAAAGGTATGTTTGGCTCATAGTTCTTTTCTTATGAATGGTGGTATTTTCCACCCTTCCCATCATATCATATTTTACAGAAATCAAAGCATGTGAGTTGAAAATATGTTATCTTATTTATTGTTAATGTAATAAACGAACACACAAGTTTTGACCTACAGTGAGATGAAATACAATGCACTTATGACTCAATAAGTTGATTTTGATTATGGTTTCATGAACAAAAATTGTCTGCCTTGATAGCTATTACTAATCTCAAAAGTTTTTTTTTTTTTTCTTTTAAAGGACTTTTATTTGGAGAAAAAGCAAGAAACAGATTATTTACTAAAAATTTAGAAACTTGTATCAGCACATAATTTATTCCTAAGGAGAATCCTAATAAATCACCATTTTAATCCTTCTCATGGTTAATTTTCTTAAGTTATACTTTACAAACAGCAAATAAATAATGTAAAAACATTCTATTTTATTTAAAAATGATTTTGTTTCTAATTATTACTTACTCATTATACGTAGTATAGGGTAAGTCTTGCAATCGTTTTGAAAATTGAAAAAAAAATTTTGACGGATTTACATGTTTTAGATAGTGAAGATTCCAAAAAACATATTTTTAGAAAAAAAAATTTGCCATCCGTCTGTCTGTCTGTAAACGCTCTATCTCCCGAACAAATTGAGATAGAGACTTGAAATTTTGTATGTAGTTAGTATGTAAGAATGAGACAAAGCCTATTTAATATCAGCAACCTCGATTATCTGGAACTATTTTTTTCGGACTCTCGAAAAATTCGTTCTGATAAAAGGTACATAAAAATTTTCGAATTTTTTTGTTCTAAGGAATGAACGTAAAAGGGAATAAAATAACACACAATTTGCATATAGAACGAAGTCGATCTCATTATTAGTTGCCGAGATATTTGTAATCTTGTTTTCCACATTCTTCGATTTTTCATGACCTTGTATTTCATTCAAATTTCAATTCAATGGTACATTTTAATTGGAAATGAGACACTTAATCTGACGCAGTTAATTGTTAGTTAATAGAATTATTATTTTTGGAGTTATAAGGATGTTTCTTTTACGGAGTTCGGTACTACTTGAGTAGTTTGGCGTTTTATATAATTTGTTGAAATTGGTACATCAGCAGTTCTTTAATATAGCATTACTATGTATATTAGCAATATTTAAATTTTGTTTATGAATTGCAATGCATTGTATAAATAGTTTTCACATGTTTTATTTTCATATACATATCCATGATGGGTAAGTATTACGGTGGCCCCCAACGACTAGTTTTAAATATAAATTAAAAAATTGACAGTTAAAAGTACAAATAGTGAAAATTTTTTTAAAGGTTTTATTAAGTATTGAATTCAGCCAAATACTTTGATATTCGGCCATACCGAATATTCGGCAGGCCGAATAGTTTCATATTTGGCCAAGCCGAATATTCGGCTCAACCGAATAATTTAATATTCGGCCTAACCGAATATTCGGTAACATGGCCGAATAGGCCGAATACCGAATAGATGCCGAATATTCAGTGCATCCCTAGTTTTCGGGAACATTTTATCACGCAGGCAAGTGGTTGTTAAGCAAAACAAGCTTGTTAGTACACTATAGAAAATAAACAGCGAGGGTTTATGTTTATTCTTTCAGCAGTTACCTGCTACACAGCGAATATATCCGGTAATTTGTTTTTAAAGTTTTTCGGTGATTAGATGTTGTTCTTAATTAATATGAAAAAAGTTATTCTGTAAAAAATTCCTCTTGGAGAAGTTTCAAAATGTCACTTGTAAAAGTATGAACTTAATTTTTAAATACATAGTATTGAATTGAATGTAAAATAGCTGTACGTAATTTTAAAATACATGTAAGTTACTGTAAAATAAATACAGTACAGAACTATTTATCCGGAATGGTTGGGGTCAGATGTATTCCAGATAACTGGTTTTTCTGATTAACTGGTTAGGCATTAAAGCAGCATCCATTTGATAAGTTTTGTGAAACATATGTAGTTGTGGTATTACTTATAATTTTAAATTGATTATTAGATTACTTGAACCAAGAATCTGATGCAAGTAAGATCAATTGTTAGAGTTTGAAAGCAGATAATTTATGTGAACTCCTTGAACAAAAATTCTTCTGTTTTCTCAACATAAAAATGAAAACATTTATATTATTTATTAATGTATAACATGATTATATGCTTCTATTTCAAATACTAGATGCTGTTATCGAACTATACAATTGTTTCAAGCAATGTATATGTCAAACTGTGTATGACATTTTTTTCTAAAAAGATTCTAACATCAGTCTATTAGAAATATCATTCCGGATAACTGGTTTCCGGATAAATGGTTCCATACTGGATATAAATAATTTACAGAAATCCAAAGATGTTGAATGTAAAAGAAATACGTGTATATAGCATAAGTTTTTTTTACTTTTTTTTATATATCTGTAGCGTTTCAATGAAACTCTGTTACTCTTTGTAAATAAATAAATGTGTATTAATGAGCTTAGGAACATGTTCTTATTTATATTTGTCATACGTATACATAATCAGATATTGTAGTCCAAAAATAACTAATACTAATTTTGTCTGTGAAAAAAAAAGGGTTTGGGTGGGATTTGAACCTGCTGACTGCAGAAAAGTGCGAAAAGTAAATGTCTGGCGCCTTGCCAACCGTACAATCAAGCCCTCGGAAAGGAGTTCAGTTTATTTGATTATATGTTTTGCGTCAATAATGGGTGAACTTTGGGGGTCCTTTTTTAAGGCCCCTCTGAATATTGGACTTTATCCTTGTGATATGTTTATATACTAACTATACTCTATAAATACCCAAAGGCTCACTGGATTCGGTGACACAAGCCTCGTATCCTCTCCTTGTAAGATGAATTTAAAAACTTCAACATAGGGGAGTGTGCGAATTGGAAAAAGAAAAGAAATATTTTAATGTGTGGATTTGGGGGCCCATGGACAAGATCCTAATTTGCCCATGTGGTAATAAAGGCCTGCAAGGAAGCTGTTCACACATTTCAAATCAAGTCATCAGATGACTTACAAAAGGATCATCTGATCGTCAGCAAGGACAATTTTCCACTGATTAATGTTCTAACAATTCAGAATTTGAAAATGAATGCCACTTAGCTTAGTCCAGCAGATCTGCAATAATTTCTTTCTTAGAAATTTTAAAGTTTTCTACTTCATGTTCATTTACATCATCAAATTTAAAAAATAAAATCACAGATGGCCACAAATTGCATCACCTTTGGATCTGTGTATATCTGTCTGCTATATTCCATGTTTGATGTAAAATACATCTTTAATTTTTACATTTTTCAAATGAAACAAATTATTTTTTGGTTTGCATTTTGGTTTTCGGAGCTTACTGGATGCAGGGTTTCTGGATAACGGGTCCCATACTGTGGCCCCTTTAAAACTTATTAAGCAAAATAAATAAATAAATAAATAAATGAAACCTTGACAAAGAACAGCTGTCCAAATGTTTTTCCTGCAACAGAGCCTCCGGTGTTACTTTCTAAATCTCCTTGCACTTCAACTATCACCCACTCTTTTGTGTCTTTTCTGCAAAAGGATAATAAAATTTAATGAGATTATAAGTAAAAGTGATAAACTAAAACTATGATAAAAAGTTTATGAAATCCAATAGATTTTTTTTTTTAATCACCAGATTTTAAAAGATTCACCTTTTATATACACATTTTAATAAAAATTTTATTTTACTTAAGAAAGGTGTTATAATAATTAAAAATAAATGACATTGACATGTTTCAGATCCGTCTAATAAGATCCATAATCATAATAAAATTTCAAAACATTTCACTTTCAATACAAAAGACACACGACAATGAGATATAAACAAAAAACACACGCTCTATTGTAAAAAATTAAATTAAAATAGACCATGATCTAAAAGAATTTCCAATATGGTTAGAATTAATGAATAAATTCCTCATGAGAGCTTGAATAGGATGAACTCACTTAATGACAACAAGAAAGAAATTCACAATTTTAGGGGAGGGGTGAAACTTAGGAAAAACTTTTCAAAAAAAGTATAAAAATAAGTATCCTAGGTGTAAAAGTGTAAAAAATTTACACCTAAAGTGTAAAAGTTGGCAATTATGCATAATATATAATAAAAACGGTAGAAATAATGAGTGATATTATTTTAATATCAAACATAATAATAAAACCAGCCCAAGTTAAAAATTACTATCAATATGAAAGTCATTTAAATTAAAATTGATTACACACATTTCTACCAATATTTGAACCATGACTTAATCCAGAAAGGGTCAAAACAAAAGTTTTATCCTAAAACTTCGACTAAAGGCTAAATTTTGCAGTTCTACCACAAATAAACTAAAAGAAAATCAAACTATTGGTAGGATTTTAGAAAAAATACGATGAAAGGAAAAAGAGGTTGATTGGTTGACAAACAACTTGGGTTGAGATTCAAATGGAGAGAATGTTTTGCGCGGGTAATTATCACGTGACAATGACCTAAGATACTTAGACACCACATTGGCAACCTTTTCTTAGGCCGACATCTTTGCCTTCCGTCACGTGACGGAGGGCAGATTTAGCGCGCCAAACCGGTTTTTCTCCCGCCGAAACTCACATTATTATGTTTGTCTTGAGTTGACCGCACTACTGTTTTTATCTTCGTGAAATCCGAAAGATGCCAATAAAGCGATCACCACCAAAAAACGGCATCTTTTCGACAAAGATGTTGGATTCGAAACCATGCCGAGAGAACAATGAGATGTGGCGTCTACGTATATTAGAAAGTCAATGTCACGTGATTAAAAATTGCATGGTAATCAACAGATTCGCTACACCAGCGCTCTCTAGGCTCATAGAGTAAAAAGAAAGAATAGAGATGAAATACACCATTGAAAATATTCAGAAAATTACCTTTGGTTTTAAAGACTATTTTCTGACAAATGAGAAATGAGAACGCTGCGTTAAAGCTTATGGAGCATTCTCATTGGTCCGAAAATAGTCAGCCTTTACAAACAGAGGTGGTTTTTTACTTTTTTTTTTTTTTTTTTTTTTTTTTTTATACAGTATATGGTGTTTTTTTTTTTTTTTTTTTTTTAATTCTAATATTAAAAGAAAGGATAATATCACTATATATTTATAAAAATGATAAACAGAAGGAAAAAAAATGGAACATGTTTGTTTATTTTATTTAAATATTTTTTTTTTAAGTTTGAAATATTTTCTACTATGTGAAGAATTGAGGAGGGGGGGGAGGGGTATTAGAAGTATTTTTGTTTTTTACTGTAAATTAACAAAAATGGGCAGGAAATTTTTAAAACAGTAAAAAGTTTTTAAATTTGTGTTTTGTGAGAGAGTATGGATTTAAGTAGAATATAAATAATAAAAATTATAAAAATAAATAGAAATCTAACAAATTTTTACTCTGGAAAAAAATATCTTTTGCCATTTGAAGAGTTTGGGGTGATCAGGATTAAAATACTGATGTATGATTATTCTTTTTTTTTTTTTTTTTATATAATAAATTTACTAAATGTCCAGAAATATTTTTAAAAATTAAAAAGATTTTGGACGTGCGTTTGTAAAGCCACAAATTCTCAACCTAAAACAAGCAAAAACGCAAGTGTGGACATTCAAAAGGTAAATATAAAATTGATTAAAATAATGATAACATTACATAATTGACGAATTTCTTAATTGATGAATAATACTTTTCATTAAAAAAATATGCTCAGATGTCAATAGATTTCGCTCACAAAAATCTGTTATTACAAATAAAAATATTCAAAAAGGTGATAATATTAAAAATAAATAAATAAATAAATTTTATAAAGGTAATGGTTATTATTATTATCACATATTTGTTTTGAGAAATCTAGAAAAAAATTGGGCAACCAAAAAATCTCTTGGCACATTTAACAAAAAAAAAAAAAAAAAAAAAAAAAAAAAAAAAAAAATCGCAAATCCATTTCTAATGTTTATAATAATAAACATATAATGACAGGACCCGACTTAGATAGTGGGGGGCCCTGGGCCAAACATTATAGGGGGGGGGCTTCTATCTTAAAATTTTTCGTAAATTATACTGAAGTGACTAAAATTGAAATTCATAACTATTGTTACATAAATATTGTGTACATAAATTTCGTACCATGTACTATTCACAAGTATTAAGAAAGATCCTTAAAATAGGAAGAAAGAAAAGAATTTTTGTCACTTTTGGCCATTTTTTATCATTTGACACTCTTTTAACGAAAAACTTATATCTGTCCTTGGGGGGGCCCTTAAGCCGGGGGGAGCAGGGCAATTGCCCCGCATGCCCCCGCCTTAGTCAGGCCCTGTATAATGATTTAAGATGCAATATATCTTTACAAAAGTAATAAGAAAGATTAAATATTTCTGCGTCATTAAACATATGTAAATTCGGATAATCGAGGAAGATTTTAAAAACAATTAATTATAAGTGATGTGATTAGAAGAAATGTTTGTCTATAATAATTTATAAATAAATTTCCAATTAAATAGTTAAAGAAATTTGTGTAATGGGAGAAAAATTATAAATTTTAAAGTCAATTTTTCTTTAGAATGGAATTTAAGAAAACTTACTATTTTTTATAAATACAAGAAATCTACCAGGGGCGGGGGAGATACTTAATATAAATAATAATGTATAATGTACGTAATAATGTAACAAAATAATTATAATAAAATAAAAATTGTTATGATAAAATTAATTAGATAAATTTCTATATGAAAGGGATAAATTAGCAAAGCTTTCTGCGTATTGAAAAATAATCTGTATAATGCGTCCTGTGCAAATTTACGAGCAAACTGACAGTGACATAAAAATAATCAAAAAATAAAAGGTTGCAAAAACTAATTTTCTGAATTGTATATTAAAAACGTGAAACAATGTAAAACGTATTAAACAAAATCTTATTTTCAATAGAAAAAAAAGCAATGTTTTTCTTTATTTTAAATATCAACGTTGCGTAATTAAAGCTCATTGGGGGCCTACCATAAATGATGACTCGCGTTTTTTCCATATTTTTGACTTCCCTCCCTCCATTTGTCACATTTGTCAAATTGCACTTTACCCCCATCCCCCTCCTGTGACGTATCACACTATATTACGTAAATATATACTTGCAATTCATAAACAAAGCACGACATTTTAGATAATATTTCCAATTTTATTTTTAAACTTTAACTATGTGTTTTAATGACATTTGTGAGCTGAACAATTACAATTATTCGTATTTTGTATAAAACAAAAATTTATAAAAGAAAAAGAAAAAAAAGAAGAAGAAGAAGAAAATATTAGTAAAATATTAATACAAAACAGCAATTAAAAACAACAGTATTTTGGAATTTGAAATAGAATTTAATATATTTGGCTTTAAATCTTTTTTTTTTTTTTTTTTTTTGTGAACACAAAATATTTTAACTTTAAAATAAATTCATATTTTAATCTGCTATATTTCAATGATTTCATTCTAACCAAAGTGTCACAATTCTTCTAATCCCCTCCTACTGCCTTGTCACAAACTGTCACAATTTCATAAAACCCTCCATTTCAAGCGCGACATCATTTATGGTAAACCCCTTAGGCTAAAGAGAGAAATCAGACCACAGCCCAGAGTCCAGGTACTCTTTCCCCACCTGCAGTATTAATGGACTAAGCCATTTCATAGTGAGCCACTCTTCGAAAGAGCCGCTAGTTTGCTGAGAAGCCTTCATTTTTCCCACCAGTTATTTTTTTATTGTTAAGTTTAACTTTTTTAATCAGAGCATTCTCGTGATTTAATTACAAAAAATCTTCTTTTTAAAAAAACCGGTGGTAAAAGATTAAAAATTAAGCAAACAACAGTTTTGGCGAAGAGGTTAAAGAGTATTCGACATGGTAGCGTATTTTTAAAAATTCTTTTTCATTACCAACCGGTGATAAACAGCCAAATAAGGAAATTTTCACAGAAGTAACAGATTAGATATTAATCTAATTTAATCAAAGGAAATTTTCTTCATTTTTTTACGGACATTGTATGGAGGTTCCGTAGATTTTTTTTTATATAAACGTATATACAGTGTCTCACAAAAGTGATGGAACACTTGTGCTTTATAAAAAGAAATTGCAATAAAATAAATAAACAAACATGTGCAAAAATTTTTTGGGTGTGTTTCATATTTATAGTTAGTAACAATTATTACATAACATACATTTTGTCAAAATATTAAAATATTAATTTAGTAAAAATACAATTGTTCAGAACGGAGCAAAAAATGACTCACATAAGTGATGGGACACTTACTTTTCCATCAAATATTTATCCAAAAATTTTACTTTTTAAAAGGTTTTAATATTTTGTTGGATTTCCTTTTACTTTTAAAACATGATTTAATCTTTTTGGGATGGATTCGACTAATTTTTTTGTGATTTCTGGAGTGATTTTACCCCCATTCTTCTTGAAGCACCGATTTTAGTTGTTGTTTTGAAGAAATGGTGTGCTTGCGAATTCTTGATTCCAATTCTTGCCAAATATTCTCTATGGGATTTAAGTCTGGAGATTGTGGTGGTGTTTTTATTATTTCAGGACAGTTATATAAGGAAAGGGCATGTTTACAAACAAACACTTCTGTCAACCAATCTACCGCTACATTTTTTGTCATAGCGATCATTGTAGGAATCATCTTGACGACGTAGCCCAATCATATCATACTTACTTATTCATTGGCAAATTTAGACCAATCAAATTCTCGGAGCTCATCCGTAGTGTCAGTCGTTAAAGAAAGGACAGGTTTTTCTCTCTTATCCACAGTAATTCGTCCACAGTGACTTCAGCTGCCCTTTCCTTATAGCAGCCAGAGTCTAACGTTCAGAGCAGTAGGCTTGGGGTCATTGTCCTGGTAGAATTTAAAATCGTTATGAAGGTTCAATTTTCGTGCTGAAGATTTCAAATTTTGCTTTAAAATATCAATATACTTGTACTGATCCATTATACTGTCAATAAAAACAAGATTACCAACTTCAGCGGACGACATACACCCCCATACCATAACTCCTCCTCCACCATGTTTTACTGTTGGTACCAAGTTCTGTTTGCGAAATTCTTCCCTGGGTTTTCTCCACATCACGATTCTACCGTCAGAACCAAATATATTAAATTTACTCTCATCAGCAAATATAACTTTATTGCAGTAATCAGAACTCTTATTTATGTTGGATTTTGCGAAAGCTAGTCTGAGTTTTCTATTCTTTTCACTTACGAAGAATTTTTTCCTGGCTACTCTACCGTGATATCCAGCAGATCGAATTACCCTTCTAATAGTCTCAGGATTAACAATTATTCCATATAATGCTTGTAAATCAGCAGCAACTTTTGAAGCACTAATTCTGGGATTTTTTTTTTAATATTTCGAACGATAATTCGCTTTATTCCATTGGATAGCTTTGATGGTCGGCCAGGTGTTCTTTTATCCTGAATCATATGATTATTTTTATATCGTTTAATGATATTGAAAACTGTTGAACGACTCAAGTTAACTGTTTCAGCAGTTTTTCTAATAGATTTTCCACGTTCACTATGCAAATTAATAACTAATTTTCGAATTTCAGGCGAAGTTTCTTTTCGTTTAGCATTCATGGCTACACAGAGCTAAAAAACACCAAAATTCCAAAACAAACTGGAGAGAAATACTGCAGACGATTTTATAAATTATTGTCAATTGCTTTTAAGTAAAAATAAAACCCCAAAAAATATTTTTATTGCTTATTTCAGACGATTTTTGTTGCATATATAATGGTGTCCCATCACTTATGTGAGCTATTTTTTGCTCCCTTCTAAACATTTGTATTTTTATTAAATTAATATTTTAATATTTTGACAAAATGTATGTTATGTAATAATCTTTACTAAATTTAAGTATGAAACACACCCACAAAAAAATGTTTACATGTTTTTTTAATTTATTTGATTAGTTTCCCTTTGTAAACCACAAGTGTCCCATCACTTATGTGAGACACTGTATATTCTTGAGAAGAACATTCTGTAATTTTTTCATATTTTTCGGAGTATGCTCGTATGGAGACCTTCCTTGTTAGAGTTCTTAGACGCTTCTAACTTTGTGTGAATTTCTAGCTCACTTTTATCAAACATGTAAATTAAAGTATCTATGAAAATCTGGATAAAACTTACTTGAATATATTAGAAGCCGTCCGTAAATGATGTCACACATTTTTTCAATACTTTTTTATCTCCTCCCCCCCCCCCTCTTGTCACATGTCAAGTTATATTAGATAAACATATACTTAGAGTTCAGTGACAAAGCATTACACTATAGATCATTTCCAATTTTATTTTCAAACTTTAACTGTGTATTTAAATGACATTTGTGAGCATAACAATGAAAATGATTCATGTACTTATTTTATATGAAATAAGTTTAAAGTTGACAACAAATAACATAATTAACATACAATAATAATAAAATATTAATATGAAAAAAAAGAACTGAAAACAGTAATATTTTGGAAATTGAAGTGGAATTTAATAAATTTGGTTTTAAACCTTATCTTTACTTTATGAATACAAATTTCATAATTTAATCTACTGATTTTAATGTTTTTATTTTAATCAAAACGTGTGATATCATGTTTCGTTTTACCCCCTCCCACCCCCTTGTCACAAACTGTCACAATTTCACGAAGACCGCTCCTCCCATCCAGGCGTGACATCATTTATGGCCCCTTAAATGAATGTAGAATGTTAGAATAAAACTAATGGGAGGGGACATGGTGTACTAGACGTGTTTTTCCTTAAGGAATCTCCGCAAGCAAGCTTATTTAAGAAAAAAAAAGGGGGGGGGGGGTTCTGCAGATGTCATAGGCGTAACTAGAGAATTTTTCTAGGGGGGGCCACGGCCCGAGCTATTTGATAATTTTTAAACAATAATTGTAAAAACTATTATTGTTTGGAAAACAACAATAGTGTGACAATGTTGTTTTATAGTAAATTGTTTGATAATTTCCAAACAATAATAGTATTAGTAACTAGTCGGATGTGGCAATTCCAAAACTTTCTTTTTCTGATTTATTTTAAGATTCACTTTTGCTCTCAAACGCATTAAACTGGGAAATTCTCTTATTTAGAAACTATATTAGATCCCATGACTGCGATTTTTTGATAAATGCAGAAAATATTACAAAAACTGCAGTCAAAGTCCGTCTTTTGAACCGAATTTTCCAAAGCGGGAGATCTGGGAACGAAAAAAAGGGGCAAGCTGAGAAAATAATTGTCGATAAATCAAATTCTAATGAATTCAGAGAAAAATAAAGTCATACGGCATCTTATAACATATCATAAAAAATTATCTCAGCAAGTTTCATGTTTTTACTTTTAAAAATGAATCTGAAAATGTATAGGAAAATTTTGAGCTGCTGAGAGAGAAAAAACATTTTTTCGAATACACCCTTAATGTGTCAAAATTTGCTATCTCAGTGCCAAAATTAAATGGCAATTTATGATCATTGTGACGATTTTAAAGACATGAACTTCCTTCCATTAGTTCTTAAAATAAGACTATTGCGGAAATGTAAAAAAATGCAACATAAAAGCGCCCCCTGTTGGGCGATTTATACCAAAACATAATCAGCAATAATATTTATCAACCTATACCTGAATCTGAAATTTGGCGAAGTTCGCTGATTAGTTCTTTAAATAGAGCTATTGCTGAAATTGAGAAAAATTCAGCAATGGAGCACCACTTATTGAGAGATTGACAACAAAACATGAACAAAGCTAGTTCATTTCACGGATTTACTGAATCTAAAGTTTGATGAAAATTTCTGCACCTGAGAACCTGAGATAGAGCTATTGTGCAAATCGTGAAAAATGCAACATAGCAGTGCCACCTGTTGAGCAATTTACACCAAAGTGCAAACAACATCGATTCATGTTGAGAACTAACTGCATCTGAAGTTTAAAGGAAATCCGTGTATTAGTTATGGATATATAGCTGTTGCGAAAATCGTAAAAAATGCACCATAGCAGCGCACCTGTCGAGCGATTTGCACCAAAAACTAATCAGTATCAATCTTATCAAGAACTACCTGATTATAATTTTTAATTAAATTCCGTGCGATAGTCCTTGAGATAGAGCTATTGCAAAAATCGTGAAAAATTTAGCATACCAGCGCCTTCTGTTGAGCGATTTACACAGAAACCAATACAATATCAGTTCATGTTAAGTACTGACTGAATCTGAAGTTTGGTTGATATCCGTGCGTTAGTTCTTCAGATATAGCTGCTGCGTTAATCGTAAAAAAAAGCAGCGTAGAAGCGCCATCTGTTGAGTGATTTGCAACAAATACTAATCAATATGAATTTGTATTAGGGACTACCTGAATATAAATTTTTATTACATTCCGTGCATTAGTTCTTGAGATAGAGCTTCCACAAAATTTATGTCACATATAGACAGAGTCAGATTCACATATACACAAACAGACATTTTTTAAAAACTTGTTCTTACTAAAAACTAGGAATCTCTGATCCCTAAAACGGGTAAATCCGTCAAAAACCGGAATTCGAAAATTTTCACGAATCCAATATTTTCTTCCGTAAAGATATAAAAAAGTAAAAATAGTTTTGTTAGAACTGATAATACTCAAAGGAAAGTTCACTTGTTAATACATTCCTGAAAACGTATAATCTATCAAAGAAACTAATTGGATGAAACTTTCTTCTGTCTTTAGTGGCTATCAGATTCAAAAAATTTACGAGCAACAAACTTTTCAACCGATTTTAACTCCAACTTTTTCCCGTTCAAAGAGAGAAAAAGGTTATAATTATTTGCACAAAGTTGGAGGAATAGCAAGAAAACCAATGCTACTAGCACCAGCCGTTAATATTTATCGCCTATTCCTATCAATCGCTTATCTCTGATCCGTTGAAATGCTCGATGTACAATGAAAAGTCTCGGCTAGCAGAGATTTTTTTGGAACTGCAGAAAAAAGTTGGGGGACATTGCTGTTTGCTATCACACATCACACTGGGTGTTGTGCGGAAATTTCGCGAAAAGTTGGAGGAAATCAAGTGTTGGCTCAAAAATCTTTCGAAATGTTGGTGAATCTAATAGTGGCTTTATTCATCAAGTTTTCGATTCAAAACAGTGGCTGGGGGAGATAAAGTTGTTTATAAACAACACAGTCGCCATTTTTTTAAAGAAATATATAAATTAGTTAATGAGTTATAAGCAATTTTGATCGCATGACAACCATTTTTCCTCCTTTTTGTCGCTACCATGTCGCAAATTCGTTTCAAATCATCAACTGTGAGAATCGTCTGCTGAAAGATCTTATCAAAGAATGAAGAACATTTCTCACTTACATAGCTTTTCAATCCTGAATCTAGGAAAAAAAGTTGGAGGAAAAAATGTCATAAATTAAAAAAGCGAAAAAAAAAGTGACACAGGAAAAATGTTACCCAAAACAGGGACAAGGAAAAAAAAGTTACCGGAAAAAAAGAGAGACAAGGAATTGATTTTGGGGATTTATTGGTTAAGTATGAAAGGGGGGTGGGGGGAGGCTCTTAATTTAGGTAAATGGGTTTTTCATGCTAAATTTACTGTTTTGGTTCAATTTTCGGATATACGTTCATACTGAAAAGACGCTTGTTTGATTAGTTTTGGGAATGGACGATTTACCCTCCCCCCTCCGTTCTAAATAAGATGAATGAGTTTTTAAGCAGAATTATTCAACGTGTGTCAAATTTTGGATATAGGTTCTTTCTGACAAGGCTTATATATAGTATTGTGGTGTCGTGTCCTCAGTTTCTCACATTTTTAGTTCAAGTTCTTTATTAGAACTATAGATCAATTAATAAAAAAATAAATAAAACGATATTACAACTACATAGGAGCCACCTCCAATATTACATTTCGCTTAGCACATCTAAGCCACCTTACATCTATGTACTCTCTAGTAAATTAACAGCACATGTCTCTCTTCCAACTACTTCCTTCCCTCTCTACGCTCAACAATCCCACCCCTCAGCTCATTGCCACTAGACCAGTGAAATCTTTTCTAGTTCCTTGAGGTCAATTGCAGCTATTCTTCTCAATTTTAGAATGAAGACACTTTCACCCTTTTCACAATGGGATTTCGCTATCTATCTTCTGCCCAGATTAAAGTTGTCAATAAGTCGTCGCAGTATATAATGTCCGAAGAATTTTGGGAATTTAAGGGTGTTTTCCAATTTATTTTTGAATTCACTTTTGCTCTCAAACACATGAAACTCGCAGATTTTCTTATTTAGAAAGTGCACAAGATGCCGTGAAGGTCAATTCTTTGATAAGTGCACAAAATATTGCAAAAAAAGCAATCAAAAAAGGCAATTTGAACCGATTTTTCCGAAGTGGGAGATAAGGGAACGAATAAAAGGGTCTTCCTGAGAAGTTAATTGCTTATAAATCAAATTCTAATGAATTGTGCGTAAAAAGACATCACACGGCACCTTATACGTCCTTTCAAAAATCCCCTCAGCAAGTTTCATGCTTCTACTTTAAAAAATGTGTCTGAAATTGTATCGGGAAATTTCGAGCTGCTGAAGATGGAAAAGCGTTTTTTCGAATATACCCTTAATGGTAAAGTATAAAAGAGGAACGAGGATAACCTCTCTTAAATTAAATAAATGGCTTTTTACGCAGAATTATTCGATTTGCTTAAAAATTTGAATGTAGGTTCATTATGATAAGGGGTATCCCTGAATAGTTATGGGGTTCTTTTGCTAATTAAAAAGTGGAAGGACGGGCGATTATTCCCCCCTTAAATTTGATAAATTGTTTTTATGCACAATTATCCGATGTATTTCAAATTTTAGATATAGGTTCTTTCTAATAAAATAAAATCCCTGAATAGTTTTAAGGGTTTGTTTACATATCCTCAATAGCTGTTTGCATTTAAAACTATGGTTTATGTTTCTGCATAGCATTTTTCAGTATTCTATAAATATCCTAACAAAGAAAAAAAATACCCTGTTTTTATTAAAATCATTTTTTTTTTAAATTCAAACTTGTTTTTTTAATTTTTTTAAGCTTTCAAACACTGAAGATCTATCAAGAACTACAGGTTTCTAAACAATTAACTTTCTAATTACTAACATAAGCTATTAATAAAAAACTATTATTATTATTATTACTACTACAAATTAATGAGTTCACTAGTTCATTCGTTCGTGACACATAACATAGTTTATACATTAAAATTTTCTAAAATATATATTTTTTAAATGTTTTATATTATACTTTGTGATGTGTAATATGGGACATTTATTAGTAAAAATCCAGTTTTAAATGATAAATATTCGGCGTAAATTAAAATGACAATTACAACAAATGATTTAGCATATTACTTTTTCGCAAATAAAAATAAATAAATAAATAAATATATAAATAAATAAACCAGTTTTAAATGCAAAATGAATTGTAATAATTATAAGGAAAAAGGTAAAATGTGCTATGTTTTCTGACGTAATTGTTTTCAATCATTAAATGAAAAAAATAAAGAAAATTTCTTTTTATTTGTTATTTGCGTTCGATTGCATTCAACTCGCTTTTTAATTTACTTGGGCATTTTTGCGGCAAACCTTTACCGAAAAATCCCCTGATCGTCAAATTTCCTATGAGATTAGCAGCCCGCGATATGCACCGGACATCCAAAATTTGAAGCAAATCTGATAATTCTGCGTAAAAAGCCATTTTTATTTTAATTTAAGGGGGATTATCCTCTGTTTCTCCCTCTATACTTAGCTATTAAATCCTTGAAACTATTCATAGATTCACCTTATCAGAAAGAATCTATATTTAAAATTTGAAAAACAGTCGACTCTCGTTAATTCGAACTCGTCGGGACCACAAGAAATGTTCGAATTATCCGAAATTCAAATTATGAAAAGTATGGAATTAAAACATGTTTAATATGGTACTATTACAAAGGAATTAATGTTATATTATTTTTTTAGGTTTCTTTCGTTTATTATCATTAGAATATGACTTAATATTAAATTAAAACATATAAATACATAAATTAATTAAAGAATTAGAAACAAGCCCAATGAAAGAAAAATTTGAAGCGTCACCGATGGACAGATGGGCACTTCGAAAGTGGATATCAAATGCATGGGATTATATGTATATTCGTTCGCAATAGTTTTCACAAAAATGAAAGAAAGAAAGTTATTCAAATAATCTGAAATCCATGAGAAAGAAAGGAGGAATCTAAAATCGGTATTCTCGTTAGTTCGAATTAAGCGATGTCAAGAGAAAATGAGTTCGAATTAATGAAAAAGTTTAACGTTATTCTGCCATTGAAAATTTCGGGACTTCATGTTTAGTTCGAATTAAGCGAAGATTCGAATTATCCGATTTCGAATTAACGAGAGTCGACTGTACATCGGATAATTGTGAATAAAAACCGACTTATCGAATTTGAGGGGAAAATAATTGCTTGCCCCCTCCTCATTTTAATAAGAACCCCCATAACTAATCAGAAATACGTCTTATCCTAACAAACCTATGACTAAAATTCGAGATAAATCGGATAATTCTGCGTAAAAAGGCATTTATTTAACTAAAAGGGATTACTCCCCGTTCCTCCCTCTTTATACTTAGTCATTAAACCCTTAAAACTATTCAGGGATTTACCTTATCAGAAAGAACCTATATTTAAAATTTGAAATACATCGAATAGTTCTGGATAAAAACCGATTTATCTAATTTGAGAAAGGGGTAATTACCCGTCCCCCCTTTATAATAAGCAAAGGAACACCATAACTAATCAGAGATACGTCATATCATTATGAACCTATGTCCAGAATTCCAAGCAAATCGGATAATTCTGCGTAAAAAACTATCAATTTAATTTAAAAGAGGCTTCCCCCGTTTCCTTTTTTCTTAACAATTAAACTCCCAAAACTCTTCAGGCATTATAGTATACTGTGTATAATCCTTATCAGAAAGAACCTATATCAAAAAAAAAAAAAAAAAAAAAAAAAAAAAGACACATTGTATAATTCGGCTTAAAAAACCGTTTATCTAATTTAGGTAGGATGGGGTGAGGGGTGGTAATCATATGTTCAAAAATTGAACCAAAGCGGTTAATTCAGCATGAAAAACACATTTACCTAAATTAAGAGCCTCTCCCCCATCCCCTCTATATACTTAACTAATGAATCCCCAAAATCAATTCCTTGTCACTTTTTTTTCCGGTAATTTTTTTTTTCCGAGTCACTTTTTTCCGCTTTTGTAGTTTATGTTACTTTTTTCCGGTCACTTTTTTTCCGTTTACCCACTTGCCTATTTCGTGCGTTTTCTAAAAAAGAATTAATAAAACAAGTTGGAAATTGCACATGAAGCCTAGCAAATGAGGTGCGTCAGTACTTCGGATATAATATAGTAGTCAATTTTTTTTTTTTTTTTTTTTTTTTTTTGTGCTCTTTTAAATACACATGGACATACAACTTTTATTACATCTCAGCAACGTATACCATATTCATAAAAGTGAAATAGATGAATATAATTAAAACACGCCCCAAACAATAAATCCTCGTATATCATTATGTAGGAGAATATTTTTGAGTGGCAGTGTAAATTAATAATATACATTTTTTGTAGCATAGATTGTAAAGACAGATAGACTGACAGACTGAACGACGAATATAAGTGCTAGTTTTTTATATAATTATGTACGCACTTAAAATTATTCAGATCTTGATGTAATAGTATACAGTATGTCGGAAACAGTATATTAGCCAAAATCATTTGTGTGACCCTGTAAATTTCTTTTATACAGAAAATAACTTGTAACAGTCTTCAGTAACATATATCAATCTCATAAAATTTTAAATAGTTTATTACAATTAAAATGCTCACCAAACAATGTTCTCCCTATACCATTATGTAATGGAATACTTTTATCTGGCCTTGTAAATCAATATCAAATGTTCTTTGCACCACAGATTATGCAAAATACATATAATATCTACTCATTAGATGCATATCAATTTTATTGTGTTCGAATGAGTGTAACATCATTAAAATGCATTCCAAACTTTTTCCCATTGACCGTTATATAACAGAATACTTCCGATTTTCATAAAATTTGAAATGACTTGACAAAATTATGTAACAATTATATATTTTAAATTTCAAACAATTAAAATGCTTGAAACTTCTTTCCCCAGTGACCGTAATGTAACGGAATACTTTTGATTGTCCCTGTAATTGATCTATGCATCGGATTTTAATAATTATGCATTTTAAATTTCAAACGATTCGGTTGGGTAGTTTTTGCATTGTTATATGCGGACGGATGGACAGACGGACAAACAGACTGAACGACAACTATAGGTGCTACGTATTTACATAATTACGAACGCATCTAAAAATTGTTTGAAAATAGCCCCTTTGGATTTGAGAACAAACTCAATAAAAGGATAATATATGAAAACTGTAATGTTTAAGTAAATATCTTTCGAGAAACTTAAATATAAATGAATTATATACTTTTCAAACATACCTGGATTTAATGAATGCTTGAAGGAATTCGAAGATTTTAAAAAATGATCTCATATACCATCTTTTTTCATAATTTTCTTCTCTGAAGAAGATTTAATATTAGTCATAGCGAAACGCGCAATAAAAGGGAAAAAAACACCTTAGCACTAGAGCAACTAACAACAGAAGCATGCGAGCATGTGTTTTTGTGTTTTTCCTGGAATTTGAGAGTTCAGCCCCGTTTCCAAAAAAAGAGCAAGAAACAGATGCAACTAATTAAGACCCCCCAATGTTGCAGTATTGAAAAACCGGAGACAGTGACAGGAAATGACCAGTTCTTTTAGCCTTCGGCTGATTTCCAATCGTACAAATGAATGAGAGAGAAAAGAAAATTATGAGCCCCACCTACAATCTCTCTTTCAAAAGGAGTCACCGGTTTTGTTAAAAGCTGATACCTGATACTGTTACCATGTGCTGTTGGGGATGATCGATAAGTAAGAAATAATTGTAAAAAAGCCAGAAAAGAGACTAAGTCTGAAAAATATAGACTTAAGACAAATGCAAAAAGTAGACAGTTTAGCGTCCCACTCTGAGACATGTATAATCTTTCGAAAAAATAAAATTTTTGCGTTCTAAGATTACCACAAGAGTTTAAAATTCTAGGGGGGGGGGGCCGTGGGTTGTCTGGGGTGGGCCCGGCCCACCCGCCCCCCCCGCTAGTTACGCCTATGGCAGATGTGAGCAATGAAATAGTTTAGCTCCGCCCCAAACTATGTCTTTTTCAAGCATTTAAATTTTAAATGAATACAGTGAAACCTCCAAATAAGGGACAAAACTTCCAGTCCCAGTCCCTTGATATAGGATGTGTAATGTATTTACCTCTGAATAAGGGACACTCTATTTAAGGGACACTTAAAAATGATATTAAAGGGGCTGGTTTTTGCATTTCAGATAATGAAGTAATCTGTGATGAAAACTAAATACAAATTTTTGAACTTATCAATCAAATAGACAGTCTTGTTGATACAGAGGCATACGACACAATTAAAGACCATTTATTTAGCCAATTCTGATTTGACATCAGTGCATTTATCCGCATTCAAAGCAATGCTGAAAATTGTGAGGATGATTCTGAAAGTGGAGAATAAAAGAAAACTGAAATAAAGAACTTTACAGATGCTTTTAGGCTATTCTCAAATCCAAAAACGGCAACTTTTAAGACACAAGTATTAATTTATTTTTATTCAAAAATACCTAAAACTAGGAAGAAATGTTAAAAAGAAAATGTGTAGTCAAACAGATCTTTTTCTTTTTTTTTTTTTTTTTTTCAAATGTAATAGAATTTTTAGAAAATATTGTCAAAGTGAGCGTTTTGAAACGAATTTTTACATGAAAGAATGATAACTACTCAAGAAAGGGTAAAAAACATCTTTGTCCCATGATCAGAATCGTTTATAACTCAATAGGTAATTTATTTATCGAAAAATTGAAAACACAATTCAATTCCAAATCGCTTCCATAATCCAGCGTTTCAATTTTAACCATGCCAAAACATTTTCCATTTGCTGAGCAGAGCAGTTGAGAGATTTGTTCCCTTAAAATATGGAAAGCAATTTAATACTTTTTCTGTAAATACTGCTGGTAACGGAGAACTGAAATTTATAAGTATGGTAAATGAAAACTTAAAAAGTGGTTACTGAAAAATTGAGTTTGCAAAAAAATCCCTTTTGATTAGAGCTCCCGATTATACGTTTATACGAGTATACGTATAATACGTATTATACGAAATAAGAATTTGCTATACGTATAATTCGGCATCGGCAGTTATACGTATTACACGAAACAGCATATACGGTACATCGTATATACGGATTTTACCCAAGCGGTTAAACGTATAAACGTTTAAACGTTTTTCATTCAATGTATGAAATTTGATGTTTCAATATTTTTTTGCGGATTAGAGACACTGAGAAATATCCGGTAGAGTATCCCCATCGCGATTCTTTGTTCAAAGAACTACGATGTGTTTACTTAACTACTCCTTGTTATGCAGGTACTTAAAAAAAATCTGAATACTTCCTGAATTTAGATTTTTTTTTTTTTTTTTTTTTTTTTTCCAAAAAAACTAAGTTATTTATTATAAAATGTCTTACATTAGTTGTGGGTAGAATCAAACTAATCTTTGGAAAATCTGCGACGCAGTACTTAGTTTTTTATATTTTCTTGTATCTTTAGAAGAAGAAAGTATTGGATTCGGGAATACTTTCGACGGGTTTACACATTTTAAGGGGAAGAGAGTCCGAAAAACATCTTTTTACAAAATATCTGCCTGTCAATTTATGAGTCTGTGACTTTGTCTGTCTGTATGTGACATGGATTTTGTGGGTTTTCTATCTCAAGACCTAATACACAGAATTAAGTAACATATATGGGGGAGACTAGGACACATGTGAAAATGGGGCATATAAGAACATTGCCATTTTCACTAGCTATTATATGTTTTTTTATTTCAAAAAATTATCAAAAATGAGAGCACCTATAGACATATGAAAAAAATTTTTGAAACTCTTCGACATTTTGTTTGTCCCCAGGAGCCAAAATACTGCTTACTGTACTTAAAAGTAAAATCTGCAGCTTGACAAAAGAATAATTTTATTTATTTATTCTTTTTTTCTTTCTTTAACATACACTATGGATACTAATAAATATTTATGATATTTTTTAGTTTTAAAATTGAGAAATGCTAATGATTTGTCATTTTAACTCTTGTGGGAATGTGGGACATTTATGAAGAGTCTAGTTGGGGCAGATCTGAATATGTCATTAAATTGCCCAATAATCATTCAGTGATTCAATTCCTTTTAGTTAACTTCGTACAAATAATGCCAGCTCCATTATCTATAATTTTATTGAAATAGAAGACATTTCTTTCATATAAAGTTGATTTTGTGTAATAGAAACTTCTACAAACACAACTGTCAGCAAATACAGAAAAAGCAACAAGCTCTTTACGTTCAATTGTAATTTAAATAAATTTCATGTTTTCTAAATTGCAATAAATGCTATACATTATTTTATTTAACAGTTTTCAATACTATTTTTTATGCATCATTAATGCAAAAAATATTACGTTTAACAACTTTGCAAATTTTTCTGTTTCATTTGTTACAAACTTGTAGTATTATTTTACTTCCATTTCTAAAACAGCTATTTTATTTGGTGTTTCGAAAATAGATATACATATTAAGAAAATAAAATTTTTAAACTTATAACTACCGTGAAATCTATTATTGACTCCCTCCTTTCTTTTAAAAGCAAAAGAAATTAAATTTGGAGGAAGCTTATAGATGTAAAACAATTTTTTATCCTTAATTTACAGGCAAATATAGGAATGAGAATCGCCTTTTGGTAGTTTTCCTATAAGTATTATCCAAATGCTCCCTCCCTAAAATCTCCCTAAAAAAAAAAAAAAAAAAAAAAAAAAAAAGCCCTAAGCAAAATTTAAATTTTTTAATTATTTTCTCAAGTTTACTTCTTTATTTTTTTATTTTATTTTATTTTATTTTATTTGTTATATTGCAACAATATTTTATCAATTATCTGAGCCCCCCCCCCCCCAAATCTATTTTTTTTTTATTTTATAATATTTTGCTTAAACATATAACTCAGAAACTAAATAGATATACATATATTTTTCTTTATGGTGAATTTAATAAATAATACAACTAATGATTAAGGTAACATATGAAAAAGATAATAAAAACATGTTAAAATTTTTTTTCCTTGTGTTCACATGTTTTCCTTATGTGTTTACAACTGCTTTTTCGTTGGGGCACATATGAACTTTTTTTTTTTTTTTTTTTTTTTTGAATGCAATAAACTATTAAGAAAAGTGAGAAGAACTGTAAAGTTAATTTTTAAAAAATACCATGTGTAAAAAAAAAGTTCTTCTTACTATATAGAGTAGGTTTGCTTATAGAAACTAACCCAGTTATGACAAAAAGCTATGTTTATGTGAACTGTTCACATGCATCCCAGTCTCCTCTATATATTCAAGTAGTCCCTGGTAGAAATTGTTGCTGACTAGTTTTGTATGTAAATCGTTCAACAGATGGCTCTACTTTGCTGTATTTTATTTACGATTTCTGCAATAGCTCTATCTCTAGAATTAATGCACGGATTTTCATCAAACTTCAGATTCAGTTAATGCTTGATATGAAGTGATTCTATGTATGTTTTGGTGAGAATGTCAAGATTAAAAAAATGAAATTTTATTATACATTAACAGAGTTAGAAAATATTAGCTCCATGAAAAGAATAGCATTTACGCTTGGGTACAATCTTGAGTGTAAAACAATAAGTGAATAAAGAATTTCTAAATCTTTATAACTACTAAAAACTTTAAAACTACTCTATATAGTAAACATAACTTATTTTTACGCATGGTATTTTTTAAAAATTAACTTTACAGTTCTTCTTACTTTTCTTAATAATTTATTGAATTAAAAAAAAAATCTTCATATGTGCCCCAGCGAAAGAGCAGTTGTAACACGCGCTTTCCAAAGGAATAAAAGAAAAAAAAATAGACTCACGCGTCACGTGACCTGAGTTTTGCTAAATTAAAAAAAAATATAGTTGTAATATTTCGCGTTTAAAAGAAATCTGGCAACACTAGTTCTATTAAAAAAAATGTTCTTTTTTTAGTGATATTCGAATGTTGGTTGTAAACTGTGGTTTATATCTTGTGATGGTGGCGTGCGCCAGAATTATGTAAAAGCTTTATTTGTATATAATGTGTGTACGTTAGTGTTATATTTGTAAGTGTCGTCTTTTCAAGTAATAAAAAGTTATAAAGAAGAATGCAACCCCGAGATATTTATTAAGATAAGTTATCACTTCTTTCTTCTCTTCTACATTTGTAAGACGACTTCTTACAAAATGGCTGCCCAACCTGGAGCCCTTACCTGGAAATAGTTTGATTTGTTCTGACATCTTCTTAATTCTACAAATGTTTGATGCTTTTAATTGCGATATGTTATCTACAAGTAAGAAAGAGGAAAAAGGAAATGGCGCGAAGTCTTTCCAAGGTGTTCTACATCTTTGTGAATCTTCTAAAGCTTGATATATATATTTTTTAAATTGTGAAATATGCACGAAATAAAAATGCATGCATGTTTAATGCAAGAAAATGGCACGAGCAGTCGTTGCTCGTTTGTTTGTGAAATGTGTTCTTTAATACTGTGAAAAAATTTCCACGGAATAATCATATGCCAAGCACCATTTTTATTTGTTTGCGATATATGTTCTCGAATTTAATCTTGCTTGGATAACGCCATTTATATTTGTTTGTGAATTATGGCGAATTTTACGTTTTTCTGTTCTTATAAAAACTTTCAGTTCGTGTGCCTGCAGGTGTAACTCCACAATATTTATTTAATCTTCAAGTTACTTTCTTAAAATGGATCCATATTTTTATCAAAAGAATGCATTCTTTCCACAAGTGTCTATATTTTGTTTTCTATTTGTAAAATTTTTCATATTTTTAGTTTTAATTTATTGATTTATTTTACAGTTCATTTATATATTGTGTAATTTCCCTTCCCTCCCCATGCTTATATTTTTTTATTCTTTTGTTTATTTTCATTCTCTGCATGCATGTTTAATTTTTATCTTGATTAAATAACAACTTTTCTTACTTCGAATAAAAAAAAGAAAAACAATAAAAAAAAAAGGGGTTGATAAATAATAAAATAAGCATTTATTTACGTTGATATTATTTTTCTTTTTTTTTACAAATAGGGAAATAAATTGAGTGAAAAAAAGGGAAAAATATATTAAAAGGTATTTATACTTTGTATTTCAAGTGTCATATGGTATGTGTTTATTATTTTTTGTTTGTTTTGTTGTTGGTTTCGCAAGATAACAGAATTTAATTAGAAATTCTATTTGAGTGTTCTGTTGTTAGTTATTTTTAAGCATTTGATTTAGAGTTCCTGATATATTGTGAAATAGCATTGAATACGATTTTTAAAACAGATTGAGTAAGTTTTTGCATTTATTTATTTATTTATTTTTATGAAATAAGACTTTCTTTTCTTTTAAAGTTATATTGAAAAAAAACTATATTACGTAGTCTTGTCTTGATAATATGATAATAATATTGCTTGACATTTTAATTATTCAGATATGTTTTGACTTATTTAGAACATTGTTTATGAATGTTGCCAACAATTCAGTACTAGTTTTATATCAGTTAAAATAATGTTTTGATTAAATGACACGTAATTTAAAGTATATTTTCTTAAAAAAAATAATAAAGTTTAAATTTTAAAGATACTTTTATGAAGTTTTATGAAGTTTAATTATTTTAAAAGTATATTTTGTTAACGTTAAAGTTCACTGTTTTGTTTTATTAATGTCTTGTTTATATGAGTTGTAAAGCAAAGCTCACGTCCGGGGAACAATTTATTTAAATCGAATTTTTAGCATTTGTGGGGTATATATTTTGTTGTTTTGCTAAAGGTAAGAATGTCCGACCTCAACAAAGCACGAAAAGAAGACCTATTTCAGGTCGCTTTAGAAATGAATTTAGATGTACAACCCTCTATGACTGTTGTCACATTGCGTGATAAGATTAAATCCTCTCCCTCGTATGAAGTTGATTTCGTAAATTCGTTAATCAGAAACCAAATTGCGACTCGCGAGGAAGAACAGCGTAAACGAGACTTAGAGGAAAAGGAAAAAGCAGCTGAATTAGAACAGCGTAAATTAGAAGTAGAAGAAAAACGTCGTTCGGAAGAACTGGAATTAAAAAAGTTTGAGATGAATTTTGAGCTTGAGAAGCTTAAGTTACAGGCTCAGAGCCAAAGTGTTTCCAGTGGAGCGGTAGGTGGTAATGCGGCAGGGATAATGTCTCATCCAGAGAGTAAAATAGATATCCAGAAGCTGTTGCCTACATTTAAACCAGAGACAGATGATGTAACATTGTTTCTCGTGCTCCTGGAACGACAGTTAAAGCTTTCGAAGGTACCAGAACACCTCTGGGTTTCTTATTTACTAAGTGTTGTACCCTCTTCTATATCTACGCTTATTGCTCGTGAAAAAGAAGAAAACGCTTCAGATTTTTCACATGTTAAAGGTCTACTTCTAAAAAGGTTTAAAATTAGCGCTGAAAGGTTTAGGCAGCTGTTTTTCACGCATTGCAAAGATAAAGAAATTACTTGGAGAGATTATTACTTCGAGTTACGTACTTACTTTGAAAACTGGCTTAAAGAGTTAAATGTAACGTCTTTTGAAGCTCTTCAGGATCTAATCATAGCGGATCAGATGAAAAGGCGCATGCCTGTCGAATGCAAACAACATATGTTAGATGATTGGGAACGTTTAAATTCGCCAGTCGACCTTGCCGGAAAATTAGATGCGTATGATACTATCAGGTCTACGTTTTCTAAAAAAGATTCGGTTGTACCCCAGGAGAAAAAAGCGTATTTTCGCCGAGAAAATACATGGAAGCAGAGTAAGCCTCCAAAAGAAGACAGATCTTCTCCTAAGTTTGCTAATAAACGTTTAGAATCCGATATATTTTGCTATGGTTGTGGCAAAGTGGGATTTATAAAGAAGAAATGCCCAGATTGTTCCCCTATGGTTAAGAAGCAAACAGTGCAAGCTCAACGTCTTAAGCTGTATAGTTTAAATACATCAACAGTTTCAGCTCTAAATGTACCTATTACGATCTGCAATAAGAAAGTATTAGTCTGTGCAGATACAGGAGCGAATCGTTCTATTGTAGGAGAACGTATGTATAAATTATTTTTGAAAGCTGGTGTTGCAATGAAACCTCATACTCATGAAGTAACATTAGCTGATGGAACTAGGATGGCTAGTAAAACTCTTTCTGCCACTGTGCGTGTAAAGATTGAAGATCGAGTTTTCAAAACAGAATTTATTGTATTACCAAAT
Source organism: Maratus speculifer (assembly GCA_964019185.1). NCBI lineage: Eukaryota > Metazoa > Arthropoda > Arachnida > Araneae > Salticidae > Maratus > Maratus speculifer. Next base: position 280,320,681 of record OZ025300.1, on the reverse strand, counting down.
GCCAAAGGTAATAGAACACTTTTAGGAATGGACTTCCTGCGCAAAGCTAACATAGTGTTAGACATAGCTAACAAAAGCTGGCATTTTAGTGATAAACCACAGAAAAAGTTCTATTTTGTGGATGTATACGAAGAAGAAATAAGTACGTCTGCTCATGCGGTCGAAATCTGTCCGTATGCCTTACCTGAAGATGAACGTAAAAATTTAAATTCCAATGAAAGGAAAAAACTTAAAGATATTCCAAAAAGGTTTCAAAAATGTTTTCGACCAGGGGGAGAGACAACCCCAAATCTTAAACGTTTTGTTAATGTTTCAAAAAGTGTGAAAGAACGTGTTGAAATGAAACAAGATCAGAGGAAGAAATATTATGATAAAAATCATAGGCGAATATGTTTCAAGCCTGGTGAAAAGGTATGGATTAAACTACACCCAGTTAGCAAGGCAAGTAAAAATAAAACAGCAAAATTTATGCCTAAGAGAGATGAGCCATACATAATTTTGACTCAAAAGTCACTAGTGACATATGACATTGCTAGTCTAGAAAATCCTACTGAACGAATTGGATCTTACCACGTTTCTGCCTTGTTGCCTTTCCAAGAATCTGAAACTATTCCAGTTGCACCCTTGAGAAAAAGAGGAAGACCAAAAAAGCATCCTGTTTCCTCTCCGAGACGTAGATCGGAAACAGAGGGGGAGGGTGTAACACGCGCTTTCCAAAGGAATAAAAGAAAAAAAAATAGACTCACGCGTCACGTGACCTGAGTTTTGCTAAATTAAAAAAATATATAGTTGTAATATTTCGCGTTTAAAAGAAATCTGGCAACACTAGTTCTATTAAAAAAAAATGTTCTTTTTTTAGTGATATTCGAATGTTGGTTGTAAACTGTGGTTTATATCTTGTGATGGTGGCGTGCGCCAGAATTATGTAAAAGCTTTATTTGTATATAATGTGTGTACGTTAGTGTTATATTTGTAAGTGTCGTCTTTTCAAGTAATAAAAAGTTATAAAGAAGAATGCAACCCCGAGATATTTATTAAGATAAGTTATCACTTCTTTCTTCTCTTCTACATTTGTAAGACGACTTCTTACACAGTTGTAAACACATAAGGAAAACATGTGAACACAAGGAAAAAAATTTTTGACATGTTTTTATTATCTTTTTCATATGTTACCTTAATCATTAGTTGTATTATTTATTAAATTCACCATAAAGAAAAATATATGTATATTTATTTAGTTTCTGAGCTATATGTTTAAGCAAAATATTATAAAATAAAAATAAGTAGATTTGGAGGGAGGCTTAGATAATTGATAAAATATTGTTGCAATATAACAAAATAAATAAATAAATAAATAAATAAATAAATAAAAATAAAAAATAAAAAAAATAAAGAAGTAAACTTGAGAAAATAATTAAAGAATTTAAATTTTGCTTAGGGCTTTTTTTTAGGGAGATTTTGGGGAGGGGGCATTTGGATAATATTTATAGGAAAACTACCAAAAGGCGAAAGATTCTCATTCCTATATTTGCCTTATTTGCCTGTAAAATAAGGACAAAAAATTGTTTTACATTTAATATTGTTTTAAATAATTAAAAAGAAAAACTAAATTTAACAAGACTTCACAATAAATCTGAAACATTTATATTCTCATTCTTTCCTCAAAAAGTGTTTAATTTTGCTGGTTATTTAGAATGGATACAATTTGTATACATTACCTACACAAAATGTAAAATAAAGGGATATCTGAGCTCATTACCTTGAGATGAATAAAAAAATCTAAATAAATTCAAAGTACAATGTTGCAAAATACTTTTGCAATTTACGGTAACAACTCGCTATTTTGAAAATAGATATTTCACTGTTAGTGAAACGAGATTGGCCAATCAGGAGTATGATATTTTGTGAAATTTTTGCAAACTGTTTTAAAAAATATACGCTTTTCATTGCTTGATCTTGTATATATAAGACATACTATACGGATTCCTGTCGTAACGCCACCGATTTCCAAATTATTCTTCATTCAGTGACATAAGATTGATGAAGTCCAATATTTAAATTAGATACGATACGTGGAATATACGTATACATTAAATATACGTATTCTAAAATATACGTTTAACTGATACGCCTTATACGTATCCGGATACGTTCAAACGTATATTCGAAAGTATCCGTATAACAGAAAAACGTATTATACGGATATACGTATATCGTTTAAACGTATAGCTGCTATACGTATCCTATCGCGAGCACTACTTTTGATTGATTACTAAAAATATATATATATATATATTTTTCAAAGTTTTAATACTTTTTGTGTGTACACAATTTGCATAAAAAATATAAATTCTGCAAATCATTTAATGATTTAGTAATTAATTGAAAATTTTAATTAATTCTCTTTTCTTATTTTTGCCTTATTAACGTAATTTAATCACTTTGGGTACATTTAAATTCCATCTTTCATGCTTTATTTTTATATCCTTCTTAATGATTAATTAAAAACAATGTAAAAAACTTCGAATAAGGGACACCTCTATTTAAGGGACAAAAGTTCTGGTCGCACAGGTGTCTCTTATTTGAAGGTTTCATTGTATTTGTAAATGTTTGTTCATACGTTCAAATATTTGTTGATTGAACAGTTTTGAAATACGTGTCTTATCAAGGGAGAAAATAATTGTATATTTGAAAAAAAAAAAATAATAATAATTAAATAATAAAATAAATTGCTCTTTGAGCATTTAATTTTTTTCCTGTATTTATAAGTTGACAATGTTATTTGTCCCATTTGTTGCTGAAAGAAAATTTTGAAAAAAAAATCTTTTTTGGTTCCGCAACCTATCTTGAATACATGCGTTTTCGGGTAACATTTTTTAGAATAGTGGCTTTTTTTTTTTTTTTTTTTTTTTTTTTTTTTTTTTTTTTTTTTGGTTAAATTACCAAAATTTTCTCGTTAACCACATTTCTAATGATTTCTAGGTGTTTTGAGTAAGGTGCTCTGAAAGCAAAATCATTTGTGTTCAATTTTTTTAAATTCGTGTACGTTTTAACATATTTACAATATACTAATGGACTTAGAAGATGCCATGCCTGCAGAATGAGAATCTCCATCACCGGCTCATACGGCATAAGGGTAGTAACAGGGTTAACAATTGTCTATCTTGTAGCAATTGTTAGAGTACAAAACTTACCCAAAAAATTGGAAAAGTTGAGCACATGAAATTAGGAGCCAAAGTTATCAAAAAGAATAAATTAAAGATAGTGAAAATAATTGAGGTTAAATGAAAAAATTACCATATATATATACAGTCGGTTCTCGTTAATTCGAACTCGTCGGGACCACAAGAAATTTTCAAGTTATGGAAAGTATGAGTGAAAAACATGCTTAAAGTGGTACTATTATAAAGGAATTAATTTTATAGTATTTTAAATATATTTCAGCTGTTATCATTAGAATATAAATTAATATTAAATTAAAATATATAAATACATAAATTAATTAAGGAATTCGGAACAAACACAAACGAAGATGGGGTGGAGGTGTCATTAATGGACAGACGGGGCACTAAAACCGCAGATATCAAATGCATGGGACTATATGTATACTTGTTCAAAACAATTCTGACAAAAAGGAAAGGAAGAAAGTTATTTCAATGATCCGAAGTCCGGGAGAAAGTAAGGAAAAATAAAAAATTGGAATCTCGTTAGTTCGAATTAAATGAAGTCAAGAAAAAATGAGTTCGAATAAAAGAAGAATTTTAACATTATTCTGCTATTCAACATTTCAGAACATCATTTTTAGTTCGAATTAAGCGAAGATTCGATTTATCCGATTTCGAATTAACGAGAGCCGACTGTATATAGGTAACGATTCATAAAGTAAAAATAGAGAATAAAACCCGAGATTGATAAATATTTCTTATCATTTCAATAGTTGTTTGTCGCTTTGAGGTGTTTTTCATGTTTTACGCTAGGGATCCCTAAAATATTGTTATAACGAGGTTGTACTATATTTGGTTTCAGGCTTGATGCTTTTGTTAAACATTAAACCCCGAACGTAGACAATCATTCGGAGTGCTTTAATATTGGACCTGTAACTCCTATGTTGTTGCAAAAAAAGAGGATATTGCTTTAAAATAAAATTACAAAACTTTAGTGGCATGAATGCAATTAAAATGTCACTCTAAAAAATGTGACCCTTATATTTAATTTCGTCAAAGAATATTTCCCGAATGCTTGGTTTTCAGTCTTTAATTTCAGTAAAACAGTCTTTTTAATGTTTTACACATTTTGAGTTTAGCCAAGTATTCAATGCATAAACTAAGCATTTATGTTTCAAAAGTGCGTTATTATTTTAATTTCTTCATCAAATATTTATTCTGATAACTTTTCTATCATTTTAAATAAAGGTCACTCTGAGAATTCTCTAGTGATTAAGGAAATGAAGGAAAGTATGTTTTGAAATCGAACAAACTTTTCGAAATAATTGGTAAATCGTCGGCGTTAAAAGAATAAATTGCACTACTACTGAAGTTATTGTAAGAAAAAGATATTTGAAACGAATTTATTATAAAAATTATTACCATATATTTGAATTACAAACAATATCAAATAAGGCTGCTACAGAATCGTTTTATCTTAAACAATCCAGTTTCAAAGTTTGAGAAATTTCGTATTAAGAATAGCTAAAGCAATTTTAGAATACCCATTTTAGAGCTCGTTTTCAAGAAACCTTGCTTCCTGCTAATTTTGTTGCCGATGTTGATCTATCTTGAACTGTTGTACCAGTATGACTTTGAGCAATTGTCTTAAATCATTCAAAAAGCGGGCACTTCGGTGCTAAAATTATATAATTATATTATTTACACCCAAACATTTTATTTTCTTAACTGTTTTCTTGGGTGTTTGGACGAGATAATAAAACAAACTTCTGTGTTTCTAATGTTTTTGACCAAATTAAAATGTGTTACATAAAATACATTTACCGTTATCCCCTTAACCATTTGCGGCGCAGAGCAAATTCATTGCTTAAGTATTAAATTATTAACTGACACCGGAATTTGAAAACAACTTTATTTGTAAACTAGCAGATCCGCCCGGCGTTGCACGGTTCCGAGATAATATTAAAGGAACATGAAATTTGTGATTTTATCTCTAACTCGAAATACGTGAAATTATGTTGTCAGAAGTTCACGGCCACTGACTGTGTAAAAAATTGATTTAAAAAAAAATAACAAATAATATTTAGCGGTAAAAATGTTCAAAAGGATTGCAATGGGAAACGGGAGAGGAACTACTCAAGTAATAATTAGAATTTTCAAAATCTGAGTGTCAGATACATCAGGAGAGACTTTGGGGTACTTTCAAGAAAGTTTTGAGCCTCGTAAGTGCTGTAGATTTTGGTAGCCATCGCACAAAAACATACATGCACAAAGACAGAGCATTTAGTTATTTTATTAGCGTAGGTTACTGTGGATATTCAAAATAATTCCTTTACTGCTAATTCCTTAGTTTTGTGGTTTTTGCCTTTTTTACATGCAATTTAAAATAGATAAGACGATGCGTACAAAAATCTGTAATATTGACAAAACTGACTAAAAACCAATGATAAACGCACAAAAAATTGTTAAAAACCACATCGAAAATCGTACTGAAAATCGCAATGAAAAAACCACTGAAATTGAAAAATCATACCAGATAAAATTTAGTTAATTAGTTTTTGAAGCAATTTTATTTTTATCCTTCTCAAAAAAATAGCCACAAAATGCGAAAAAGCACTAAAAATCGCATTAAAAAAATTCGCTAAAAATTCAAAAATCACCGCACGAATTCCGAATAAACTTTATTGAAAAGAGAAAAAAAATTACCATATTGAGTAATTGAATTGAATATTGAGTAAAAAGAATGAAACCGTATTCCTTTCACTAATATGGAAAAATCGCCACGAAACATAAAAAGAGCACTAAAAATCGCCTAAAAAATTAAATTAAAAAATTCTAATCAAAAAATCAAAAATCGGGCTTCGAGGTGCAAAACTACACATAAAGAGGTACCTTCCCTCCAAATTTTCTAACTCTACACCCAGCGGTCTCTTCAGAACAGCGCTGACACACACACAGTAAAAAAAAAATTCAAGAGGTTACTAAAAATTTCTTAGTAAATTTGTATTCCACAGAATTTTTTAGTAACCATTACAAACTTTTTTTTTTTTTTTTTTTTTTTTGCAAGTGAAACAAACAATTCTTTTGTAAACTGAACAAAAGAATTTTTTGTATAAATAACTTAAAACTTTTTAGTATGAGCCACCAAGCAAATTTTAATAATAGCTCCAAAAATATTTTTTGGTAACTCAAACGTGTGCCCGAAGGGCAGGAGCTTCCTTCGATCTGCATCCAGTGGGTAAGAAGACAGAATTCTGATGCGGAAGATTTTCGGCAAAGCCGCAATAGATGGCAGCACCAAACATTGCTTCCTGCTCCGACAGGATGTTCATAATCCCTTTATTTAACGAGTACTTACACTGCATACATTCGGTGCGTATTTGGCGATGTCCAGCATCGAACTCGGGATCTTTCAGCCTGGAGTTCATTGCTATGCCCACTAGGCTATCACGGCCATACCAAGTGAGTTTTAGTAATAGCTATTAAAAATATAAAACTATTAACTCTATTCGTTGCTAGCTTTTTTCTAGTTACAGATTTTCTTGTAACCGAGTAAGATTACAAAAAAATTTTTAGTAATTGCAAGGATCACTAAATTTTTTTAGAGATCGACTCTTTTTTTTTTTACAGTGCATACTTGTCTCTGTATTATTATACATAAGAAAAGGCTCTATTTCACGTACTCGCTAAACCGTAATTTTTTCTAACAAAATTCCGGTGCCAATGTGGCGTTTGGAAATTGAAATTAAAAGGTATAATCTATGAAACCACCGCGCCGCGCCGCAAAGGGTTAACTGTGTTGCCCGAACTGACCGGGCAGGAACTCTTTGCACGCTTCGTTACTTAAAGCTTTTTGACGCCACTAATTTTTAACTGAAAATTTATCTTTATTGATTGGCAGATGTTTTTCGATTAAGTAAAACAACTATTTTAAAATGGAAAATGTGGTTTACAGTCAGTGTGACCGTTTTTTCAAACTAAAAGCAGTCTAGATTTGGACTGACAATAAGCTAAAAATAAATTCGATGGTCAGTATATCAATAGACTGACAACTATCTTCTAGCCTGAGTTTTTAGCTTGATTTAGCTTGTTGTAAGTCCTTCAACAGTCCAGATTTCTTACAACAATCCAAAACGGTCACACTGTTTACAGTCCCTATTTTTAATTTATGTTGTCGAAAACAATGCCACAGTTAAGAGGTTAAGACAAGGCTCGCACCATTCTTAAAATTTTCACGCGTTGCTACCAGCATTTTAAATCAAAAATCTTCATGGAAGGTCCGTTTAACATCTACATTAGAATTATACAGTAAATATTACCGTTTAAAAATTGTGGTAGGAAAGTACGAAAATTTTAGGAACAGTGTGAACCCTGGGTTAAGATATATTCATTACATTAAGTACTTTATTTTAAAAGCCAAAATGTAAGTATTTAATGCATACTTTTTTAATGCAGTTTTGAAATTCTCTATCAATTAGCTAAAAAACTATTTTAAGTATTTGTGTAAAATTAATTAATATTTCTTATATTCAGTTTATAATGAATTTTATTATATTACTTTACATTTTTTGCAAAACAACTGGAATTAAATACTTATAAAACTAACAATTTTTCTGCAGTAAATTTTATTACTGAGAAATGCTCATTAAAAAAGTATGTATTAAACTGGGGGAAAAAAAACAATAACAAAGAAATGAAAAGAAGAAAGTGATAATAAAAGTGTGAAAGTGTTATAGTATTTTAATAGCTTATATAAGGACATATGAAAATAAAACTTTATTTTGTGCATTAAATTTTTAAACGCAATACATAAAATCAAGATTTTAATTACAAAATTTTAATTACAAAATATTGATTTTAAAATGAACTACTACACTAGGTTTTCCTATCCCCTTCACGCCCTTTCCTAAGGCTGCGTTCAGAAAACACGTTGTAAAAACTGATGAAATATTTTCCAGGATTTTATTTTGCAAAGGCTTTTTTTAGAACATCGATAAAAGAAACGGGCGATTATAAACATGTCAGAGATTTTCTCCGTCGACTTTTTGCTTGTCGCTATGTAACAGAAGACTGACAATATCAAACATGGGTGTAATCTGGTGGGGGCGAGGAGGGGAGTATGCCTCCCCCCCCCCTAGTTTTCCAGAAGCAGGGGCAAGACTTATCTTTTGCCCCTCCAGTTTTTTTTTTTTTTTTTTTTTTTTTTTTTTTTGTATTACTCTGTGGTTAAAGGACAATTTTATGTTTCGATTTTCTCTTTTTTTTTATTTAATTATTTATGTGCTATGTTTTGATTGCAAACTAAATATAATAAATACTGGATAATTCCAAATACATCTCTATGTTCATATCAGTAATTTCTGACATGTATCAACTTAGCAAGTTTTTTAATGACACAGTCTATGTGCAATAAAAAATTTTCCCTCTGCTCATCTCCCCCCCCCCCCCCCAGAAATGCTGAACCTATGAGCCTTTTTTTCATTTTAGAGTTGTTTGTATGCATGTGTGGGGTGGACGTTTAAATTGGAATTAATTACCCGCAGAGTAACTCCATTTAAAGGAAATAGAAAAATCTGTTATTAGATTCAGTTTTCCGATGTTCGTTTGGATTTGCATCATTTTAAAATTTACAACGTAAAATCCTGTCTATACTAAAATAAAGTTTTGTATGGGAAGGCTAGAAAAATTTATCGCATGTAAATCTGAAAATTTAAATGAGGATATTCCAAGGCCTCCCCTGATATATCTGAGACTCAGAATTTTAAATTTCTGATATATAGTTGAGTTTTTAATAAAGACTAAGAAAGAACTCTCATTAAAAACTCATCTTTTTCCTTCCCATCGCTCGCGAATGTACAGAAACCGATTTCATGGTAAACTATTGAAAAAATTGGAAAAATGTTAGAATAAAAAGTATTCACTTTCAAAGGATGGAAAGCACTGGAAATTTTCCAAAAATATAATAGTCCTTTAAGTTTAAGATAGCGAGATTTATCAATTGGATACGAAAAAAATTCACGAATTTCCATGTGATTTGTTCCAAATTCCCCGAAAATTTAAAGCATTAGGTGACGAAAATTTAAAAAAATAAATAATTAAATTTGATCATTAGACCAAAAATTTGGACAAAAAACAGATTCACGATAAAGTATCGTGAATTTCGAAAATGGTCGAGAAATATATCAACTTTGTTAATCGTTCGCATAAAAAGTCGATAATATTGCCAAGGAATAACTGAAACAAGTAAGAAAAATCATGCGTTAAGCGTAGATTATGAAGCACTTTCCAATACTTCATGAAATCTCTAACAAAACTTCGTTAATTAGGGAAATAAGGGTATATAGCCTAATATGTATTCCAATGCTTTTGAACAGCCATGTATTTGATATGTCATTTGATATACATATTATAAAATGGGAAAATTTAGTTTAGCAAGAAAAAAACTTAAAATTTATGTTTGAGCAATTTGTACTAATAAATGGGAAACATACTTGAAAACTTTTGTTCAGCCCTGTAGTTTAATTTGTACCTTTATTACACCTCGATAAAAAGTTAAATTTCATTTTAAACTAAAACACTCTTAAAAAACTGAAATCACATTGTTATAAATTATCATTCATAGATGTCCATGTACACAATTCTTTGCGTGATCCTGTATATCATTTTATCGATATTCTGAAAACATTTCTTTGTAAACTGAATACAGTTTATCGTAAAAATGTATACCTTATTTAAGAACCACCTTTAAGTAATTTACGCTCATACTCAGTAACGTTGGCGAGCTCTTTTGGATAGCCATGTATATTAACTATAACATTTATGCACATCCTTATAATGTACAAAGATTTAATGAAACTTAAATGCGTTCATCATAAATAAAATGTATTGCATCCATCCATCAGCCATCATCGGAAACATATACGGTCCGTCGGAAAGAATATACTATTTGAAATCTTTTGTATGTCCCTGTAAATGCAATGTACTTCATATCATGCAAGACAGTATCGTATAATTTATATTAAGCCTCAGTGACATATATCAATTTTGTTATACATGAAACAGATTAATATATTTTTAAAATGTTACACACTATTCCCCTTCTTTACCATTAACCAATGGACTTCTTTTGTGTGGCCCTGTAAAGGGATAATAGCTATATTTTCACCGCATATTTTATAGAATGGATATTTTAGTGCACCTCTTAAATGCATGTAAATTTTAATATGTTTGACAGAGTGTAACATCTGTAAAACGCCTTTGAAACGATTTTTCCTCATAGGCCATATAATGTAATGAAAAACTTTTGACACTCCTTCTAAATAAACTAATCATTGTAAAAACTTCATTTTCAATAGGGTTTGTGCTCAGGTAAACGTCAGTAACATACACAAATTTCAGGGCAATTCGAGTATATTTACTGGTGTTAGAGTGCGGACAGACGGGTAGACTGACAGAAGGACAGACAAACCGAATGCATAAGCACTTTTCAAACTTTTGGAAAGTATTATAAACGTTAAAATTCATTTGAAACTATTTTTTCCCTAGGTCGTAATGTAATGGAAAATTTTTGACTGTCCTTGTAAATAAATTAATCGTGGAAGAAGTTTCATTTTCAATAGGGTTCGTGCTAGGGTAAACCTAAATAACGTCCAAAAATTTCATGGCAATCCGAGAATATTTACAAGAGTTAAAGCGCCGACAGACGGCCATACGGCCAGACAAACCGAATGCATAAGCAATTTCAACTTTGTTGGAAAGTGCTAAAAACGTGAATTTTGTCACAAAATCGCGAATACAATGCGAATCTCATTAAAACGTCACATAAAAAACTTGTATTTTGTCAAAGAATAGAAAACTAACGAATATTTCGTGAAATAATTAGGGAAAAAACCAATTTTCACCAAAGAATCGCGACAGAAACACAAATTTTTTTCAAAAGACTGGAAAAATGTAGAAATTTATGAAAGGATTGCATTGAAAGATAGACGAATTTCATCAAAGAATCTCAGAAATAACAGACAGTTCGTAAACCGATCGAGATAAAACCGCAAATTTTGTTGAATATCGCGAAACAATTTGAATTTTTCGAAACTATGGCAGTAAATTGTGAATTTTGACAAAAGATAGTGAAAAAACGCAAATTTCACCAAAGATTTGCTAAAATAACGCAATTTTTGTAAAATAATGCAAAAACTCTTTTTGTCAAAGAACAGTGGCGATAACGCAAATTTTGATTTAAAAAAATCGAGAGAAAAACGTAAATTTTGTTAAAAGATCGCGGATAAACGCGAATTTCGTCAAAGGATCACGGGAAAAAATACAAATTTTCTTAAAGGACCGAGGGAAAAATACAAATTTCTGACAAAAGATAGCGCAAAACTGCAAATTTCTGTAAAAAGGTCGCAGTAAAAACGTAAATTTTGCACCAGGATTGTGAAAAAACACAAAATTCTGCCAAAGGATCACGAAAAATTAAATGAATCGTGAAGTAACACGAAAAAACACAACTTTTGTTGACAGATAGCGGGGGAAAAAAAGATTAATTTCGTCAAAAAGTTGCGGAAAGAAATGCATAATTAGTATCGGAAAAAAAATTTTCTCCCTACTTCTCTGCCGTAACCTTTCAGAATATTTGCTGTATTTTTTTTTTTTTTTAAGTTGAAAATCATCTTTGCTAATTACGTCCATTATACATTGAAAAAATTGTCGCGGAAGAAAATACTTTCCAGGGTCTTACGCGTCAGGCAAAAAGTCAGAGAAAATTAAGGAATTTTTGATGCATTACTTTAGTAGGATATCGATCCTAATAGCATGCATAGTCACAGTGACGTCACTGTGAGTCACTTTGGTCACATCACATCTGTGACCAAAATGCCACCACTCAATGACGTCACATTGTGACAGAGATGTGACTTTCTTAAAAATCTTTAGAAATTTATAAATATCCTTCCAAACATCTTATTTACTTTAAAAAACATGTTTCTGCCAATTTAAATATCGTCGCTTTTGTCACAGTTTCGTCACAATGTTAATATCAAATTAGTCACAAATGACACATTTTTCACAAATTTGTCACATTGTGACCACTTTGTGAAACGTCATAAAAGAGCTCTAAAACGGCCATAACGACTTCACATTTTAGTCACTGTGACTTCACATCGACGTCACGTGACGTCACATCGGCAATCGATGGTCACAAAGTCACAATGTGACTTCAAACGACGTTGCAGTGACGTCACCATGCTTTACGGGGATTATCATAGTAAATGAGTAACTTTTTGAATTATTAATCATCCAATCTAAAATTTTTACATAAAATTGCGGCAAATTATATGACAATAAATAAATTGATAGATAAATATCAACAATATTGAAAATTGGAAAATCATCAGCGCATACTTTTTTCAGCATTCATCTGGATGAACGTTGTTGATTGTGGAGAGTTTTACAACAATAGCTGAATTTTGAGAAAAATAAGGGAAAATCTGGAAAAGTCCGGGAACTTTTACTATGGGACAGGAACCTCACTTTTCTCAGCCTGTTTCGGAAAATAATGTACAGCTACTTTCCCTGTGTATACATATTTTTTTCAAATTGTGTCTTTTTGCAGTTTTTTTTTTCTCCCATATAGCATCGCTTCCCTAGGGCGCAAATTTGGAGGTACGGGTTACAGGGTTCGCACAGTTCTACCATTAAATTCTAAGAATATTTTCGAAGTGTTACACTGCAGAAAAATATCGTAAAAAGTGTGAATGATGGTGGGGATTGCAAATGTTGTGGTTTAAAAGTTAAATGTCAATTTTCTTACTTTTAATAGTGGTGCCAGAGTCCTTGGAAATTCCAAGGAGTGTACGAACCTTGGAGTTAACAAATAAAATACGCATGTAAAGTTGAGATCTTGTTTTCTTCGAAGATGGAATCTGTTTAAAAAATACCAATCTTAACCATCTCGAAGAAATTCGCTCAGGTCACTTTCAGCCTTGCGGAGACAATCGTTTTTAGGTGCGTTCGTAATTATGTAAATACGTAATACCTATAGTCGTTGTTCAGTCCGTGCGTCTGTCCGCATTTAACAGAGCTAAAACTACCCAACAGAATCATTTGAAAATTAAAATAAATAATTGTTGCATAATTTTGTCGAGTCATTTCAAATTGTATGATAATCGGATCTATAGTTTTATTACACGGACAATCAAAAGTATTTGGTTACATTACGGGCAATGACAAAAAACAGTTTCAAGTGCATGTTAATGATGTTACACTCTTTCGAACGTTTTAAAAGTGGCATGCATCTATCACGTATGTACTAAAATATGCATTCTGTACAATGTGCGGTTAAATGAATATTTATTATTAATTTACAGTGCCGCGCAAATGTATTCCATTGCATAATGGCATATGAGGAAGCATTGTTTGGGGCGCATTTTAATTATATTAAACTAATTCACATTTCACGAAATCGATGTACGTAGGTATTTTATAAGTTATTTTCTGTGTAACAGAAAGCAGGTAGTATTTACAGAGACGCACATAAGATTTCAGCTACTATACTGTATCTTTTGTACTGCATACTAATACATCAAGATCTAAATATTTTTAAAACTTTTCGTTATGGTACGAACGCACCTTATTTGCTCCACTTGATGTGAAATTTCCGACTTGTTTCTATTGTAAAAGTGACTAGAAATTTCCAGTTTAATGTAATCTTTTTAGAGCATCTCTGCAGACTAAATTGAAATCATCTACTAAAAATTCGAAACGTTCCTAAAAATAAAAGCATTTTTTTACAAAAAAAAAAAAAAAAAAAAAATCTGTGAAAGTTTTGACGAAAAAAAAAATTGAATTGACGTCTATGGAAATATTTTCTAAAAAGGCATTTTCAACTGTATTATGCGTTTTCTGCTTAATCAAATTTGACTGTATTTTTTATACATTGATATATTGTTACCTATTAAATAATAATTCCATAGTAAAACATCTTTAGTTGTTTCATGAGTTTTTCAGCTGTTTAAATTTTAATTTCAGATTCACTTAGGTGGTATGCTTATAGCTCTATAGATCATATATGGAGTTACAAAAATAATTCATATACATTCTTTGTTATGGGCAGAAATTCTTGAAAATAGATTTATAACTGCGTTCCGTGATTCTAAATTGTTTATTTAGACTGACTTCATTGTCTGAAAGAATGAATTTTCTCAAGTGGGAAAATATTTCATAATTAATAACTGATACTCTAGTTTTTGTTCTTGTTTTTCTTCACTTGAAACAATGTGAAGTGGAGCAATTATTATTATTATTTTAATTTCAAGGCAATATTAATTTTTACATTCTTAATCTAAAATTATTCCGTGTATCCTATAAGGCGTAAGAACAAAATTTCTGATTCATTCCAATCAGAATGCTAGCTAAAGATTTTTAAAAAATAAAATTTTGTCATTTATTGCAGTTCTGGAATGAAGGGTTTAAACATATTTATCGCCAGCGGCCTCCCTCTCCACTTAACACGATTAAATAAAAACTTTGAAGCATGAGGCCGGGTTTTGCCCGAACCCCATACACAGCATTCGAGGGCCGGGCGGGTAAAATGAAGGCAAATTTTCCAACGGGTCGGCAAAAAAATCAAACGGGCCAAGCGGGCTGATCCCGGCAGAAAAAAAAATCGGACCAACCGACCCGATATAAAAATTTACGCAAAGCTGATAAAATATCAGCTACTTTCATTGAATGAGACTTTTGCGAGAATAAGTGTAAATGTGCAGTGGCGTAGGAACTTTGAAAAAACAGGGGGAGCCGGAGCATCAGTGCCGTGCGAAAGTAGGGGGGTGAATGGGGCGGTCGCCCCGTGCGTGGAATTTTAAAGGGCACCAAATTTATACTACCAACGCCATTTTTTGGCCTGTCAGAAGAAAAAGTTGGAGGAAAGAAGCGCCAAATTGAAACTTTGCCCCGGGCGCAGTGTTCTCATCGAACACCCCTGCGGAGCACATTGTTAAAGGCTAGTGGCGATTATCATTTCAATAAACAATTTTATTTTACTTGATAGGTGTAACGAAAAATTAAAACAAGTATTGACATGTTTCGATTCCATCTTATAAGAACCATAATCATAATAAAATAAAAATAAAAATGCGAATCGTTTCACGGTCAATACAAACGGCTCGCGACAATGAGATGTAAATTAATATATATATATATATATATATATATATATATATATATATATATATTGCCCAGTTGAACTGATGGCATTGAGCTCACAGGCTACGCATACTAAATGTACATTACAGCCTTATACACTATATTGCCATTGATTATTGGACACTTGCGATTTTAGACATTTTACTAAATATCTAGAAAAATACATGAGGAATTATCTCGAAACTCTTAGTGTATAAATATAATAGTATACGTCATACACCTCCGTGAAGATTTTTTACCGAAACTCCATAGGGGACCGTCAACAAATTAAAAAAGAATGAATATCTTTTGAATAACCCTGTCAAAACTAATGTAGCAAAAGCGCTCAAACTCTAGATTATGATTGAATGTCTTATTGTAATACACTGTGTTCATTTTTATGCAACTAGCATGCATACTCGCAGAGTAATTAAGGTTTTTATAAAAATGATCCCAAATTTTTCCAAGTTTTTTCCTTATAATTTTCAGAGTTCTTAATATAAAATAATATTTTTTTCAGGAAATATGACAAACAACATTGCACATAGTACCCTGTAATCAGAATTAAAAAATAATAAAAATTGTATGAAAAATGAGTAGGTTTACTAAATAATTTTTTACTGCGCATGCGTCAAAGATATCAAAATTTCATTTGCATATTATGTTAGCTACATGTATAGAAAAACTTTTGTAAAAGTCTCAAAATCATAGCTTGAAAATTCTGAAAGTAATCGTCTATAGAAAAAGGACAAAATCCGTTGTTTCCAAAATGAAGCAAAAAAATGAGGGATTTTATCCAAATGTAGTAGTATATCCCGTATTGTTTATTCTATATTGATACTACACTATATTGCCATTGATTATGGGACACTTGCGATTTTAGACATTTTACTAAATATCTAAAAAAATACATGAGGAATCATCTCGAAACTCTTAGTGTATAAATATAATAGTATACGTCATACATCTCCGTGAAGAGTTTTTACCGAAACTCCATAGGGGACCGTCAACAAATTAAAAAAGAATGAATATCTTTTGAATAACCCTGTCAAAACTAATGTAGCTAAATCGCTCAAACTCTAGATTATGATTGAATGCCTTATTGTAATACACTGTGTTCATTTTTATGCAAATAGCATGCATACTCGCAGAGTAATTAAGGTTTTTATAAAAATGGTCCCAAATTTTTCCAAGTTTTTTCCTTATAATTTTCAGAGTTCTTAATATAAAATAATATTTTTTTCAGAAAATATGACAAACAACATTGCACACAGTACCCTGTAATCAGAATTAAAAAATAATGAAAATTGTATACAAAATGAGTTGGTTTACTAAATAATTTTTTACTGCGCATGCGTCAAAGATATAAAAATTTCATTTGCATATTATGTTAGCTAAATGTATAGAGCAACTTTTGTGAAAGTCACAAAATCATAACTTGAAAATTCTGAAAATAATCGACAATTGAATAAGTTGAAAATCCGTTATTCTCAAAATGAAGCAAAAACAAGAGGGGTTGTATCCATATATTCATTGATTAGTGTCAATATATAATACACAATACGGGATGTTACGACTACTTTTGGATAAAATCCCTCATTTTTTTGCTTCATTTTGGAAACAACGGATTTTCTCCTTTTTCTTTAGACGATTACTTTCAGAATTTTCAAGCTATGATTTTGAGACTTTTACGAAAGTTGCTCTATACATTTAGCTAACATAATATGTAAATGAAATTTTGATATCGTTGACGCATGCGCAGTAAAAAATTATTTAGTAAACCAACTCATTTTGTATACAATTTTTATTATTTTTTAATTCTGATTACAGGGTACTGTGTGCAATGTTGTTTGTCATATTTTCTGAAAAAAATATTATTTTATATTAAGAACTCTGAAAATTATAAGGAATAAACTTAGAAAAATTTGGGGCCATTTTTATAAAAACCTTAATTACTCTGCGAGTATGCATGCTATTTGCATAAAAATGAACACAGTGTATTACAATAAGGCATTCAATCATAATCTAGAGTTTGAGCGCTTTTGCTACATTAGTTTTGACAGGGTTATTCAAAAGATATTCATTCTTTTTTAATTTGTTGACGGTCCCCTATGGAGTTTCGGTAAAAAATCTTCACGTAGATGTATGACGTATACTATTATATTTATACACTAAGAGTTTCGAGATGATTCCTCATGTATTTTTCTAGATATTTACTAAAATGTCTAAAATCGCAAGTGTCCCATAATCAATGGCAATATAGTGTAATCAATGAATATATGGATACGACCTCTCTTATTTTTGCTTCATTTTGAGAATAACGGAATATCAACTTATTCAATTGACGATTATTTTCAGAATTTTCAAGTTATGATTTAGTGACTTTCACAAAAGTTGCTCTATACATTTAGCTAACATAATATGTAAATGAAATTTTGATATCGTTGACGCATGCGCAGTAAAAAATTATTTAGTAAACCAACTCATTTTGTATACAATTTTCATTATTTTTTAATTCTGATTACAGAGTACTGTGTGCAATATTGTTTGTCATATTTTCTGAAAAAAATATTATTTTATATTAAGAACTCTGAAAATTATAAGGAAAAAACTTGGAAAATTTTGGGACCATTTTTATAAAAACCTTAATTACTCTGCGAGTATGCATGCTATTTGCATAAAAATGAACAAGGCATATCACAATAAGGCATTCAATCATAATCTAGAGTTTGAGCGCTTTTGCTACATTTGTTTTGACAGGGTTATTCAAAAGATATTTATTCTTTTTTAATTTGTTGACGGTCCCCTATGGAGTTTCGGGAAAAAGTCTTCACGGAGATGTATGACTTATACTATTATATTTATACACTAAGAGTTTCGAGATGATTCCTCATGTATTTTTCTAGATATTTAACAAAATGTCTAAAATCGCAAGTGTCCAATAATCAATGGCAATATAGTGTATTTTCAAGAGTTAATTCTGTTCGAAAATATGGGGGAGGAGGGGAAACAGCTCCCTCCATTTCCCCATTTATACTTATTCATTAAATCCCTTAAACTATCAGAATTATGCTTTATCATATAAAAAATCTATATCCAAAATTCAGAGTAAATCGAAAAATACATAATAAAAACCCATTTATATAATTTAAGAGGAGTTATATCCTCTTTTATACTTAAACATTAGACTTCCAACGCTATTCAGAGATTCGTCCTATTAGAAAGAACCTGGGAGGGGGATTAGCCCCCGTTACTCTCTAATACATTACGAATGAATTACAAAAACTAATCAAGGAAGCGCCTTATCAAAATATACATATATCCAAAATTTCAAGTGAATTGGATATTTTTATCATAAGTTATCGCGTTACGCACATACTCACATACAGAACGGACGGGCACATAAGCTCCCAGGCTTTGATAGCCTGTGAGTTAAAAAACCACGCGCACTATTTTTCCTTATTTTATTACATTTCATTCACAATTTCATTCATTTCGGAGGGTTTCTTGACTAGCATTTTTCACAAACAAGAGTATAAAATAGAAGCATATCAAAAGATCGTCGACATTTTAATCTAGTTTAAATAATTTTTATTCGATATATTCAGGGTTTGATTAATGCACGGGCCTCCGGGGCCTCGGCCCTGTGCCCACTAATTTCAGGGGCCCACTAATTATGTGGCTGATTCTTTTTCCCTTAATCAAATACTTTTCAAATGATATTGTTTTATAAAATATGACACATAAAATTTAAATATTCGGAATGATTCAATAAAATTTTGATGTTTGTGAATTATACAAATGCCTTTTTGAGAAAGAGGACAGTAATTCCTTTTCTCGATTATTCTTGTAAGTTTTTTTTATATATTTATTTATTTTTTGTAAACTTGAACCGTTTAACCAAACAACTTTGTCAACTCATCAACTCATCTACTTTTTTTTATGAAAATGTCGCCGAGAATGGGGTGGTAGGGAGGGGGGGGGGGGGCAACTTTTTAACAGGCCCTGGGCCCAACTTCAGCTTGATCGGGCTCTGGATATACTTGATGACACTTAATTTATGAACGATCCCAATTACAATATTCAAATTTCAAGTTTCTCCTACTCCCATTTACCAAAAGTTAAAGTTTTTTTTCTGTTTTGCTTACAAAATCTTTACAATCTCCTCCAAATCCATTTTAAAGGCTTCCTCTTTTTAAATATGCAATAGTGGTTGAGTCTGTATTGATCCATTGTTGTTTGGCGGTGTGTCCAGCGCCATGCAAAATGGGGGGGGGGGCGGTCACCCCGGACGCGGAAATTTAGGGGGCGCCAAATTTATATTACCAACGTCATTTTTTAGCCTGTCACGAGAAAAAGTTGGGAGAGAGGGGCACCAAATTTTAACTTTGCCCCCGGCGCAATTTTTTTCTTTGCATGCCCCTGGGTGTGTTTGTTTGAAGAAGAGCATTGAAAGCTCTCAGCTGTCACTAATGATATAGGAATAACCAAAATAAATTCTACCAAAAAGTAAACGTTAGAAAAAAATTAGAAACTAATTCCTGTGATGACATCAGTTTAATTGTGATAGACAATATATTTCTGTCTGTTCCGTTCGGGACTTAGTATTGATAGAAATGTCAACCAAGTTTACTTTTCTGAAAGATTTATCAAAGCAAAATCATCAGTATGTATTCTAACTTTTGTTTGAAATCTTCTGGCGTGGTTGAAGCTGTATCAACGAATTCAATCTGTATAAGAAAATCAAAAGTTTTTTTTTTATTAAATCGGTTCTTTTATTATTCACTAGCTGACCCGCCCGGCGTTGCCCGGGTCCGTAATAATAATCTTAAACGAACTTGAAATTTTTATGATTTTATCTTTAACTCGAAATATGTGTAAATACACTATTAAAAACTTGACCCTTTTGCTGCATCGTCACTCCACCGCTTTTATAGAAAATGATTACTTCAGCCTATTATGGAGCATTCTCATAGGTCAAAAGAGAGATATTCTATAAAAGCGGGGGAGTGATGATGCAGCAAAAGGGTAAAATTTTTTACAGTGTACATTATATTAAATACGTGCCCCCTGACTGTGTCAAAAATTGGTTAAAAAAAGTAATATTTAGCTGCAAAAGTACCCAAAATGATTGCAATGGGAAACACAGGAGGGAATATGTGTCTAACGATTGCGTGATTTTCGTGTTAAACTGTTGATATTTATCCTTAAAATTGCTGTTAAGTGACTTAACTAAATACTTTTTTCACATAGATATCCCAAGTGAAATATTTTGAATTTCAAACTAATTATATCACTCTTAAATCCGATTATACCGTGCGTGAATGAAATCGATTCTCGATGATTAGCTAAAAGGTTAGTATATAGTATTATAATTTCAGAGCCATTTTACAAAAATAAGTGCATATTTTTTATCAAACATGCGTAATGTTCATTCTGTGAACAAAATACTAACCGTAACTTGTCTGTAACCTAGCTGTATCTTAACAATAACCTAACTGTAACTTAAATATACCATAAATGTAACCTTATAGCTAACCACACATACATTCTAATGTACGAAGTACCAACGATCTGACGTAACAGCTGTGTTCAAAAATCCTAAGTTAAACTGACATTTTGCCAGTCTTTAAATTTTAAAGGTTTTTTGGGGGAAAAAAACAGTCACTTTTGAAATGTCAAAATCTCAAATTGGTTTCTTTCATACAGTAAAAAGAAATTAATAGACTGGAAGTATTATCTCTGGAGGTGATGCTAAAAATGTAACCCTACATTAAGTCCAATTAAGTACCAACAAAAGTACGTGCTTTCACACGCCTATCAATTGAAACAGGTTTAAACCCGTATTTTTTTGCTCTTGTTACTTACCCATCATACGTAGTATAGGGTAAGTCTTGCAATCGTTTTGAAAATCGAAAATTTTTTTTGACGGATTTACACGTTTTAGATAGTGGAGATTCCGAAAAACATATTTTTAGAAAAAAAATTTTGCCGTCCGTCTGTCTGTCTGTCTGTAAACGCTCTATCTCCCGAACAAATTGAGATAGAGACTTGAAATTTTGTATGTTGTTAGTATCTAAGAATGGGACGAACCCTATTTAATATCAGCAACCTCGATTATCCGGAACTATTTTTTTCGGACACTCGAAAAATTCGTTCTGATGAAAGATATATAAAAATTTTATAATTTTTTTTGTTTTATGGAATGGACGTAAAAGGTAATAAAATAATACACATTTTGCATATAGAACGAAGTCGATCGAATTATTAGTTGCCGAGATATTTGTAATCCTGTTTTCCACATTCTTCGATTTTTCATGACCCTGTATTTCATTCAAATTTCAATTCAGAGGTATATTTTAATTGGAAATGAGACGCTTAATCCGACGCAGTTAATTGTTAGTTAATAGAATTATTATTTTTGGAGTTATAAGGATGTTTCTTTTACGCAGTTCGGTACTACTTGAGTAGTTTGGCGTTTTATATAATTTGTCGAAATTGGTACATCAGCAGTTCTTTAATAGAGAATTACTATGTATATTAACAATATTTAAACTTTGTTTATGAATTGCAATGCATTGTATAAATAGTTTCACATGTTTCATTTTCATATACATATCCATGATGGGTAAGTATTATAATGGCCCCCAACGACTAGTTTTTTTAAAAGAACTAATCTATCACTTCACCGGAAAAATTTATTAATTATTTTATCATATGTGTTTTAAAAATCAATATAGAAAATTATTTTAACGTTTTGCTTGAAAATATAACATTCTTTTGTTATTACATTAAAATCGTCTGCAGTCAGAAATCTATATTTTAGATTAATATTTATTACTTAAGTTTTCATAGATGATTTTAAAAGAATTAATTTGATATTTAATTATTGCTAATTTTCCAATTTCCTTCATTTTAAAAGCGAACATTTATTTTAATAAATAATATCTAATAGTACAAAGACCATTTTAAAAATTTGCTATTTCCTCTTAAAATATGCTTCAATTGTAATTCATTTCTTTCAATTCGTCTTATTCGCGTTTGAAATGAAATAGACGCCCTCTCGCGGACAAAGTCGAACTAAAAGAAATAGAACTGATACCATGAGCATCTTCCGCTGAAATCAGTGTTTAAAAGGCCGATAAATAAATAAACAGTTCTATAATAAATAAATAAACAGTTCTATAACGAATGCAACGTTGGGTTCTTTGTATTAAAATTATCAAAAATCAAAATTTTATACACAAAGTTTAGATCTATAATATAAAAAAGTACATTTGACTTACTCATGACAAAATAACATGACCGCAACACAATGCTTGCATGATTCGCTTGACCCAGCTTTGCAAGAGCAAGAAATTTTTTTTATTTTCAATTTTTTGTTCTCCTTAACTAGCAAACCTGAAATGAAATGGGGATTTGCTTTTGTTTGGCTTGTTTGTAAACACGAGCCTACAATCTCTATTTCATCTCCTTTACATTCTTTAATGCCGCACATTATTATTCTCTTTGCATCAATAATTGCTTCAGCTTCTCTAAAGCATTTACTAGATTTTCCAGCATCTACAAATTCTAAAATTGTCGATATTTGTAATTTATCTCCCATAATTAAATAAAAAAGATAAAAAACAGCACTTTAACTAGCTCTTTAAACTGGTTCTATGCTACAGTGCTACAGCATGGAACGTAAACAAACAAACGTAAACAAACGATTATCAGGTCTAATACAACGCCATCTTTCGGTCATTACAAACGCGAATAATACAAAATCCCTTCCACGTCCTTTTGTTTGGCACATTAAAATTTGAGCGATAAATGGTTTCATATTGCAAAACTTTCTTGAGGCTTACTTCACCTCCACTTATCTCATTCCTCTATGGGTTTCTTTAATTCTGTCTCAGCTTTCTTATAACTTCTGCGAAAATTTTTACACAACCAACCAACCGCAAACAAACGAAAGAGAAAATAATTGAAAAAACATGATTTTTTATGAGAGTGACCTCTCGATTTTAATTAATTACTCAGTTAATAATTGGAATTTCGAAATT
Source organism: Maratus speculifer (assembly GCA_964019185.1). Classification (NCBI taxonomy): domain Eukaryota; kingdom Metazoa; phylum Arthropoda; class Arachnida; order Araneae; family Salticidae; genus Maratus; species Maratus speculifer. The sequence continues at coordinate 280,297,289 of OZ025300.1, read as the reverse complement.
CTGAAGCTCAGGTGCATCAAGAGAGATTTAGGGCTACTCTCAAAAAATTTTTGAGCTTCGTACATGCTGTAGATTTTGCTAGCCATCGCAGACACACACACCGACACACACACAGACACACAGACAGAGCGTTTTGTTCTTTTATTAGTATAGATTGGTAGTAAGGTCCAGTACTTCGCTAAAAATTCTCAATTTTCCTTATTGTTCGAATTGTGCTGGAACGGAAGGATAGCTTGTCTGCTCTTATCTTATTAAAACTATCTTTTATTAAGAGAAGCTCGTCCTTTCCTCAATAATTTTCTAGAAAAAGTAAACTCTGTTTTTTAAATTTTTCCCGAGGGAGCTGAGCCCGTCTGAAATATCCCAGGGGGAGCCAGAGCTCCCCCAGCTCCCCCGGTTCCTACGCCTATGTAAATGTGCGTCACGAGCCGGTGGTAGTTCGACAACATCAATAACAGGATCGAAAATATAACATGTCGACCGTAAAGACCGGCATCGGGATCGGACATGGTGGTTCAGACACTTTATTTTATTTTTATTTATTTAACTTCAACAGACTTATGCCGTGCTGACATCAGGCTTGCTTGTTTTCCCTACACAGTCGAGCCAAGCCGGAGCTGAACTTTATTATTCTTAGGAAGTATAGGATAGGCAACATATTTTCTAAAAATTATAATAGCGATAGTGAACTTCTCTTAACTTAATCTTTGGAAATATACATTAAGGTGGTTCTCAAACTCACTGCTCCATAACGCGAATGTTTGACACATTTTCTGACTAATTTCTGACTGCAAAGGTTTAAAATTGAGAAGCTTGACTATTCATGGATCAATATTATTTGAATCAATTACCATTTTCCTCTTTTGATAAATAAATTACTTGTCGACAATTAAGAGATTCTTGTTACGGCCTCAGGTTTCTACAATTTCCTATAATGTCGCTTTTGGAAGTTCGATTCAAAACTCTGTCTTTATCAGTATTATCTCACCGATACGTTGTCTTTATCGATAAATGGATAACGCCATTCGATTACACAGAAACTGAGAAAAATTTACTGAACTGAAAATGTTACTGAATAAAAACATTTGCCAATCTTAAGCGTTTCCGAAAAGAAATGAATTCAGAAATGTGTCAGAAAGTAGCTCTTTTGGATTTGAGACTAGCCTTAATAAATGAAATATTTTCACAAACCAGAGAAATATCTCGACAAATCTACTTTTTATTATATTGCTTCAAAAATTACGATTTTTTTTTTTTGTTGTTCTTTTATTCTAAACTACATTTTTTTATGAATCCTCATTTAAATGGGTCCCACCAGTGGCTGAGAGATTCTGCTGTCAAGGTTGGTGGACAGGAAGTGCTGAGATCGAACCCTATCGCTCCCGTCGGCCTTACCGTTTGGAGTTTTCATAGTTTCCTTTGAATCTTGCGTAAATACGGGTTAGGTTTCTTTAGAAAGACCCTGACAGAGGGCACTTCCCCTGGGGCCTGTATCCCTCGTGCAGATAACCTGCCGTCATGCATAACACCACAACACACACCTTTTTTAAATGTTGAAATGTCTAAGAATTTAAGCAATCGTTATTGTTGCTGCATTGTCTGTCTTGCACATAATAATCTAAAAAAATACACTGTCGATTTATTCCATAAATATGTATGCAGTACTCTTTAAAAGAATCTTTATTGTATGTTAAGTAAAATCCAAATTTTTTTGTAGAAATTGAGTCAGGCCAAATCAGGGACAGGCTGGGTCTGTTTTCACTGATTTCAGTACGGCCAGGCTCGGGCTGAACTTTTAATTTTTACACCGGTCCGGGCCAAAATAACTTTCGTTCGGGTCGTCTCGAGCAGATCTCTATAAGGCTTTGACAAATTTTTATTAATGCCAGTGCATAAATTTGAACTTTTTTCCGGTTGAACAGTGCATCAAACATAAGAGGTACAACGGTTGTGCATTCACTATTTTAAAATATCTTTTTAAAGACATGAAATTAACGAAATTCGGATTTTTCCTTATTTTTTCGTATGTGGTTGAACATTTAGTGTTTTTTTTACATTAAAATTTTTAAATATTTAAGTGTACATGTGTGCACGCGATGACTGGAAAGAAAAGGGGTATAATTTTCTAGACAAAATACTTCGAAATTTTTGCCCCCCTATAGGGGGGCTAGAAGCCCTAGAAGCTAGTTTGCTAGAGAAGCTAGAAGCTAGTTTGCCTTAGAAACTATAGTTTCTAAGGCAAAAATGCAGTAGTTAACAAGCATTAACTTGGCGATAATAGAAGACTCCACAAGATGCTTGGCGATTTGCTTTTGAACACTGTTAAAAATATGGTGAAAATTACCTCTGCTTTTAAAGACTCTCTCTATGAAGCGTTCTCATCGGTTAAAAAACAAATACTTTTTAAAAACAGAAATATCGCCACTTTTACATAAAGGTATTTTAGTCTCTATAAAACGTTGACACATAATTTTGTTTTTCGAATTGGCAACGAAAAATTTAATTCTTTCATTTGGCAACGGTTTAACAAATTTTACGTTTTGTACAAGTTTCACGTGGAAGTAAGACCTAAATTTCATATATTTTAATTATAAAAATTTAATGAAATCTATAATTGATGTGTGTTGTAAAATTTTACATTTAAATTTTATGTTCTCTTCATTACAGCCATGGGTCGGGTTATTAGAAGTCAGAGAAAGGGTGCCGGGAGTGTTTTTAAATCACACGTAAAACATCGGAAAGGAGCTCCAAAATTAAGAGCAGTTGATTTTGCTGAAAGACATGGTTATATCAAAGGAATTGTTAAAGTAAGAAATATTTTAAATTATCTTTATAAATAACATATTTTATTTACTTTAGTTGATTTGTATACGGATTTTATTTTTAATTGTAGTTTCTCACTTTCTGCATGACAAAATTTATATGTAATGTTAGACAAGTTATTTTCTATAATATTTGATTTAATAGAGGAAATCAAAATTGAATATAAATGTGTTATTATCATAATTAGTATATAGCTTACGACAAATTAAAAATTACTTTTGAACATAAACATGCGGTAGTTAGGCTTAGGCATGATCAGGCATGCCCAACTTTACGTTGCTTTTAATAGTGTGATCTTATTTGCTTATGCAGACTAAAACTTGTATTAAAATAATAATTTGCTGACAAAAGTTCATGCCGAAGTTTAAACAAAGAAAAAAATAAATTGTTTATCGAAGGCAACCATGAACTGTTCTAAATCTATTAGATGTTATTGGTCAGGATAATTTTTTTTTTTTATCCATCAGTTTATGTAATAATTATTAATAAAATGAAAACTGCAACATTGCAATAATCAATTCGTAGCAAAAATATGAATGTTAAAAAACGTTTATAATCAATAGTAGGGATGCACCGAATATTCGGTATCTATTCGGTATTCGGCCATGTTACCGAATATTCGGTTAGGCCGAATATTAAACTATTCGGTTGAGCCGAATATTCGGCTTGGCCGAATATTCGGTATGGCCGAATATCAAAGTATTCGGCCGAATCCAATACTTAATAAAACCCTTTTAAAACTTTTCACTATTTCTACTTTTAACTATCAATTTTTTAATTTATATTTAAAATTATTAGAAACAAAATCATTTTTAAATAAAATAGAATGTTTTTACATTGTTTATTTGCTGTATGTAAAGTGTAACTTAAGAAAATTAACCATGAGAAGGATTAAAATGGTGATTTACTAGGATTCTCCTTAAGAATAAGTTATGTGCTGATACAAGTTTCTAAATTTTGTTTAGTAAATAATCTGTTTCTTGCTTTTCCCCAAATAAAAGTCCTTTAAAAGAAAAAAAAAAAAAAACTTTTGAGATTAGTAATATAGCTATCAAGGCAGACATTTTTTGTTCATGAAACTATAATCATAATCAACTTATTGAGTCATGAGTACATTGTATTTCATCTCACTCTAGGTCAAAATTTGTGTGTTTGTTTATTACATTAACAAAAAATAAGATAACATATTTTCAACTCACATGCTTTGCTTTCTGTAAAATATGATATGATGGGAAGGGTAGAAAATACTACCATTCATAAGAAAAGAACTATGAGCCAAACATACCTTTATTCAGAATTAAGTTGAAAGTATTTGTACTTTATATTGAAAAAAATCTGCCTTGACTTATTTAAAAAGGACAATTATCAGACTGTAAAATTTTTCTTCGGCCATTTTTTCATTATTTGATTTTAAAATGTTTGTTTTGATTCGTAGAAAATTTTATTAAAGTTTCATAATTGCACATCTTAAATAACTCAAGGCAGATTTTTTTTCAATACTAAATGCTCTTATAAAAAGCTCTTGTTTATCAAAATGTAAGTTTCTTTTATTAAATATTACGTAAAACTGTTTTAAAAAGTAACATTTTAATACCTTTAAATTTTGAAATATAAAAAGTATTTGGAAAGCCGAATATTCGGTATTCGGCTAGCCGAATATTCGGTATTCGGCTAGCCGAATATTCGGTGGTTGTGGTTCACCTCTCGGCCGAATATTTGGCATTCGGTATTTGGCCAAAATCACTATTCGGTGCATCCCTAATCAATAGCATATGAAATTTACTTAAAGTATAACATGAGTAAGGTGATGAAATGTAACAATTTATTTCTGCTTTATGTATAACATGCTGAATATGAATGAAGCCATAAGAAACACTTCTGCTGGAAATTATTAAATGTCAGCATTATATTAATTTAAGGGGCATTATTGTCATTGTTTTTTAACTAAGAAAAAAAAAATGTTCCACCCAAGCAGGGATGTAGTGGAGGGTATATGTTACTAGTTATGTAGCTAACCAGGGGTATGTTTAGGAAGATTTTAGGTCCTTTAAAGGACCCTTCATGAAATAATTCATCTTAAAACTGGACCCTCCACAATTTTTTTTTTTATCCCTAAATAGGACCCTTTATAAAATTATTTATCTCCAAACGTCTTCCTTCGCAAAATATTTTATCTCAAAACAGGACCCTTCACAAAATTATTTCTCTCAAATAAACCTTTCACAGAATTTTTTTTTCTTTCAAATTGAACTTTTCACACATTTAATTAACAAAAATAATGGCTTATAAGCAATCGAACTCATCAAAGAGCATATTACTTAGCTTTTTATATATGAAAAATATAACCTGAAGACATCGATATTTTAAAATTCACAAAATTCAGACTAGAATTTTCACAAATATAAGAAAATTGCAATTCTACAAAAACAGTTCCCTGCGAGAAAAGTCTGGACAGACCCTTCTAACACGCTGGCAAGTACGGAAAAAGTAGTCAAGCTTTCAACATTTTTTCACACTCGCTGAGCTGCCAGATAGTTAGCTAATCAACAGACAGAGCGAATTTACTAGCAATTAGCGAATTTGCCGATTTGTAGCTAGTAAACTCGCTTTGTGTAAACAACTCATTAGGTTGGTAACTGTGGTAGTGAAAAGAAAATGAAAAGACGTTTGTTCTTAAAAAGCAGATTTTTCCTACAGTCAGTATAACAGGCTTGATCCAGTATTGTTGAGTCTCCAAGAAATTTTGATTTGTTGTAGATTTGACTTGAAACATTTGCAAATAATGTACCTGTAGACTTTAGCGTTCTTGTTTCTTTTTGTGACTAGTGTAGGCTCTGGAGCTTACACTGAGGAAGATATGATATTGGCATTATTTCCAAATATCTCATGCATTTTAATTTTCGTTTTTTAATAAGAAATAAGACCCATTTCTAACCAGGCTAATTTTTACATTTTTGATTTTGGTTAGTCTTTTATTAGGATAATTTGAAAACTTGTCCAAAAAGTTTAATTGAAACAAGTAAAAATTAGCTCAGTTAGAGATCATCTACAGCTATCCAGTACAAAATAAAAATTTAAATTATTAGAATTCTTGCAAAAAATGTGAAAATAACTTCTTAGGATTAGCATTAGTTTGTCTTTTTGCATAACTATGTAGCACCTGTCTTTTGCACCATTGAGTTAAAGCTATAAAACCATACAGAATCATGGTTCATTTAAGAATATTATAGAACAGGGTGGATCAGATAATAGCTTAATAAAATTAACATACATATGTAATTTTGATAAATTCTATAAAAATATTAAAATTGATACTCTGCAATATGTGTATGCATTAATTCTGACATGGTAAATTAATATTTTAGGAAATCATCCACGACCCAGGTAGAGGTGCCCCATTGGCTGTTGTTATGTTTAGAGATCCTTACAGATATAAGCAAAAAAAAGAATTATTTATTGCTGCTGAAGGAATGTACACAGGACAATTTATTTATTGTGGAAAAAAAGGTAATTGGTTAGTTTTTTTTTTTTTATTTAAAAAAATAACATTTTAGTTTCACTTTTTATGGATTGATTGTGCTATGTACATAAAATAAAATGAATTACATTATGTACAATTTAACAATTTTTTGATTGGTAATTGTGTTAATGAACATATACAAATAATAATATTAAAAAAATATTCTAATAAGCGATAACAAATTTTCAAATTTTAAAGTAATTTTTTTGAATTTTGACTGCTTACCTATTCTTATCATGAATAATTATAAAACTGATTTATAAAAAATATGTATGAATGTAATGATTAAAGTTTATATAGATGTCAAGGAAGTTCGAAACATTAAAATGGCTACTGGCACCTAATTTCCCAGTTAACACCTATATAATTTCGCAGCTTAAAATAAATATTTTCACATGGACTTGCAATAACTTTGAATTATGTAATATGATGAGTTGCCAATCCATTCTCTGAAGTTCTTCCTTTGATCTGGCAATCTTGTTACCCAATGTAACAGCCTGAAAGTTGGATTGAAGTTTCTGCAGGGTTCTCTTGTAGATTTCTTTATTCCATACTTTTAAGTGGATGGACCAGGTTGGGGAGAACTGTGAGTGAAATTAAGGCTCTGATTACAAAGTTTGCTATTTAATGCCTTTTTCTTTTATAGTTTGTTTTATGTCAAATTTCTGTTTATTTTTTGTGTGATGAATAAATAAAATTTTCCGTTTTAGAAAGATTAAGCCAAAGTCTAAAGATATGTATGTACTCGTCTCACCTCTAATATGCTTTTTTCGAATGTTTCTGCATTTTATAAATGATTGCCTCATTTATTTAGAATAAGTGCTTTATTTTCTATGTTGTAATAAAACAATATGCATAAGTAATTTATTACTTCCATGTTCTAAATTTGTTCCAACCATGCATTATATTAAAAACTCCATTCTTCATTTAATCTTTATTTTCTTTAAGTTAAAAGAAAAAAAAAAACAAAAAAAAAACTTTAGGATTAAAACAGATGAAATGCTAAAATTTATTATATGATGAGTTGCCAATCCATTCTCTGAAGTTCTTCCTTTGATCTGGCAATCCTGTTACCCAATGGTAACAACTTCAAAGTTAGAATGAAGTTTCTGTGGGGTTCTCCTATAGATGTCTTTGTTCTATACTTTGAGGTGGAATTGACCGGGTTGGGGAGAACTTTGAGTGAAATTAAGGTTCTGATTACAAAGTTCGCTATTTAATGTTTATTTTTTATACAGTTTGCCTTATGTCAAATTTTTAAAAAATTACTTACTGTGATAAATAATGAATTTTTCAGTTCCAAAAAAATTGCCAGGGGGGGGGGGGGAATCTACTTCCAGTAGTACTAGTTTTATAAGTGGTCACCTTTTTAATTAGAAATATTAAACGGTAAACTTTTGTTAAAGTTTCCATTCATATTAATCTAAAATTGAATAGCAAACATAAATGTGCTATAAGCATGTTGTAACCAGAAAAAATGGAGTAACATGATGGAATGCGAGAAAATTTTACATTTCTTGTAGGAAAGTGGGTGCTGACGGCTAATTTTTTAATAGTCACCTTTTCTTCTTCCCTGTCCCTTATGTTGATGGCTAATACTAATTTTGCTCTTTATTCTAATGTTACTTTAGAATTTTTCTAGATTTTATAAATTTATTCCTAATTATTAAAAAAAATATATATATGCTTTAATAAGGAATACAATTTGCATAAGTAATTTATATATTATGTATATTTCAACCATCCCTTATATTAAAACCTTAATTTCCTATTTAATCTGTATTTTTTTTTTTTTAGTATAAGAATTCTAGGATTAAAACGCCACACTTCTGACTAAAAAAAAAAACCTGTATGATAATGTAAAGTCTATGGAGGCATTCTTTTCAAATGTCTCGCTCAAATTTTAATATTTTTTTGCATAGGATAGCTGAGAACCATCCACAACCAACCTTTGGTTTTTACCAGTTTTTACTTTTTTGATTTTGAAGTCAGATTTTTTTTAAAATACAGTAGACTCCCTTAAATCCGCACAGCTTGGGACCAGAGGCTGTGCAGATTTTAGAATTTTGTGGATTTCTGGTCATTGCTTTGTTAACATTTTTTAAACAATAATTTGAGTGCAATTGGAACTATAGAGAATGCTTACAATTTAATAAAATATTAAAATAAGTAATAAACTAAAATAATAAAATTTAAATAATTTTTTAAATGATTAAAGTATTAATAGCAAAGGTCAAGTTAATAATCAATAGTGTATGATTAAATATATATATATTATAAAGATTAAATGTATATTTCCAAAATTATTCTACAAAACTTGCCTCATAAAAAAATGCATTACTAATTCACATCAAAATCATAAAGTAAGATTTTTTTTTTTCAAGTTTAGCCAGGCTTAATAACCAAAAAATCTTGATTAATGCATAAATATATTTGGTAAGAAGATTGTGATTACCAGTGATATCAGAAATACCTTGAATTTTTTCCAAAAAAATTTATTCCTCCTTCGTGAAAAAAAAAAAGGCATGAATAGAGTATTATTAAAAAAAATTACAAATTAAAAAGTATATGGAATTGATGCAAAACTAAAAAAAATCAAATTTTGTCCCAATATCTGAACTGAAGTTTCTTGTTTACATCCAAAAAATATGTGCGGATTTTAGAGAGTTGTGGATTTCTGGTTTGCAGATTTGACGGAATCTACTGTACTTTAACTTTCAAAACTAGTTATGAAATTGAAACTATCCTAATATAAAGAGAATATAACCAAAATTTAAAAAAAAATAAAAACAGCCCGTTGTGGATCCTCCTCAGCTATCCTATAAAAAAAAAATAAAGTCAAAATATTAAAATTTGAGTTAGATATTTGAAAAGAACGCCCTCATAGACTTTGCATTATCATCTGGGTCTTTTTCAATCAGTAATGGGGAGAGGGGGGGGGGTTCTTAAAGCAGATGAGAAACTGCAATTATGTAATATGATGAGCAACCAATCCATTCTCTGAAGTTCTTCCTTTGATCTGGCAGTCCTGTTACTCACTGTAACAGCCTCGAAGTTGGATAAAAGTTTCTGCTGGGTTCTCCTGTAGATTTCTTTATTCTTTTCTTTGAGGTGGATGAGACTAGGTTGGGAAGAACCTTGAATGAAAATAAGGCTCTGATTACAAAAAAAAAAAATTACTATTTAGTGTGTTTTATTGATATTTTTAACTATTTGGAAAAGAGTTGTTGTCCTCAGTTGAGAACTTGGAAATCTGAATCTTTTTTTGTTGAATTTTGAAATTTATTTTTCATTCTATTGTTGCCACAATGACAAAAAATATTAAAAACTTTAAAATTGAAAACAAATTGATTACGATTTCAAACAAATTTCATTTGAAAGTGTATTTTTTTTTTTTTTCTCTATGCAGTGGTGTAAAAATTTTAAATGTGCAGTGTTCTGAAGTTTAAAAATTTGCAGTTCCAAAAATTGTAAAACGGAAATAATATCTACGTAATGAGAGGCTTTCAGAAGTCAATATGATTAACTCCATACACAAAAATGCACATTTTAAGCATTTAAAATTCTATTTTTTAAAATTTGTTTATGATGAGTCCAGGAATATTAATGTCAGGGGTGATTCTCATCCGAAAATTTAAGGCATCCTCTTCCGAAAATTTGAAAATGGGTTATCAGTTCCGCATAGTTGCGAACTTGTACGGTTTTGCGCGCGGAAAAAACAATTGCGTAGAAATGCAAATTTCGTTATAGGATCGCCGAAATAGCATACATTTCGTCAATATTTCATGGAAAAACGACGATTTTGTCAATGTTTTTGCAAACGAACTTTGTCATAAGATCGATGAAAAATGCGAATTTCCTGTGCGGATCACGGAAAATGGCAATTTCACCAAATATCGCAGATAAAACGCTGATTTCCTCTGAAGACGGCGGGAAAATGCCGATTTTGCCTAAAGATTGCGGATATAACGCCGATTTCGTTAAAAGATCGCGGGAAAAAACAGTTTTCAATAAAAGATCGCTTAAAAATATTTTGTCAAAAGAATATTTGAAAAAATACGCCGATTTCATCAAAAGATCACGAAAAAAACTCCGATTTCGTCAAAAGATCGCGGGAATAAAACGCAGTTTTCGAGAAAAAAATTGCGTAAAAAAGCAAATTTTGTCTAAAAATCGTCGAAAAAACGCCAATTTCACTTTTAAAAACATGGTAAAATGCCGATTTTGGCAAAAGATTGCGGAAAAAACGCCGATTTTGTCAGAAGATCGCGGGAATAAAACGTCTTTTTCGAGAAAAAATCGCGTAAAAAAGCAAATTTTGTCTAAAGATCGTCGAAAAATGTCTATTTCACTTAAAAAAAAAAAACATGGGAAAACGCCGATTTCGTCAAAAGATCACAGAAAAACCACCGATTTTGGCAAAAAATCACAATAAATCGCCGATTTTGGCAAAGATAGCAATAAATCGCCGATTTTGCTAAAATATTGCTGATTTCGTCTGAAGATAGCGGGAAAATGCCGATTTTGTCCGAAGATAGCTGGGAGGGGGGGCACCCCCCCCCCTTCTGCCGATTTCCGAAAATGCGATGCGAATTTCCGAAAAAAAAAAATTTCACCCAGAATCACCCCTGATTAATGTTTAATGCATGGCATACATAATATAGGACTCTGTTGTTATGGAAGTCACATTTTAATCGCAATTAAAGTGTTTATTATTTTTTAAAGTATAGAATTTATAAGTTTAAAATTTTAGCCTTCAAAAAATTCAAATTGCCAATTAGTCCTAATTTGTTAAATTATTCTCTTCTCTCCCCCCCCCCCTCCCCTTCCCAGTTGGTCTTAATGTTAGCATGTTGATCTTCCATCACATACTTTTAAAAAATTTTAACTATTACATATGTTTTAGAAATTTTTTGCATTTTATAAATTGTTCTTTTTTTTATTAAGAATAAAAAATTAAAGATTTGTTGTAATAAACAATCCAATATTTATAATTTTCTTTTTTTCAATCATGTTGTTTTAACCACTTCACAGACGACAGAAATGGTAAAGTGGTTAAAATGTTATTAAGGTAAAACGGGACAAAACTTTAAAATTCTATTTCTAGTTGCTTTTATTTCTTAAATGTTTGTCAATTTTTTCAAATTAAAAAAATTCTCTTTACATTAGCAGTTGACTTTTTAACATGATTATTGTAAGCTCTTAAGCTTTTATTATGTGCATTTCTCACCTTTATTACTTTTTTGAAGGCATCAGAGCAGTTATGTGCTTAAATATTTGCTATGTTTAGTTTTGTTGCTAGAAAATTCTATAAAGGATTTTGTAAAATATATTTTAATAAAGCTAAAATAACCAATGATGTATATCTTAATATTTTGATTATTATGATAAGATAATCGTCACTACCTCTGAGGTTATTTAGCTTCTGTGATATGATATCACTATCTTTGAAATTCTGACTCCACAGAAGCCACATTTGGAAAAATCTGGATCTCCTTTATTTTATGTGTGGCGAGCTTTTTAGAAATAGATCTAGCGTATTGAATTCAATAAATGCTGTCCCGTCCCCCCCCCCTCCTCCTTTTTTTTAATGATTATCTATTTTTTCTTTCGAAGGAAAAAAAATCATAAGATTAATCCACTTGCCAGTGGCGAGTAAAATTTTCAGGTTCTTTATACACTTTAACAAAGTGATTTACACATCTGTAAGTTAGGTAAGATGATGTCAATTGTTTTGTGACAAATCAAATTTTGATGACCTTTACAAATGATTAAATTTGTAAAAGGTTCTGTTTAGGGATGGAAAATTTTTTGTAAAAAGCTTGTTTTTAGGACTAAGAATTTTTAAATGTCTTTAACACACTTAGATATTTCTTAAATAGATCTCTGTCAAATATTTTCATAGACAGCTTTGAATTTTTTTTTTTTTTTTTGACTTAGAAACGTTTACTGTTGAAATTTTAATATCAAAAGTTACATATTTTGGTATAGTTTTGTTAACATATAATAATGAAACATTGTTTAGAAGTTAAATTGTAATCATTCTGCTATTTCTTAGAATTCTTAATTTATTCTTATTAAAATTATATTAAACATTTAATGGTTTCTTAGTACCAGAAACAGTAACTTAGCAGTAGGTACTACAGATTAATGCGAGTATTTTCACATGAACTTGGCAATAAATCTCAATTACAATATGATGAGCAACTAATCCATTCTCTGAAGTTCTTCCTTTGATCTGGTAATCCTGTTACTCACTGTAACAGCTTCTGAGGTGGATTGAAGATTCTACGGGGTTCTCCTGTCGATTTCTTTATTTCTTACTTTTGAAGTGGATGGAACTAGATTGGGGAGAACTTTGAATGAAATTAAGGCTCTGATCACCTACGTTTGCCATTTAATGCATCTTTTACAAAATTAATCTAATGCCAACTTGTTTGTTTGCCGTTGATTATTGTAGATTTATTGTTTTGAATACTGAAAAATAAATGTCATTAATGTACTGATGAACCACGTTTGAGAGGAACCTGGACAGAACTGCGCATGGGCGAAAAGAGCGAGTCCATGTCAAAAATGGGGAAGTTAGTACCATCTCGAGATGAGTTTGTTTATTAAACAACCCTAGATGTGTCAAGTTTTTTTTTTTTTTTTTTTTTTTTTTTTTTTTTGGGGGGGGGGGGGATACCTTTTTGTTTCTGTAATTGAATTGTCTGTTTTTAAAATTATATTGTAATTCTGTTACACGAAATAAGTTATAAAAAGACAAGTATAATAAAAAAGACGATTTAAAGGTATGATTATTAAATTTAGCTTAATAAGTTTTCACTCGCAATATAGCGCAACTTAATCTTTTTAGAAGTAACGGCAACATGGCGTGATTTCAAAACATACCAGATTAGCAATTTTTTAAATATGTTTCTTTACATTATTGTATACATTATTTATTTATATTATTTGCATGCATTAGATATGAATATGGCGCAGATGTCATATACTTATAAGGTTTGGAACAATTTTTTTCCAACGTCAATTTGGCGAAAACCTCATTTTCGAATGCTGGCTGAATATACATCTTTAAATTATTTTCTATTATTTAAAAAAATAACAATAAATAAAACAATTTTTAAATATATTAACTTTTAAAAACTAATAACTATAGAACAAAAAACATTTTATATAATTTCAATAAAAGAAAAATTAATGTAAATAAACAGTTTATCAAAATATAAACAACAATATCAGGGTTACCATATTAGGCAAAATAACGCCATTTTGGCACCAAGTAAATCTCAGTGAGTATATGACATACATGTGCCCTGAATATTTAAGTTGTTAGAATTGGCGAATTTCTCGAATAGCCGCCAAATCATATGCCAAGCAATCGTTAAATCTGCGTTTAAGCCATAAATATAAATGTAAAAAAAAAAAAAAAAAAAAAAAAGAAGACATGCTTTTATTAAAATTCACAAAAATGTAGGGGAAAATATATACTTTGGAAAGGCTTATTCCGAAAACTGATAGGAGAACAATCTATTTAATTTAAAATAAAATTTTACTCAGAATAAAAATGAAAACTACGTAAAAGTATATTTTCAAATTTTCTGATTTACCAAAAAAATACAGGACGCGTAATTTCGTCAAAAAATCGCGTAAAAATGGCAAATTTCCTTAAAAGATCGCCAAAAAACGACTAATTCCCGGCCAATTTTGTCAAAATATTCGCGGAAGGATGGTAAATTTCGTCACAAAATACCGAAAAAACGGCAGATTTTGTCAAAAATTGCGATAAAATGGCGAATTTAGCCAAATGTTTTGCGAAAAATCAAAACTTTTGTCAGAAAATCAGGATAAATCGGTAGATATCGTCAAATGATCGCAATAAACCGGTTGATTTCGTCAAACGATCGCAAAAAAAACCGGCAGATTTCGTCAAAATATTCGCAAAAAATGGCAAATTTAAAAAAAAAAAAACCTCTTGCCAAAAGATTCCAACAAATGACAGATTTCATGAAGAGATAGTGATAAAACTAAAAATTTCATCAAAGGGACTCTGACAAAAACTAACCCAAAAATTAATTTTCAAAATTATTTTTTTGCCACTCCAAATACAGACTCCAAAATCCATTTTTGACACTTCTAAATCTTTTTGAATGAATGTGACTTCTGAAAGTATCCTTTTTTTTCAACAAAAATGTTTTTTTCAATAAATCAGTCTTGCCTTTTTTTAAAAGAAATGCAAACAATAGTGATACATGTTATCTTCTACACTCAAATAAGTCCAGCAACATCACTAGATATCTTCAATGTGTAATATCCAAGAAAAAAGCAGGAGAAAGAAATTTACCTTGTGCAAGAGCAAAGCTAAAAAACAAAGAAAATTTCTATTTTTTTTCCCCCTCTAATACTTAACCAAAAGTGTCTTACTGGTAGAAAATTTCAATAAAAAAATATTCATGCCAATAACAGGGTTTTATTAATGTGCTGTATCTTGATAAACTAAATTTTCATTAGAGTAAGTTTAAATAATTTCTGCAATTCACGTTAATAATTTCCTTTTAATTTTAAAACAAAATTGTATGTTATATATTAATGCAATTATATATGTTACAATTGACATCCCTGTCATTGCTCAAAAGTCGTTCGCGCAGTTTTCAGCTTTTTTTGCTTTTTGGTCAATCTCATCCCTGAATGTAGTATTTTTGTATGTTTTTAGTAATAAGTGAAAAATATAATACAATAAAATTAAATACTACTTTTTTCATTTATTTTTTCAAACAATTTTTACAAAGAGCTTAATTTAATGTTTGTTTTTAGCTGTTTTACAAGTTGGTAATGTATTACCTGTTGGAACAATGCCTGAGGGAACCATCATCTGTAACCTAGAAGAGAAATCAGGAGATCGTGGTCGATTAGCCAGAGGTTCTGGTAACTATGCCACTGTCATCTCACACAACGTTGACGCAAAAAAGACCAGAGTAAAGTTGCCTTCAGGAGCTAAAAAAATCCTGCCATCTTCAAACAGAGCTATGGTTGGTAAGTAAGGGACCTGTCTAAATTCCCCCCCCCCCCCTTCCTCTTTCGGTTGTGGTATTCTGGAGAATATCTTATATTTAAAAAATTAATCAATTTTGTGGATTTATTATTGTTAACTTGGTTGTGTAATCCAGTGAAATCTTTAATGTATAAAAATATATAATAGGTTTTTTATTGACTTCAGTTGTTTTGTGAATGTTGCACTTTATATTGTAAAATGATTAAAAGCGTGAAAGATTTAGTTTGGAGATGGAAAGGTTTTATTTCCTTTTCCATGACAGATTTCTAAATTGTCGTGATTTAAGGCAGAGTTTTGTAGAAGATTCGTAATTTAAAATTACTCTTGCTCAACTGTATTTAACGAAATATGTATATATTATACATTATTTGCTTAAAAATAAAATTTGGTGAAATTTCATGCTTTAAAAGAGAAAATAACTATTTTCATGGCTATGGATGTAGGAAAACAGTCTTGTTATCCTTGGCTTATCTTAGAACTACCATTGAAGTGGTATTAAAACATGAAATGGTTGAAGTTTTACCTTTTTCTTGGCAAATGAAATCTTATTTTGTAGTGATTTCAAGATTCTGCATGTCTTCATTTTCTGGACAGATGTTAGTCTTGGAGAGATTTTAACTAACACACTAAATTATACTGTATGTAGTGAAATGATATTTTTACAAACAAAAACTTTTCTTTTAAGGCAAACTCTGTCAATTTGTATGGGTCACTATGAAAAAAAAAAAAATTTTTTTAAGGGGGAAAAAAAATGTAACTCCTAATGCCAAGTGACTTTAATGACACAATTTTTTGGAATTTGTGATTGAACTTTGTGTGTAAACTTATCTAAAGAAAACTGAATGATGAAAAACCTGACACCTCTAATGATAAAGATGATTCTATTGGTTTTTTCTGATTATAATATTAATTTTTTATTTTCAAACTTTACTTCTTTTACCTCTATATATAAATAAGTAGATCCTATCTGAGTCTAACTAATTCTGAAAATTATCGTCAATAAAATAAGATCAAAATCTGTTATTCCCCAAAATGAAGCAAAAAGATACAGAGCTGTATCCAAATATAATAGTACGTGCAGTATTGTGTAGGCACTAAACAATGGAATATCGATACAGCCCCTCATTTTTTTGTTTCATTTTGGGAATATCTGATTTTAATCTTTTTCTTTCAACGATAATTTTCAGAAATTTCATGCTATGATTTTGAAACTTTAACAAAAGTTACTCAATACATTTAGCTAACACAAAATGCACATGAATTTTCTTAGAGTTGACGCATGCACAGTGAAAATTTGTTTAGTAAATCTGCTTATTTTTCATATAATTAATATTTTTAAATTTTGATTACATGGTGTTATGTATAATGTCATTTCTCATATTTTCTGGAAAAAAAAAAGTTTTTTATTAAGAACTCTGCAAATTATAAGCAAAAAATTTGGACGAGTAATATATGCGCATAAAAATGAACACAGCTTATTACCATAAGCTACTTGATCATAATGTGCAGTTTAAATGCTTTTGCTACATTTGTTTTGACAGGGTCATTCAAAAAATGTTTTTCTCAATTTGTTTACAGTCCCCTATTGGATTTTAGAAAAAATCTTTTCGAAAATATGACCTACTATTTTGTTTATACATTTGGAGTTTGTCATTACTTATGTATATTTCTAGATATTTAACAAAATATCTCAAATGTCAAATTTTTTTTTTTTTTTTTTTTGCTGTGACTGTATTTCTACAATCTTTTGTTTGTGTATATATTTTAAGCTTAAAAGTATTGCTTTTGAAGTGTATTTTTATTAATTATAATGAAAATACGGTGTATTATTTTTTGGATTTTTCAAAAAAAAAAAAAAAAGTTGCTAATGTAGATGTGAACTTTCATATTAATAGCAATGCCCTGTGATTATTTAGCTGTATGTATTAGCTTTTGATAAGACTGTGATATCAACATTAAAATGAGGGCAATGTGTGTCAGTTGAAAGACATTCTACTAAATATATTAATGTCAAGTGATGAATTTAATTCTGTCAATCCATTGATAGTTAAATGATAAAATATTGTTTTCTGAGTGACATTTTTATCAAGCAGTCAATCACAATTATAATTGTCTCAATTTAATAGTTAACTTTTAATTTGGAATTCACTAAATCAAATTATATTGCTGAACTAGGTTATGCCATCAACAGTACAAAATCTTTTATTTATGTGGATTTTGTAAATATAATTTCTTAAAAAATAACTTTGTGAAATCTTATTTGTGTGGATTTTGCATGCATATATATAGGGTTACCTGGTATACTAAATAAATCAGAAGTCTAAAAGCTCTGGACATCAATTTAAGCAAGTTTATTTCATCGTTTTTTACTGCTTAAGAAATAAAGTAATTAATATGAGAAGTCTTATTTGTTATGAAAAATAAAATTATTTTAAAATACTGGTGTCCTGAGCTTTGGAGCCTGATTTACACAAGACATCTGGGAACATTAATTATGCTACACCCGATTTCCTTCATTATTTCTGCTAAAATAACTCTTATGAATTGAAATATTGTTTTGTATGTTTCCTAGGATATGATACAAATTATTAAGTATTCTCCAGCTGTGCATTACATAATTGTTTGGTTAAAGAAGTGAAATTTAAGAGTATTTATCGGCCTTTATGAAAATATAAAATACTTTCTAAATCTCGTTCAATTTGTTATTAAATATATTTTAATTATATAAAAATCAACAATTGCATGATGACAATATTCTTTCCCCAACTGAAATCAAATGAGGAAGACTAATTATCTGAAAATGTAATTTTAATTTTTCTAATTTTGCTGTAGTTTTTAGGGTTAGTTGTAACTAAATTCTGCATTACTGGAAAGCAATTTGAAAATATTGACAATTGGGAGTAAGAATCTTCTTGTATTTTAGTAGAGTTTTACTTATAGAATTGTCTAACTCCTCCTTCCTCCTCCTTTTTTAAGAAAGGAATCTCTAGATACTGATTAGCAAAGAAGAAATTTAAAAAGTTCATTTTCTTACAGTTCATATTTCTGATATTTGTGAGCATATTAAAATTACTAATGTGAACCTCTGCCTTTTTATTTTTTAAATAGTTATAGCTTAAAATAGGCATGTAATGATGACTACTATGATCTCTGAAAGCTCTGTAGAATAAAATCATTAAGAGCTTTTTAACTCTGAACATGTGCATTTATAATACAGTATGGGGCTGTTTATCCTGAAATCAGTTATCCAAAATATTTCCAATTGGCTTATTTCGGAAAATACAATCTCAGTTTGATGTGTATATTACTTTAAATGTTTACAATATGCATGATAAAACTTGATTCAAATAACAAAGATTTGAAATAAAGCCCTTCTTTGTTGCATATTGTGTGTTTTGATTCTAATGCATTGGAAAAAGACAGCTTTTATTTCATAGGTATTTTTATAAATTGTTTTCTTTTTAAATTTTGGTTTATGTCTGATCTTGTTTTGACCTGATAATTTCTGAATAGTCTAACTTGAGATCAAAATACTGCAGGCTTGCCATGTGTCTCAATTTTGACAGGAGACTCCTAATTTTTTAAACCCTCAAATGTTCTGCAATTCAGGAATGAAAACTCCATTTTTTTTTTTTTTTTTTTTTTTATTTTTTTTTTTAAACTTTACTCTTGTAATGTCAAAGTAGATGTAAATAAGAAAAATATCAATAAGCATGCATAATTTTTTAGCATTGCTTCTCTTTTGTTCAATAAAGTCTTTTTGGGGAATACATACCTACACAGGTATGGCTTTTGCCATTTCTGGGTCAAGTCAAGTGGACTTTCTTTAATCATATAAAATAAAGTTACTATACTGAAAAAACTAGATACATTGTAAATGACTCTCTTGGCTTTGACTTTTTGACTACTCCTCTGGACATGTTATGATAATCAATAATTTGTCTTGAGATTGTTACTATAGTTTTATATGTTTATGGAAAACAATTTTTTCTTGTAGTAAATTTAAAAGTATGTTAAAAACATTTTAAGACCCTTATGTTTAAGTGCAATCTTCTTTTAAATTTTTAATAGGTAACCAAATCTTGTTTAAATTAAAACTTGTACTATATATTTCTTATATTTAAAATTTAACGAGTAATTTGAACTCGTTATCTCCTAATTTTTGGCTTTGAGAACTTGGCAAGTCTAATACTGTCATAGCCACATGTATTTTACAACTTAAATATTTTTTGGTTTAATGCTCATCAATTATCCCCCCCCCCCCTCCTGGAAAAAAAAACTCGAAATACATTTAATTCCAGCCATTCTGGATAAATGATTTTGTATTTAAGATTAAGATTATCAAAATTTTATAAATTTGAATATTTATGTTCATTGAATCATTTTCCAGTAAAAGTCATATCATTTGAATTCAATTGTGTTAATTCTGTTAGTTATGATGAATTATTTGCTACTTTTGAAAAATATTGTGAAAATAGAAATTTTTCTGAAATTAATATAGAATATTTAAAGAAATATCAGTGTTTTTATATAAATTAATAGTATTTTTCAACATAATAAAAAAATTGTGGATTTTATTTCAAAGTAATCCAATTTATTGATTTTAATTATTTTTGAAGCTATAGCTATTTCCAATATCTGAAGAGAAGCTTAATCTGCTTTATGCATATTTTGTGGTAAAGGCATTACTAATTGGCACTTATTTGGTTATTTTTTAGTCTACAAAAAGTCCTGATAAGTATTTAAAGTATAATTAAGGGTTATTTTTTATTTTCGACTGTTAAAATTATTAATAATGAAAACTTGAACATTTTTTACAATTCCTTTTTTGTATTTGTGTTGCAAAACAGTTTTATTGAATGAGGTTTAAATTTGTTGCTGGTTGTTTAAAATATGAAAATCTCGGTATGCTAGTACTTTTGCTGTAGAGATTAAACACTTTGCCAGATCTTTTACTGATAGAATGTGAAGTGACATTCATTTAATTACGAATAACAGTTTTGCTGTAACAAAAATCATTAACATAAAATAAAACATAATCATTCACATAAAATAACAAACCATACTATGTAAAAAAAAAAAAAAAAAAAAAAAAAAAAAAAAAAAAAAAACCTTGTTTTAACACACATAAACATAGCAATAACTCATCCAAACACAGTTAAAATTCATGAGATTTTATTCGTCTTTTTAACATTTCTGTATTTTTATCACTTTAGATCACTAATGGAAAATCATACTTTTATCGCATTGAGCTGAACTTTGTCATATTTGAACTAGTTCTGCTTTTAATGGCATGTCCATTGGGCATGCTTCAGATTTAATTAAGCACTTCTTGCATTTTTTTATGTGTTTCACCTTACGTTCCTAACATAGCTCATTTTAGTAGCTTATATTGCAATATGGGTTTTTTCACTATTCTGTATTTATAGTATACTCCCAGAGGCCCAACAGTGTATAGCAGCTTACTATGATTTGAAATTGTTTTATAAATCATATGTAATAAAAAAAAAAAAAAAAAAAAAAAAAAAAAACTTGATGTGTTTAGTTTTGAAGTCTTAAGTTAGTTGTTAGTTTCCTTAAACTTGTAATTTGATATTTTTGATATGTAATTTATAAATTTTACATAGTGATGATATTAAATTATTTGATTACAAAATTTGATGAATTTTAACTATAACTATGTGTGTTATTTGAATAAATTTATGTTATGCTGTACAAAGCGAGAATTAGTTGCAGGAGTGATTGAAACCATTCATCTGCAATTTATTAGGTTGTGTTTGTTTTTAAAATAATTTCTGCTACATTGTGTCCTTGTAATTTTTCAACTTCTTTTTGCAATGCTGAGCATTTGATTTTACCTACTGATGATATTATAGTTCAACTGAGAAATGATGAAATCAGTTTCTTTCGCTCTTATCCGAAAGTGTTTCATTTATAAATTATGCTATTGTTCATCTGTTATTTAGGGAAACATTTAAAGTTCACATTACTATATAAATATTGTTTTAGACTTTGTTCTGAAATTAAAAAAATATATATTTAAACTGTCTTCTACTCATTTGATTTTATTTCTTTATTAAAATTACCTGTTCAAAATTTTTATTATTTTTTGACATTCCAGTCTTCTGCCACACTGAAGGTATATTATGTACGTTATCAGTGCCAGAAAGAAGACAATAGTATATCCTGAATAGGAAGCAGTTCTGGTCTGCCATGAACTGTGCCACTGAAGGGAAACATTTATTGCTGATATGAATATAAATATGTATTATATCTTGTTTGATTTACTTAATGGATACATTTTGCAAAGCATTTTAATATGCTTAAACTATAATTAAATGTTAAATTTCAATATTAATTTTTTATTCAATGTCGCTAGTCTTCTGCCACACTGCTGGTATCCCATATACTTTCAGTGCCAGAAAGGAGACAATAGTACATCCTGAATAGGAAGCAGTATTGGCGTTTCTGCCATAAACTGTGCCACTGAAGGGAAACATTTGATCCTGATATGATTGTCATATTTCAATGCTTTTTAAAGGATTTTAGATATGCTAAATTATAAGTTGCACCTGAAATATTTCATGGTCCAAGACATATTTAGTCACTATGCTGATTACAGTTTTAGATATATTTTTGATGACAGGTTTTATTTCTGCAATAACTTTTGTAGCTGATAAACAAAATACTTATTTGATAGATAAAAGAATCCTAGAATAATAATCTAAATTTTTTGTGCTTTATTTACAAATTAGGCTATTGCTAGCCTTCTCTATAAGAAAACATTTAAAATTCACATGATTTATAAATTTTATATATTTGAATATTGAATTTTTTGAAAGAATTTTAGTTCTGGTATTGAACATGTATTTTTTAATAGGAAAAAGAAAATAAAAATTTGCTAGTTTTATTTCATTTGAATAAAATTTCTTGTTCTTTATTTTTTGGGGGGAATTAAGATACTTACCTATATATATTGTCGAGTTTTCTATATTGGGTTATTCTATATTTGTTGTGGATGTTGATTTGTAGTATGTAGTGGATATATATGTATTTTATTTTTTTTAATTGAGGCCTTATTTTTTACCTCTTGTTAAACAAACCTTAGTCTTCTGCCACGCTGCTGGTATATTATATGCTATCAGTGTCAGAAAGAAGACAATAGTATATCCTGAATAGGAAGCAGTTCTGGTCTGCCATGAACTGTGCCACTGAAGGGAAACAAAGTTGATATGACTATAAATAGTAACATTTCATGGTTGGTAATTTGTTTTAAAGAACTTTAATTATGCTAAGACTCTGTTTTTAATCTTTAGTCTATTTACAAAACCTCCTGATAAATTAATATTGAATAGCATCTTATTTTTCTATTTTTACTTCTTAAACCTACTGGCGATGGACTCTTGAAATTTCATTAATGAATATTTGTATTTTTTTATCGACAAAATTCGCATGTTCTGTTAACACACATTAGAAAATTTTGTTTTAAAAAACATGAATCTTACTAATGGTTTTTGTATTATTGAGCAAAATAAGATTATAGTATAGATATCTTGTATTTTAGTATTCATTCTAGTAATTTTGATGTTTTGCACTTTACAGTCATATAATAGCTTATGTAGCTTTTGATGTTGCAGTGTAAGTGCTAAAATAATTATTAGCTTTTCCACGTAAGTTGTATTTTAATATACTTTTTGCACTAAGAGGGCTATACAGATAAAATTTATTCGTAAATCGAAGTAAACAATTGAAATATACTTTTTCTGTAATACACAGTATTCTACCTTAAACAAATTTTATTCCATCCTTACTCAGGAACTTTCAGAGTTAGGCAGATTTTTTATCTTTATACAGTCTGCCTTTATAGAGTTTATTGTATAATAAAAAGAATTGTCGTCTTGTATGAATTTCATTTAATGTAATGCAATAAATGTTTGCTCATTTGAGTTCATGAAAATTAGAATTTGAGTTCGTGTAAATGAATATTGAATTGTGTTAAATTTTAATTGTAAATGTCTGTGTCAGTTAGAAAGAATTTAGTTATATAACAAGTTTTAATGTTTTGCACTTTACACTCCTAACACAATAGCATATGTAGCTTTTGATGTTGCAACGTTAGTGCTAGAGTAATGTAGGCTTTTCCACGTAAATTGTATTATAATATACTTTTTGCACTAAGAGGGTCATACAGATAAATTTATCCATAGATTAACAAAGAAGAGTTTCCAAGTTTTTTTTTTTTTTTTTTTTTTTACAGTATTCAAACTGTTCTGTTATCAGAATAAGAAATATTTTTTAGAACAAAATTCCATTTTCTGTTTCCTGTAATATTTGGTTGTAAAGGAGGACATGTTAATAGACGAATTCAGAGTAGAATTAGCTACTTGTTATTTAAAAAAAAAAAAAAAAAAAAAAAAAAAAATTAAACTGCTGCTGTTGTGATGAAACACTTTGCCAGTTCTGCTACTGATAGAGAATGTGAAGATAAAATTTTAAATTCTGAATAGCAGTTATTATAAAGCTTATAGTTTTATATATAGTTTTAGCAAGTGAGTTTTTTTCTCTGAAAATTAATTAAAAATGTTTTAGTATTGTACAAAATAATCATAAGATTATTGAGTGCTTTTAATTTAATCCTACTACATACTTTCCAAGTTTTACACATTAGTACCCAAATTTAAAAATTTGGGCTGTTTTTTACACTTAAGATACTTCTTTTTGCACATTTTTGCAATTTTTTTTTCCAAGCTCCATTTCCCCCCTTAAATTATGAATTATTTTCCAACTGCTTTTAATTAGAGATGCTTAAGAGGATATATTTAAGTATAGTTAAAAAATGAGTTTTCCTCATTAAAAAATATAGAATCTTTAGTTTTCATTCTGTGTAAAAGTGTCTTCATTTTGAGTAAATTTTGCCTGTATTTTCTATTAAAATATAAGAATTAAAGATGTTTTAAAAATTAGTGATGCAATAGATAATGGTTTGACCAAATAATTGAATAACCAAATATTTAGTATTCTTTTTTGGTATGATTTTTGATAATATTTTAAGTAAAGCAAACAAAATTACTATTGTCATACTAAATGTCGTTCATGTGCTACTTTATAAAAAAATTTTTAAAAATGTCATTCACTTATTGTTTTACATATTTGAATTTTCTCAGGTTGGCAGATATGCTCCTAGTATTTTTGATGTTTTTGCACTTTACACTCCCAACATAATAGCTTATGTAGCTTTTGATGTTGCAACGTAAGTGCTACAGTAATGTGGGCTTTTCCACGTAAGTTGTATTATAATGTACTCCTTGCACTAAGAGGGCCATACAGATAAACTTGTTCATAAATTAAAGACTGAAATTATTTATTGGTTGTTTAAAATATAGAAATATTTGAACATTTCCTTAATCCATATGAAATTTCTCCCAAAATTTTCAGATATGTCATAGGCTTAAAGTTCTGTATTGCCATATATATAAAGTCCCCCCCCCCTCCCCCCCCCCCCCCCCAAAAAAAAAAAAATGTGTGTGAGTATATGTTATGCATCTTTTTCTGAGATCTGTTTTGTAAAGGTCACCAAACAAATTTTATTTGTAATGAACAATTTTCTATCTTGAGAAATTATGTAATTTATTGTTAAAATCAAAATCAATTGTATATCTTTCTGCAAAATTTTCCCAGGTGGCTAAAATTTTCTTGTATTCTAGATTGCTGGCATAGGTACAATACCTTCAGTCTCAGGACTGATTTTTGTCTTGAAGATATTTTTGATTGATAGTAAATTCTACTTTATTTAAATAATACCAGTTTTGCCATTCAGAGCTTATTGCTTTCCTTTAATGTAAAATATAAATTTTTAGCCATAATACAAGACATAGAAATCTTGTAGACATTTCCTATTTGATTATTCCTAATACTCAGAAAATTTTTGTCTTATCTTGAAGTTCTTTCACCCATGATTGCTGGTTTGTAGAAAGACCTATTCTGCAGCCCTGCATTAAAGTACTGTTGCTCTAATGATGAAACACATTGCCAGTTCTGCTACTGATAGAATGTGAAGATAATTTTCTTAATTCTGAATAGCAGTTACTACTAAAGCAGTTGTTGTCAGTTTAAAAATTAGTTTTTTAGCATAAAATAGATACTGGTATACTTAAATATAATGTATTTTTAATTTACCCTTGTATTTTTGTTCTGCACTTTACTCTTAACATAATAGCGTATGTAGCTTTTGATTTTGCAACATAAGTGCTACAGTAATATAGGCTTTTCCACGTAAGCTTTATTATATTTCTTGCACTAAGAGGGCCATACAGATAAACTTGTTCATAGTTAAAAATATATATTTTAGCCACAGTCCCAAAGCTTATATCCCGGAATAAGTTTTCTCCAGTTAGTATTTATTTTGAATTATTTAAAAAACTTCTCTAAAATTAAATGCCAAATTTTCGAAGCTATAGTGCATGTAAAAATATTTATGTTGCTGCATATTATTCAGTTGTTTTGTTTTTAGTTTTTTATAAGAGAAAAAACTTTAAAATTTTGAATTCCATTTCCTGCATTTACATAGAGCTTTAATTTGATTTTTGAATTGTAAAATTTACTTAATACAAAAATCAACATTTCATGATGAATACATTCTTTCCCCAACTGAAATCAATTGAGGAAAACTTTTATCTGAAAATGTAATTTTAACCAGCAAGGTAAAGCGGCTTGCTTTTTTTTTTTTCTCTCTCACTTTAGGGTGAAATTAATGAGTACTGCATATTCAGTTGTTTTGCTTTAAGTTTTTTTAGAAGAACTTGGTATTAACAGCTTTTATAGAAATTAAAAATATCATTTTCTAAAGTTAGTTTTAATTTCATTTTTGATTTGTAAAATTTACTTAATACAAAAATCAGTGGTTTTATGATGAATACATTCTTTCCCCAACTGAAGTCAATTGAGGAAAACTAGTTTTTCTGAAAATGTAGTTTTAAACTTTTTGTTATTTGTAATTTAAATACCAGCAAAGGAAATGCTTGCTTGTTTCTATCGCTTTAGGATGAAATTCATGGGTACTTGCATATTATCAGTGCCTGATACATTGCCAAAAATGGTTAACAATTTTAAATCTGGTTTATCATATCGCTCATGATCGAAATACAAATTAATAAAAAAGAATAAATAGTTATCAATATAACATTTATTCTAAAGCATTTAATACATATTAAATGTGTTGCATACGTTTGTCAATTTATAGCAGTAAAAATTAATATAATACAAATTTAGTAAGATACATCAATTTTGCATGACATTTTAACATTTAACAGATTGCTGGGTTTTAGAAGGATGTAAAGTGATATTTTATTTACTAGTGTATTATTTCTGATGTAACATTTAACATGGCTTCTTTATTATGTAGGGGGGGGGGGGATGTTATTTTAATTAGTATTATTGGCACAGTTTTACTGTTAAGCCAGGCAAAAGAATGGTCACTTGAGTAACAGGTATGATTAAGATGAGTCTGTCTTGATAATAGGACTGAGAGCAAGTAAAAGGAAATTTCTCCTAGTATTGCTTTTATAAAGAATGGAGAAAAGAATACTATTAATAGTTTGTCTCCGGAAAGGTCCATTATAACTGATCAAGCAGTATTTGATATCGCTCAGATGATAATACATGAGTATGAATTCCGATCAGATCATGCGATTTCTAATTGGCATAGGAAAGTTATGTATGTTTTTTTTAAATTTTCCTCAGGCAAGTTTCTCAGCCGATTGATTCAGCACATCACATCTAATTAATATCATAAATTTCATCCTAAACTATTGCTTTAACAAGCAGGAGTTTTCTCAACCAGCATTGAAGTTAGATGCCATGGTTTGGAAAAGCAAAAAAATTAGTTCCCATTTCTAATGTTTGCAATCATATTAAATTACTATTCTATACAAATCTGTAACTTGTCTTTGTAATACATAAAAAAAAAAGTGTGTAATGATGACCTTAGTTAATTCTGAAAACTCTGTGGAATAAATTATTTACGAGCTTTTTAACTCTGAACACATTCTTTTGTAATATAACTTATAAACTTTTTAAGATGTTCAAAATTTCATTTAATTGTAAATTTTAACAGTAAAGAAATGCTTTTCTATTTAAAAATTATCAATTTCAGTTATTTAAATTAGCTTGTTTATAATTTTTTTTGTTGATTATGATGGATTTTTTGCTACTTTAAAAAAGTATTATGATATGTATTTACAAATCTTCTGAGACTAATATGAATATAAGATACATTTTTTAAATATGTAATTTAACTACGATAGTAAACTTTTATTTTATAGACCTCTTGCTGATTTTTTATAAAGTTTTAAAGCTATCTAATTTTAGTTTTTTTAAATTAAGCCATAGGTATTATTAATATCATAGTTACTGACAAACTTGTCTGTTGTGTATACATTTTGTGATTTAAAGTATGTTGAATGCAGTTCTAATTAACACTTAAAATAAGTTACTTAACTTCCCATTTTTATAATATATTTAGAAAAAAAAAAAAAATCTAAAACACTAAGCCTTGTTTTATCTTTTTGCTTGCTTGCTAAGCTTATTAGTGATACTCTGCAATTTTTTTTAACTGTTTGTCATTTCATTACTCTTAAAATTTACAAAAAATTAATATAGAATTTTTTGTAAATTTTAATATAGAAATCTTTAGTATATAGTTTTTTAATCTTTTAGAATATAGTTTTTTAATATAGAAATCTTTATTGAATGAAATGCTGTTGCTGTAGTGATGAAACATATTGCCAGTTCTGCTACTGATAGAATATGAAGATAAATTTTTTAAATTCTGAATGGCAATTGCTTCAAAATCATTTTTTTTTTTCACATAAAATACACTGGTTTACTAAAATACAAAGTGTTTTTCATTTACCCTTCTTGTATTTTTTGTTTTGCACTTTACACTCCCAACATAATAGCTTATGTAGCTTTTGATGTTGCAACATAAGTGCTACAATAATATGGGCTTTTCCACGTAAGCTCTATTATGATATACTCCTTACACTAAGAGGGCCATACACATACATTAAACTTATTTGTGCATTCATGTACACTTATCTAAAGTAAAAAGCATTTTAAAATGCGTTTGCAAAGATTCGGAGATAATCAAACCCACTTACGATCCCACTTGATACCTGGATTATTTTTTTTTTTCCTCCAAGTCCATTGAATATTATCCATATAACTTAACTATGTTAACATATATAGTACACTGTAAAAAATATAGTGTTTAATATTTGAACAATTATTGCTCATTTCCTCTTAAGTTATCTTTTAGGGCTAAAAATGTTTATTTATTCTTATATAATTATGAATTAAATTGAACATCTATGTAATCAAAATAAATGTCATTATCTAAGTCAGCGGTTCCCAAACTTTCCTGGCACGCGACCCACCTTTCGGTGAAAAAAAATTTCGCGACCCACTCAAGATAAAGTTGTATGTCAGTACAGCAATTTTTCGTACGATTTCTATAACCTTGGCTATTCTATCCTACGAAAAACGAAAATTTTCGTACAGAAAATACATTATCAACAAAAATAAGAATCTTTAACTTCAGTGTGTGTAAATATATAGTAATTAAAACAATGCACAAAGCTACAAAGGTAGTTAAAAATGCATTTAATTATTATGAAAACATAACACTTTATAATCAAATGAGATTTCTGACATTGGTGTTTATCAATGTAGGAACATATATTAACACGCAGTTTGTCTCAATACTTGTCTTTCAAAAACAGCAAAGCAGAAAAAGCATATTCTCATGAGCAAGAAGTATTGAATTTCATCAAATTTTTTTTCCGAAAATCGAATTTCAACTTCAAAGCTGATTTCACAGGGTAGCTACAGATTCTGGAAATCATGGAATCAGGGAACTTTATAAAAAAAATGCTCAAAAGTCAGGGAAATTTTCTTCTGCGAAAATATTTGTTTTCACCTTACCAACAACATTGATTCATTGTCAAACAGACTACATTTAAACCAATAAGATGTGATGGAGACATAAAGCTGTATTGTTACCAAGCGATATCTGTCTGCATGAAAGCTAAATTGTCCCATAAACCCAAATTTTCAAATGTTAGTTCATTCGTGATCTTTTGACGAAATTCATCAATTTTAACAACTTTTTGACAAAATTTGCACATTTTTCGCGAGTTCTTGACAAAATTTTCAAATTTTTAACAATTTTTTGATGAAATCGGCACCTTTTTTATGAAATTTGTGCATTTTTTGCGATTACTTCACAAAATTTAGATATTTTTCACAATCTTTTGAAGAAATTTGCACGTTTTTTTTTCTGTGCATTTTTCGCGATCTTTAAATGAAATTTGCATGTTTCTTTGCGATCGTTTGACTAAATTTGTATTTTTTGTACACGAGCCTTGGATGAAATTTGCATTTTTTACGTGATCTTTAGGACTATTGCGCTTTTCCGCGATCTTTTGACTAAATTTGTGCTTTTTTTTTTTTTTTTTTTTTTTTTTTTTTTTTTGTCAAAACTTTGAAGAAGTAAATTTTTTTTATATGATCTTTTGACAAAATTTTGTTTTTTCCGTGATCCTATGTCAAAATTCATGTTATTTCAAGTGATCCTTTGATGAAATTAGCAATTTTTTTATCTGATGCATCTTAACTTTTGTTGCATATCTGTAATAATTACAAATAAATCGTAATACTTGGCACCTCTGCTAATTAAATACTGTGCAATTTTTGTTTTTCCTCCCAACAAAGATATTTGCAAGTTGGATAAGTGTGTTATACGAGAAAATAGCATACATAAAAAAAAACACAATCTTTAATAATAAAAATCAGGAAAATCTGATATAGATAATCAGGAAACTTTTTTTTCATTTCTGTAGCCACCCTGTTTAAATATTTCTGGTTATTTTGTCCATATATTAATCTAGAAGGAAATTAAGGATTTTTCTCTTGAAATTTTATTTTCCTATTGATGTCATCATATCTTTTTAAACAGATGAAATAAAAGAACATTGATGGATTTTTACATATGACTAATATTGAATTATTTAAACAAAGTTTCAGAATTTTGCTTAATTTTAATCGTAAATATATATCTTTTAGGCTCATTTTGTTATGAAAAATGTAATGAAAATGAATTTGTAAGTTAAGATTCTGGTAATTTTGATCTGGACTGTTACTAGTTATTCAAAGTCTGAATAACTAGAATCAGTCAAAAAAAAAAAAAAAAAAAAATCTTTTTTGACTGTCCAGTCTTCTGCCACACTGAAGGTATATTATATATGGTATCAGTGCCAAAAAGAAGACAATAGTAAATACATCCTGAATAGGAAGCAGTTCTGGTCTGCCATGAACTGTGCCACTGAAGGGAAACATTTATTGCTGATAAGAATATAAATATGAACTATGTTTTGTTTAATTTACTTAATTGATAATTTTTTATAAGAATTTTAATATGCTAAAACTATAAATATGAATTTTCATAAATTAAAAATATATTTAGTAGTTGGTGTATCTCTTTTCAACAAGAAATAAATCTGTTACAATTTTTTTAATTTGTTTTTTAATTATATTTGTAAATTTTCATATTGAATGTCTCTACTCCTCTGCTAGTTTGTGTGACATGTAATGTTTTAAGTTGGGGTTAAGTTGTATGCTTTTTGGGGAATTATTTGACTTTTATGTTATCCGTTGATATTATAACTCAGCTGAGAAACTCAATGCTGAAATATGATTTATTGCCTTTTTTTCCCACCTGAAAATAAACTTAATTTACAAATTTTGTTAATATTAGTTTGTCATATAGGGAAACATGTAAAGCTCACATTATTACAAATGTGATAACTATCTGGGTAAGTCTCTTGTTTTCAATAAAATACTTTCTTTTTACATGTTTCCATACTTCTGATTTTTTACATTTCTCCTGAGTTTTCGCATTTTAAATATTTTGCAATCAATTGTACTATGATTCAGAGATAAACTTAAGCTTTTTTTTAAAACTTATTTATAGACATGTTTTGGATTATTAATTTGTTTTCACTAATCTTTAAGATCCTGCTGTAGTTTTATCTAAGTTTATGGTAAACAAAAAACGCCCCCTTCTCTTGTAACATTTAGTCATTTTAAAGTGTGTTTAAACATGTTTTAAAATACATTCTAACTATAAGAAAATGTATCTTTTTTCTTATTTGAATCAGAGTGAAATGAACCTTTTTAATCTTCAAAAATAACAAAGTCCTATTTAAAATTATATTTCTACTAAACATGTTTTCATTTGCAAAAATCTGATTTCTG
Organism: Maratus speculifer; assembly: GCA_964019185.1. NCBI lineage: Eukaryota > Metazoa > Arthropoda > Arachnida > Araneae > Salticidae > Maratus > Maratus speculifer. The sequence goes on along the minus strand of OZ025300.1, from coordinate 280,265,583 downwards.
AAATGAAATCTTGACTTTTGGCTTTTGAAACTTGGTAAGTCTGTGACAGGTTTGATTATTTTAAATTGTTTTAGAGAGTTATGAAATAAATTGAACATTTTAAATGAAAAAAATATTCAAATCTTTCTTATACTCATTTGATTTCTTTTCTTATTTAAAATAATCTTTTCAAAATTTGAGTCTTTGGCAGCTGTGTAATTTAATTGTTTTATGTTTTAATTTTTACCTCTTGTTAAACAAACCTTAGTCTTCTGCCACACTGAATGCAAATATTATGCTCTCAGTGCCAGAGAGAAGACAATAGTAAATATATCCTGAATAGGAAGCAGTTCTGGTTTGCCATGATCTGTGCCACTGAAGGGAAACATTTATGCTGATATTATTAGAAATGATTTCTGTGAAATAATGCTACATTGTGTGGCTTGTAATGTTCCTTTTGAGAAACTATTAGCCTTTGGTGTGACCTGCTAATGATATTATAGTTCAGCTGAGAAACTTAATACTGAAATCAGATTTGGTTTTTTGTTCCTATTTGAAAGAGTGCTTCATTTATATATTATGCTATTAGCTATTGTTAGTCATCCATATTAGGAGAACATGAATTCACATTATTATAAGTGCAATATGTTTGACTGTTTTCAGTTGTTTTAGACATTTTGTACTGAAACTTTCTATTGAATATCAGTAGTCTTCTGCCACACTGCTGGTATCTTATATGCTCTCAGTGCCAGAAAGGAGACAATAGTAAATATATCCTGAATAGGAAGCAGTTCTGGTTTGCCATGACCTGTGCCACTGAAGGGATACATTTATTTCTGATAGAAATAGAATTATTTGGAATAGTTAGTGCTACATTGTGTGACTTATAATGTTGAAATGACTTATAATGTTGAATAGTTTCTTTTGAGAAACTATTAGCCTTTTGGTGTCACCCGCTAATGATATGATAATTCAGCTGAGAAACTTAATACTGATATCAGATTTGTTTTTCGTTCCTATCTGAAAGTGTGCTTCATTTATATATTTTGCTCATGGGTGCAAGACCTTCAGTCTTTGAACTGATTTCAGTCTTGGAGATTTTTAACTGATAGTATTTTCTCTTTTATATTCTTAAGTAATAACAATTTTATGATCAAGAACTTTTATTTTCTTTTATTGTAAGGGATAGCGATTTTTAGCGATAATGTGTAAGGCATAGAAATCTTCTAACCTATTTCAATTTGGTTTTTCCTGATACTAAAAAAAAAAAAAAAAAAAAAAAAAAAATCAGTCTTGGCTTGGATAGACTTTTTGCAATCATGATTATGCTATTGTTAGTCATCCGTATAGGAGGAACATAAATTCACATTATTATAAATGTAGTATGTTTGATTGTTTTCAGTTGTTTTGAAATTTCTTCAGTTGTTTGAACATTTTGTTCTGAAATTTTTTATTCATCACTAGTCTTCTGCCACACTGCTGGTATCTCATATGCTGTCAGTGCCAGAAAGGAGACAATAGTAATATATCCTGAATAGGAAGCAGTTCTGGTTTGCCGTGAACTGTGCCACTAAAGGGATACATTTATTGCTGATATAATTAGAAATAGAATTATGTGGAATAATTAGTGCTGCATGCTAACACAAATTTACATCGTTATAAGTTTTAGACATTTTGTACTGAAATAAAATATTTTAAATTTAAAAAAATTTCAAATTGTCTTCTACTCATTTAGTTTCATTTCTTAATTAAAATTTCCCATTCAAGATTTTTTTAAATGATCTCGTCTTCTGCCACACTGGAGGTATATTATGTATGACATCAGTGCCAGAAAGAAGACAATAGTAAATATATCCTGAATAGGAAGCAGTTCTGGTCTGCCATGAACTGTGCCACTGAAGGGATACATTTATTGCTGATATGAATATAAATATGAATTATGTCTTGTTCGATTTACAGACATGATACTTTTCTGCGGAACTGTGCTGCTGAAGGGAAACATTTAATGTTGATATGATTATAAATATGAGTTATGTCAAATAATTAATGCTACATCCTGCGACCTGTAAAGTTTGAAGTTCTTTTTGAGGAATATTGGCATTTGATCTCATCTGTTGGTATAGTTTAGCTGAGATTTTTAATGCTGAATTCAGATTTGTTTTTCTTTCTTATCAGAATGTTTTTTACAAATTACGTTGTTAGTCTGTCATATAATTCACATTACTGTAAATGTGATATGTTTAACTATTTTCAATTGTTTGACTATTTGTATTGGAATTAAAAATTAAATATATTAAATTTGTGATATTGTATGAATTGTAATGCTTAAAGTTCCTTTTGAGAAACTTAACTTTTGATGTCACCTCCTGATATTGTTCAGCTGCCAAAATTAATATTTGAAATCAGATATACTGCTTTTCGTTTCTATCTAAAGGTATTTCATTTATGAATTATGCTTTTTTATTAGTCTGTCGTATAGGGAAACATGTAAATTTCACATTATTATAAATATGTTTTCAATTGTTTTAGACTTTTAGTTTTGAAATTAAATATTCTACATAAAAGAAAAATGTTTAAATTGTTTTCTACTCATTTTGTTTCATTTCTTAATTAAAATTTCCTGATCAAAGTGTTTGACTCTCCAGTCTTCTGCCACACTGAAGGTATATTATATATGGTATCAGTGCCAGAAAGAAGACAATAGTAAACATATCCTGAATAGGAAGCAGTTCTGGTCTGCCATGAACTGTGCCACTGAAGGGAAATATTTATTGCTGAAACGAATATAAATATGAAATATGTCTTGTTTGATTTACTTAATTGATAAATTTTGCAAAGAATTTTAATATGTTTAAACTACAATTAAATGTGAATTTTCAT